>JARQOD010000008.1:72015157-72039310 GCA_033576555.1 Oophaga sylvatica
CCCCTGCCCGCAGCGTTTACTGACTGTGGGAACATACCCTCACAATACAGCAGACACGGCCGCGAGTAGTTTGCGGTGCGCAGCCAGCGGCATTTGCCTCCTTGCCTCTCAGCCCAGTCCACCCCTGCACTTCACTCTATAATGTTCTTGTCTGTATAACGCCCTATTGTGCTTGTTTGTTCCCCAGCTTCTTAGTCTAATATTTTTGTCTCACTTGCTTAATTTGGTTCTCTTTATTTACTTTTAGGACTATATTTTTATTTATTTATTTTTGTTTTTGTAGTTGAAAGTTAGGGCCCCGTCTCACATAGCGAGATCGCTAGCGAGATCGCTGCTAAACAGCAATCTCAGCAGCGATCTCGCTATGTCTGACACGTACCAGCGATCAGGCCCCTGCTGTGAATCGCTGGTCGTGTCAGAAATGCCAGGACTTTTTTTTGATCGCTGGTCTCCCGCTGGCCAGCACGCATCGCTGCGTGTGACAGGCAGGAGACCAGCGATCTACTGGTAACCAAGGTACACATCGTGTTTCCAGGCGCAGGGCTGTGCCTGGAAACCCGACATGTACGTTGGATACCAGCGCGCTGCTGCAGGGAGCTGGTAACCAAGGTACACGTCGAGTTTCCAGGCACCGCGCAGCGCCTGGAAACCCAACGTGTACCTTGGTTACCAGCTCCCTGCATCAGCGCGCTGGTATCCAATGTACACTGTGGGTAACTAGGCGACGTTACCTGCAGTGTCGCTGTCCTGATCGCTGCCTGAGCTGCCTCTTTGGCAGCTCAGCAGCGATCATGTAGCGACACACCAGCGATCCTGATCGTTGTCGGGATTGCTGGTGTGCCGCTATGTGAGACGGGGCCCTTAGGCAAGTAATAAATGATTAGACAGCTTATCTCACGACAAGGTGGCCATGAACAAATACTATAAAGTATACTATACTATAAAGTATTATTAAGACTATTATTAAGACTATTAAATTTAACATATTATGTCATACATGCCATATGGTCTATGGAAGATACACAAATCATGTTCAAGGGATTTATTACTAACAAACTGTGTTATAACAATATATGGGCCCAAAGTGTTGGCACCCTTGAAATTGTTCCAGAAAATGATGTATTTCTCCCAGAAAATTTTTGCAATTACACATATTTTGTTATTCACATGTTTATTTCCTCTGTATGTACTGGTGCAACACAAAAAAAAACAGAGAAAAAAAGTGAAATTGGACATCATTTCACACAAAACCCTAAAAAGGGGCCACACAAAATTGTTGACAAATTCCAAAATTGTGGGTAAACAACTTTGTTTCAAGAATATGATGCTCAATCAAACTCACCTGTGGCAAGTAACAGGTGTGGGCAATATGAAAATCAAACCTGAAACCAGATAGAAAAAGGAGACGTTTGGTCAATGTTTGCATTGTGTGTCTATGGAGAATAGAAAGAAGAGACTGAGATCTTGAGATCTTGAGAACCAAAATTGTTGAACAATATTAACAATCTCAAGGTTACAAGTCCATCTCCAGAGATCTTGATGTTCCTTTGTCCATGGCGCACAAAATAATCTAGAAGTTAACAATCCATGGCACTGTAGCTAATCTCCTTGAACGTGGATGGCTGTTATGATTTGGTAGCCGAGGAGGACAGTAGCAAAAAATAGCCAAGGCATCCAGACACCCAGAGAGGTTGGAAACTAATGGATTGCAGACCCCTAAACTAACCGCACAGTTAGAAGTAGCCGTGGGACGTAACTACGATGACCTAGACGCCTCGTCACAGCCGGAGAGTTAACTAAGCCTGAAGATAGAAAGGTGAAAGCTAACTGCCCCGGAAAAGCGCCCCAAAGGAATAAGTAGCCCCCACACATACTGGCGGTGAGACAAGATAAAATACAAATGCAGGCAGAAAATATAGTAAGCAAATGCTGGGGCCCAAAACAGTCTAGATAGGACAGGACAGGAAAGAACACTGTCTGCAATCCGGAAAAAACACTAGAAAAAACTCAACACTTCTGATATACAAAAACACTGAGACAACACGATCTCTCCCCCTCTAGATTAGACCTCTGGTGTGCACTGGTAGCAAAACAGCAGATACTGAAATAACAGAGAACCAAAAATACATAAACTGTCTCTGGTGTGAACAGGTAGCAATTCAGCGGATGCAAAAATAACAGGGAACTGAAAATGCATAAACAATGGTAATTGAGAAACAGTATCCAGCGCAGGCCCCCACAGGGGAACCTAGCTGCACCATCCAGTAGGGCAGAAAACTGAGATAGACAAAAACACAAGCCAAAGAAATAAACAGCAAATAACTTTTCTGAACATTGCAGGACAAGCAGGAAGCACGCTGACTTCCAAAAGAGACCAGGAAGCAACTAATCACTGGCGAGGATCATGGGAAGGTAACTCACTTAAATCTCCCCAGTCATCAACACCAGATTGCCAATTATCGCTCCCAGCTGATGAACCTCTGTTAACCAAGGTAGCTTCATTATTATCAGCAGTCACTAGAGGGAGCCCAAACTCAGGAGTAAGATCCAGAGCTTTCACAACAGATGGCAGAGAAAAATTGATGAAAGGTTGCAACGCAGGACAGTCCTGATGGTGGATAAGCAGCCCCAATCAAGCTCCAAAGAAATTCAAGCTGTCCTGCAGGCTTAGGGTGCATCAGTGTCAGCGTGAACTATCCATGAACATCTGAATGAAATGAAACACTATTGCAGGAGACCCAGGAGGACCCCACTGCTGACACAGAGACATAAAAAAGCTAGACTGCAGTTTGCCAAAATGTATGTGAGTAAGCCAAAATCCTTCTTGGAAAGCGTCTTATGGACAGATGAGACCAAGATAGAGCTTTTGGGTAAAGCACATTATTCTACTGTTTACCAAAAATGGAATGAGGCCTACAAAGAAAAGAACACAGTACCTACAGTCAAATATGGAGGAGGTTCAAATATGTTTTGGGGTTGTTTTGCTGCCTCTAGCACTGGGTACCTTAACTGTGTTCAAAGCATCATTAAATATGAAGATTACCAAAGGATTTTGGGTGAAAGCTGGGTTTGTGTCTTAGGTCATGGGTCTTCCAGCAGGACAATGACCCTAAACATACTTCAAAAAACACTCAGAAATGGATGGAAACAAAGAGCTGAAGAGTTCTGAAGTGGCCAGCAATGAGTACGGAGCTAAATTCCATTGAACACCTGTGGAGAGATCTTAATATTTCTGTTGGGAGAAGGCGCCTTCAAATATTAGAGATGTGGAGCAGTTTGCAAAAGAAGAGTGGTCCAAAATTCCAGTTGAGAGATATAAGAAGCTTGTTGATGGTTATAGGAAGTGATTGATTGCAGTTATATATTCCAAAGGGTGTGCAACCAAATATTAAGTTGAGGGTGCCAACAATTTTGTCTGGCCCATTTTGGGGGTTTTGTGTGAAATTATGTTCAATTTGCCTTTTTTCTCTGTTTTTTCATGCTGTTCCAATACACACAAAGGAAATAGATGTGTATAGCAAAACATGTAATTGCAATCATTTTCTGAGAGAAATACCTCATTTTCTAGATCAATTTCAAGGGTGCCAACACTTTTGGCCATGACTGTATCATGATTATCAACTTACAAACAATAATAATTTGGAGGGATGATACATTTTTCAAATAGTACAAAGGATTTGAATGGATTGTATCCTATTGTACAAATACTGGAGAGACACAACTATTATTACTGTGGTTCATTAGTCATAGAAATCAGCCCATCTATAAAAAGTGCGGGTTCCTTGCCATTTAATGAATAAGCTACAGTTTTCACTTTGAAATTCATAATATTAATTATTATTCTCAAGTAACTTAGTACTTTCTTATACAATTCTAGATAGCACCATGCATCTAGATATTTCTACACAGTGAAGACCAATGAAAGTAAAGGAAATTACTTTACTATCTGTAGCCCTACTAAGTATTCCCCACTGGTAGAGCACAAAAATAGCATTTGTTTTCCCAGAGACCATTGCTCTAAACACTGTGACTTTTTCCACCTTTAATGTCACTCATAATTTTTATATAGGAAAGATGTGTATCTTCGTACCGTGTTAGCCAGTAGATAGAAAAATATTTAGACTTGAGAGTCCTCAGTGGTTGATACCTTTTAATGGCTAACTGAAAAGATGGTAACAAATTGCAAGCTTTCGAGACTACTCAGGTCTCTTCATCAGGCATAGACTAATACAACATCTGAAGAATCACATATTTATACACAAAATAGCACAGAAAAAATGCAATAGGTTCCAGAGTCCTTTGGGAATTAGATTCTCCTTTTTGCATTTAGATAAGAAAAAAATGTCGCTGTCCATTTGTGCACGTTTCTTCAGAAGTGGTTTCAGTTCCATAAAGATGCGGTATTTTTTTCTTATCTAAATGCAAAAAGGAGAATCTAATTCCCAAAGGACTCTGGAACCTATTGCATTTTTTCTGTGCTATTTTGTGTATAAATATGTGATTCTTCAGATGTTGTATTAGTCTATGCCTGATGAAGAGACCTGAGTAGTCTCGAAAGCTTGCAATTTGTTACCATCTTTTCAGTTAGCCATTAAAAGGTATCAACCACTGAGGACTCTCAAGTCTAAATATTTTTCATAATTTTTACAAATCCATGAAGAAACAAACTGGATTTTTGGGGTGAAAAAATAAATATAAATAACTTTGATAATACGGTTGCATAAATAGACACATCCTTAAACTTTTTTTACGTACCCCATGAATTTATGACAGCATTCAGTCTTTTTGGGAAGGAGTCTATCAGCATGGCACATCTAGAATTGATAATCTTTGCCCACTCTTCCATGCAGTAGCTCCAAATTTGTCAGCTAGCGAGTGCATCTGTGTACAGCGCCCTCTTCAGGTCACTCACATATTTTCAATTGAATTAACTTCTGGGTCATTCCAAAATGCTGATCTTCTTCAGGTGAGGCATTCTTTTGTTGATTTGTAGGAATGCTTAGTGTTGTAAACAATTGTAAACCCAAAATAAACAAGTTGAAATTTTGAAAAAAAAATCTTTTAATAATATTCGTAAGATAAGTGCATTTCTCATAATTGTATTTTCCTTTAAATAGATGTCACACAGAACTGTAAATGCTGTATCCGCTATCATGTTCAGTTAATAGATAACTTCATGCAGTATACAAAATTTGTTTCAAGTATTTCAGCTTTGTTGATTGAATAGAATGCCTATACAAAGATACCTAACCTTACCCAGAGGCATATTATAACGTTAGACATCATTTGAGTACATCAAAATAATATTTTTCTATGATTTACTAAATTATTATACTGTGTTTGGTTATTCAATTATTACATGTATGAAGTTATTTACCTTATATATGATTATTCCCAAAACTAAATACTAAAATTATTATATAAATTGTGCCATAATGAATGTATAACCCTATGGTTTGGTATAGGAAAGATGTGTATCTTTGTACCGTGTTAGCCAGTAGATAGAAAAATATTTAGACTTGAGAGTCCTCAGTGGTTGATACCTTTTAATGGAGTAGATAGAAAAATATTTAGACTTGAGAGTCCTCAGTGGTTGATACCTTTTAATTGCATCTCCTGGTGTTCCTTCCATTTCCTATTAAAAGAACATCCAGCTAATGTTGCCAGTACTTGTAAGAAGAAGACACTTGTAGTGTCCTGATTCTTAACGTCTGACCTGTACAATGACAGGAATCGATGTGTTGCCTGTGTATTGAAGGATTGGGTCACAGCTATGGAGCACGTGTGATCACAAACAGTAGATAAATTAGATGGATGTTCTAAAAATGAATGAAAAGAAAAAAAGCATATAAAACTAATTTCTTAACACAGGAACATTTTTTATGATTCCAACTGTAAAGTTATGTTTTGTATTATCAAAGAAATATAATATTAAGTGTCGGGTCAACCCCTTTAAAGTTATACCTGTAGTCTCAGATAAGTTTTCAGAGTAAGATGTGATGTGTGAGCCCATTAGAAATAACTCTATTACTGCCCCTTATATAACTTGTATTCTGCACTTTTTACCAGTTTTCCATTACCATTAAAAGGTATCAACCACTGAGGACTCTCAAGTCTAAATATTTTTGTATAACCCTAAACATTTACTACATTAGAAAGCATTGTAAGTAATAATAATAATAATAATTTTATTTCTATAGCGCCAACATATTCCGCAGCACTTTACATTAAAGAGGGTCTTGTATAGACAATAGACATTACAGCATAACAATAAACACAGATCAAAGTAGAAACCAAGAGAAGTGAGGGCCCTGCTCGCAAGCTTGCAATCTATGAGGAAAAAGGGGAGACACGAAAGGTAAATGGTAACAATTGCTTTCATTGCTCGGACCAGCCATAGTGTTCGAATCGGGTGTTCCTGTAATGCTGTATGAACTAGTTAACAGCCAAAGTATATAACCGTACAGACACAGAAGGCTATTAAATGCATAAAGCGGGTGAGAACATAATACGAGGTACCTGATTATGGTAGTAAATTTTTTGAATGGGCCAACAGGGATAGTTAGGTTAATGCGTTGAGGCGGTATGCCAGTCTGAACAAATGCGTTTTTAGGGCACGCTTAAAACTGTGGGGATTGGGGATTAATCGTATTAACCTGGTAGTGCATTCCAAAGAATTGGCGCAGCACGTGAAAAGTCTTGGAGACGGGAGTGGGAGGTTCTGATTATTGAGGATGTTAACCTGAGGTCATTAGCAAAACGGAGGGCACGGGTAGGGTGGTAGGCTGAGACAAGGTAGGAGATGTAGGGTGGTGCTGAGCCATGGAGTGCTTTGTGGGTGAGGGTAATAAGTTTGTACTGGATTCTGGAATGGATGGGTAACCAGTGTAATGACTGGCACAAAGTAGAGGCATCGGTATGAGTATGAGCTATTTATACTAAACCATATAAGAAAAATGTGCACAGTGAACCAAAAATATAGAATACAAAAATGTATATTAATCAGATAAAAAAAATAGAAAAATTTTTTAGACCATAGATAAAAACAGTAATGAGTTAGGACAACAGCACAACAAAGGAAAGTATACAGAAAGTGGATAAAATCAAATAGAAGTACTGTATGTCATGACCCAGGACGGGGTTTTGTCTTTGCCCCGTCCTGGTCAGACTGGGTTAATGGTTTCAGCCTCTCTCTGGCAGAGGGCGGCTATTTAGTTGCCAATTGACCTAGGTCTGGTGTCAGTTATACTCCTGCCCTCGGCTGAGTTAGTTGACCTCCTGTGTGCCTGTGCCTTGTGCCTGATCTTGTTGCTTGTTTGGTTTTGACCCGGTCCGTCTCTTCGTTGTGAGTTTGTCTACTGTCTTGGTACTGTGTATTTGCCCGTTCTGGTTTTCTGATCCCTTGGCTACGTTCTGGTTATTCTCTGCCTGCTCCACTTGTACTGCGTTGCTCCCTCTGTGTATGACCTGGCTATCCTGACTATCCGTTTTGTCTATGCCCCTTGGTAACTCTGTCCCGTAGTTACCCTTCTAGGAGTTTTCCTTCTGCTCATAGCTCTCTGGAGCTTAGGCCACGCCCACCAGCAGTCACGTGCTTAAGGTCCTCTGGCCTGAAACAATCTCTGTCTGTTACTGCCTTCTCTGAGAGACCTGTGGCCGGCGCCGCCCCTTGGCAGTCACGTGCTTAGGGTCCTGTTAGTCTGAAGCACGCATCTTCACCGCTGCTGCCCCGCTCCACAGGTATCTTTGAGTGCAGTCTGTCTTATTCAGGACACGCGCACTGGCTCAGTGAGCAAGTGCAGTGCGGTGTTCGTGATACTGTAGGTATGAAAACATAGTTCATGGATTGGTCGAGAAAGTGACAAAAATGTAAAAAACATAACTACCATCTTGAGCTATTTATGGAAAAAAAAGTATAACAGTTTAATATTTATTGATGCTGCTTTAAGAGTTTGCCTCAAAAATAATTATTAAATTGATCAATGAGATTATGGAAAACATAGTATTTCAATTCAAATTAAATTTTTGAAGTGCTCCTAAGTTTACTGTTGCACACTTATTGCACATCCTGGTGTTCCTTCCATTTCCTATTAAAAGAACATCCAGCTAATGTTGCCAGTACTTGTAAGAAGAAGACACTTGTAGTGTCCTGATTCTTAACGGCTGACCTGTACAATGACGGGAATCGATGTGTTGCCTGTGTATTGAAGGATTGGGTCACAGCTATGGAGCACGTGTGATCACAAACAGTAGATAAATTAGATGGATGTTCTAAAAATGAATGAAAAGAAAAAAAGCATATAAAACTAATTTCTTAACACAGGAACATTTTTTATGATTCCAACTGTAAAGTTATGTTTTGTATTATCAAAGAAATATAATATTAAGTGTTGGGTCAACCCCTTTAAAGTTATACCTGTAGTCTCAGATAAGTTTTCAGAGTAAGATTGTCACGGGTGTGTCGCTACGAAGATCGTCGCGATTGCACACCCTGACTTCTCACAGCTGAGTTTCTGGTGCTGGGTGTTTTTCGGCAGTGAGGGAGTTAATTCTCCCTCTCTCTGTGCTAGACAAAGCCAGCCTCGCCCAGCTGCAATTAATGTTGCTGTAATTGGATTCCTTGAAATACCTGCCAGTCTGCTAGGGAAATGTCGGTGAAAGCATTCATGCAGACCAGCAGAGCGGATCGTGGTGTTGTGAAGTCTGAATTGAAGAGTACCTGGTGTGGTCTTTTCTCCCCTCCTCGCTTTATCATTTATCTCCGTACCCGTTGGTGTTCCCTCTGTTTTTTGTGGTGAGAGTTTGGTATGCAAGGTGGATTTTAGTTTACCCCTTGTACTGTCTTGTTCGTCTATTACTGTGTCTAGGCATATACCTTCCAGTCCCCGGTGTTGTGATCAGGGTCCTTCTCAGGACTAGATCACTGAGGTTCAGGGATCCTCAGGAGGTAGCGATTACGCTGGCGGCCTGGACCTCTGTACCATCAACAGTACCTCCAGGTAGAGGGATTAGTCAGGACCCCAGCTTAGGGTCAGCATAGACCCCGGACCTCATGTATGCAGTAACAGCGTGACAAAGATGTGATGTGTGAGCCCATTAGAAATAACTCTATTACTGCCCCTTATATAACTTGTATTCTGCACTTTTTACCAGTTTTCCCATATACAGAGTCTATTTCTAAATTTCAGGTCATAGAATAATAGAATGTTAGAGTTGGAAGGGACCTCCAGGGTCATCATGTCCAAACTCCTGCTCAATGCAGGATTCATTAAGTCATCTCAGACAGATCACATAATTATAGACTGGTAGAGTAGGAAGGGAGCTGCTGGGTCATCTGGTCCATGCAGGATTTACTAAATCATCCCAGACAGATGTCTGTCCAGCCTGTGTTTGAAGACTTCCATTGAAGGCGCACTCACCACCTCTTGTGGCAGCCTGTTCCACTCATTGATCACCCTCACTGTCAAAAAGTTGTTTCTAATATCTAATCTGTGTCTCCTCCCATTCAGTTTCATCTTATTGCTTCTAGTCTTTCCTTATGAAAATGAGAAAGCTGATCCCTCTACAGTGTGACAGCCCTTTAGATATTTGTAGACAGCTATTAAGTTTCCTGTTAGCCTTCTTTTTTGCAATCTAAACATTCCCAGATCCTTTCACCATTCCTCCTAGTACATAGTTTGCAGTCCACTCACCATCCTGTTGGTCTTCTCCAAACTTTCTCCAGTTTTTCTATGTCTGTTTTTAAAATGTGGTGACCCAAACTGTACACAATATTTAATATGAGGTATAACCAAGGAGGAATTGAGAGGCATAATTACTACACGTGATCTAGACTCTATGCTTCTTTTAATACATCCCACAACTGTGTTTGCATTTTTTGCTGATGCAGCACAATGTTGACTCATGTGCAGTTAGTGATCTATTAGTATATGTGGCACCCCAGGAGTTTGGCTGCCACAGTGACCTTTCCTTCCTCCAGGGGAGGGTGATGTCAGGCCTAAAAGCACAGAGGGATCCCTAAGCAGGTAACACAGCACACGACACCTTTCTGACTCCAGACCAGAAGGAGGAGCTCAAACACCTAATTTGAGGGAGCTTGCCTGGAATATTCTGGCTGGGGAGGAGTTGGTCAGTGTAGCTGGAGGGACGAGAGAGAGGGAAGACGTGTGGAGACAAGCTGGGGGACTGAAGCCATAGCAGGGCTCACCCCCAGGTCTGAGCACCCGAAACCTGACCCCTGGAGTCCGAGGCTGAGAGGGTGAAGTAAAGTCCCAGCAGCAGAATCCAGAGGGCAGAGGATGGCAGGTTCTCTGTCCCAATTAAGACTCTTCCACAAAGCAGCAGCACATGTGAGCCGGAGACTCCATAAGTGAGTGATTCCTGAAACAGGCTAAAGCTGCATGTTATGAGAGTAAAGTTCAACTTGAATAAGAGAAAGAGACAGAGGGACTTGGACGGAGCTTATAGCAGCCAATGCCTCACAGAACAGCGCTAGAAAGGAGACCTCACATCCCACCTGTAATAAGGGTATCCTAAACTGCTTTCAGGCTGACCTACTCTAGTACGACCTGTATTCAATGCCCTGGATGCTTTGTCTGCAAAACTGTAAGTAAAGCTTTGGAAATTGCAACTCACTGACTGTTTCTCAGTTTCTTCCTGCGTCGCCCATTGCACTCAGCTACATCTCCCAGCACCATTACTACCTACCTTTCACTACATCTACCTGCCCTGGGATCCCATAGTCTCACCTGTGGGAGGCTGTTCCAACTCTGCTGCATCTCACCATCTATCCCAGAGGATCTGCACCACAACGCTGGTCGCCATTGACCAGATACCACAGGTGGCATCACGAATACCTACACTACAAACTCTAACATCCCCTGTAAATAATCCCCCTTTCATTGGACGCCCAGGGCCACGGACCGGGTCATTGCCGCTGTGACACATTCCCTCAATACACGGGCCCGGTACCGAGTATCCCACTGCCCTGGCGGGCAATCCATTTTGGCGTCACGAACAGGATATCGAAGCCCGGTGTCACCGGGTCCTGTGTGCCTATTTTGAACTGTTTAATTGTGCCAGAGACTTTGCTGAAAGTTTGTGCAGTTGCCACCATTACAACGCCGCGAGGTGCGCAGAGAAAAGAGAGGCGTGCCGTCGTGGGCGGAGCCAGAGTGAGAGCGTGCCAAAAAGTGAGGTGCTGCGCGTGAAAACGGCAACTGAGAGGGCACAGGGAGCTGAGGCCTGTGATCACGGCGCGCACTGCTCTTCCAGCCGACGGAGCTTGGTAAGCCAGTGGAAACGCAGAGCCTTGCTAAGATTAACTAGGGGGGAGAGAATGTCTCATGCAGGAGAAGATATAGCAGGGGACGCAGTCGCAGCCCCCATAGTGCCACAGTCCCTAGAGCGCAGCAAGATCTGGTGACCGCTGCAGCGGTCCCTATAATACCGCTCTCAATGCCCTATATACCTGGAGCGGCCAGGCTTCCACAATACTCAGGGGAGCCGTATACCCTGAGCGATTTCAGGGAGAGACTGTGCAGTTTATTTGATGTATACCCCCTGTCTGAAAACCAAAAATTTAACATTCTCATTGGACAGTTAACTGTTGCAGCGCAAAGAGAAGTGAAGTCCTGGCAGGACACTGATAAAGAGACTGTTAAGCAAAATCTGGCTAAGCTGAGGAGCATCTTTGACACCCGCACTGCAGCAGAAATAAAAATGATGTTCTTTGGGTGCAAACAAAGGGTGCAGGACAGTATACGGGACTATGCTCTTAATCTTCAGGAGGCACTGCGGGCCATAAAGCAGATTGACCCAGACAGCATGCAGGATGGAGACAGATTGTTAAAGGAGCAGTTTGTTGATGGACTCCTGTCCAGCACCCACAGGTCACAGCTGCGCATCATGGCTCAACAAAATCCTGACCTGAGCTTTGCAGACTTTAAAGACAGGGCTATCCGGGCGTTACATGAACCAAATGTCAGCCGTCCAGCACCCCCTAGGCGCCCAGCCATTACATACCACCAGGCTCTTGCTGAGGCTGACGCACAGACCCTGGATGATGACCCGTCTGCAGAGCTGAGTCTGCAGGTTCAGGAGCTGACCAAAAGTGTGGCTGCACTAACCAAAACCTTGCAAGTGCCCTAAAAGGAGAAGATAGAGTTGGCCTCCAGTCAAGATGACGTCCCGTGGCGATGGAAGAAGAGGATCCCGCCGATCAGAGGGATAGACAACAACCGCTACGACCAGGATGGACGTCCCATTTGCCACCGCTGCAGAAAAGCAGGGCACATCGCAAGATTCTGTCGAGTAACCCCTGGGGCAGAGGGCCAACCCCCAGGAGTAAGACAACCAGGCCCCCAGAACTGGCGAGCTAAGTACATCTGCGGAAGACCGGTCCTCCCAGTTGTGATTGACGGCATCCCAATGAACGCTTTGCTGGACACTGGCTCTCAGTTGACAACTCTGCCATATATTCTTTACAAACGGTACTGGGCTGACTCTGATCTTACTCGCGGCCCAAATGATGAGCTGACAGTAGTCGCCAGCAATGGTCAGCCGTTGCTGCAGAAGGGGTATAAGGAGGTGACCATTAAGTTGGGGCGGGTAGAATTAAAAAAACAAGGTATGATAATTGTAGACATTGATAGACAAGAATGTAACCCCATGATGACCTTAGGTACTAATGTGATAGAAAATTGTCTTGCCGAGGTTATTGTTTTGTTGCAACAGGTAGCCGAAACTGCTGGTTCCAGTGAACAACGGGTCCTGCAAAAGGAGATTAAGGCCCTGATGCAAAGACAGGAGGTAGAGCTAACTGGCGTAGAAGTCGGCAGTGTCAGGGTGAGTGATGCCCTCCCCATTGCAATACCCCCAAAAAGTGAAATGTTAATTTGGTGTCGGGCAGCCATAGGCCTCAGAGGAAGAGATTACTAAGCCCTGGTAGAACCAGTGTACTCTGATAGTAGGCCCACCATCCTGACAGCCAGAGGGGTAGTTGATGTACCCAAGGGGAGGGTACCTGTACGCATCTTAAATTGTGGGAGGAGGAGGCCAAACTACCTCAGTATGCCACCGTTGCTAAGCTGTTCACAGTCAGTAACAACGCAATTCAGACAGCAGAACCCTTGGTCTCGTCTAACCAGGCGGAGGACAATGGCTCTGCAAAACAGCTGGAGGATTGGTGTCAGCACCTGCATGTAGGCACTGATTCCACCCCTTCACACCAAAAGAATGGGGTCTACCGAGTAGTCCAAGAGTTTGAACGAGTATTCAGCAAACACCCTTTAGATTTTGGGCAGGCAAAAGGGGTTCAACATCATTTCCCCACTGGAAATCATCCGCCCATTAAAGAAAGATATCGGCCTGTACCCCCAAATCACTACCAATATGCCAAAGGTATGTTACGAGAGATGAAGGAGGCTGGGGTGATCAGAGACAGTTGTAGCCCCTGGGCAGCTCCACTAGTCCTTGTTAGAAAGAAAGATGGTATAATGAGGATGTGTGTTGATTACAGGAAACTTAACAGCATTACCCACAAAGACGCCTATCCGTTACCTAGGATAGAGGAATCACTGGCTGCACTGAGAACTGCTAACTATTTCTCAACCTTAGATCTCACTAGTGGGTATTGGCAGGTTCCCGTGGCAGAGGCAGACAAAGAGAAGATCGCCTTTGCAACACCAATGGGCTTCTCAGAGTTCAACTACATGCCGTTCGGGCTTTGCAGCGCGCCAGGAACGTTCCAGAGATTGATGGAGTGCTGCCTTGGGCATATGAACTTTGAGTCAGTTCTGTTGTACCTTGATGATGTCATTGTCTTCTCCAAGACCTACGAGAAACATTTGGAGCACCTGGCTAAGGTGTTCGAGGCCCTGTCCAAATTTGGCCTAAAGGTGAAGCCGTCCAAATGCCACCTCCTGAAGCCCAAGGTGCAGTACCTAGGCCACGTAGTGAGAGCAGAAGGTGTGGCGCCAGACCCTGACAAAGTCACTGTTATCCAGGAGTGGCAGAGACCTAGCAACATCCATGAGATACGCCAGTTCCTCGGGTTGGTAGGCTACTACTGAAGGTTCATCAATGGCTTCACAGAAATAGCGTCACCTCTGCAAAATCTCCTTGTGGGCCAGCCTAAGAAGGCCAGAAAGAAAAGTTCTACGTTTGATTGGAATGACGAACTGGAAAGATCCTTCACTCGGTTGAAGATGGCTCTTACGGGGGATGAAGTTCTGGCCTACCCAGACTATAAAAAACAAAGGAAATGCAATACCATATAGTGTAAAAGAATATAAAAAATTGCCAAAATGACACCCAATAAATCAATATATTTACACCTATAATTGAAATCACACCTCCAAGTGCGGATGGATAACCACCCAATTAATGATAAGGGACACCCAAGTGCAAAGGGAACAGGGGGAAAACCACCACCAAGGCAGGATTAGATACAATATATATTTTATTGAAAATGTAACATAAAAAATTGCACATACATAATATTTAAAATGATGTAAAAAGGAAGCAAAAAAGGACGAAGGAACATTTTCCGAAACGTGCGTCGGGGCGCGTCTTTGGAAGCTATCTCACCCACCCTTGCTCTCCCCCCCGGGATTTACCAGGTATTGTTATCTTAGCCTTATTATCTTTTCAGCACAGGTTGGATTCGTTTTCATTTAGTGGTGATATACATTTTTGGCCCATAGTGCCTTATTAGTTGGTGTGTCACATTGAGTTCTGAATATAATGCTCACGTAGTGTTTTTTGGTATATTTTATTATTTTCTACATTATTGGGCATATATGTTCATTCATTAGATCACAACTTTGTGATTAGGTATAGTATTTGAGCACATTGTTGTTTATACTTTATTATACACATAATATATAATTCTTTGTTATACAAAGATTGCACACTGTGTTTTACATAGTCGTTTGTCATGCTATATACATGCCTGGTTATGTGGATATAAATCCTGGTTATTGGGTACTGCAGGGTGGTGTTTTTTGCTTCCTTTTTACATCATTTTAAATATTATGTATGTGCAATTTTTTATGTTACATTTTCAATAAAATATATATTGTATCTAATCCTGCCTTGGTGGTGTTTTTCCCCCTGTTCCCTTTGCACTTGGGTGTCCCTTATCTACCCAGACTATAACCAACCATTCGTCCTCTACACTGATGCCAACAACGTTGGACTGGGAGCAGTACTGTCGCAGGTACAGAATGGCAGAGAAAGAGTGATCTCCTACGCCAGCAGGAAACTTCGTCCCACTGAAAAGAACCCTGACAACTACAGCTCCTTCAAGTTAGAGTTCCTCGCCATCGTCTGGGCTGTGACCAAGCAGTTCAAACATTACCTAGCTGCGGCAAAGTTTACCATCTTCACGGACAACAATCCGCTGACTCACTTGGAAACCGCAAAGCTAGGTGCGCTGGAGCAGCGATGGATGGCCCGGCTGTCCAACTACGAGTTCACCATCAAGTACAGAGCGGGGCATAAGAATGCCAATGCTGATGCACTGTCCAGAATGCCCAACTTACCAGATGGAGGAGAAGATCTGGACACACTCGAAGAAATTGATTTACCAGCCTTCCACCGTCCAATTGCAGCCCAACGTGCCCAAGGAGTGAAAAACAAGCGCTACATCATGAAGGAGGCTACATTAAACCCATTGCCTCACCATGAGTGTGCAGAGACACAGGATAGCGACCCAGCAGTCCGCCTGGTAAAGGAGCTATTGGCACAAGCTGATTCGCATCCTGGTCCAGATGCCCCACAAGAGTCCCAACAGCTGTGGAAGGAGAAGGGCAGACTGTTCATCTACAAAGGAAAGCTGTGTCGGAGGAGTGTCAACACCCGAACTCATGAACTGGTCTGGCAAGTGGTGGTCCCGAGGCGAGAT
This sequence comes from Oophaga sylvatica, assembly GCA_033576555.1. NCBI lineage: Eukaryota > Metazoa > Chordata > Amphibia > Anura > Dendrobatidae > Oophaga > Oophaga sylvatica. Next base: position 72,031,065 of record JARQOD010000008.1, read on the forward strand.
GCATCAATGGTCCTAGAAGCGTACCACAATGGAGCAGGACACTTTGGATGGAAGAAATTGGAGGTCCTACTGCGTGAGAGATTCTACTGGATTGGTATGAGGAAGACCATTGAAGATTAGTGCCGAGAGTGTGGACCATGCAACTTGCGAAGGAAAGACCGTAACAGCCAGCGAGCCCCGTTGCAGCCAATAATCACCAAACAGCCACTTGAACTAGTAGCCTTGGACCTTGTGAAGTTAACTCCAAGCTGGTCAGGCTATGTCTACGCTCTTACCATTGTTGACCACTACTCAAGGTTCCTGGTAGTCGTGCCTGTCAAGGACCAAACTGCAAGGACAGCAGCCAAGGCATTCCAACAGCACTTTTGTCGACCACATGGTTACCCTGAACGAGTGCTTACTGACCAAGGTCCAGCTTTTGAAGCAGAAGTGTTCCAGGAGTTCTGTAACATGTACGGCTGCAAGAAAATCAGAACAACACCGTACCATCCACAGACAAATGGCATGTGAGAGAAGATGAACCAAGTGGTTATTGATCTCTTGAAGACTTTGTCTCTGGAAGAGAGAAACTTGTGGCCAGAAAAGTTGCGAGATCTGGTGGATCTCTACAACCACATTCCGGTGAGTTCTACCAACTGTACACCGGCCTACCTCATGAGAGCAAGACCTGGCAAATTACCAATTGATTTGGACATGGGAGTTCTGACCCCTGAGGTAACATCGCCAGATGCAGACTGGGATACTGAGCGGCAGCAACAGTACCGCAAGGTGCAGGAATGAGTGGAGAAGAGCTTGTCTCAGGCAAGACAAAAACAGGAAAGAAATTATAACCAGCATGCACCTGCAGTTCCCTTGGCACCTGGAGAACAGGTACTCAAAAGGAAAAGGCGACTCCACAAGCTTGACGACCAGTGGGAAGCGGAGCCATATACCATTATGCCCTCGGACTTCGACAATACAAAGGTGTGCCTTATCAGTAAGGATGGAGGAGAAAACTCCACAGCGGTGTCCAGAGATCACTTGAAATTGTGCCCTGACCAGCTAAAGGGAAAGATCGGAGAAAAGGACATTCCTTCGTCAGTAGAAAAGGTGGAAGAAAAGGTCCGTACTGTACTTGGCGAGTTCCTGTCGAACTGGACGAGAGTAAATCAGGCTATAGTAGTGCCTGTCTTGACCTTCCCACAACCAACAGTGCCTGAAAGAGAAGTGACTCAGGATCATCCTGAAGTACTGCAAGTTCCAGTAATAGAAGCCACCCCTGCAATGGAACTCGAAAGTCCACCTCCTGCCACCGGTGAATCTGTCATGCCCACAGTGAGTAGGAGCAGTCCTAGAAAATCAGGTATACCCGTGCTACGTAGAGTCACCAGTAGCATAACTACTAGGGAGCACACTACACCAGTAGTAGTTAACACAGTGGACCCAGTCAGGTCACTACAGACACCAATGCTCCGTAGGTCAATCTGTACAACCAAAGGCCTACTCCCAACTAGGTTTCGCATATGAGTGAATTAAGTACATGGGAAATTTAAATAAGTTCATAATGTTAATAATTGCAACTATTAAGCTAAGTGCCTACAGAGACTACTGTAAGAACCTTTAACCACTCTGATTTCATTCTCTAAATGGACAATTGGGTCACTGGACTCGGAGTGACCAAGACAACACTTGTAAATAGTTAATGACCACAGAACAAAAACCGCCTGGCGTGGCTGAAGACGTGGGGGAATTATCCATGCCTTGTAGCCCGCCCAAGGCCTACGTTGAGGGTTTGAGGCAGGTCCCTCACATTGTACTTTGCTAGGGTGAAAAAGGACACCCCATTTCAGACTTCGCCAAATGCATATATTTAATGTTATAATTCCTGTAAATAGTTATAATATGTTTTTTTCTTTATGTTTCCTCAGTCCAGGAGTACTGAATTGCACTAGGAGGGAATGTGGCACCCCAGGAGTTTGGCTGCCACAGTGACCTTGCCTTCCTCCAGGGGAGGGTGATGTCAGGACTGAAAGCACAGAGGGATCCCTAATCAGGTAACACAGTACACGACACCTTTCTGACTCCGGACCAGAAGGGGGAGCTCAAACACCTGATTTGAGGGGAGCTTCCCTGGCTGGGGAGGAGTTGGTCAGTGTAGCTGGAGGGAAGAGAGAAGACGTGTGGAGACAAGCTGGGGACTGAAGCCATAGCAGGGCTCACCCCCAGATCTGAGCGCCCGAAACCGGACCCCTGGACTCTGAGGCTGAGAGGCTGAAGTAAAGTCCCAGCAGCAGAATCCAGAGGGCAGAGGACGGCAGGTTCTCTGTCCCAATTAAGACTCTTCCACAAAGCAGCAGCACATGTGAGCCGGAGACTCCATAAGTGAGTGATTCCTGAAACAGACTACAGCTGCATGTTATGAGAGTAAAGTTCAACTTGAATAAGAGAAAGAGACAGAGGGACTTGGATGGAGCTTATAGCAGCCAATGCCTCACAGAACAGCGCTAGAAATGAGACCTCACATCCCACCTGTAATAAGGGTATCCTAAACTGCTTTCAGGCTGACCTACTCCAGTACGACCTGTATTCAATGCCCTGGATGCTTTGCCTGCAAAACTGTAAGTAAAGCTTTGGAAACTGCAACTCACTGACTGTTTCTCAGTTTCTTCCTGCGTCACCCATTGCACTCAGCTACAGTCATGGCCAAAAGTTTTGAGAATGACACAAATATTATATTTTCACATGATCTGCTGCCCTCTGGTTTTTATGTGTGTTTGTCAGATGTTTTTATCACAGACAGAAATATAATAATTGCAAACATATGAGTAACAAAAGCTTATATTGACAGAATGAGTTAATGCAGCAAGTCAATATTTGCAGTGTTGACCCTTCTTCCTCAGGACCTCTGCAATTCTCCCTGGCATGCTCTCAATCAACTTCTGGACCAAATCCTGACTGATAGCAGTCCATTCTTGCACAATCAATGCTTTCATTTTGTCAGAATTTTTAGGTTTTTGTTTGTCCACCCGTCTCTTGATGATTGACCACAAGTTCTCAATGGGATTAAGATCTGGGGATTTTCCAGGCCATTGACCCAAAATCTCTATGTTTTTTTCCCTTAGCCATTTAGTTATCACCTTTGCTTTATGGCAAGGTGCTCCATCATGCTGGAAAAGGCATTGTTGATCACCAAACTGCTCTTGGAGGGTTGGGAGAAGTTGCTCTTGGAGGACATTCTGGTACCATTCTTTATTCATGGCTGTGTTTTTAGGCAAGACTGTGAGAGAGCAGATTCCCTTGGCTGAGAAGCAACCCCACACATGAATGGTTTCAGGATGCTTAACAGTTGGCATGAGACAAGACTGGTGGTAGCACTCACCTTGTCTTCTCCAAATGAGGAGTTTTCCTGATGTCCCAAACAATCGAAAAGGGGATTCATCAGAGAAAATAACTTTACCCCAGTCCTCAGCAGTCCACTGCCTGTACCTTTTGCAGAATATCAGTCTGTCCATGATGTTTTTTCTGGAGAGAAGTGGCTTCTTTGGTGCCCTCCTTGAGACCAGGCCTTGCTCCAAGAGTCTCTGCCTCACAGTGCGTGCAGATGCACTCACACCTGCCTGCTGCCATTCCTGAGCAAGCTCTGCACTGCTGGTAGCCCGATCCCGCAGCTGAAACACTTTTAAGAGACGGTCCTGGCGCTTGCTGGTCTTTCTTGGGCGCCCTGAAGCCTTTTTGGCAACAATGGAACCTCTCTCCTTGAAGTTCTTGGTGATGCGATAGATTGTTGACTGAGGTGCAATCTTTCTAGCTGCGATACTCTTCCCTGTTAGGCCATTTTTGTGCATTGCAATGATGACTGCACGTGTTTCTTTAGAGATAACCATGGTTTACAGAAGAGAAACAATGATGCCAAGCACCAGCCTCCTTTTAAAGTGACCAGTGGTGTCATTCTTACTTAATCATGACAGATTGATCTCCAGCCATGTCCTCATCAACACCCACACCTGTGTTAATGGAGCAATCACTGAAAAGAGGTTAGCTGGTCATTTTAATGCAGGGCTGCAATGATGTTGAAATGTGTTTTGGGGATAAAGTTCATTTTCTAGCCAAATATTGACTTTGCAAGTAATTGCTGTTAAGCTGATCACTCTTTATAACATTCTGGAGTATATGCAAATTGTCATTAGAAAAAGTGAAGCAGTAGACTTTGTAAAAATTAATATTTGTGTCATTCTCAAAACTTTTGGCCATGATTGTACATCTCCAGCACCATTACTACCTTTCACTACATCTACCTGCCCTGGGATCCCATAGTCTCACCTGTGGGAGGCTGTTCCAACTCTGCTGCATCTCACCATCTATCCCAGAGGATCTGCACCACAACGCTGGTCGCCATTGACCAGATACCACAGGTGGCGTCACGAATACCTACACTACAAACTCTAACATCCCCTGTAAATAATCCCCCTTTCATTGGACGCCCAGGGCCACGGACCGGGTCATTGCCGCTGTGACACATCCGCTCAATACACCGGTCCGTACAGAGTATCCCACTGCCCTGGCGGGCGATCCATATACACAAGACTTTTTCACACATGCTGTTGCTTAGTTCTATTCCTCCCATTCTATAGATGTAATTTTCATTTTTCTTGCACAGATATAGAATATTGCATTTCTACCTGTTGAATACAATTCTCTTAAGCCTGGGTCTCACATAGCAATACACCAGCGATCCCGACAACGATATGCACTTGTCAGGATCGCTGGTGTATCGCTACATGATCGCTGCTGAGCTGCCAAACAGGCAGCTCAGGGCAGCGATCAGCACAGCGACACTGCGGGTAACATCGCTTAGTTACCCGCAGTGTACCTTGGATACCAGCGCCCTGATGCAGGGAGCTGGTAACCAAGGTACACAGCGGGTTTCCAGGCACCGCGCAGCGCCTGGAAACCTGCTGTGTACCTTGGTTACCAGCGGATCGCTGGTCTCCCGCCTGTCACACGCAGCGATGCGTGCCTGTCAGCGGGAGACCAGCGATCAAAAAAATGTCCAGGACATTCAGCGACGATCAGCGATACCCAGCAGGGGGGCTGATCGTCGCTGAATGTCACACACAGCGATATCGCTGGGGAGATCGCTGCTGCATCACAAAACTAGTGACTCAGCAGCGATCTCGCTAGCGAGATCGCTGTGTGAGACAGGGGCTTAAGTCTCTGCCCATTGTTCAAGCTTATCTAGATCCTTCTGAATCCTTTCCCTGTCTTTTCTAGTATTAGCTGTCACTCCTAGCTTTGCACCATCTTTAAATTTGATCAGTTTACCTTCAGTTTCCTTATCTAGATCATTTATAAAAATGTTGAACAACAATGGGGCCAGGACAGAGCCTTGTGGTAGCCCATTTGTGGTTCAAATAGTTTTTATTATAGCATTTATGTAATACAAAAGGCAACAAACAAGTTGCGTAAACAGTTACAGTGCAGTGCCTCTCTCGGCAATGAAATAAAGCAAGTACATCTAGAATACAAGACAACCTCCAGCACCGAATTATACAGTAATGTTTAGAAACATAGCATTCAGTAGTATTCCGGGCTCTGGTAAACTCGTAGAAACATTGTTCACAATACCCAGGTACTTTGCTTTAATAAACTTCAAGAACAGAATGAGAGTGGACAACATCCACCATCAAAGAAAAATATAGGAAGAAACTGAAAAGAGTAAAGAAAAGCAAAAGCCAAAGAAAAAGAAAAAGAAGAGAAGAGGAAGAAAAGACAATAGAAGAACAAAGATAGAGAAATGTCCGACCCTCGCCGATCCACCCGGCCACTCATTGCCCATATCCATCAGAAAGTCTATTCACCGCCACCTACTTCTACTCCTGGAAGCCTCAACAGCCCCGGGAAAGCCAATCCCGGAACTCCGGAGAGCCCCTAAATGCCACCCAATCACTCCACATTCGCAAATAGGACTCAGACCTCCCTGCATCGGCTGCCCTAAGCTCCTCCATGTAACGTATGTCATCCATGAGTTCCACCCATTGGATTCTCGATGGTGGATGGACAGATCTACAATTCCTGGGGATCAATTGATGGACCGCCTGCAGAAAGAAATGCAGGAGCCCTTTTTTAATGAGCTGCACCCTTCCCGGGATCATTGATAGAAGGGCCATTTCTAATGTGACTGAGACGAATCCCCCACTAAATTTAGAAAACAATAACCCCACCTCCCTCCCAAGTTGGGACTATCTTGGGGCATTCCCACCAAATGTGGACGAAGGAGCCATAGCCACTGCCGCAGCGCCAGCACTCATCAGTACAAGTGGAGTACATCTTCGCCAGTCTAGAAGGGGTTCTGTACCAGCGAGACAACAGTTTGTAATTCGCCTCCTGAGCGCGGCCAGCTATTGTGCCCTTGTGAGTCATGTGGATAGCTTTAGACCATAAGTCCGGCGAGAATGTTTTACCCAACTCCCGTTCCCAACTACTCACAAATGGGGCAAAGAGTCCCCTATCTCTCCCGCAACCAAGAGGCGATACACCAAAGAAACATCATGGACAGGAGCAGTCCCACCTGTACATAGCTGTTCAAAGTCTGTAAGTCGCAAACGTGGGCGGACCAGTGCCTCCAATGAGGAGGCATAACTACGCATCTGGAAGTATACCAACCACGCGCCTGCTGTACCAGCTCCAGTCACCAGGATGTCCCCAAAGCCAACGTAACCTGATTGCGTGTAAAAATTGCGCAGGGAAAAAACCCAGGTGTCAAAAACCGGCAGAGCAGGGAACCCCCTCGTCAAAGATAGGCAGCAGCATTACCAACAAGGGGCGTCAAGGGACCAGGAACCGACACTAAACCGACCCCGGGCGCGAAGCCGTCCCATATAGTCAGCAATGTCCTCAAGATCAGGGACAAGTCTCCATCGCAATAGCGTGCCAATTTTGGCAGCCAAAATATGCTCTGTGCCGCTACTGGGCCGTTATGTCTCTCTATTTCTACCCATAGTTTTTCCTTCCCTCGATAAGTCAGATCTAGGACTTTCTTGCAAACAGTGGCTCTATAATACAACAGAAAGTCCGGTAATCCGACCCCCCCATTCAGTTTTGGGCGGATCAAAATAGAATGCCGTATGCGCGGACGGGAGGACCCCCACACGAACCTCGAAGCTGCGCGCCGTAATCTATCAAAAAAGGGTCTAGGCACAACCAAAGGTATGGTCTGAAACAGGTAGAGAAGCCTGGGAAGGATATTCATCTTCAAAGCATTGACTCTGCCGAACCAAGACAATTGCAGTACGTTCCACTTCTTGAGATCCTCCTCAATCTGACGCAACAGAGCGCCATAATTAAGGTCAAATAATTTGGAAGTGTCCGATGCTATTTTCACCCCCAGATATGTGATGGCTAAAGGCTGCCACGCAAAAACCCCACTGAGCCTTATCCTCTCTGCCTCCTCTCCCGACAGGGATACATTGAGCAGCTCCGATTTCTTATGATTAACTTTAAAATTGCTAAGCTCGCCAAAGGTTTGGAAATGTTTCATCACCGTGGGAATCCCTATATGTGGCGAGGACATATATATGAGGAGATCATCAGCAAACAAGGACACTTTCTGATGAAAATCACCCCTATAGATCCCTTGGAGAGTGGCATCCTTGCGTAAGGCATTAGCCAACGCCTCCATGACCAGCACATATAAGGTCGGTGACAGGGGGCATCCCTGGCGCGTTCCATTCCCGATACGAAAAGGCATGGAAAGTGACCCATTGACTCTCACTCTAGCCGTAGGTGATCTATACAGAGCTAAAATCCAAGAGCACATACGGGGACCCAGACCAATCCGTGAGAGAGTTGCTGCCAAAAAGCCCCAATGCACCCTGTCAAACACCTTCTCAGCGTCAATGGAAAGGAGGCAGAGAGGTGACCCCGAAGCTCGTGCATGATCCATAAGAGCCAATGTCTTTAGGGTATTATCTCCCGCCTCCCTGCCCTGAACAAAGCCCACATGATCCCTGTGTATGAGGCCAGGCAAGTGTGGGCGAAGCCGCCACGCCATGACCTTCGCGTAGACCTTCATGTCTACATTAATGAGCGAGATAGGGTGAAAGTTATCACAACTTGAAAGATCCTTCCCAGGCTTCGGCAACACCGTTATGACAGCTTGGAGGGTCTGTGAAGGAAACTGATCTCCCCTGGCCACAGCATTAAAAGCCCGAAGCATTACCGGCCCCAAAATGTCCCCAAATGTGCGATAGAATCTGGGCGTGAACCCG
>JARQOD010000008.1:72039410-72115405 GCA_033576555.1 Oophaga sylvatica
CAATGTTGTTGCACAGTTCACTACTCTGCTTCAGTCCTCAGGGTCTTTGCCAGATACCTGTCTGTCGCTATCTGTTACCTGCCCGCCCGCTCACCTGGGAGCGCTCATCTGTTACCTGTCTGCCCGCTCACCTGGGAGCGCTCATCTGTTACCTGCCTGCCCACTCACCTGGGAGCTCTCATCTGTTACTTGCCTGCCCGCTCACCTGGGAGCGCTCATCTGTGACCTGCCTGCCCGCTCACCTGGGAGCGCTCATCTGTTACCTACCTGCCCGCTCACCTGGGAGCGCTCATCTGTTACCTGACTGCCCGCTCACCTGGGAGCGCCCATCTGTTACCTGCCTGCTAGCCTACCTGGAGGCTCAGCCATCACAGGTCGTATCTACACTCCTCCAGAGACTACCCCGGTCACTTGCCGTGACCTCCTACCCACTCATCCAGAGACTACCCCGGTCACTTGCCGTGACCTCCTACCCACTCATTCAGAGACTGCCCCGGTCACTTGCCGTGACTTACTGCCCACTCATCCAGAGACTGCCCCGGTCACTTGCCGCGACTCCCTGCTCGTTCATCCAGAGACTACCTCGGTTATCTGCTGTGACTACCTGCCCGTCCACCCTGGTCGCCACCCGCTCTCTTACAAGGTCCGCCCCTTTGTATAAGTAGCTCAGAGGTTCCGCCTCCCAGACCCGTTACAATACGTTTGTATCAGTTCCCCATAGTACTCAAATTATTCAGCACTCCTCTCCACACTGAAGCAAGTGACGACGAAAATCGTTCCTCCTCAGGAACCCCAGAAGAGCCCCCCCTATTGAAAGTACAAAACTGGGGGTGAAAACCATATGCCCCAAAAAACGGGGACTTACCAGTGGACTCGCTCCACCTATTATTTAGAGCAAACTCCGCCAAAGGCAAGAAAGAAGCCCAGTCCTCCTGGTTCTCTGACACGAAACACCGGAGATATGTCTCCAAGCTCTGGTTCAGACGCTCTGTCTGACCATTGGTCTGCGGGTGAAAAGCCGATGAAAATGACAACTGCATCCCCCGCCGTGTACAAAATGCTTTCCAGAATTTGGACACGAACTGAGACCCCCGATCCGACACCACATCGGAGGGTACCCCGTGAAGCCTTACAATCTCCCCAATAAACACCTGCGCAAGAGTTTTAGCATTAGGAAGAGCAGGAAGAGCGATAAAATGTGCCATCTTGCTGAACCTGTCCACCACAACGAGTATGACTGTTTTACCCGAAGATGGCGGGAGATCCGTAATGAAGTCCATAGACAGATAAGTCCACGGACGCTCCGGGATCTTCAAAGGTAAGAGGGCCCCAGACGGACGGGTATGTGGGGTCTTAGAGCGCGCACAAACCTCGCAGGACGCGACAAAACTTACCACCTCCCTATGTAAGTTAGGCCACCAAAACCGGCGCGAGAGGAGATCCTCAGTTGCTTTACTCCCAGGGTGTCCTGCCAAAGCTGAATTATGGTGTGTGTTGTGAATAGGCTGGAAATGAGTTCTGAGCAGAAGCTCCCTCTGGTGGTTACAAACAGTACTGGACTGTCCAGTGAAGATTGTGAGGATTGGGAATCAGGTGTTACTGACTGGTCTTATATAAGGGAGTCACCTTCCCATCAGGGTTGCCGGTGATCAATTGTTCTGGTCTCAATCCTTGATTCCTGTTTCCTTGGAAGCCTGCTGTGTTGTGTCTGAATCTCCTGCTAACAGATAAGACATTTTCTTCTTTTTGTTTTTGTGCTTGATTTTTGCATTTTTGTCCTGCACTTCTGTGGGGGCCTTCAGGGTCCCCACTGGGGGCTTTTGCCTCTCAGTTCAGTTCAGCCACTGATGTTTGTACATTTGCTTTTTCCAGTTTTCTCAGTGGCTGCTGTTTTGTTTTTGGTTACACCAGAGAACTAATTTAGGTGGTAGAGGTCGTGTGATCTCAGGTGTTTTTGAAATTAGTAGAGTTGGTGCTTTTCAGGGTTTTTTGGGATTGCAGTAAGTGCCCTTCCTATCCTTTTCTATTTAGTAAGTTTGGGCCCCAACGTTTGCTCATTCTATTTTCTGTCTGTGTCAGTATTTCTTCTTGTCTAACCGCCATTACATGTTTGGGGCTTTCTATGTTCTTTGGGGATCTGCTCCGAGGCAGATAGCTTTCCTCTTTCTATCTTTAGGTGTAGTTAGTTTCTCAGGCTGTGACGAGGCGTCTAGGACCAACGTAGGAACGCTCCACGGCTGCCTCTAGTTGTGGTGGTTAGTCAGGGTACTGCAATCTCATAGTTTCCAACTGCTCTGGTGTATTTCCTTTTTGCCTGCTCTCCTCAGCTACCAAATCATAACAGTATCACCGGCCTAAACTGAAAATTATATGGTACTCACAGAAGGGAAAAATATTGTGAAAGAAAAAAGTTGTCAGAGTTGTCAGAGATTTTTTTTTTTCCCTCTGTATCTCTGGGTGCTGAGGAGGATTTTTTTTCTCTCAATGGAGTTTGCACAGTTGTCTGGCCGTATGGATCAGCTTGCCACTGAAGTTCGGAGTATTGCTACCTATCTTGCTAGGTTGCCTGTTGTGGAACCTAGGATTCCCATGCCAGATTTGTTTTTAGGGGATCGAGCTAAGTTTCTGAATTTCAAAAATAACTGTAAATTGTTTTTTTGCCTTAAAATCTAAGTCCTCAGGGAACGCAGCGCAGCAGGTTCAAATTGTCATCTCTCTCCTGCGCGGCGACCCTCAGGATTGGGCTTTTTCCCTGACACCTGGGGATCCTGTTTTGAGTGATGTTGATGCGTTTTTTCAGGTTTTGGGGTTATTGTACGATGAGCCTAATGTCACTGATCAAGCTGAAAAAACTTTGTTGGCATTAAGTCAGGGGCTTGAGGACGCTGAGTTATACTGTCAGAGATTCCGTTGGTGGGCAGTCCTGACCAAATGGAATGACGACGCTTTGGCAGCTCTTTTTCGGAAGGGACTGTCTGATAATGTAAAGGATGTTATGGTGGGATTCCCTGTTCCCTCTGGTCTCAATGATTCTATGTCATTAGCGATTCAAATTGACAGACGTTTGCGTGAGCGGAAAGGTATGCGTGGAATAATGTTGCCTTGTGAACCTGCTTCTGAATCCATGCAGTGTGATAGAGTGGTTTCTGGGGCACAGCGTCATGAATTTCGAAAGCGCAATGGGTTATGTTTCTACTGTGGTGATGCCTCTCATGCTATTTCTGTCTGCCCTAAGCGGGGAAGACGTTTTGCTCGCTCAGTTGTCTTGGGTAGTGTTCAGACTAAGTTTTTGTTAACTGTTACCCTGATATGCTCTCTGTCCTCATTTTCTGCTCAGGCTTTTGTTGATTCTGGAGCAGCTATTAACCTGATGGATTTTGATTTTGCTAAACGTTGTGTGTTTCCCTTGATACCCCTATGGAAGTCTATTCCCCTACTGGGGATCGATTCTACCCCTTTGGCTGAGAATAAACCTCAGTTCTCTACTCAGGTGATAATGAGGGTAGAACCTGATCATCAGGAGAGTTGCAAATTTTTGGTTCTGTATAATCTGCATGACATTATCGTACTGGGTTTCCCTTGGTTACAGTCTCATAATCCTGTTTTGGATTGGAAATCTGTGTCTGTTACCAGTTGGGGCTGTCAATGTGTTAATGCCAACACTCCTGTTTTTTCTGCCTCCCCCAGGCTCAGGATGTTCCTGACTTTTTGATTGATTTTTCTGATGTGTTTAGCGAAAGTAAATCTGCATCCTTGCCTCCCCATAGGAGCTATGACTGCGCTATTGAATTAGTGCCTGGTAGTAAATTCCCTAAAGGTCGCCTTTTTAACTTGTCTGTACCTGAACATGACGCTATGCGGTCTTATATCAAGGAGTCATTGGAGAAGGGTCATATCAGACCATCCTCTTCACCCTTAGGTGCCGGTTTTTTCTTTGTGTCCAAAAAGGATGGTTCATTAAGGCCGTGTATTGATTATCGTCTCTTGAACAATATTACTGTGAAATATCAATATCCGTTACCCTTGATCTCTGATCTGTTTTCCAGGGTGAAAAACGCTACTTGGTTTACCAAGCTTGACCTCAGGGGGGCATATAACCTTATTCGCATTAAGCACGGGGATGAATGGAAGACGGCATTTAATACCCCTGAAGGGCATTTTGAGTACCTTGTGATGCCCTTTGGGCTCACTAATGTTCCTTCTGTCTTCCAGTCCTTCATGAATGACATTTTCAGGGATTTTGTGGATAAATTTCTGATTGTTTATTTGGATGATATCTTTGATTTTTTCCAATGACTGGGACTCTCATGTAAAACATGTTCGGACTGTGTTCCAGATTTTGAGAGAGAATGCTCTGTATGTGAAGGGATCAAAGTGTCTTTTTGGCGTTCAGAGGATCTCATTTCTGGGTTTCATTTTGTCCCCATCTGTTATTGAAATGGACCCGGTCAAAGTTCAGGCTATCTGTGATTGGGTCCAACCTACTTCTTTAAAGGCTCTTCAAAGATTCTTGGGTTTTGCCAATTTTTATCGTAAATTTATTGGTAATTTCTCTGTTATTGTTAAACCATTAACTGATTTGACCAAGAAGGGTTCTGATGTGGTGAATTGGCCTCCTGAGGCAGTCTCTGCATTTCAGGAAGTTAAGCAGAGATTCACTTCTGCTCCTGTTCTACGGCAGCCTGATGTTTCTCTACCATTTCAGGTGGAGGTTGATGCCTCTGAAATTGGGGCAGGTGCCGTTTTGTCCCAAAGAGATCCAGAGACCTCTAAAAGTAACCCTTGTGCCTTTTTCTCTCGAAAATTTTCTTCCACTGAACGTAATTATGACGTGGGTAATCGGGAGTTATTAGCCATGAAGTGGGCTTTTGAAGAGTGGAGACATTGGCTGGAGGGAGCCAAACATCAGGTGGTGGTCCTTACTGACCATAAGAATCTAGTTTATCTGGAATCTGCCAAGCGACTTAATCCTAGACAGGCCAGGTGGGCCTTGTTTTTCACACGTTTTAATTTTGTGGTTTCATTTCTTCCTGGCACTAAAAATGTTAAGGCGGATGCCCTCTCGAGTTTCCTGGCGGACTCTCCTGAGTTATCTGATCCTTCTGTTATTTTGAAAGAGGGTGTAGTTCTTTCCGCCATCTCGCCCAATTTGAGACTGGCTCTGGAGGGGTGCCAGGAAGATAAGCCCGAGCGCTGCCCTGTTGGGAAATTGTTTGTCCCGGACCAGTGGAAAAAGAGTGTAATGTTTGAGATTCATTGTTCCGCGTTGGCCGGTCATCCCGGAATTTTTGGTACCAGGGACTTGGTTGGTCGGTCCTTTTGGTGGCCTACCTTGTCTCGTGATGTCAGGGAGTTTGTGCAGTCCTGCGGGACTTGCTCTCGCTCCAAGCCTTGCTCTCGTTCTAGTGGTTCGTTGATGCCATTACCGGTGCCCAAGAGACCATGGACCCATATCTCTATGGATTTCATTTCCGACCTCCCTGTTTCTCAGAGAATGACCGTCATCTGGGTGATTTGCGATAGGTTTTCCAAGATGATACATCTTGTGCCATTACCTAAGTTGCCTTCCTCCTCTGAATTGGTGCCTTTGTTCCTTCAGCACGTGGTTCGTTTACACGGCATTCCTGAGAACATTGTGTCTGACAGAGGAGTCCAGTTTGTTTCCAGATTTTGGAGGACCTTTTGTTCTAAAATTGGTGTTCAATTGTCTTTCTCCTCGGCGTTTCATCCTCAGACCAATGGTCAAACTGAGAGAACAAACCAGACATTGGAGACTTATCTAAGATGCTTTGTGTCTGCTGATCAGGATGACTGGGTCTCTTTTTTGCCTTTGGCTGAGTTTGCTCTTAATAATAGGGCTAGCTCTGCCACTTTGATGTCTCCATTTTTCTGTAATTCTGGGTTTCACCCTCGATTTTCTTCTGGACAGACGGAGGCTTCTGTCTGCCCCGGTGTTGACTCTGTTGTGGAGCGTATGCAACAGATTTGGGACCAGGTAGTGGAGAGGTTGTCCCTCTCTCAGGAGAGGGCCCAGCGGTTTGCTAACCGGCATAGGACTGATGGTCCTCGGTTTAAAGTGGGGGACTTGGTCTGGTTGTCCTCAAGAAATATTCCTATGAGAGTGGCATCTCCTAAATTTAAGCCTAGGTTCATTGGACCTTATAAGATCATGGAGATTCTTAACCCTGTTTCTTTTCGTTTGCTTCTTCCAGGGACATTTAAGATCCATAACGTGTTCCACAAGTCCTTGTTGAAGAGGTTTGTTGAGCCAGTGGTTCCTACTACTGTGCCTCCTGACCCTGTTTTGGTTGAGGGCAATCTGGAGTATGTGGTTGAGAAAATATTGAATTCTCGTTTTTCTAGACGGAAACTCCAGTATTTGGTTAAATGGAGAGGTTATGGTCAGGAAGAAAATTCTTGGGTGTTTGCTTCGGACATCCATGCTAGGAGACTCATCCGTGCGTATCATAGAACTCATCCTGACCGACCTGGTTGCTCAAATGAGGGTTCGGTGACCCCTCCTCAATGGGGGGTACTGTTGTGAATAGGCTGGAAATGAGTTCTGAGCAGAAGCTCCCTCTGGTGGTTACAAACGGTACTGGACTGTCCAGTGAAGATTGTGAGGATTGGGAATTAGGTGTTACTGACTGGTCTTATATAAGGGAGTCACCTTCCCATCAGGGTTGCCGGTGATCAATTGTTCTGGTCTCAATCCTTGATTCCTGTTTCCTTGGAAGCCTGCTGTGTTGTGTCTGAATCTCCTGCTAACAGATAAGACATTTTCTTCTTTTTGTTTTTGTGCTTGATTTTTGCATTTTTGTCCTGCACTTCTGTGGGGGCCTTCAGGGTCCCCACTGGGGGCTTTTGCCTCTCAGTTCAGTTCAGCCACTGATGTTTGTACATTTGCTTTTTCCAGTTTTCTCAGTGGCTGCTGTTTTGTTTTTGGTTACACCAGAGAACTAATTTAGGTGGTAGAGGTCGTGTGATCTCAGGTGTTTTTGAAATTAGTAGAGTTGGTGCTTTTCAGGGTTTTTTGGGATTGCAGTAAGTGTCCTTCCTATCCTTTTCTATTTAGTAAGTTTGGGCCCCAACGTTTGCTCATTCTATTTTCTGTCTGTGTCAGTATTTCTTCTTGTCTAACCGCCATTACATGTTTGGGGGCTTTCTATGTTCTTTGGGGATCTGCTCCGGGGCAGATAGCTTTCCTCTTTCTATCTTTAGGTGTAGTTAGTTTCTCAGGCTGTGACGAGGCGTCTAGGACCAACGTAGGAACGCTCCACGGCTGCCTCTAGTTGTGGTGGTTAGTCAGGGTACTGCAATCTCATAGTTTCCAACTGCTCTGGTGTATTTCCTTTTTGTCTGCTCTCCTCAGCTACCAAATCATAACAGGTGTGCCTCGTTCACCCTTTGTCGCAACTGATTAGGAACAAACAGTCTCCCTGGAGGTCCTACAGGGGCGTCCCCCTGAGCCTCCAATACCTCTTCCTCAAGCTCAGAGCATACTGCCGACACCACCACCCCCTCCTGAAGGACCGGAACTGGATCCTCCGTATTCCCAGCTCCTGGGAAACAGCGAGATAAGGCATCCGCCTTAACTTTTTTGACCCAGGACGTGTAATGTAAGGAGTACAGTTCATATAGTGTCTTTTGCTTGGGTGCGATGAAAACACAGGAGTCACAGGTTTGATATAGAAGGTCTTGTATTACTTCATACAAGTGGCAATAATAGTCACACAGTTTGCAGATACAAAAGCAGGAGACACAGCAGGCCAGAGTAACTTAAGCTCAGCAATCACTCTCCACAACAGGTTCAGGATCTCTTCTCTGTTACCATAAGTCCATGCAAACGTGGATTTATCAAATAGCAAGGTTCCAAAGTCCACGAGTGTTCCAAAGTTCCACAATAGGAAATAACTGGAGTACAAGGTCCAAGGCTTCCAGGAGTCAGGTCACAGGTTCACTGCAGGCTTGATTCTGAAGCACTGATTGCTCAGCTGTGGCTGCTTAAGAAGCAAGAGGGAGAGAATCAGGGGGGAACATGCAAGCTGGAAACTCCATATTGACTGAGGGCAAGACAGCTGCAGCAAGACAGAAAGTAAAATGGCTGACGGAAAAACTGAGTTTCAGGAACATGTACACAGAACCTTACATTACTCCCCCTTAGGGACAACCTCCGGATGACCTCAGACCAGGCTTGTGTGGGTACCTCTGATGAAACTGACGGAGCAAGCGAGGAGCATTAACGTTATTGACTGGTTCCCATGAGTTGTCCTCCACTGGGTAGCCCTGCCATTTAATCAAATATTGTAACTGATTTCTATACAGCCTGGAATCTAGAATCCTTTCCACCACAAATTCTTCCTGACTATCGACTAGCACTGGGTCAGGGCAAGGAGAAGAACGTCCAGGAAACGTATTGGGTGTCGCAGCCTTTAGTAGAGATACATGAAAGACAGGGTGGATTCTCATAGTTCTGGGCAGTTGAAGACGACAAGCGACAGCACTTATAATTTTACTGATTTTATAAGGTCCAATGTATTTATGTCCCAACTTAGATGATGGAATTCTTAACTTAAGATTTCTGGTTGACAGCCAGACCAGGTCTCCTACCTTGAAAGCTGGTGCAGGTTTACGAAATTTATCTGCGGCTTTCTTGTACCTTTCCTGAGCCAATTCCAGATTTCCCTTTAGAAGATCCATATTCTTTTGTAAAGACGTGATTCTTTCAGCCACTGCTGGCAAGGGCGTTTCTATGGGAAATCGAGGAAGAATATTAGGATGATAACCTAAATTGGAGTAAAAAGGAGACTGCTTAGTGGAGGCGCTCTGAGAGTTGTTATAAGAGAACTCAGCCAGTGGAAGTAGATCCACCCAATCATCCTGTAGGTGGCAGATAAAGCAGCGAAGATACTGCTCCAGGGTCTGATTGGTTCGTTCCGTCTGTCCATTAGTCTGAGGATGAAAAGCAGAAGAAAGGTTCACTTTAATGTCCAATGCTGCACAGAAATTTTGCCAAAACCTTGAAGTGAATTGCACCCCTCGATCCGAAATAACCTCATCTGGTACTCCATGTAAACGAAACACATTTTTAATCATCAAATCTGATGTCTGTCTTGCAGTGGGTAAGCCGACACAAGGGATAAAATGAGCTGCTTTTGTTAAACGATCAACCACCACTAGAATGGTGTTCTTCCCTTGAGAGGTTGGTAACTCCACAATGAAGTCCATAGAAATGGATCCCCACGGGCGGGACGGGGTGGGAAGAGGTTGTAACAGACCAGTTGGTGAGGAGCGAGGTGTTTTGCATCTTGCACAGACTTCACATGAAGTGACATAGTTTAAAACATCCTTCCTGCAAGTGGGCCACCAAAAGAAACGAGAAAGAAATTCCTGTGTCTTTAGAATTCCTCTATGCCCAGCTATCTTGGAATCGTGAATGAGTTGCAATACTCTTAATCTGACTGTTTCAGGAATATACAGACGTTGTCCTTGAATCCACACACCATTCTTAAAGACAAGACTTACGTCCCTTGGGGGTTGTGCCAAAAAGGAATCCGCATGATATGCTTCCTTGATGTCCTTAAGTAGGTCTTGATTATGAATCACTCCCAGGAATCTAGAGTCAGGAAGAATAGTCTTAGGAGGAGTAAGTGGACGTGTCTCTGCTGAATAAATCCTAGAGAGTGCATCAGCCTTTCCATTGCGCGATCCTGGTCTATAAGAAATGATAAAATTAAATTGGTTTAAGAAAAGATTCCAGCGAGCCTGGCGAGGAGTCAGGCACTTAGCCGACCTGATAAATTCAAGGTTACGATGGTCTGTCAGGACGACTATTTGCTGTGCAGCTCCCTGAAGAAGGTGTCTCCATTCTTTGAAGGCGGCAATAATGGCCAACAACTCTCTATTGCCCACATCGTAGTTCCTCTCAGCCGAAGACAACTGCTGGGAAAAGAAGGCACAGGGATGCAAGACATTCTTCTCACCTGTTCTCTGAGAGAGTATAGCTCCAACGGCACAGTCTGAAGCATCCACCTCTATTATGAAGGCAAGTTCGGGGTTGGGATGTACTAAGATAGGTGCAGTGGTAAATTTATCTTTTAGACGGGAAAATGCTTCCTGGGCTTGGGGAGTCCAGGAGAACCTAGACTCTTTCCGGTAAGTTGGGTGATAGGTGACACTACCTCAGAGAAATTCCTAATGAAACGTCTATAGAAGTTGGCAAACCCGATGAAGCGCTGCACCTCCTTCACATTTCTAGGACTTGGCCAATCCTTGATGGCTTGGGTCTTGCTTCCATCCATACTAATTCCTTGTGTAGACAGTACATACCCCAGAAATTGAATTTCGGTCCTATGGAATTCACACTTTTCAAGTTTGATGTAAAGATGATTTTGTCTTAGACGTTCCAAGACCATTCTCACATGTCCATGATGTTCCTCTGTGGAGTTAGAAAAAATTAGAATATCATCCAAATAAATCACCACGAATGTATCTAGGAGATCCCTGAAGATGTCATTCACCAAGTGTTGGAAAGTGGCTGGGGCGGTACTCAGACCAAAAGGCATAACTAGATATTCAAAGTGTCCATAGCGTGACCTGAATGCAGTCTTCCATTCATCCCCAGGTCTAATACGGACTAAGTTATAGGCCCCACGGAGATCTAGTTTAGAGAAAATTTTGGCATGTCGCACTCTCTCCAATAACTCAGGGATTAAAGGCAATGGATAACGGTTTCTAATAGTAACCTTATTGAGTTCCCTATAGTCTACGCAGGGTCTCAGAGATCCATCTTTCTTCTTTACAAAGAAGATGGGTGCACCTGCAGGAGATGAAGAGGGGCGTATGAAGCCCTTGGCTAGATTTTCGTCTATGTAATCCTTTAAAGCCTTTAGCTCGGGCCCCGCCAGGGGGTAGATCTTACCAAAAGGTATCTCTGCTCCAGGCAATAATTCAATTGGACAATCTTATGGACGGTGAGGGGGAAGCTGGTCAGCGTTCTTCTTGTCACATAAATCCACATAGTCCTGGTATACAGCTGGTAGTTCAGGGACTTACATGGTTCCTTTAGGAACAGAGCAAGCTGAAACTTTTGGACTCATCTGTTTCTCTGGAAAGTGTAATTCCTTGGTCTCCCAGTTAATGGTAGGATTCTGAGCCTGCAGCCATGGTAGCCCTAGAATAATGGGAAAGTGGGGAGAAGATATAAGCATAAAGGACAGTTTCTCTTGATGATCTTTACCCATAAGAACCCTCAAAGGCTCTGTTTCCTGATCCACTGGTCCAGAGGTCAGCAGGGAGCCATCCACAGTTTCCATCTGTACTGGAGTAGCCTTCTTCACTGAACGTATCCCCTGTTTCAGAGCAAAGGAGACATCCATAAAATTTCCACTTGCCCCTGAGTCGATCATAGCAGAGCTAGACACCCAAGCTGAGTCAACCCAGAGTTTGATGGAAAGAAAGCAATGAGAATTGTTTTTCTTACAACTCAGCTGGGACACCGCTGAGGAAACTTGAAAAATTGCAGCGTTACACAGTCAACGTCCTCAGAAGTAACGGAGTTTAAGTCCGAGAAATCAAGATCTGTTGCTGCAGATCTCTCTGGAGCCTGAGGCTCAGACCTGACAGATCCCCTCTCGCAACACTCACAGTGAATGAGTGCTGCAGTAGTCTTACGAGAACGGCTGGGGCAGTTTATAATGAAGTGCCCTGACTTACCACAATAGAAACATAGATTCTCCTTAAAACGATGTTCCTTGCGTGCATCACTAACCCATCGTTGTAAAGAGTCTACCTGCATGGGTTCAGGTTCAGGTTCCCGTGTGATCCTACTCAAAGGTTCCTTAGCTGGAGAGGAAGGTAGGAAAAGGTTAGTGCGATTGCTTTCGAACCATCTCTCTTGCCTGCGTTCAGTCAGACGAGTATCAATACGGATGCAGTAGTTAATAAAGTCACCTAACGCAGTGGGAGGGTCGGCACGAGCAAGTTCGTCCTTAATCAGTGGAGATAACCCTTTTCGAAAAATAGATTTTTTGGCGGAACTGTCCCAGGTGGTATCAAGGGCCCATCTCCTGAAATCCAAGGCATATTCAGCTACCGAGTGCTTACCTTGGCGCAAAGCTAACATGGCTGCTTCAGCTGTTGCACATCGATTGGGGTCATCAAACACCTGCCCCATGGCTGAAATGAAAGCATCAAGATGATCCAAACATTCATCCTCAGTCTCAATCAGAGGGTTTGCCCACATCAAAGCCTTGTTGGTAAGCAACATAATTATAGTAAGCACTTTAGATCGTTCAGTGGGAAATTGTGAAGCATGTGCAGAAAAAAAAAGATTGCATTGATTAATAAATCCCCTGAATTTCTCACGTTCACCGCCAAAACGAAAAGGGGGCAACTTGGGAATCCCAGAACTCGGGGCTACGGCAGGAGCCTGGACTCGCTCCTCTAGAACCTCAATCCTGGCTCGCTAATCCTGGGCAGTCTGTCCAAACACTTGCAAATTGTGATTAGTGAGGTCCTGTAGGTTTGTAAAACGGGTTTTATAGTCTGCAAATCTGCAAGGATATTATCAGTCACTCCGCAAAGTTCCTTTATGCGGGCCTCCATTTTCCAGATCTTTTAAGACAGGAGTACTGGAAGGAGAGGAGAAGAAAAAAAAAAACAATAGTGTTTACCTGTGGTAACACTGCAGAGAGAAAAAAAATTAAGGGAACTGCTCACCTGGAATGGTTGTGAGAAGTCACAACCACTATCATCACAGAAAGTTCAACCGGACATCTGATATCCACAGTTACAGCAGACACAAAAGAGGAAAGAAAAAAAAACAATAGTGTTTACCTGTGATAACACTGCAGAAAAAAAACTTAAGGGAATTGCTCACCTGGAATGGTTGTGAGAAGTCACAACCACTGTCATCACAGAAAGTACAACCGGACATCTGATATCCACAGTTACAGCAGACACAGCCTTTCCAGACCCAGCAGACACTAACGTTTGGCTTCAGAATCTTGTAATGTAAGGAGTACAGTTCATATAGTGTCTTGTGCTTGGGTGCGATGAAAACACAGGAGTCACAGGTTTGATATAGAAGGTCTTGTATTACTTCATACAAGTGGCAATAATAGTCACACAGTTTGCAGATACAAAAGCAGGAGACACAGCAGGCCAGAGTAACTTAAGCTCAGCAATCACTCTCCACAACAGGTTCAGGATCTCTTCTCTGTTACCATAAGTCCATGCAAACGTGGATTTATCAAATAGCAAGGTTCCAAAGTCCACGAGTGTTCCAAAGTTCCACAATAGGAAATAACTGGAGTACAAGGTCCAAGGCTTCCAGGAGTCAGGTCACAGGTTCACTGCAGGCTTGATTCTGAAGCACTGATTGCTCAGCTGTGGCTGCTTAAGAAGCAAGAGGGAGAGAATCAGGGCGGGAACATGCAAGCTGGAAACTCCATATTGACTGAGGGCAAGACAGCTGCAGCAAGACAGAAAGTAAAATGGCTGACGGAAAAACTGAGTTTCAGGAACATGTACACAGAACCTTACAGGACGATATGTGACAACAAAATTAAACCTGGTAAAAAACAACGACCACCTAGCTTGTCTGGGATTCAGACGTTTAGCGGATTCTAAATATAGCAGGTTTTTGTGATCGGTAATGACAGTGACCGGCTGGACTGCCCCCTCCAAAACATGACGCCACTCCTCAAAAGCCAACTTAATGGCCAAGAGCTCCCTATTGCCGACATCATAATTCCTCTCAGCGGACGACATTTTTTTAGAGAAGAAGGCGCACGGATGCCATTTACCAGGGGACGAACCTTGTGACAATACCGCTCCCACCCCTACCTCGGAAGCGTCCACCTCAACAATGAATGGCTGAGACGCATCAGGCTGAACAAGTATGGGTGCAGAAGCAAAACATTTTTTCAAAGAGGAAAACGCTTGACAAGCCTTGTCAGACCACTTTGAAAAATCCGTCCCTTTTTTAGTCATGTCTGTGAGAGGTTTAACTATGGAGGAGAAATTACGAATGAATTTCCGGTAGTAGTTAGCAAACCCCAGGAAACGTTGTAATGCCTTAAGATCCTCTGGCAGATCCCACTCAAGAACTGCCCGCACTTTCCCAGGGTCCATACGAAAACTGGATGCTGACACCAGGAATCCTAAAAACTGAAGTGCCTGTACGGCGAACACACACTTCTCCCATTTGGCGTACAGCTTATTATCCCGCAAGATCTGTAACACCTGCCTAACATGCTCCTGATGAGACACAAGATTTGGCGAGTAAATTAAGATATCATCCAGATATATGACCACAAACTGTCCCATTAGGTGGCGAAAGATGACATTTACAAAGTGTTGAAACACCGCCGGGGCAATACTCAGACCAAATGGCATGACAAGGTTCTCATAATGCCCCTCCGGAGTGTTAAACGCCGTCTTCCACTCATCCCCCTCCTTCATCCTAATAAGATTGTACGCCCCCCTGAGATCCAACTTAGAGAACCATTTGGCACCCACGATCTGATTGAAGAGATCGGGAATAAGTGGGAGCGGATACGGATCTCGGACCGTAATCCGATTAAGCTCACGGAAATCCAGGCAAGGGCGTAGGCCTCCATCTTTTTCTTCACAAAGAAGAACCCCGCGGCCACCGGGGAAGATGAAGGTCTAATATGCCCCTTAGCCAAACTCTCTGAAATATAATCCTTCATGGCCTGTCTCTCAGGACCAGAAAGGTTATACAACCTAGATTTCGGTAACTTGGCCCCAGGGATCAAGTTAACAGCACAGTCATACTCGCGATGAGGAGGTAGTTCTTGACACCCTTCCTCCGAGAATACATCCTCAAAGTCCACCAGAAATGGAGGTAAGGCCCTAGGAGCGACCACACCAATGACCGTATTCATGCAGTTTTTATTACAGAAATCGCTCCATTGGCTTATCTCTCTGGATTGCCAATCAATAACCGGGTTATGCTTAGTTAGCCAAGGCAGGCCCAGCACTATAGGAGTGGGAAGACCCTCCAACACATAACAAGACAACAGTTCTTTATGTAGCGCCCCCACTTGAAGATCAATGTTATGCACTGCTTGCACAAAACTTCCCTGACCGAGAGGTCTGGCGTCGATCGAGAATATGGGGACGGGTTTAGCCAACCCACACAATCGCATACCTTGAACCCGGGCAAAGCGAGCATCCACCAGATTAGCCCCGGCCCCACTATCCAGAAGAACAGATATCCTCTCAGTTCTCGCACCCACCTCCGCCGGTACGAGAAACTGAGACGAACTTAGGGACGAAATACTTACTCCCAGATTGCCGTCCACCACACAATCTGGGATCAATAGTTTTCCGGTGACTTCTCACTCTGCAAAGGACGGGATGGACACCCCCTAATAAAATGTCCCTTTTTTCCACAGAAGAAACAACTTCTTGTTTTGTGGCGCCCCACCGATCCCCTCCCCCGGAATGATGTCCCTCCTAATTGCATAGGCTCCTCTGGACTGACCAGGGGAACCTCCGTGTAAGGGACCCTTGAGGAAGGTGGAGTCATCACAGGGGGCGGAGTTACCCCGCACCTCTCCCGCAGCCGTCTATCAATGCGAATAGCAAGGGCCATAGCGGCTTCCAGTGACGTGGGAGGGTCATATTGCGCCAACACATCTTTTAATTTGTCAGATAAACCTTGACAAAACTGGCTCCTAAGAGCCGGGTCATTCCACTGGGTGTCCATGGCCCACCTACGGAACTCCGAAGAAAATTCCTCTGCCGGACGATCTCCCTGCTGTATCTTACGTAACTTATTTTCAGAAAGGGAGACTCGATCCGGGTCATCATATACAAGACCCAGTGCTGCGAAAAATCTATCCACTGACTGGAGAGCCGGGGAGTCCGGGGGAAGAGAGAACGCCCAGGACTGGGGGTCCCCTTGTAGGAGCGAGATGACAATTCCCACCCTTTGATCTTCACTCCCAGATGACCGAGGTCGCAGCCGAAAGTACAATTTACATGCCTCCCGGAAAGCAAAAAACTTGTCCCGCCCTCCAGTGAACCTGTCCGGGAGAGCTACTTTAGGTTCAGGTCTGGCATGCTCCGGGGGTACAAAACCTTGGACTTAACGTCCCTCAACTCCATGGACAAACTCTGCAACTGCTGAGCCAGACTGGCTACTGGATCCATGGTGGCTGGGGAGAATCTTAAATGTGGTCGGTGAAAATGTCACGCTGTCTCTGTATACAGGAGAACCGGGGTCTATGCTGACCCTAAGCTGGGGGCCTGACTAATCCCTCTACCTGGAGGTACTGTTGATGGTACAGAGGTCCAGGCCGCCAGCGTAACCCTATCTCCTGTGAATCCCTAACCACTGTAATCTAGTCCTGAGAAGGACCCTGATTACCACCACAGGGATAAGGAAGGTATCTGCCTTCACACACAGTATAAGACAAACGAGACAGTACAAGGGGTAAATAAAAGAACACCTTGCATACAAAACTACCAATACAGAGGGAACACAAACGGGTAGGGAGATAACTAATAAAGCGAGGACAGGAGAAAACCACAACAGGTATTCTTAGCTTAGACTTCTCAATACGATCTGCTCTGCTGGTCTGCATGAAAGCTTTCACCGACACTTCCCCAGCAGACAGGCAGGTATTTGAAGGAAACCAATTAACAAAACATTAATTGCAGCTGAGCGAGGCTGGTCAGTCCAGCACAGAGAGAGAAAGAATTAACTCCCTCAGTGCCGAAAAACACCCAGCACCAGAAACTCAGCTGTGCGAAGTCAGGGTGTGCAATCGCGACGATCTTCGCAGCGACACACCCGTGACAATTACTCTGCGTCCCAAATTTTCTGCTGTATTTGAAGATTAAGATATAGCCTCCTTATATTGCCTGCCATAGATCTATTAGGCATAAATCCCGCCTGATCTGGATGTATCAGAGAAGAAATTACCCCGGTCAGCCGATTAGCTAATACTTTTGCCAATATTTTAATATCCACCATTAATAGTTAAATTGGTCTATATGATTCGGGTATTCTGGGGTCTTTTTCCTCCTTTGGGATCACTACTATCATCGCTTCTCTCATAGAGGGCGGCAGCAACTTTTTCTCTTTAGCTTCTTCAAATACTGTCAACAATTTCGGTAGCAATAGTTCTTCAAATTGTTTATAAATTTCTGATGGTAAACCGTCTAACCCAGGGATTTCTCATTGGCCATGCCATGCAGCGCAATCTCCATTTCTTCTACAGTTATGGGAGAGTCCAGCATATCCGCATTTTCTTTACTTAACTTAGGGAATGACCCCAACCCCAAGAATTTGTCTACCTCATCATTCCCAGCATTTTCCCCTGATGAGTATAAGGTTCTATAAAAGTCACTAAACATATTCAATATCCCCTCTAAATCATTTACCTTCTTCCCTTTGTCATTTACCATATTATAAATAAATGAGTTACTTCTTTGTGCCGAGACGATAACAGATAAAAGGTGTCCCACTTTCTCCCCTTCAGCGTAAAACCTGTCTTTTTGAAACGCCTGTCTTCTAGTCGTTTTATCTATTAGGACATTGTTAATTTGTTCCTGAGCTTCCCTCAGTCCCCGCCGAGTTTCAGGTATATCGTTAAATATAGCATCTTTCTCCGCTCTCCCCAGTGCTTCCAATTTTTCAATTTCCTCTTTTTTAGTTTGTGTTTTACATCTACAGATGTCTCTAAATAACAACCCTCTAAGAAAGGCCTTCATCACATCCCATTCCACCAATTTATCTGTACTCCCATCATTATGAGTAAAAAATTCTTCTAACTCTTTCCCAATCCCTTGAACATTGAGGTATTGTATCCAGACAGGATGTATTTTCCATCCTTCCTTGACTATTCCTTTCTATGACCCATATCCAATGTTCACCATAACTGGACTATGATCAGAAATCACTCT
The DNA here is from genome assembly GCA_033576555.1 of Oophaga sylvatica. NCBI lineage: Eukaryota > Metazoa > Chordata > Amphibia > Anura > Dendrobatidae > Oophaga > Oophaga sylvatica. The sequence continues at coordinate 72,057,354 of JARQOD010000008.1, forward strand.
GGGAAGATATTGTACCTCTCTTATCATGGCGTCCGCCAATCCATCTGTTAGTGCCAAATCAATCAGTGACAGTGTGCCATGTGATGTAGAGTGACATGAGTAACACCTTTTCCCTTGATTTCTAACCCTCCATACATCAGTCAGACCAATTTCTTTAATAAGGTTACCGAATACTGTAATGGTGCTGCCTTGTACATTTGGTTGTCTCTTATTCCTGTCCCAGAAACTATCTACTACATTATTAAAATCTCCCATCATCAGCAGCGGCATTCCTCGACTTCTTTCCGCATACTCCCTCATCACTCTGATCTTAGTACTAGAATAAGGAGGGGGAATGTAAAGTGCCACTAAACACAAGGGTCGTCCAAAAAACATTCCTTTAACTGCTACAAACCTTTTCCCTCTAGATCTATGTGTACATCTATTTCTTCAAATAGAGTGGACCTATTAATTAAAATCGACACTCCTCTGGAGTAATTGGAAAAAGTAGAGTGATATGCTTTTTGTATCCATCTTCTATTAGTGATATGGGTTGTTTCCTTCTGTAAATGAGTTTCCAGGAGACAAATCACTGCCGCCCCCTGGTACTGCATACATTTAAATATTGTCGCCCTACTGTTCTTTTCCTATAAGCCTCTAGCATTCCAACTTATAACTTTAAAGCTACCCATTATATATATCAAACACCATTCCCATTATTCTGCAATCTCTGACTTCTACTGTTGATAACTTTCCCCCCTCGTCCCTTCCCCTTCCCAAATTCCCCCATTCTTCCTCCTCTCCTTGTATGCTCTCTAAGAGCCATGGGTTTTTCACTCCTGAACCACTCTGTAAGGTTCTATGTATATATTCCTGAAACTCAGTTTGTTCGTCAGCCATTTTACTTTCTGTCTTGCTGTAGCTATCTTGCCCTCAGTCAAAATGGAGTTTCCAGCTTGCATGTTCCCGCCCTGATTCTCTCCTTTGCTTCTTAAGCAGCCACAGCTGAGCAATCAGTGCTTCAGAATCTAGCCTGCAGTGAACCTGTGACTTGACTCCTGTAAGCCTTGGACCTTGTACTCCAGCTATTCCTACTGAGGAACTCTGAAGCACTTGTGGACTCTGAACCCTGCTCTTTGAAAGACCCACGTTTGCATAGACTTACGGTAACAGAGAAGAAGATCCTGAATCTGTATTGGAGAGTGATTGCTGAGCTTGGATTACTCTGGCCTGCTGTGTCTCCTGTTTCTGTGTCTGCAAACTGTGTGACTATTTCTGCCAACTTGTATGAAGTAATACAGGACTTTTCTATATCAAACCTGTGACTCCTGTGTTTTCATCGCACCCAAGCACAAGACGCTATATGAACTGTACTACATACATTACAAGATTCTGAAGCCAAAACGTTAGTGTCTGCTGGGTCTGGAAGGCTGTGTCTGCTGTACTGTGGATATCAGACGTCCGGTTGTGCTTTCTGTGATGACAGTGGTTGTGACTTCTCACAACCATTCCAGGTGAGCAATTCCCTTAAGTTTTTTCTTTTTGCAGTGTTACCACAGGTAAACACTATTGTTTTTTTTTTTTTTTCCTTTCTTTTCTCTTTTTTGTCTGCTGTAACTCTGGATATCGGATGTCTGGTTGAAACTTTCTGTGATGATAGTGGTTGTGACTTCTCACAACCATTCCAGGTGAGCAGTTCCCTTAATTTTTTTTTCTCTCTGCAGTGTTGCCACAGGTGAACACTATTGTTTTTTTTTTCTCTCCTCTTCTTCCAGTAATCCTGTCTTAAAAGATCTGGAAAATGGAGGCCCGCATAAAGGAACTTTGCGGAGTGACTGATAATATCCTTGCAGATTTGCAGAATATAAAGACCCGTTTTACAAATCTACAGGACCTCAATAATCACAATTTGCAAGTGGTTGGACAGACTACCCAGGATTTGAGAGCCAGGATTGAGGTTCTAGAGGGGCGAGTCCAGGCTCCTGCCGTAGCCCCGAGTGCTGGGATTCCCAAGTTGCCCCCTTTTCGTTTTGGCGGTGAACGTGAGAAATTCAGGGATTTATTAATCAATGCAATCTTTTTTTTTCTGCACATGCTTCACAATTTCCCACTGAACGATCTAAGGTGCTTACTATAATTATGTTGCTTACCAACAAGGCTTTAATGTGGGCAAACCCTCTGATTGAGACTGAGGATGATTGTTTGAATCACCTTGATGATTTTATTTCAGCCATGGGGCAGGTGTTTGATGACCCCAATCGATGTGCAACAGCTGAAGCAGCCATGTTAGCTTTGCGCCAAGGTAAGCACTCGGTAGCTGAATATGCCTTGGATTTCAGGAGATGGGCCCTTGATACCACCTGGGACAGTTCCGCCAAAAAATCTATTTTTCGAAAGGGGTTATCTCCACTGATTAAGGATGAACTTGCTCGTGCCGACCCTCCCACTGCGTTAGGTGACTTTATTAACTACTGCATCCGTATTGATACTCGTCTGACTGAACGCAGGCAAGAGAGATGGTTCGAAAGCAATCATACTAACCTTTTCCTACCTTCCTCTCCAGCTAAGGAACCTTTGAGTAGGATTACACGGGAACCTGAACCTGAACCCATGCAGGTAGACTCTTTACAACGACGGGTTAGTGATGCACGCAAGGAACATCGTTTTAAGGAGAATCTATGTTTCTATTGTGGTAAGTCAGGGCACTTCATTATAAACTGCCCCAGCCGTTCTCGTAAGACTACTGCAGCACTCATTCATTGTGAGTGTTGCGAGAGGGGATCTGTCAGGTCCGAGCCTCAGGCTCCAGAGAGATCTGCAGCAACAGATCTTGATTTCTCGGACTTAAACTCCGTTACCTCTGAGGACGTTGACTGTGTAAACGCTGCCATTTTTCAAGTTTCCTCAGCGGTGTCCCAGCTGAGTTGTAAGAAAAACAATTCTCATTGCTTTCTTTCCATCAAACTCTGGGTTGACTCAGCTTGGGTGTCTAGCTCTGCTATGATCGACTCAGGGGCAAGTGGAAATTTTATGGATGTCTCCTTTGCTCTGAAACAGGGAATACGTTCAGTGAAGAAGGCTACTCCAGTACAGATGGAAACTGGATGGCTCCCTGCTGACCTCTGGACCAGTGGATCAGGAAACAGAGCCTTTGAGGGTTCTTATGGGTAAAGATCATCAAGAGAAACTGTCCTTTATGCTTATCTCTTCTCCCCACTTTCCCATTATTCTAGGGCTACCATGGCTGCAGGCTCAGAATCCTACCATTAACTGGGAGACCAAGGAATTACACTTTCCAGAGAAACAGATGAGTCCAAAAGTTTCAGCTTGCTCTGTTCCTAAAGGAACCATGTAAGTCCCTGAACTACCAGCTGTATACCAGGACTATGTGGATTTATGTGACAAGAAGAACGCTGACCAGCTAAAGGCTTTAAAGGATTACATAGACGAAAATCTAGCCAAGGGCTTCATACGCCCCTCTTCATCTCCTGCAGGTGCACCCATCTTCTTTGTAAAGAGAAAGATGGATCTCTGAGACCATGCGTAGACTATAGGGAACTCAATAAGGTTACTATTAGAAACCGTTATCCATTGCCTTTAATCCCTGAGTTATTGGAGAGAGTGCGACATGCCAAAATTTTTTCTAAACTAGATCTTCGTGGGGCCTATAACTTAGTCCGTATTAGACCTGGTGATGAATGGAAGACTGCATTCAGGTCACGCTATGGACACTTTGAATATCTAGTTATGCCTTTTGGTCTGAGTACCGCCCCAGCCACTTTCCAACACTTGGTGAATGACATCTTCAGGGATCTCCTAGATACATTCGTGGTAATTTATTTGGATGATATTCTAATTTTTTCTAACTCCACAGAGGAACATCATGGACATGTGAGAATGGTCTTGGAACGTCTAAGACAAAATCATCTTTACATCAAACTTGAAAAGTGTGAATTCCATAGGACCGAAATTCAATTTCTGGGGTATGTACTGTCTACACAAGGAATTAGTATGGATGGAAGCAAAACCCAAGCCATCAAGGATTGGCCAAGTCCTAGAAATGTGAAGGAGGTACAACGCTTCATCGGGTTTGCCAACTTCTATAGACGTTTCATTAGAAATTTCTCTGAGGTAGTGTCACCTATCACTCAACTTACCCGGAAAGAGTCTAGGTTTTCCTGGACTCCCTAAGCCCAGGAAGCATTTTCCCGTCTAAAAGATAAATTTACCACTGCACCTATCCTAGTACATCCCAACCCCGAGCTTGCCTTCATAATAGAGGTGGATGCTTCAGACTGTGCCGTTGGAGCTATACTCTCTCAGAGAACAGGTGAGAAGAATGTCTTGCATCCCTGTGCCTTCTTTTCCCAGCAGTTGTCTTCGGCTGAGAGGAACTACGATGTGGGCAATAGAGAGTTGTTGGCCATTATTGCCGCCTTCAAAGAATGGAGACACCTTCTTCAGGGAGCTGCACAGCAAATAGTCGTCCTGACAGACCATCGTAACCTTGAGTTTATCAGGTCGGCTAAGTGCCTGACTCCTCGCCAGGCTCGCTGGAATCTTTTCTTAAACCAATTTAATTTTATCATCTCTTATAGACCAGGATCGCGCAATGGAAAGGCTGATGCACTCTCTAGGATTTACTTAGCAGAGACACGTCCAATTACTCCTCCTAAGACTATTCTTCCTGACTCTAGATTCCTAGGAGTAATTCATAATCAAGACCTACTTAAGGACATCAAGGAAGCATACCATGCGGATTCCTTTTTGGCACAACCCCCAAGGGACGTAAGTCTTGTCTTTAAGAATGGTGTGTGGATTCAGGGACAACGTCTGTATATTCCTGAAACAGTCAGATTAAGAGTATTGCAACTCATTCACGATTCCAAGATAGCTGGGCATAGAGGAATTCTAAAGACACAGGAATTTCTTTCTCGTTTCTTTTGGTGGCCCACTTGCAGGAAGGATGTTTTGAATTATGTCACTTCATGTGAGGTCTGTGCAAGATGCAAAACACCTCGCTCCTCACAAACTGGTCTGTTACAGCCTCTTCCCACCCCGTCCCGCCCGTGGGGATCCATTTCTATGGACTTCATTGTGGAGTTACCAACCTCTCAGGGGAAGAACACCATTCTAGTGGTGGTTGACCGTCTAACAAAGGCAGCTCATTTTATCCCTTGTGTCGGCTTACCCACTGCAAAACAGACATCAGATTTGATGATTAAAGATGTGTTTCGCTTACATGGAGTACCAGATGAGGTTATTTCGGATCGAGGGGTGCAATTCACTTCTAGGTTTTGGCAAAATTTCTGTGCAGCATTGGACATTAAAGTAAACCTTTCTTCTGCTTTTCATCCCCAGACTAATGGACAGACCGAACGAACCAATCAAACCCTGGAGCAGTATCTCCGCTGCTTTATCTGCCACCTACAGGATGATTGGGTGGATCTACTTCCATTAGCTGAGTTCTCGTATAACAACTCTCAGAGTGCCTCCACTAAACAGTCTCCTTTTTACTCTAATCTAGGTTATCATCCTAACATTCTACCACGATTTCCCATAGAAACGCCTTTACCAGCAGTGGCTGAAAGAATCACGTCTTTACAGAAGAATATGGATCTTCTAAAGGAAAATCTGGAATCGGCTCAAGAAAGGTACAAGAAAGCAGCAGATAAATTTCGTAAACCTGCACCAGCTTTCAAGGTAGGATTTCTGGCTGTCAACCAGAAATCTTAAGTTAAGGATTCCATCGTCTAAGTTGGGACATAAGTACATTGGACCCTATAAAATCAGTAAAATTATAAGTGCCGTTGCTTGTCGTCTTCAACTGCCCAGAACTATGAGAATCCACCCTGTCTTTCATGTATCCCTACTAAAGGCTGCGACACCCAATACGTTTCCTGGACGTTCCTCTCCTTGCCCTGACCCAGTGCTAGTCGATGGTCAGGAAGAATTTGTGGTGGAAAGGATTTTAGATTCCAGGTTGTATAGAAATCAGTTACAATATCTGATTAAATGGCAGGGCTACCCAGTGGAGGACAACTCATGGGAACCGGTCAATAACGTTAATGCTCCTCGCTTGCTCCGTCAGTTTCATCAGAGGTACCCACACAAGCCTGGTCTGAGGTCATCCGGAGGTTGTCCTTAAGGGGGGAGTAATGTAAGGTTCTATGTATATATTCCTGAAACTCAGTTTGTTCGTCAGCCATTTTACTTTCTGTCTTGCTGTAGCTATCTTGCCCTCAGTCAAAATGGAGTTTCCAGCTTGCATGTTCCCGCCCTGATTCTCTCCTTTGCTTCTTAAGCAGCCACAGCTGAGCAATCAGTGCTTCAGAATCTAGCCTGCAGTGAACCTGTGACTTGACTCCTGTAAGCCTTGGACCTTGTACTCCAGCTATTCCTACTGAGGAACTCTGAAGCACTTGTGGACTCTGAACCCTGCTCTTTGAAAGACCCACGTTTGCATGGACTTACGGTAACAGAGAAGAAGATCCTGAATCTGTATTGGAGAGTGATTGCTGAGCTTGGATTACTCTGGCCTGCTGTGTCTCCTGTTTCTGTGTCTGCAAACTGTGTGACTATTTCTGCCAACTTGTATGAAGTAATACAGGACTTTTCTATATCAAACCTGTGACTCCTGTGTTTTCATCGCACCCAAGCACAAGACGCTATATGAACTGTACTACATACATTACACACTCTTCCAGAGATAACTCCTCTCTCCCGCCAACTTTTTGCTATCCCCACACTTACCCAGTTTTCCACTCTGCTCTCGTTCTCTCTCTACCCCTCCCGCCGTGCACTCTTATATTTTCCCCCACCACAATTTGTCTTTTCTGTAAATGCAAAAATAGAATTATAGCACATATAATATACATTAATATAACACATCTGCGATTACAAACAATATTCATCTCCGCCTTGCCCTCCACCAGGGCTATGCACAAAATTGAACTATTTCGTATCGACTCCTTTCTTTTCCAGTTAATCAGTACCAGTCCACCAGCAATGATTGGGTCACCCTTAGAACCAAAAAGAAAAACTTTTTTGGAAAACAAAAAATTTTTAACCTATGGATGTGGAATCAGAAGATAAAAAGTTTCACCACTAGTCTCATATTCAAGAACATGTATATGTTTGCATAGTTAGTGTTATGGGTGTCTCCATCCCATTCCATCCATACTGAATATCAATTGTTCCCTATAAACTAGAAAGGAATCCGCTTACTAAATGTCCTCAGCCGACCGCTCCTTCAAGCAGTGTTTTTAAATTCATGACCGTCTCTCAGTCTTTGGCATGTAAAGACGTAGCGTTGACATCAATCCACTTTGTGGCCTCCTCAGGATCCGTGAAAAAGAAAACTTTATCCATGGCCGCCACTCGCAGTTTAGCAGGGAACATCATTGAATATTTGGCTCCTAATTCTCTCAGTCGTCTTTTAACCCCACCAAACTGCATTCGTTACTTCTGTACGGCTACCGAGTAGTCAGGACATATACCAATACGTTGGCCATTCATTGTGATCTCCTCTGATTCTCGTGCTTTACGGATAATGATATCCCTGTCCTTATAATGCAGTAACTTTGCAATAATGGCACGTGGATTATTACCCGGGGGTTGTGACTGCATTGGTACTCTATGCGCCCGCTCCACTGCATAGAATTTAGTGAGGGATTCTGCTCCGATTTGGTCTCTCAGCCACTTCTCAATAAATTCAGTGGGATCCCTCCCCTCGGTCTTTTCCGGGAGCCCCACGATCCTAATATTGTTCCTTTTGGAACGATTTTCCAGGTCATCATTTTTTATCATGACTTCAGAGAGTTGTTGCTTAAACTGTTTTTCGTTTTTTTTAAATGTATTAATCCAATCTTCCGCCTTTCCCTCTCTGTTTTCCACTTCTGCCGTCCTGGTATTAACCTTATGTATGTCTTTTTTTATGGTGGCTACTTCCGCTTGCACTCCCAGGACTTGCTGGGTTAACGTAGTTAGTGCCTGCTTGCAGAAAGACACCACTGTTGTGAATGGGTTTGAGATGAGTTCTGAGCAGAGACTCCTTCTGGTGGTTACAAGCGGTACTGGTCTGTTCAGTGAAGATTGTGAGGACTGGGAATCAGGTGTTACTGACTGGTCTTATATAAGGGAGTCACCTTCCCATCAGGGTTGCCGGTGATCAATTGTTCTGGTCTGAATCCTTCATTCCTGTTTCCCTTGTAGCCTGCTGTGTCGTGTCTGCATCTCCTGCTAACAGATAAGACATTTTCTTCTTTTTGTTTTTGTGCTATATTTTTGCATTTTGTCCTGCACTTCTGTGGGGGCCTTCTGGGTCCCCTCCGGGGGCTTTTGCCCTCTCAGTTTAGTTCAGCCACTGATGTTTGTACTTTTGCTTTTTCCAGTTTTTTCAGTGGCTGCTGTTTTGATTTTGTTACACCAGAGAACTAATTTAGGTGGTAGAGGTCGTGTGATCTCAGGTGATTTTGAAATTAGTAGAGTTGGTGCTTTTCAGGGTTTTCTGGGATTGCAGTAAGTACCCTTCCTATCCTTTTCTATTTAGTTAGTTTGGGCCCCAGCGTTTGCTCATACTATTTTCTTTCTGTGTCAGTATTTCTTCTTGTCTAACCGCCATTACTTGTTTGGGGGCTTTCTATTATCTTTGGGGTTCTGCTCCGGGGCAGATAGCTTTCCTATTTCTATCTTTAGGTGTAGTTAGTTTCTCAGGCTGTGACGAGGCGTCTAGGACCAACATAGGAACGCTCCACGGCTGCCTCTAGTTGTGGTGGTTAGTCAGGGTACTGCAATCTCATAGATTCCAACTGCTCTGGTGTATTGCCTTTTTTACCTGCACTCCTCAGCTACCGAAACATAACAGTATCACCGGCCTAAAAATTGAAAATTGTATGGTACTCACAGAAGGGAAAAAATATTTTGAAAGAAAAAAGGTTGTCAGAGTTGTCAGAGATATTTTTCTGTTTGTTGCATTTTTTTTTCCCTCTGTATCTCTGGGTGCTGGGGAGGATCTTTTCTCTCAATGGAGTTTGTACGGTTGTCTGGCCGTGTGGATCAGCTTGCCACTGAGGTTCAGAGTATTGCTGCATATCTTGCTAGGTTGCCTGTTGTGGAACCTAGGATCCCCATGCCAGAATTGTTTTTGGGGGATCGAGCTAAGTTTCAGAATTTCAAAAATAATTGTAAATTGTTTTTTGCCTTAAAATCTAAGTCCTCAGGGAACGCAGCGCAGCAGGTTCAAATTATCATCTCTCTCCTGCGCGGCGATCCTCAGGATTGGGCTTTTTCCCTGACACCTGGGGATCCTGTTTTGAGTGATGTTGATGCATTTTTTCAGGCTTTGGGGTTATTGTACGATGAGCCTAATGTCACTGATCAAGCTGAAAAAGCCTTGTTGGCATTAAATCAGGGGCCTTATGACGCTGAGTTATACTGTCAGAGATTCCGTAGGTGGGCACTCCTGACCAAATGGAATGACGACGCTTTGGCAGCCCTTTTCCGGAAGGGTCTGTCAGATAATGTAAAGGATGTTATGGTGGTATTCCCTGTCCCCTCTGGTCTCAATGATTCTATGTCATTAGCGATTCAAATTGACAGACGTTTGCGTGAGCGGAGAAGTATGCGTGGAATGGTGTTGCCTTGTGAACCAGCTTCTGAACCCATGCAGTGTGATAGAGTGGTGTCTGGGGCACAGCGTCATGAGTTTCGAAAGCGCAATGGGTTATGTTTCTACTGTGGTGATGCCTCTCATGCTATTTCAGTCTGCCCTAAGCGGGGAAGACGTTTTGCACGCTCAGTTGTCTTGGGTAGTGTTCAGACTAAGTTTTTATTAACTGTCACTCTGATATGCTCTCTGTCCTCATTTTCTGCTCAGGCTTTCGTTGATTCTGGAGCAGCTATTAACCTGATGGATTATGATTTTGCTAAACGTTGTGGGTTTCCCTTGATACCCCTACAGAAGTCTATTCCCCTACTGGGGATCGATTCTACCCCTTTGGCTGAGAATAAACCCCAGTTTTCTACTCAGGTGATAATGAGGGTTGAACCTGATCACCAGGAGTGCTGCAAATTTTTGGTTCTGTATAATCTGCATGACATTATCGTGCTGGGTTTCCCTTGGTTACAGTCTCATAATCCTGTTTTGGATTGGAAATCTGTGTCTGTAACCAGTTGGGGCTGCCAATGTGTTAATACCAACACTCCTGTTTTTTCTGCCTCCCCCCAGGCTCAGGATGTTCCTGACTTTTTGATTGATTTTTCTGATGTGTTTAGCGAAAGTAAATCTGCATCCTTGCCTCCCCATAGGAGCTATGACTGCGCTATTGAATTAGTGCCGGGTAGTAAATTCCCTAAAGGTCGCCTTTTTAACTTGTCTGTACCTGAACATGACGCTATGCGGTCTTATATCAAGGAATCATTGGAGAAGGGTCATATCAGACCATCCTCTTCACCCTTAGGTGCCGGTTTTTTCTTTGTGGCCAAAAAGATGGTTCATTAAGGCCGTGTATTGATTATCGTCTCTTGAACAATATTACTGTGAAATATCAATACCCGTTACCCTTGATTTCTGACCTGTTTTCCAGGGTGAAAAACGCTACTTGGTTTACCAAGCTTGACCTCAGGGGGGGGCGTATAACCTTATTCGCATTAAGCACGGGGATGAATGGAAGACGGCATTCAATACCCTGAAGGGCATTTTGAGTACCTTGTGATGCCCTTTGGGCTCACTAATGCTCCTTCCGTCTTCCAGTCCTTCATGAATGACATTTTCAGGGATTTTGTGGACAAATTTCTGATTGTTTATTTGGATGATATCTTGATTTTTTCTAATGACTGGGACTCTCATGTGAAACATGTTCGAACTGTGTTCCAGATTTTGAGAGAGAATGCTCTGTATGTGAAGGGATCAAAGTGTCTTTTTGGCGTACAGAGGATCTCATTTCTGGGATTCATTTTGTCCCCATCTGTTATTGAAATGGACCCGGTCAAGGTTCAGGCCATCTGTGATTGGGTCCAACCTACTTCATTAAAGGCTCTTCAGAGATTTTTGGGTTTTGCCAATTTTTATCGTAAATTTATTGGTAATTTCTCGGTTATTGTTAAACCATTAACTGATTTGACCAGAAAGGGTTCTGATGTGGTGAATTGGCCTCCTGAGGCAGTCTCTGCGTTTCAGGAACTTAAGCAGAGATTCACTTCTGCTCCTGTTCTACGGCAGCCTGATGTTTCTCTGCCATTTCAGGTGGAGGTTGATGCCTCTGAAATTGGGACAGGTGCCGTTTTGTCCCAAAAAGATCCAGAGACCTCTAAAAGTAACCCTTGTGCCTTTTTCTCTCGAAAATTTTCTCCTACTGAACGTAATTATGACGTGGGTAATCGGGAGTTATTGGCCATGAAGTGGGCTTTTGAAGAGTGGAGACATTGGCTGGAGGGAGCCAAACATCAGGTGGTGGTCCTTACGGACCATAAGAATCTGGTCTATCTGGAATCTGCCAAGCGACTCAATCCTAGACAGGCCAGGTGGGCCTTGTTTTTCACACGTTTTAATTTTGTGGTTTCCTTTCTTCCTGGCACTAAGAATGTTAAGGCGGATGCCCTCTCGAGGAGTTTCCTTGCGGACTCTCCTGAGTTATCTGATCCTTCTGTTATTTTGAAAGAGGGTGTAGTTCTTTCCGCCATCTCGCCCAATTTGAGACTTGCTCTGGAGGGGTGTCAGGAGGATAGGCCCGAGTGCTGCCCTGTTGGAAAATTGTTTGTCCCGGACCAGTGGAAAAAGAGTGTGATGTCTGAGATTCATTGTTCCGCATTGGCTGGGCATCCCGGAATTTTTGGTACCAGAGACTTGGTTAGTCGGTCCTTTTGGTGGCCTACCTTGTCTCGTGATGTCAGGGAATTTGTGCAGTCCTGCGGGACTTGCTCTCGCTCCAAGCCTTGCTCTCGCTCTAGTGGTTTGTTGATGCCATTGCCTGTGCCCAAGAGACCATGGACCCATATCTCTATGGATTTCATTTCCGACCTTCCTGTTTCTCAGAGAATGACCACCATCTGGGTAATTTGTGATAGGTTTTCCAAAATGATACATCTTGTGCCATTACCTAAGTTGCCTTCCTCCTCTGAATTGGTCCCGTTGTTCCTTCAGCACGTGGTTCGTTTACACGGCATTCCTGAGAACATTGTGTCTGACAGAGGAGTCCAGTTTGTTTCCAGATTTTGGAGGACTTTTTGTTCTAAACTGGGTGTTCAATTGTCTTTCTCCTCGGCATTTCATCCTCAGACCAATGGTCAAACTGAGAGAACAAACCAGACATTGGAGACTTATCTTAGATGCTTTGTGTCTGCTGATCAGGATGACTGGGTCTCTTTTTTGCCTTTGGCTGAGTTTGCTCTTAATAATAGGGCTAGCTCTGCCACTTTGATGTCTCCGTTTTTCTGTAATTCTGGGTTTCACCCTCGATTTTCTTCAGGACAGACGGAGGCTTCTGTCTGTCCAGGTGTTGACTCTGTTGTGGAGCGTATGCAACAGATTTGGGACCAGGTAGTGGAGAGGTTGTCCCTCTCTCAGGAGAAGGCTCAGCGGTTTGCTAACCAGCATAGGACTGATGGTCCTCGGTTTAAAGTGGGGGACTTGGTCTGGTTGTCCTCAAAGAATATTCCTATGAGAGTAGCATCTCCTAAATTTAAGCCTAGATTCATTGGACCTTATAAGATCATTGAGATTCTTAATCCTGTTTCTTTTCGTTTGCTTCTTCCAGGGACATTTAAGATCCATAACGTGTTCCACAAGTCCTTGTTGAAGAGGTTTGTTGAGCCAGTGGTTCCTGCTGCTGTGCCTCCTGACCCTGTTTTGGTTGAGGGCAATCTGGAGTATGTGGTTGAGAAAATATTAGATTCTCGTTTTTCTAGACGGAAACTCCAGTATTTGGTTAAGTGGAGAGGTTATGGTCAGGAAGACAATTCTTGGGTGTTTGCTTCGGACATCCATGCTAGGAGACTCATCCGTGCGTATCATAGAACTCATCCTGACCGACCTGGTTGCTCAAATGAGGGTTCGGTGACCCCTCCTCAAGGGGGGGGGGTACTGTTGTGAATGGTTTTGAGATGAGTTCTGAGCAGAGACTCCCTCTGGTGGTTACAAGCGGTACTGGTCTGTTCAGTGAAGATTGTGAGGACTGGGAATCAGGTGTTACTGACTGGTCTTATATAAGGGAGTCACCTTCCCATCAGGGTTGCCGGTGATCAATTGTTCTGGTCTGAATCCTTCATTCCTGTTTCCCTTGTAGCCTGCTGTGTCGTGTCTGCATCTCCTGCTAACAGATAAGACATTTTCTTCTTTTTGTTTTTGTGCTATATTTTTGCATTTTGTCCTGCACTTCTGTGGGGGCCTTCTGGGTCCCCTCCGGGGGCTTTTGCCCTCTCAGTTTAGTTCAGCCACTGATGTTTGTACTTTTGCTTTTTCCAGTTTTTTCAGTGGCTGCTGTTTTGATTTTGTTACACCAGAGAACTAATTTAGGTGGTAGAGGTCGTGTGATCTCAGGTGATTTTGAAATTAGTAGAGTTGGTGCTTTTCAGGGTTTTCTGGGATTGCAGTAAGTACCCTTCCTATCCTTTTCTATTTAGTTAGTTTGGGCCCCAGCGTTTGCTCATACTATTTTCTTTCTGTGTCAGTATTTCTTCTTGTCTAACCGCCATTACTTGTTTGGGGGCTTTCTATTATCTTTGGGGTTCTGCTCCGGGGCAGATAGCTTTCCTATTTCTATCTTTAGGTGTAGTTAGTTTCTTAGGCTGTGACGAGGCGTCTAGGACCAACGTAGGAACGCTCCACGGCTGCCTCTAGTTGTGGTGGTTAGTCAGGGTACTGCAATCTCATAGATTCCAACTGCTCTGGTGTATTGCCTTTTTTACCTGCACTCCTCAGCTACCGAAACATAACACACCACTGTGAACACGTCTTTAATAGTGGGATTTTCTTGTGTCTCCCCCTCCTCCTGTGCTGCTGCCACCGCCATTTTCTCCCCCTTAGGGATACTGCTCACTGGGGATTTCCCGCCTTCATCCTCCTGTAACTCCATCCCTTCATCCCCATCCTCCTCCTCCTCTCCCTCAGATTCTTGCTGCTTCATATTCCTATCAATGTGGGCAAACTTTTCTAATTTCGCTGCAGCGCTCATGCGGCACCGACATGCAGCGTTAAGCCTGTCCGCCTCCTCTTTCCTTTCAGCGCCATCTTGGGAGCTGCCTGAGTCTGCCCCCCTGGGTCCTTCTGCCTCTTACTGCGGGTCATTTTCCGCTCACCTCCGGTCTCCGTTGCGTTCCCGGTGATCTGCGTTCTTTCCCCCACCTCTCGGTCGGCTGAGGCTGGCGGTGGCGTCGGCAGATCGCAAGTTAAGCTGTGCAGCAGCGGGAGAGCTCCAGGAGATGCGAACGCTCACATTGCCGTCAGGCTCCGCCCCCTTCATACATAATGTTTAATAATTTGTTCAAATATCTTTCCTAGTAGAGAAGTAATGCTCATTGGCCTGTAATTTCCAGGCTCTGTCTTCTTTCCATTTTTGAAGATAGGGACAAAATGTGCTCTTCTCCAGTCTTCTGGGACTTCTCCTCTTTTCCAGGTTTTTTCAAAGATTCTGGCTAGTGGTTCCGCAATTTATTCTGCTAAGTCTTTCAGTACCCTAGGATGTAAATCATCTGGACCAGGAGTTTTAAATTTAAATAAAGGAAAAAAATAAATCCAAACCTACAGGGCTCTGTGTGAAAAAGTGATTGCCCTCTAAAACTAATAACTGGTTGGGCCTGGAAGTGCATCACTAATCCCACTCATCTGTACCCGATGGGTTGGCATGACAACCCGGGGTTTGCAGCAGACCCCTGTGGTTGTCATTGTCGGATCGCTATGAGCGCCACCCAGCGGTTGGCACTCATAGGAAGTGAGCATTTCTGCAACATAAAGGTGGGCTTGCAGCACAAGCGATTGGATGATCGTAGCTTCTAGTCCCCATGGACACTATTGAAGCAAGTACAAAGTTAAAAAAAAATTT
Source organism: Oophaga sylvatica (assembly GCA_033576555.1). Classification (NCBI taxonomy): domain Eukaryota; kingdom Metazoa; phylum Chordata; class Amphibia; order Anura; family Dendrobatidae; genus Oophaga; species Oophaga sylvatica. Next base: position 72,072,371 of record JARQOD010000008.1, read on the forward strand.
TCAAAAATATTAAAAAAATACAAAAGTTCAAATCACCCCCCATTCAAAATAAAACAATAAAAAAATACACATATTTGGTATCGCTGTGTTCAGAATCGCCCAATCTATCAATATGTGAAAAGAATTAATCCGTAACGAGAAAAAAAATCAAATCGCCAAAATTGCGTTTTTTTTTGGTTGCTGCAACACTGCGATAAAATGCACTAACAGATAATATCTACACAAAAATGGTATCAATAAATGCAAAAAACAAGCCTTGACAGAAAAATAACAAATTTATGGCTCTGGGAAGAAGGGGAGCAAAAAATTGAAATGCAAAAACGGAAATATCACTGGTCCTTAAGGGTTTAAGCGCTACAGATGCTGGCAATGACTCTTTACCTTTACACTAGCAAGAATGATGCCATTAACATTTCAGAAAATAAAGTCCAGCTCCATGACTAAGGGTGCTGCGACACCAGAAACGCGTTGATAACGCATTTTTTTGCTGCTATCTATGCTGATACTTTTATCCTCTATACTTGATATATCAAGTGAATAAAGATCTACTTTTTCACTTTGTCGTGGAGCTGGATTTTTTTCTTCATTTTGCCATTAACATTTCATACATGGGTCCAGTGGGTTACACCCCTCCATCTACATGCTCCAGTGTTTTCTATGTAACAAGAAGTTGAATATTAATAACAATGAACTTGCTGCCCCTATAAACATCAACAATAAACATTTGTATTGCGCTTGTCTCACAATAGACTGAACTTGCATTTCTACAGTAAATTAATCATTTTGGTACAATGTCTAGAGATGATTGAATCGAATCGTTACAAATAAAATTTGAGTTGAATTTTATGACATCCGCAGGTCCCAATAATTCAGACAATTTGTGATTGGATTCTTGCGAATCACAAAAAAAATGACCTTCATCTTTTTTCACATTGCAAAAGATTGCATCAACCACCAAAGCTGATATGACCTCAGGCACAACCAAGCAGGCTTCTCTATAATGCCTTGCAACTATCACATGCTGCAGCCAATCAGGAGGGACAGAATAATAGACAGATAATCTTAGGCACTTGCAGTCCGGGCAGTAATACTGCCAAACACAGGCGATGGATGCCATGTTTTCTTCATTATTTTAGCCGTTGACAGATTGAGGTTCTATGAAATTGTAAAGTGTGTGTTTACATGTATGTTATTTAGTGAAATTTGATTTTGAGCCTTGTCCTGTAAGGGATGTGTGTGAATAAACACTTTCTGCAGGATTTACGTGACTTATACAAATATTAGCAAGTATATAAATGAGTATATTCCTACATAATTCACACCTATTCATACACTCATATTAGCTTTTTACAGGCTGATACCCTGCAGGACTCATTTGCTAATCACTCCCATTACTTAATGCTATCCAATTCGAGTAAGAAACAAACTAAGTAATTAAATGACTAGAACATAAAAAACCCATACACAATTTTCCTTTCTTCCTACCATAAGTGCATAAAGGAACATTTTACCCTTTTGTGAAAGGACTTTTCGTCCTCAGTAAAAGCCTTAGTTCCCAGTTACTCATTGACCCAATCAACAGGTCACGACCTGAACCTGAGGATCTTGAGTTAGTGAGTGTTAGTTTACGTCAAGAAGTTGATTGTCAAAGGCAGATGCTGTTTTATTACAAAAAAAAATCTGTGGTGTGTAACAGAGCGGATTACCTATCGTTCACGTATGTTTTCCTCCTTTGAATTTAGATTTAAGTGAGAATTTATAATGGTGTTAAGTGGAAAACTTTCTTTACATTTTAATTTGTTCATATACTTTTTTATGTTTCTAAGGGTCATTTAAAGTACATATTATATATTCAACATTCACTATTAGAAATCAATATCTTTAAACTTTATGTTTGTACCTGTAAGCTGGGGCTAACTGATAAATGCAATTTTCGGACAAGTCAGTTGATCAGAAATATCTCTGCCACTTGCTGTTGCTCTACTATTTTAGATCTGTGATTTTGCTGTAAGAAAATGGCCAAGTTACAAATAAGTTGCACGTAAGTCGCATTTGCATGTGACTTGGATTGAAGGCTATGGCAAATAAGTCACACGGACATGTAATCAGCAATCAATTATTGCATCGCAGTGCAAGTACTGACAGTCTGCTTTCTTGACCCAAGCGTGACAGCTGTATAGGAATATGTACTGTCATGCTCAGGTCAGAAGAGCCGCCAGCCAGTTCGAGCTTTGCGGTCTGATCGTTGTCCATGTTATACGGCCGTCAGACTGTGCCCCCACAGGAGATAACAGTGGGAGACACCATAGGAAATCTTTTGGTGAGATAATCCAATGCAACACTGTGATTTGAGTATTGTGTGACACGTCTCCCTCTATCTCTAGCTTTAATCTTATCATTTCTTACATTATTTATCATTATTAAGGATTTTTTATGTTAGTTTTATTTTTAGCAACTTTTGTATTTATTTATAATAGTGCCGTTGCCACATAATGTGGAACGCTCTGAGACATTGTACCTGTTCCAAGTTAAATTGTAAAATTCAGATCCGTGTGCAGAACAGCCACTAATACATAAGGCATCAAAGCAGGTCTCTCTTTATTACCTCATAACATCATCTTATATTGGTTATTAGTATTCATGCATTGTAACAATATAATTGGCTCATCTTATCTCTAAATATGTGCTGGCATTAGCATACATACATCTCACTGGCTAAAAGTGGCTCTGTCTACACCCAGCTGAAAAGTTTAGGTGTGTTTCACACTTATTTTTGTTTTCTATCACTTTCCTATGTTTTCTCTAAGTCCGTTACACAAAACATTCCTGAGACCCCGTTATCTCACACACACATACTGGCTCAAACTCCATCTGGGAAAGCAGAAGAGAATACATGTAGAATATCCACAATAAGGTCAGGAATAGGATAGATAAATATACCGTAAATCCTGCTCTCACAATTTCCTTCTCTTGTGGCAGTGGGTGGCTGTTCCAGCTGAAGTGCCCATTTACAGACTCCCCCAGATACATTCTCCTCCTCTAATAGAAGAAGCCGGTCTTACACCGATTCACCGGATTCTCCAGATCGGTCTGTCTGTCACACCCTCGAATGGACACACACACAAGCCACAACAAGCAAGGAAACCATACGAAGCCACATTCATGTGCTGGTCAGAGTTGGCATCCAACATTTGGTCATAGTAGTTATAATTTATCCAGTCCACATTTTTTTCACTGTAACGATGTGGAATAGCAATTCTAATCTCACTGCTACTTGATCTCTGGCTTTGAACTCATCTGGTACTCCTCTTGGGACTCCAATAGCGTCAATGTACACGTGAGGGTTGATAAGAGTAGGAATACTGGTGTCACGCTTGTGTCTCTGGTTTTCCGTTGCATATTCATGGAGCTTGTCTGTGTTTAGAGTCACAATCTGGAATAGTATCAGGAATTTAACAATAGCACATGTACCCTCCCATCGCACTGGTAGTACTGGATAAAAGTCAGTCACCATTTCCACACATCCACCACAAGTCAGCCCTAGCTACCATCTGATTCAGGAGGGCAGGACATCGTACCAAATTAATGGTGGTGGTGGTGGGACTGCACCACCATGAGGAACTTAAGTACTCATGTGAAATGTACCTGTTAAACTCTGGAAACAACTGTATTTCCCATGATAGGAAATAATTCTATTGGCCTTTACATTTTTAGGGTTTATAACAGGATGCAACTGTCGGAGCAGATTATACTCTGTAGTATTTTCTCCTTCTGTAACAGCAAAAAGCTGAATTAGGCAGGAGAAAGCAATGGGGTTTGTCTGGTTGCTGATAGGGAAGGGCACCAGGAATGGTACTTTGGAAGTGTTAGGTTCGGGGTCTCAGTCTCATTTAGAATATGTCTGTCCCTGATATCCTTAAGATAAAAATCTCCTAATCAGTCAGTGTCTCCCTGGATATTCATACCCATCACATATAGTCCTGCGTCCATAACAGGGGTTTGCTATCATCAAGTATAGGGAAAGACAGTTCTTAGACTTACAAGTAAGACAGGACCCTACTGTACAAAATTTGGACACGTATTCTGATTGTAACAGAGTCATTCTTGTAAGGAGACTTCTACCTTTGCTGTCTGTCTTCTCTTGGGCTACGGAAGGTTTGCAGGCCCAGTCTTCCCCATACTCCAGGACGCACAATCAGACCCATAGCCAGTGTTGGCGGAGGTGACACATATATACTTTTGGGTGAGTCTATAGGTGTCCCCAAGCTACCACTCCACCCTAGGGCAGGAGACCACCTTATGCAGGTCAAATTCATAACTGACTACAGGGTCTGAGGTATTAAACTAGAAAGTGGTAACTGTCTCCCCATTCTTCAAAGCAAAAAGGATAAGGCACAAGGTGTGCGTCCATATCATTCGGTGGCTTTCTTGGGTCAACTGGCTTCCTGCAGTGTGAGGTATGGATCCAGATGTTTCCCTCGAGCTTTACGGCCATCTCAGTTATCAGCAGAACTTGGAAGCGTCCATCAAATCGAGGAACAAGGGCTCTCCTGACGTGTCTTTTGACCACCACCCAGTCTCCGTACTGCAGGTGATGGCTCCCTTCTATAGGCTCTGGATCTGGAAGAGAACAGTAAAGTTGAGAGTATATGTTAGACAAGCATTTTGTAAGTGCAATAACATAAGAAGACACCCTATCATGTTGCATCTGGAACTGCTGTGGAAAATACAACCCTAGCCTAGGGGCTGACCCAAGCAACTCCTCATATAGGCTGAGGCCTTTTTTGTTGTTGGGAGTATAACTGACTGAGAAGAGTGAGGAAGAGGGAGAAACCGACCATAAAGTCCATATACAACATGTGGTGAAAAAGTAATAGTTTATTGAATTACATCAGGTGACGACAACTGATAAGCGAAGCAATGTACAAGAAAAATTATAAAAATAATTAACCCCTTCCCGACATGCGCCGTACATATTTTGCTCTGCGGGAGCTGCGTTCCAGCAAACAGCAGTATATGTTCGGCGGTACAATCGCATGGCCTCACTCTGACCGATGCGGTGATCGGGTGCGGGTGTCAGCTCTATGTGAGAGCTGACATCCCTCAGCAACACCCACGATCATTTAACCTCTCTGATGCCGCTGTCAGTAGTGAAAGCGACATCGAGGAGCATCGTACAGGGAAAGGGTTCCCTGCGCGCTTCCATTAGGACAACGCGATTGCATTGCATTGTCCTGATAGTCTCCATGGAGACCCCCTTCCACAAGATGGACGTGGGGTCCTTCAGGGAAGGTGGCGTGTCAGTGCCTGCTTGGAGCAGGACCTGGGATGCCTCCTTCCCTGTCTGTCACACACAAAAAACAAGCCGCAATACAGCTCCATCAGCAGGAAAAAAAAAAAGTTATAGCTCTCAGAATAAAGCGATGTAAAAATAATTATTTTTTCTATAAAATTGTTTTCATTGTGTAAAAGCGCCAAAACATAAAAAAAGATATAAATGAGGTATCACTGTAATCGTACTGACCCGAAGAATAAAGCTGCCTTATCAATTTACCACACTTGGAATGGTATAGAAACCACAAAAAGTAATTCCTGAATGACTGGTTTTTGATCATTCTGTCTCCCAAAAATAGGAAAAGAAAGTGATAAAAAAAATGTCAAGTGCCCGAAAATGGTACCAATAAAAATGTCAACTCATCCCGCAAAAAACAGCCATCACATGACTCTGTAGGCCGATATATGGAAAAATTATAGCTGTCTAAATATTGTGATGCAAAAACTAGTTTTTGCAATAAAAAGAGTATTTTAGTGTGCGACAGTTGCCAAACATAAAACACGGTAATCTTGCATTGCTGCAATCGCACTGACCCAAAGAATAAAGTCTCCTAATCACTTATACCACACGAGGAACGGCGTAAAAAAATAACTAAAACAAATTCTTCACATGCTGTTGATTTTTTCATTCTGCCTCCCAAAGATCGCAGTAAGGCTTGGCGCAAGTTTATCATGCGCTCTGCACTGACCGCTTACATCGGGGTTTCAGTGTAAATCTCTGAAATACGTGATTCGAACAGAACCCCTGGCAGAAGATTCCCTATAATGAGGCACATGGAGGCACTGTGGACACCATAGGACCTGTGATCCGGCAGTGTCCGTCTTTTTAAGAGTCCATAAAAGTGCCGTCTGCCACAGTTTTGTGCACTTCTGAAAAGGTACTTCCGAACAGAGGCCAGACTGAGTCCAGAGTAACTCTACTGCCTGATTATAGTAATAAAAAAAAACCGGAGTGTAAATCCAAAAAATGAAAAAGTATCAATATTTAATTAAGATGAAGAGATCATCAGACAAATTTCATAAAAACATGCAATACAAAAAGATTCAATTCAGCGAAGGAACAAACAAACATGTACACCGGGCCTTAAAAATATATATATACGTATAAGTAGGTGGGAATGTGGTAGAGATGGCACCCGTATAATGAATACAAAATCATGACAGCAAAAAAGTGCAAATGCCTATATGTAAACTATTTATAATGGCCCAACAGGGTCCATAATATTATGTAAATAAGCGGAAGGGACGTTTCCCAACCAAAATCTAGTAGCTGCCTAAATAATGATAAGTATCCAGAAAAAGATCATTAAAGATCACAAAGAACCACTCTTACCCATAATCCCTCTCAAAAGGATTCCGGAACACGCAGCGTTTCGCATTGGCTTCCTTGGGGGGCCGTCAAACGCGGATGTTTTTCTGGATACTTATAATTATTTATCATCATTATTACTGAGCTCAGAATTTATGGAACTGCTAGATCTGCAGCAGATAAAACAGTTTTTAATCAAAACTGCAGCAAGCAGCCTAGTACAAAAAGTGACACATCACTGGAATCAGGACCTCTGCCCTTGCATCATGTGAGCCGCCCGCCAGGGCCGTGGGGTACTCGGCACCGAGCCCGTCGACTTCTATGGGGGATGTCACGGCAACCACGACTCGATCCGTGGCCCTGGGCGCTCACCATAAATGGGGATATTTACAAGGGATTAGTGTTCGTATGATTATTCGTGACGCCACCTGTAGTACCTGGTCAGAGTGACCAGCGCTGCTGTGCAGATCCTCTGGAAGGGATGGTGTTGTGCAGCTAGATGATAAGCCTCCTACAGGTGAGGCTGTGTCCTTCCAGGGCAGTGTATGGGTAGGGATGCAGGATGGAGGGATCCGTCAGGATAGGAACAATAAAGGGGAACACACACCAGTCACTTCGGTACTTTTACTGAAGACAGTGCAGGAACATCCCGGGGCACTGTAGGGTGAAGGGTGCACATCCAGATTCGCCCCTGTGAGCAGGTATAGGGCCTCTTGTCTCCTGTAATAAGACTCCGACCTGCCTGTAGCTAGGCCTGAGTTTGTCCGGCTGACCTTGTGGTAGGGCCTTCTCTTGGAGTACACTTTCCTTGCTTGCTAGAACTCTGTGTCCCCTGGCTCTGTTACGTATCAGCTCTATAAGGCTCCTGAGACCTGTAGTCCTCAGAATTCCGGTTGTCTCCTACTGGGTCGTGAAGATCCCTGTAAGCTCGGACCCGGTATCCGGTATGTACTTGTTGGGGTGAGCTGGTAAGGCTCCTCTGCCCATTTTACTACTCTCTCCACTTGCCTTCGACCTACTCTGGCCCTCACTAGGCTATAAACACTGGCAGTTGGTGGGCTGCATCTTCTGCCGCTCTCCAGAGCGTCGGCACGCTCCTAGCTCTCTAGTCTGATCTGCTAGACTCCTGAGCTAGACTCCAAAACTAGACTGAACTCTCTTCCTATCTTCACCCTCTTTTATATCCCTATCAGGGCTCCCTCGGGTGGACTGAGGAAGGGTGAAGGTGTATGTAGTGAGACCTCTAGTGGACGAATCCTTCATGCACCCTTCCAGGATATGTAAAACGGAGGGCAGCTGGGCTCCACATTCCCCCCTAGTAAAGCTCAGCACTCCCGGGCTGAAGTACATTTTTACAAAACATACCATTAAACAATTACAATCTACAATCTTCCCTTTATGGGAGGCGAAAACTCTTGAACGTTGCATAAATAACATTTTACTATAAATGCTCAGGTAAACTCTTTTTCAGATAAAGTGCAATAAAAACGGTTACACTAGAGTTCACTTAAACTTGTACTTATGGAGGACCCACTCCAAACCTCCCACGTTGGTCTTGGGTGGGCTGCAAGACATTACTGACTTCGTTCTGCAGACCTCACCTTCGGCCACACCAAACGGGTTTTAGTTTCTGAGGTAGTGTGCAGTCCATTGCACTGTAAGAGCTTACTTAAAACCAAGATGGAGCACCTAAAGAGGCGCTAAACTATTTACAAAGCAGTTTGTGAGCCAGCACAGTTCATGGCTTCCACAGTTTATCGAATTAGAACACTCTATTAACTACCCATCCGGGTAAATGTAAAACACAAATGTACTATGTACAGTCATAGACCCTGTCCAGGTTAGGTATTTATTTAGTAGGTGATGGGACACCGGGTGCCACTATAACCCAGTGCCGCCGCGGCTCCCGCACCATACCTCTGTCCTGCCGCATTCGATGCCTGTCAGCCGGCTGGTCGGGGGACTCCGGCTTTTCCAGGCCTTCCCACGACCGCCGGGACAGGTGGCGCTTAGCACAGACGGGTGCTGGGGCTTGCTGCAGAGCCGGCTCGCTCTGGCTCTCTAGGCCGCAGGGCCTGTCTTCCTCTCGGTAGCACACTGTAGCGCTATAGCTTGCGGACACAAAAATATGAAAAAAGATGAAAAATGAATTGCATCACTGCCTTAGAAATATGAAAAATTGAGAAGTCTTAGCGCATAAAAAGGCCAATTTATGTGTACCTAATAGCCACGTTAAGGCTCTTCTCGTATATCAGGTCCTAACTATGCCAATCCTCACTTAGAAAAGTCTGTCTGCATGGGAACATATGAAACCTCTCTCCAGACTAAAATCTACATCTCTGTGGAGGGATAATGAACCTGTTATAATTAAAACGCCTGTGACCACCAGGTGGAGTGCTCAGGCAGAAGGTAAATGAATGCATATCAAAAACTGACCGGCACATCCAAACATAGATCCAATGTGAACAGGTGCTAAAACCTATAGTCACCAACTCATACACATTCAAGAATAAAAGGTAGCACACTGTAGCGTTATAGCTTGCGGACACAAAAATATGAAAAAGATGAAAAATGAATTGCATCACTGCCTTAGAAATATGAAAAATTGAGAAGTCTTAGCGCATAAAAAGGCCAATTTATGTGTACCTGATAGCCACATTAAGGCTCTTCTCGTATATCAGGTCCTAACTATGCCAATCCTCACTTAGAAAAGTCTGTCTGCATGGGAACATATGAAACCTCTCTCCAGACTAAAATCTACATCTTTGTGGAGGGGTAATGAACCTGTTATAATTAAAACGCCTGTGACCACCAGGTGGAGTGCTCAGGCAGAAGGTAAATGAATGCATATCAAAAACTGACCGGCACATCCAAACATAGATCCAATGTGAACAGGTGCTAAAACCTAGAGTCACCAACTCATACACATTCAAGTGTTGTGTTTTGGTAGCTGAGGAGAGCAGGCAAAAACGGCAATACACCAGAGAGGTTGGAATCTACTGGATTGCAGTACCCTGACTAACCACCACAACTAAAGGCAGCCGTGGAGCGTTCCTACGTTGGTCCTAGACGCCTCGTCACAGCCTGAGAGGTTAACTACACCTAAAGATAGAAAGAGGAAAGCTATCTGCCCCGGAGCAGATCCCCAAAGAACATAGGAAGCCCCCAAACATGTAATGGCGGTTAGACAAGAGGAAATACAGACACAGACAGAAAATAGTATGAGCAAACGCTGGGGCCCAATCTGACTTAGACAGAAAAGGATAGGAAGGATACTTACTGCAATCCAAAAAAACCCTAAAAAAAAAACCAACGCTACTAATTGCAAAAACACCTGAGATCACACGACCTCTACCACCTAAATTAGTTCTCTGGTGTAACAAAACTAAGCCGCAGCCACAGAAAAAAAACTGGAAAAGGCAAATGAACAAACAACAATGGCTCCAGAGGAACTGAGAGGAGACCAAGCCCCCCGGGGAGGGAACCTGGCCAACCTCACAGAAATGCAGAGAAATATACAAATGGCAAGCACAAAAACAAAAAACAGAAAATATCTTATCTGAGAGCAGGAGAAGAGGCAAGACTCAGCAAGCTTCCAAGTGAACCAGGAAACAACGTTGAGACAAGAACAATTGATCACCGGCAACCATGATGGGGGGAAACCTCCCTTATATCCAGCCAGTCTGTGATCCCTGATTGCCAATCCTCATTGAATGGTTCAGTACTGTTTTCAACCACCAGAGGGAGCTTCTGCTCAGAATTCATTTCTAAAACATTCATAACAGTACCCCCCCCTTGAGGAGGGGTCACCGAACCCTCATTAGTGCAACCAGGTCGGTCAGGATGAGCTCTGTGATACGCACGGATCAGTCTCCTAGCATGGATGTCCGAAGCAAACACCCAAGAATTGTCCTCCTGACCATAACCTCTCCACTTAACCAAATACTGGAGTTTCCGTCTAGAAAAACGAGAATCCAATATTTTCTCAACCACATACTCCAGATTGCCCTCAACCAAAACAGGGTCAGGGGGCGCAGCCATAGGAACCACTGGCTCAACAAACCTCTTCAATAAGGACTTGTGGAACACGTTATGGATCTTAAATGTCCCTGGAAGAAGTAAACGAAAGGAAACAGAATTAAGAATCTCCATGATCTTATAAGGTCCAATAAACCTAGGCTTAAACTTAGGAGATGCAACTCTCATAGGGATATTTCTTGAGGACAACCAGACCAAGTCCCCCACTTTAAACCGAGGACCATCAGTCCTATGCCGGTTGGCAAACCGCTGGGCCTTCTCCTGAGAGAGGGACAACCTCTCCACTACCTGGTCCAAAATCTGCTGCATACGCTCCACAACACAGTCAACACCCGGACAGACAGAAGCCTCCGTCTGTCCCGAAGAAAATCGAGGGTGAAACCCAAAATTGCAGAAAAATGGAGACATCAAAGTGGCAGAGCTTGCCTTATTATTAAGAGCAAACTCAGCCAAAGGCAAAAAAGAGACCCAGTCATCTTGATCAGCAGACACAAAGCATCTCAGATAAGTCTCCAATGTCTGGTTTGTTCTCTCAGTTTGTCCATTGGTCTGAGGATGAAAAGCAGAGGAGAAAGACAATTGAACACCAAGTTTAGAACAAAAAGTCCTCCAAAATCTGGAAACAAACTGGACTCCTCTGTCAGACACAATGTTCTCAGGAATGCCGTGCAACCGAACCACGTGCTGAAGGAACAAAGGCACCAATTCGGAGGAGGAAGGCAACTTAGGTAATGGCACAAGATGTATCATCTTTGAAAACCTATCACAAATCACCCAGATAACGGTCATTCTCTGAGAAACAAGGAGATCGGAAATAAAATCCATAGAGATATGGGTCCATGGTCTCTTGGGCACAGGCAATGGCATCGACAAACCACTAGAGCGAGAGCAAGGCTTGGAGCGAGAGCAAGTCCCACAGGACTGCACAAACTCCCTGACGTCACGAGACAAAGTAGGCCACCAAAAGGACCGACTCACCAAGTCTCTGGTACCAAAAATTCTGGGATGACCGGCCAACGCGGAACAATGAATCTCAGACATCACACTCTTCTTCCACTGGTCTGGGACAAACAATTTCCCAACAGGGCAGCGCTCGGGTTTATCCTCCTGACACCCCTCCAGAGCCAGTCTCAAATTGGGCGAGATGGCGGAAAGAACTACACCCTCTTTCAAAATAACAGCAGGATCAGATAACTCAGGAGAGTCCGCAAGGAAACTCCTCGAGAGGGCATCCGCCTTAATATTCTTAGTGCCAGGAAGAAAGGAAACCACAAAATTAAAACGTGTGAAAAACAAGGCCCACCTGGCCTGTCTAGGATTAAGTCGCTTGGCTGATTCCAGATAAACCAGATTCTTATGGTCCGTGAGGACCACCACCTGATGTTTGGCTCCCTCCAGCCAATGTCTCCACTCTTCAAAAGCCCACTTCATGGCCAATAACTCCCGATTACCCACGTTATAATTACGTTCAGTTGGAGAAAATTTTCAAAGAGAAAAAGGCACAAGGGTTACTTTTAGAGGTCTCAGGATCTCTTTGGGACAAAACGGCACCTGCCCCAATTTCAGAGGCATCAACCTCCACCTGAAATGGCAGAGAAACATCAGGCTGCCGTAGAACAGAAGCAGAAGTGAATCTCCGCTTAAGCTCCTGAAACGCAGAGACTGCCTCAGGAGGCCAATTCACCACATCAGAACCCTTTTTGGTCAAATCAGTCAATGGTTTAACAATAACAGAGAAATTACCAATGAATTTACGATAAAAATTGGCAAAACCCAAGAATCTCTGAAGAGCCTTTAATGAAGTAGGTTGGACCCAATCACAGATGGCCTGAACCTTGACCGGGTCCATTTCAATAACAGATGGAGACAAAATGAATCCCAGAAATTAGATCCTCTGTATGCCAAAAAGACACTTTGATCCCTTCACATACAGAGCATTCTCTCTCAAAATCTGGAACACAGTCCGAACATGTTTCACATGAGAGTCCCAGTCATTGGAAAAAATCAAGATATCATCCAAATAAACAATCAGAAATTTATCCACAAAATCCCTGAAAATGTCATTCATGAAGGACTGGAAGACGGAAGGAGCATTAGTGAGCCCAAAGGGCATCACTAGGTACTCAAAATGCCCCTCTGGGGTATTAAACGCCGTCTTCCATTCATCCCCGTGCTTAATGCGAATAAGGTTATACGCCCCCCTGAGGTCAAGCTTGGTAAACCAAGTAGCACTTTTCACCCTGGAAAACAGGTCAGAAATCAAGGGTAACGGATATTGATATTTCACAGTGATATTGTTCAAGAGACGATAATCAATACACAGCCTTAATGAACCATCCTTTTTGGCCACAAAGAAAAAAACGGCACCCAAGGGTGAAGAGGATGGTCTGATATGACCCTTCTCCAATGACTCCTTGATATAAGACCGCATAGCGTCATGTTCAGGTACAGACAAGTTAAAAAAGTGACCTTTAGGGAATTTACTACCAGGCATAATTCAATAGCGCAGTCATAGCTCCTATGGGGGGGCAAGGATGCAGATTTACTTTCGCTAAACACATCAGAAAAATCAGTCAAAAAGTCAGGCACATCTTGAGCCTGGGGAGAGGCAGAAAAAACAGGAGTGTTGGCATTAACACATTGGCAGCCCCAATTGGTTACAGACACAGATTTCCAATCCAAAACAGGATTATGAGACTGCAACCAAGGGAAACCTAGTACAATAATGTCATGCAGATTATACAGCACCAAAAATTTGCAACTCTCCTGATGATCAGGTTCAACCCTCATTATCACCTGAGTAGAGAACTGGGGTTTATTCTCAGCCAAAGGGGTAGAATCAATCCCCAGTAGGGGAATAGACTTCCGTAGGGGTATCAAGGGAAACCCACAACGTTTAGCAAAATCAAAATCCATCAGGTTAATAGCTGCTCCCGAATCAACAAAAGCCTGAGCAGAAAATGTGGACAGGGAGCAAATCAGGGTAACAGTCAACAGAAATTTAGTCTGAACACTACCCAAGTCAACTGAGCGTGCAAAACGTCTTCCCCGCTTAGGGCAGACTGAAATAGCATGAGAGGCATCACCACAGTAGAAACATAACCCATTGCGTTTTCGAAACTCATGACGCTGTGCCCCAGAAGCCACTCTATCACACTGCATGGGCTCAGAAGCTGGTTCACAAGGCAACACCATTCCACGCATACCTCTACGCTCACGCAAACGTCTGTCAATTTGAATCGCCAATGACATAGAATCATTGAGACCAGAGGGAGCAGGGAAACCCACCATAACATCTTTTACATTCTCTGACAGACCCTTCCGAAAAAGAGCTGCCAAAGCATCATCATTCCATTTGGTCAGAACTGCCCACTTTCGGAATTTCTGACAGTACAACTCAGCGTCCTCAAGCCCCTGATTTAATGCCAACAAGGTTTTTTCAGCTTGATCAGTGACATTAGGTTCATCGTACAATAATCCCAGAGACAGAAAAAATGCATCAACATTACTCAAAACAGGGTCCCCAGGTGTCAGGAAAAAGCCCAATCCTGAGGATCACCGCGCAGGAGAGAGATGACAATTTGAACCTGCTGTGCTGCGTTCCCTGAGGACTTAGGTTTTAAGGCAAAAAACAACTTACAGTTATTTTTGAAATTCAGAAATTTAGCCCGATCCCCCAAAAACAAATCTGTCATGGGAATCTTAGGTTCCACAACCGGCAACCCAGCAAGATAGGTAGCAATACTCCGAACTTCAGTGGCAAGCTGATCCACACTGCCAGACAACTGTGCAAACTCCATTGAGAGAAAAAAAATCCTCCTCAGCACCGAGAGAAAAAGAGGGAAAAAAAAATGCAACAAACAGAAAAAATAAAAAAAAAATCTCTGACAACTCTGACAACTTTTTTTTTTCTCCACACTATTTTTCACTTCTGTGAGTACCATATAATTTTCAGTTTGGCCGGTGATACTGTTGTGTTTTGGTAGCTGAGGAGAGCAGGCAAAAACGGCAATACACCAGAGAGGTTGGAATCTACTGGATTGCAGTACCCTGACTAACCACCACAACTAAAGGCAGCCGTGGAGCGTTTCTACGTTGGTCCTAGACGCCTCGTCACAGCCTGAGAGGCTAACTACACCTAAAGATAGAAAGAGGAAAGCTATCTGCCCCGGAGCAGATCCCCAAAGAACATAGGAAGCCCCCAAACATGTAATGGCGGTTAGACAAGAGGAAATACAGACACAGACAGAAAATAGTATGAGCAAACGCTGGGGCCCAATCTGACTTAGACAGAAAAGGATAGGAAGGATACTTACTGCAATCCAAAAAAACCCTAAAAAAAAACAACGCTACTAATTGCAAAAACACCTGAGATCACATGACCTCTACCACCTAATTTAGTTCTCTGGTGTAACAAAACTAAGCCACAGCCACAGAAAAAAAACTGGAAAAGGAAAATGAACAAACAACAATGGCTCCAGAGGAACCGAGAGGAGACCAAGCCCCCCGGGGAGGGAACCTGGCCAACCTCACAGAAATGCAGAGAAATATACAAATGGCAAGCACAAAAACAAAAAACAGAAAATATCTTATCTGA
Source organism: Oophaga sylvatica (assembly GCA_033576555.1). NCBI lineage: Eukaryota > Metazoa > Chordata > Amphibia > Anura > Dendrobatidae > Oophaga > Oophaga sylvatica. Next base: position 72,087,649 of record JARQOD010000008.1, read on the forward strand.
GAGCAGGAGAAGAGGCAAGACTCAGCAAGCTTCCAAGTGAACCAGGAAACAATGTTGAGACAAGAACAATTGATCACCGGCAACCATGATGGGGGGAAACCTCCCTTATATCCAGCCAGTCTGTGATCCCTGATTGCCAATCCTTATTGAATGGTTCAGTACTGTTTGCAACCACCAGAGGGAGCTTCTGCTCAGAATTCATTTCTAAAACATTCATAACATTCAAGAATAAAAGGTAGCACACTGTAGCGCTATAGCTTGCGGACACAAAAATATAAAAAAAAGATGAAAAATGAATTGCATCACTACCTTAGAAATATGAAAAATTGAGAAGTCTTAGCGCATAAAAAGGCCAATTTATGTGTACCTGATAGCCACGTTAAGGCTCTTCTCGTATATCAGGTCCTAACTCTCACTTAGAAAAGTCTGTCTGCATGGGAACATATGAAACCTCTCTCCAGACTAAAATCTACATCTCTGTGGAGGGGTAATGAACCTGTTATAATTAAAACGCCTGTGACCACCAGGTGGAGTGCTCAGGCAGAAGGTAAATGAATGCATATCAAAAACTGACCGGCACATCCAAACATAGATCCAATGTGAACAGGTGCTAAAACCTAGAGTCACCAACTCATACACATTCAAGAATAAAAGGTAGCACACTGTAGCGCTATAGCTTGCGGACGCAAAAATATGAAAAAAGATGAAAAATGAATTGCATCACTGCCTTAGAAATATGAAAAATTGAGAAGTCTTAGCGCATAAAAAGGCCAATTTATGTGTACCCGATAGCCACGTTAAGGCTCTTCTCGTATATCAGGTCCTAACTATGCCAATCCTCACTTAGAAAAGTCTGTCTGCATGGGAACATATGAAATCTCTCTCCAGACTAAAATATACATCTTTGTGGAGGGGTAATGAACCTGTTATAATTAAAACGCCTGTGACCACCAGGTGGAGTGCTCAGGCAGAAGGTAAATGAATGCATATCAAAAACTGACCGGCACATCCAAACATAGATCCAATGTGAACAGGTGCTAAAACCTAGAGTCACCAACTCATACACATTCAAGTGTTGTGTTTTGGTAGCTGAGGAGAGCAGGCAAAAACGGCAATACACCAGAGAGGTTGGAATCTACTGGATTGCAGTACCCTGACTAACCACCACAACTAAAGGCAGCCGTGGAGCGTTCCTACGTTGGTCCTAGACGCCTCGTCACAGCCTGAGAGGCTAACTACACCTAAAGATAGAAAGAGGAAAGCTATCTGCCCCGGAGCAGATCCCCAAAGAACATAGGAAGCCCCCAAACATGTAATGGCGATTAGACAAGAGGAAATACAGACACAGACAGAAAATAGTATGAGCAAACGCTGGGGCCCAATCTGACTTAGACAGAAAAGGATAGGAAGGATACTTACTGCAATCCAAAAAATCCCTAAAAAAAAACCAACGCTACTAATTGCAAAAACACCTGAGATCACACGACCTCTACCACCTAAATTAGTTCTCTGGTGTAACAAAACTAAGCCGCAGCCACAGAAAAAAAACTGGAAAAGGCAAATGAACAAACAACAATGGCTCCTGTTATGATTTGGTAGCTGAGGAGAGCAGGCAAAAAAGGAAATACACCAGAGCAGTTGGAAACTATGAGATTGCAGTACCCTGACTAACCACCACAACTAGAGGCAGCCGTGGAGCGTTCCTACGTTGGTCCTAGACGCCTCGTCACAGCCTGAGAAACTAACTACACCTAAAGATAGAAAGAGGAAAGCTATCTGCCCCGGAGCAGATCCCCAAAGAACATAGAAAGCCCCCAAACATGTAATGGCGGTTAGACAAGAAGAAATACTGACACAGACAGAAAATAGTATGAGCAAACGTTGGGGCCCAAACTTACTAAATAGAAAAGGATAGGAAGGGCACTTACTGCAATCCCAAAAAACCCTGAAAAGCACCAACTCTACTAATTTCAAAAACACCTGAGATCACACGACCTCTACCACCTAAATTAGTTCTCTGGTGTAACCAAAAACAAAACAGCAGCCACTGAAAAAACTGGAAAAAGCAAATGTACAAACATCAGTGGCTGAACTGAACTGAGAGGCAAAAGCCCCCAGAGGGGACCCTGAAGGCCCCCACAGAAGTGCAGGACAAAATGCAAAAATCAAGCACAAAAACAAAAAAAAGAAAATGTCTTATCTGTTAGCAGGAGATTCAGACACGACACAGCAGGCTACCAAGGAAACAGGAATCAGGGATTGAGACCAGAACAATTGATCACCGGCAACCCTGATGGGAAGGTGACTCCCTTATATAAGACCAGTCAGTAACACCTGATTCCCAATCCTCACAATCTTCACTGGACAGTCCAGTACCGTTTGTAACTACCAGAGGGAGCTTCTGCTCAGAACTCATTTCCAGCCTATTCACAACAGTACCCCCCCTTGAGGAGGGGTCACCGAACCCTCATTTGAGCAACCAGGTCGGTCAGGATGAGTTCTATGATACGCACGGATGAGTCTCCTAGCATGGATGTCCGAAGCAAGCACCCAAGAATTGTCTTCCTGACCATAACCTCTCCATTTAACCAAATACTGGAGTTTCCGTCTAGAAAAACGAGAATTCAATATTTTCTCAACCACATACTCCAGATTGCCCTCAACCAAAACAGGGTCAGGAGGCACAGTAGTAGGAACCACTGACTCAACAAACCTCTTCAACAAAGACTTGTGGAACTCGTTATGGATCTTAAATGTCCCTGGAAGAAGCAAACAAAAAGAAACAGGGTTAAGAATCTCCATGATCTTATAAGGTCCAATGAACCTAGGCTTAAATTTAGGAGATGCCACTCTCATAGGAATATTTCTTGAGGACAACCAGACCAAGTCCCCCACTTTAAACCGAGGACCATCAGTCCTATGCCGGTTAGCAAACCGCTGGGCCCTCTCCTGAGAGAGGCACAACCTCTCCACTACCTGGTCCCAAATCTGTTGCATACGCTCCACAACAGAGTCAACACCCGGGCAGACAGAAGCCTCCGTCTGTCCAGAAGAAAATCGAGGGTGAAACCCAGAATTACAGAAAAATGGAGACATCAAAGTGGCAGAGCTAGCCCTATTATTAAGAGCAAACTCAGCCAAAGGCAAAAAAGAGACCCAGTCATCCTGATCAGCAGACACAAAGCATCTTAGATAAGTCTCCAATGTCTGGTTTGTTCTCTCAGTTTGACCATTGGTCTGAGGATGAAACGCCGAGGAGAAAGACAATTGAACACCAATTTTAGAACAAAAGGTCCTCCAAAATCTGGAAACAAACTGGACTCCTCTGTCAGACACAATGTTCTCAGGAATGCCGTGTAAACGAACCACGTGCTGAAGGAACAAAGGCACCAATTCAGAGGAGGAAGGCAACTTAGGTAATGGCACAAGATGTATCATCTTGGAAAACCTATCGCAAATCACCCAGATGACGGTCATTCTCTGAGAAACAGGGAGGTCGGAAATGAAATCCATAGAGATATGGGTCCATGGTCTCTTGGGCACCGGTAATGGCATCAACAAACCACTAGAACGAGAGCAAGGCTTGGAGCGAGAGCAAGTCCCGCAGGACTGCACAAACTCCCTGACATCACGAGACAAGGTAGGCCACCAAAAGGACCGACCAACCAAGTCCCTGGTACCAAAAATTCCGGGATGACCGGCCAACGCGGAACAATGAATCTCAGACATTACACTCTTTTTCCACTGGTCCGGGACAAACAATTTCCCAACAGGGCAGCGCTCGGGCTTATCTTCCTGGCACCCCTCCAGAGCCAGTCTCAAATTGGGCGAGATGGCGGAAAGAACTACACCCTCTTTCAAAATAACAGAAGGATCAGATAACTCAGGAGAGTCCGCCAGGAAACTCCTCGAGAGGGCATCCGCTTTAACATTTTTAGTGCCAGGAAGAAATGAAACCACAAAATTAAAACGTGTGAAAAACAAGGCCCACCTGGCCTGTCTAGGATTAAGTCGCTTGGCAGATTCCAGATAAACTAGATTCTTATGGTCAGTAAGGACCACCACCTGATGTTTGGCTCCCTCCAGCCAATGTCTCCACTCTTCAAAAGCCCACTTCATGGCTAATAACTCCCGATTACCCACGTCATAATTACGTTCAGTGGGAGAAAATTTTCGAGAGAAAAAGGCACAAGGGTTACTTTTAGAGGTCTCTGGATCTCTTTGGGAAAAAACGGCACCTGCCCCAATTTCAGAGGCATCAACCTCCACCTGAAATGGTAGAGAAACATCAGGCTGCCGTAGAACAGGAGCAGAAGTGAATCTCTGCTTAAGTTCCTGAAATGCAGAGACTGCCTCAGGAGGCCAATTCACCACATCAGAACCCTTCTTGGTCAAATCAGTTAATGGTTTAACAATAACAGAGAAATTACCAATAAATTTACGATAAAAATTGGCAAAACCCAAGAATCTTTGAAGAGCCTTTAAAGAAGTAGGTTGGACCCAATCACAGATTGTCATGTGTGCATCGCCACGAAGATCGTCGCGGTTGCACATTCTGACTTCTCACAGCTGAGTTGCTGTTTCTTTGTGTTTGGCAGTTAGGGAGTTAATTCTGTCTGTGCTCAGTTCTGGGACTGGGTGCAGTTTCTCCCGGCTGCAATTAATTATTTGTTGATTGGTTTCCTTTAAATCTCTGGTTGTCTGTGTTGGGAGTTGCCAGTGAAATTCTTCATGCAGACCACAGATAGGATTGTATCTGTATAGACTTAAGTTGAAGAGCTCCTTAGTTGTTTTAAGCTCACCTTGCTTAAGGTACTGCCACACTAAGCTATCCCGCTAGCGATCTCGTTAGCGTTGCATACTAATGAGATCGCTAGCGGGATTGTTTCTATATCGCTAAATGCGGCCACATTTAGCGATATAGTTAACGACGCTATCGCCGTTAGCGATCTTCTTAACGACTTTAGCAGTACAAAAGTACCGCTAAATCGCTAAGAAAAGGTGCCACACAGCGATTAGATACTTACCCAGCGGGAGCGCCAGCGATGAAATAGGGTCCGGAGCGATTCCAGCGACGAGCGAGATCACAGCAGGAAGCTCGTCGCTGGAAGCTGCCGCACTGAACAATATCGCTAACGGGATCGCTAAATAGTGACGTTTTTTAGCGATCCCGTTAGCGATATTGTTTAGTGTGGCATACCCTTTAGAGTTTAATATCCCAGATCATTTATGTTCCTTCTGTGTTTGAGTGTGTATGCAAGTCTGTGTTTTCTCCAGTCTGTCTTATATGTCTAATCTGTGTATTTAGCAGAGATCAGCCCATATCCCTTTGGTGGTAATCAGAATCCTTCTTAGGACTGATTACAGGGTTCAGGGACTGATAGGAGACAGGGTTAGGCTGGAGACTTGGACCTCTGAACCATTATCAGTACCTCCAAGGTGAGGGATTAGTTAGGACCCCAGTTTAGGGTCAGGTTAGACCCCCGGTCCTCCTCTTTCCTGTGACAGTGTATCAAGTCCTCAAGATTAACCCTGAGTTCAACGGATATCGTGTCAGGTAAATCTATTCTATATTTACATGCTGATGTTGCTAATCTATATGTTGTATAGAGTGTTGTTCTTTTAAGAATAGTTTACTGACATCGTACACATATCATAAGACCGCGTGACATTTTCACTGGCCCATAAAATTATTCCCAGTTGCCATGGATCCAGTAGCCCAGCTGGCTCTGCAGTTGCAGGGATTATCCATGGAGCTGACGGACATTAAGTCCAAAGTTTTGTCTCCCTCGGAGCAAACCAGATTTGAACCTAAAGTAGCTCTCCCGGACAGGTTCACTGGTGGGCGAGACAAATTTTTTACCTTCAGGGAAGCATGTAAATTGTATTTTCGGCTTCGGCCTCGATCATCAGGGAGTGAAGAGCAGAGAGTGGGAATTGTTATCTCGCTCCTACAAGGGGACCCTCAATCCTGGGCCTTCTCCCTTCCTCCGGGATCCCCGGCTCTACAGTCAGTAGATCGATTTTTTACTGCCCTGGGTTTGGTATATGATGACCCAGATCGGGTCTCTCTTGCTGAGACAAAATTACGTAAGATACAGCAGGGAGATCGTCCGGCGGAGGAATTTGCTTCTGAGTTCCGTAGATGGGCCACAGATACTCAGTGGAATGACCCAGCTCTTAGAAGCCAGTTTTGTCATGGGCTTTCTGACAAATTAAAGGACGTTTTGGCTCAGTATGATTCTCCTCCATCACTGGAGGCTGCTATGGCCCTAGCTATCCGTACTGATAGACGGCTCCGGGAGAGGTGCGAGGTAACTCCGCCCCCTGTTGTTACTCCACCTACTACTAAAGTCCCTTATGTTGAGGTTCCCCTTGTCTGTTCGGAGGAGCCTATGCAGTTGGGAGGGACATCATTTCGTAGGAGGGGATTGGCGGTACGCCGCAGGACTAGAAGGTGTTTCTTCTGCGGAAAGAGGGACATTTTGTTGGGGGATGTCCATCCCGTGCCTTGTTGAGCAAAAAGTCGCCGGAAAACTGTTAATCCCAGGTTGTGTGGTGGACGACAACCTGGGAGTATGTATTTCGTCCGCTAGTTCTTCTCAGTTCCTTGTACCAGTGGAGGTGGTGGTTGGTACGAGAGTGGAGAGATTTTCTGTTCTTCTTGATAGTGGGTCCGGGGCTAATCTGGTTGACGCTCAGTTTGCTCAGGCTCAAGGTATGCATCTGAGTGTATTGGTCAAACCGATCCCTATATTCTCCATTGACGCCAGGCCTCTCGGCCAAGGTAGCTTTGTTCATGAGGTTCATAACATTGACCTTCGGGTAGGGGCAATACATAGGGAACTATTATCTTGTTATGTGTTGGAGGGTCTACCTACTCCTATTGTGTTGGGACTTCCTTGGTTGGTTAAACATAACCCTGTGATTAATTGGCAGTCCAGAGATATAAGCCAATGGGGTGAGTTTTGCAAAAGTAACTGCATGAACACAGTCATCAGTGCGGTCGTGCCTAGTACTTTGCCTCCTTTTTTGGAGGACTTTGGGGATGTGTTCTCTGAGGAGGGGTGTCAGGAGTTGCCTCCTCATCGCGTGTATGACTGCTCTATTAATTTACTTCCTGATGCTAAGTTACCTAAAGCTAGGTTATATAACCTTTCTGGTCCTGAGAGGCAGGCTATGAAAGATTATATTTCGGAAAGTCTGGCCAAAGGGCATATTAGACCTTCATCTTCCCCAGTGGCCGCGGGGTTCTTCTTTGTGAAGAAAAAAGATGGAGGCCTACGCCCTTGCTTGGATTTCCGCGAACTTAATCGGATTACTGTTCGAGATCCGTATCCACTCCCTCTGATTCCTGATCTCTTCAATCAAATTGTTGGCGCCAAATGGTTCTCTAAATTGGATCTCAGGGGGGCGTATAATCTGATTAGGATAAAAGAGGGGGATGAGTGGAAAACGGCGTTTAACACGCCGGAGGGACATTATGAGAACCTTGTCATGCCTTTTGGTCTGACTACTGCACCAGCAGTATTCCAACATTTTGTTAATGACATTTTTCGTCATCTGGTGGGGCTGTTTGTGGTCGTATATTTGGATGACATTTTAATTTACTCACCAGATCTTGTGTCTCACCAGGAGCATGTGAGACAGGTGTTGCAGATCTTGCGAGACAATAAACTATACGTCAAACTGGAAAAGTGTGTATTCGCCGTACAGGAACTTCAGTTTTTGGGTTTCTTGGTGTCAGCCTCCGGTTTCCGTATGGACCCTGAAAAGGTGAGAGCAGTGCTTGAATGGGATCAGCCAGAGGATCTTAAGGCTCTGCAGCGTTTTCTGGGGTTTGCTAACTACTACCGGAAATTTATTTGTAATTTCTCATCTGTTGTCAAACCTCTCACTGACATGACAAGAAAAGGGACGGATTTTTCTAAATGGTCGGACAAAGCTTGCCAAGCTTTTTCCTCTTTGAAAAAATGTTTTGCTTCGGCACCCGTTCTCATCCAACCAGATGCATCACAGCCGTTCGTTGTGGAGGTGGACGCGTCTGACGTAGGGTGGGTGCAATATTGTCCCAGGGTCCGTCCCCTGGTAAATGGCATCCGTGCGCTTTCTTTTCTAAAAAATTGTCGTCCGCCGAAAGGAATTATGATATCGGCAATAGGGAACTTTTGGCCATTAAGTTGGCTTTTGAAGAATGGCGTCACTTTTTGGAGGGGGCAGTCCACCCGGTCACCGTCATTACTGATCACAAGAACCTGCTGTATTTGGAATCTGCTAAGCGTCTGAATTCCAGACAAGCTCGATGGTCGTTGTTTTTTACCAGGTTTAATTTTGTTGTCACTTATCGCCCTGGATCTAAGAATGTTAAGGCGGATGCCTTGTCTCGCAGTTTCCCAGGGGCCGGGAAAATGGATGACCCGATTCCTATCCTTCAGGAGGGGGTGGTAGTGTCGGCTGTATGTTCTGAGCTTGAGGAGGAGGTGTTAGAGGCTCAGGGGGACGCCCCTGCAGGACCTCCAGGGAGACTGTTTGTCCCAAATCAGTTGAGACAAAAGGTTATTGAGGCACATCATAATTCTGCTTTAGCAGGACATCCAGGGAGTAAAGCTACTTTAGATCTCCTTTCTCGCCGGTTTTGGTGGCCTAACGTTAATAAAGATGTTTTAACTTTTGTCGCGTCCTGTGGGGTTTGTGCTCGCTCTAAGACCCCTCATACCCGTCCGTCTGGGACCCTCTTACCCTTGAAACTTCCGGAGCGTCCATGGACTCATTTGTCTATGGACTTCATCACGGACCTTCCTCAGTCGTCAGGGAAGACTGTCATACTGGTGGTTGTTGACAGGTTCAGTAAGATGGCACATTTCATTGCTCTTCCTGCCCTCCCTAATGCTAAAACTCTGGCGCAGGTGTTCATTGGGGAGATTGTGAGACTTCATGGGTTGCCTTCTGATGTGGTGTCAGATAGGGGGTCTCAGTTTGTGTCCAAGTTTTGGAGGGCATTTTGTTTACGTCGGGGGATGCAATTGTCATTTTCCTCGGCTTTTCATCCGCAGACCAATGGTCAGACAGAGCGTCTGAATCAAAGCCTAGAGACTTATCTTCGGTGTTTTGTCTCAGAGAACCAGGAGTACTGGTCTTCTTTCTTGCCTCTGGCAGAGTTCGCTCTTAACAACAGGCGGAGCGAGTCCACTGGTAAGTCCCCGTTTTTTGGGGCATATGGTTTTCATCCCCAGTTTTGTACATTCAATGGGGGGGCCCTTCTGGGGTTCCTGAGGAGGAGCGTTTCTCGTCGTCACTTGCTTCAGTGTGGAGAGGTGTATTGAATAATCAGTGCTATGGGGAACCGTTATAAACTTATGGCTGATAGGAGGAGAGTTTCTGGTCCAGATCTTAATGTGAACGATCTGGTATGGTTGTCTACCAGGAATATAAAACTTAAAGTTCCCTCCTGGAAGCTGGGCCCCAGATTCATCGGGCCGTACAGGATCAGTTCCATAATTAATCCTGTGGCATTTCGTCTGGACCTCCCTCCTACGTTTAAAATCCACAATGTGTTCCACAAGTCATTACTTAAGAGGTACGTGGCACCAGTCATACCATCACCTCTACCTCCTCCTCCAGTGGTGGTCAATGGTAACTTGGAGTTTCAAGTGTCAAAGATCATTGACTCACGTCTGAATCGCCGGTCCCTTCAGTACTTGGTGCATTGGAAGGGGTATGGTCCAGAGGAGAGGACGTGGGTTCCTGCGTCTGACATTAACGCAGATCGTTTGGTGCGGACCTTCCACAGAACTCACCCGGGCAAACCTGGCCCTGAGGGTCCGGAGGCCCTCGTAGAAGGGGGGTACTGTCATGTGTGCATCGCCACGAAGATCGTCGCGGTTGCACATTCTGACTTCTCACAGCTGAGTTGCTGTTTCTTTGTGTTTGGCAGTTAGGGAGTTAATTCTGTCTGTGCTCAGTTCTGGGACTGGGTGCAGTTTCTCCCGGCTGCAATTAATTATTTGTTGATTGGTTTCCTTTAAATCTCTGGTTGTCTGTGTTGGGAGTTGCCAGTGAAATTCTTCATGCAGACCACAGATAGGATTGTATCTGTATAGACTTAAGTTGAAGAGCTCCTTAGTTGTTTTAAGCTCACCTTGCTTAGAGTTTAATATCCCAGATCATTTATGTTCCTTCTGTGTTTGAGTGTGTATGCAAGTCTGTGTTTTCTCCAGTCTGTCTTATATGTCTAATCTGTGTATTTAGCAGAGATCAGCCCATATCCCTTTGGTGGTAATCAGAATCCTTCTTAGGACTGATTACAGGGTTCAGGGACTGATAGGAGACAGGGTTAGGCTGGAGACTTGGACCTCTGAACCATTATCAGTACCTCCAAGGTGAGGGATTAGTTAGGACCCCAGTTTAGGGTCAGGTTAGACCCCCGGTCCTCCTCTTTCCTGTGACAGTGTATCAAGTCCTCAAGATTAACCCTGAGTTCAACGGATATCGTGTCAGGTAAATCTATTCTATATTTACATGCTGATGTTGCTAATCTATATGTTGTATAGAGTGTTGTTCTTTTAAGAATAGTTTACTGACATCGTACACATATCATAAGACCGCGTGACACAGATAGCCTGAACTTTGACCGGGTCCATTTCAATAACAGATGGGGACAAAATGAAACCCAGAAATGAGATCCTCTGAACGCCAAAAAGACACTTTGATCCCTTCACATACAGAGCATTCTCTCTCAAAATCTGGAACACAGTCCGAACATGTTTTACATGAGAGTCCCAGTCATTGGAAAAAATCAAGATATCATCCAAATAAACAATCAGAAATTTATCCACAAAATCCCTGAAAATGTCATTCATGAAGGACTGGAAGACAGAAGGAGCATTAGTGAGCCCAAAGGGCATCACAAGGTACTCAAAATGTCCTTCAGGGGTATTAAATGCCGTCTTCCATTCATCCCCATGCTTAATGCGAATAAGGTTATATGCCCCCCTGAGGTCAAGCTTGGTAAACCAAGTAGCGTTTTTCACCCTGGAAAACAGATCAGAGATCAAGGGTAACGGATATTCATATTTCACAGTAATATTGTTCAAGAGACGATAATCAATACACGGCCTTAATGAACCATCCTTTTTGGCCACAAAGAAAAAACCGGCACCTAAGGGTGAAGAGGATGGTCTGATATGACCCTTCTCCAATGACTCCTTGATATAAGACCGCATAGCGTCATGTTCAGGTACAGACAAGTTAAAAAGGCGACCTTTAGGGAATTTACTACCAGGCACTAATTCAATAGCGCAGTCATAGCTCCTATGGGGAGGTAAGGATGCAGATTTACTTTCGCTAAACACATCAGAAAAATCAATCAAAAAGTCAGGAACATCCTGAGCCTGGGGGGAGGCAGAAAAAACAGGAGTGTTGGTATTAACACATTGACAGCGCCAACTGGTAACAGACACAGATTTCCAATCCAAAACAGGATTATGAGACTGTAACCAAGGGAAACCCAGTACGATAATGTCATGCAGATTATACAGAACCAAAAATTTGCAACTCTCCTGATGATCAGGTTCTACCCTCATTATCACCTGAGTAGAGAACTGAGGTTTATTCTCAGCCAAAGGGGTAGAATCGATCCCCAGTAGGGGAATAGACTTCCGTAGGGGTATCAAGGGAAACCCACAACGTTTAGCAAAATCAAAATCCATCAGGTTAATAGCTGCTCCAGAATCAACAAAAGCCTGAGCAGAAAATGAGGACAGAGAGCATATCAGGGTAACAGTTAACAAAAACTTAGTCTGAACACTACCCAAGACAACTGAGCGAGCAAAACGTCTTCCCCGCTTAGGGCAGACAGAAATAGCATGAGAGGCATCACCACAGTAGAAACATAACCCATTGCGCTTTCGAAATTCATGACGCTGTGCCCCAGAAACCACTCTATCACACTGCATGGATTCAGAAGCAGGTTCACAAGGCAACATTATTCCACGCAAACGTCTGTCAATTTGAATCGCTAATGACATAGAATCATTGAGACCAGAGGGAACAGGGAATCCCACCATAACACTATAACATCCTTTACATTATCTGACAGTCCCTTCCGAAAAAGAGCTGCCAAAGCGTCGTCATTCCATTTGGTCAGGACTGCCCACCTACGGAATCTCTGACAGTATAACTCAGCGTCCTCAAGCCCCTGACTTAATGCCAACAAAGTTTTTTCAGCTTGATCAGTGACATTAGGCTCATCGTACAATAACCCCAAAGCCTGAAAAAACGCATCAACATCACTCAAAACAGGATCCCCAGGTGTCAGGGAAAAAGCCCAATCCTGAGGGTCGCCGCGCAGGAGAGAGATGACAATTTGAACCTGCTGCGCTGCGTTCCCTGAGGACTTAGATTTTAAGGCAAAAAACAATTTACAGTTATTTTTGAAATTCAGAAACTTAGCTCGATCCCCTAAAAACAAATCTGGCATGGGAATCCTAGGTTCCACAACAGGCAACCTAGCAAGATAGGTAGCAATACTCCGAACTTCAGTGGCAAGCTGATCCACACGGCCAGACAACTGTGAAAACTCCATTGAGAGAAAAAAAAAATCCTCCTCAGCACCCAGAGATACAGAGGGAAAAAAAAATGCAACAAACAGAAAAAAAAAATAAAAAATCTCTGACAACTCTGACAACTCTGACAACTTTTTCTTTCACAATATTTTTCTCTTCTGTGAGTACCATATAATTTTCAGTTTAGGCCGGTGATACTGTTATGATTTGGTAGCTGAGGAGAGCAGGCAAAAAAGGAAATACACCAGAGCAGTTGGAAACTATGAGATTGCAGTACCCTGACTAACCACCACAACTAGAGGCAGCCGTGGAGCGTTCCTACGTTGGTCCTAGACGCCTCGTCACAGCCTGAGAAACTAACTACACCTAAAGATAGAAAGAGGAAAGCTATCTGCCCCGGAGCAGATCCCCAAAGAACATAGAAAGCCCCCAAACATGTAATGGCGGTTAGACAAGAAGAAATACTGACACAGACAGAAAATAGTATGAGCAGACGTTGGGGCCCAAACTTACTAAATAGAAAAGGATAGGAAGGGTACTTACTGCAATCCCAAAAAACCCTGAAAAGCACCAAATCTATTAATTTCAAAAACACCTGAGATCACACGACCTCTACCACCTAAATTAGTTCTCTGGTGTAACCAAAAACAAAACAGCAGCCACTGAAAAAACTGGAAAAAGCAAATGTACAAACATCAGTGGCTGAACTGAACTGAGAGGCAAAAGCCCCCAGAGGGGACCCTGAAGGCCCCCACAGAAGTGCAGGACAAAATGCAAAAATCAAGCACAAAAACAAAAAGAAGAAAATGTCTTATCTGTTAGCAGGAGATTCAGACACGACACAGCAGGCTACCAAGGAAACAGGAATCAAGGATTGAGACCAGAACAATTGATCACCGGCAACCCTGATGGGAAGGTGACTCCCTTATATAAGACCAGTCAGTAACACCTGATTCCCAATCCTCACAATCTTCACTGGACAGTCCAGTACCGTTTGTAACCACCAGAGGGAGCTTCTGCTCAGAACTCATTTCCAGCCTATTCACAACAGGCTCCAGAGGAACCGAGAGGAGACCAAGCCCCCCGGGGAGGGAACCTGGCCAACCTCACAGAAATGCAGAGAAATATACAAATGGCAAGCACAAAAACAAAAAACAGAAAATATCTTATCTGAGAGCAGGAGAAGAGGCAAGACTCAGCAAGCTTCCAAGTGAACCAGGAAACAACGTTGAGACAAGAACAATTGATCACCGGCAACCATGATGGGGGGAAACCTCCCTTATATCCAGCCAGTCTGTGATCCCTGATTGCCAATCCTTATTGAATGGTTCAGTACTGTTTGCAACCACCAGAGGGAGCTTCTGCTCAGAATTCATTTCTAAAACATTCATAACATTCAAGAATAAAAGGTAGCACACTGTAGCGCTATAGCTTGCGGACACAAAAATATAAAAAAAAGATGAAAAATGAATTGCATCACTGCCTTAGAAATATGAAAAATTGAGAAGTCTTAGCGCATAAAAAGGCCAATTTATGTGTACCTGATAGCCACGTTAAGGCTCTTCTCGTATATCAGGTCCTAACTATGCCAATCCTCACTTAGAAAAGTCTGTCTGCATGGGAACATATGAAACCTCTCTCCAGACTAAAATCTACATCTCTGTGGAGGGGTAATGAACCTGTTATAATTAAAACGCCTGTGACCACCAGGTGGAGTGCTCAGGCAGAAGGTAAATGAATGCATATCAAAAACTGACCGGCACATCCAAACATAGATCCAATGTGAACAGGTGCTAAAAACCGAGAAGAGCCTTAACGTGGCTATCAGGTACAAATAAATTGGCCTTTTTATGCGCTAAGACTTCTCAATTTTTCATATTTCTAAGGCAGTGATGCAATTCATTTTTCATCTTTTTTCATATTTTTGTGTCCGCAAGCTATAGCGCTACAGTGTGCTACCTTTTATTCTTGAATGTGTATGAGTTGGTGACTCTAGGTTTTAGCACCTGTTCACATTGGATCTATGTTTGGATGTGCTGGTCAGTTTTTGATATGCATTCATTTACCTTAGATTTTAGTCTGGAGAGAGGTTTCATATGTTCCCATGCAGACAGACTTTTCTAAGTGAGGATTGGCATAGTTAGGACCTGATATACGAGAAGAGCCTTAATGTGGCTATCAGGTACACATAATTTGGCCTTTTTATGCGCTAAGACTTCTCAATTTTTCATATTTCTAAGGCAGTGATGCAATTCATTTTTCATCTTTTTTCATATTTTTGTGTCCGCAAGCTATAGCGCTACAGTGTGCTACCTTTTATTCTTGAATGTGTATGAGTTGGTGACTCTAGGTTTTAGCACCTGTTCACATTGGATCTATGTTTGAATGTGTCGGTCAGTTTTTGATATGTCTTCCTATGGGGACGCTGGCGGCAGGCAGGGAGCTGGTGCAGGCGGCGTGTGGAGATGTTCCTCCGCGGTCTCCTCTGCAGGGACAGGTAACCCCACTGCAGCGTCCGCGACGGGGCTCGCTCCTTGATCGGCTCCAGGTGCCAGTGCCACAGGTGGGTGAAGCAGCCGACTCTGCTCCAGCCGCAGCTTCAGAGCCCGCCAGCTCTGCTCCATCCGCTCCACTTCTGCCCAGTGCCGGGCCAGGTCCTCCAGCGCGGCATCCGCTTCTTCGCTGGAGAGGGTGCTGACAGGTTCGGACCCTGCCGGTGGCTCAGTGGTGGGTATCTCTTCCTCTTGGGGGGAGAGGGTGAGCTCCTCCATCCCTTCCCACGGTAGGTCACCACCGCACGCCATCTTTCCAAGGTCACATGTCATGTCTCCCTCTGGAGGGTCCCGCTCTTTCGCATAGGGGCGCAGCTTTCGTGTTCTCTTCCTCCCACCAAGGAGGATGAGGAGGCGGATCTCCTTGGCTGTGGGGCATGTCCGCACATTGCAGAAGCATTTAGGGTAGGCGGGCATTTCTCTTGCGCCACTGGGTGAGCGCACGCCCACGAAGGCACGCCCTTCTTCACCAGCGCCTCATGGCGGCAAAATGGTGGTAAATAGCGGCAATTCCACAATACAGCTTTTAGCACAAAACAGTCAATATAGGCACACAGGACTCGGTTATAACGAGCTTCGGAATCCTGTTTGTGACGCCAAAAATGAGCCGCCCCGCCAGGGCCGTGTGGTACTCGGCACTGAGCCCGTCGACTTCTATGGGGGATGTCACGGCAACCACGACTCGATCCGTGGCCCTGGGCGCTCACCATAAATGGGGATATTTACAAGGGATTAGTGTTCGTATGATTATTCGTGACGCCACCTGTAGTACCTGGTCAGAGTGACCAGCGCTGCTGTGCAGATCCTCTGGAAGGGATGGTGTTGTGCAGCTAGATGATAAGCCTCCTACAGGTGAGGCTGTGTCCTTCCAGGGCAGTGTATGGGTAGGGATGCAGGATGGAGGGATCCGTCAGGATAGGAACAATAAAGGGGAACACACACCAGTCACTTCGGTACCTTTACTGAAGATAATGCAGGAACATCCCGGGGCACTGTAGGGTGAAGGGTGCACATCCAGATTCTCCCCTGTGAGCAGGTATAGGGCCTCTTGTCTCCTGTAATAAGACTCCGACCTGCCTGTAGCTAGGCCTGAGTTTGTCCGGCTGACCTTGTGGTAGGGCCTTCTCTTGGAGTACACTTTCCTTGCTTGCTTTTCCTTGCTTGCTGGAACTCCGTGTCCCCTGGCTCTGTTACGTATCAGCTCTATAAGGCTCCGGAGACCTGTAGTCCTCAGAATTCCGGTTGTCTCCTACTGGGTCGTGAAGATCCCTGTAAGCTTGGACCCGGCGTCCGGTATGTACTTGTTGGGGTGAGCTGGTAAGGCTCCTCTGCCCCTTTTACTACTCTCTCCACTTGCCTTCGGCCTACTCTGGCCCTCACTAGGCTATACACACTGGCAGTTGGTGGGCTGCATCTTCTGCCGCTCTCCAGAGCGTCGGCACGCTCCTAGCTCTCTAGTCTGATCTGCTAGACTCCTGAGCTAGACTCCAAAACTAGACTGAACTCTCTTCCTATCTTCACCCTCTTTTACATCCCTACAGGGCTCCCTCGGGTGGACTGAGGAAGGGTGAAGGTGTGTGTATGTAGTGAGACCTCTAGTGGACGAATCCTTCATGCACCCTTCCAGGATATGTGAAACGGAGGGCAGCTGGGCTCCACACATGCAGCTAGCAGTTGGGGTAGCAAAAAGCTGGTGACAGATTCCCTTTATGTTCTATGCGGAAAATATTTATATATACCTTTGTTTGATAAATCTTATTTAATAAAAGCTTGTTACTAAATCACTTAAAGAGTAAATTTAGTTGAAATTATATAAGCCTTCCTTACATTTTATTTTTTATCTTACAGCATCATAATACCTAGGTTTTTCAATGCATTTCTGCTTGTTCATGTAAAATGCACAGAAATTTACACAGGACAGCCCAAGGATCTTGGTGAATGAGGCATTTTCATCTCACACATTTATGGCATATCCTAGAGGAAAATGCCCTGCCTTTCACAGTTCGGACACGTTCAGTATTTGATCAGCATTTTACATCAGTATTTGTAAGGCAAAACCAGTAGTGGGTGATAATACAGAAGTGGTGACGTCTTTCTATTATACGAAAAGTATAATTGTTCTGATTGTTCCACTCCTGGTTTTGGCTTACTTATACTGATGTACAGTCATGGCCAAAAGTTTTGAGAATGACACAAATATTATATTTTCACATGATCTGCTGCCCTCTGGTTTTTATGTGTGTTTGACAGATGTTTTTATCACAGACAGAAATATAATAATTGCAAACATATGAGTAACAAAAGCTTATATTGACAGTTAGAATGAGTTATGCAGAAAGTCAATATTTGCAGTGTTGACCCTTCTTCTTCAGGACCTCTGCAATTCTCCCTGGCATGCTCTCAATCAACTTCTGGACCAAATCCTGACTGATAGCAGTCCATTCTTGCACAATCAATGCTTTCATTTTGTCAGAATTTTTTGGTTTTTGTTTGTCCACCCGTCTCTTGATGATTGACCACAAGTTCTCAATGGGATTAAGATCTGGGGAGTTTCCAGGCCATGGACCCAAAATCTCTATGTTTTGTTCCCTGAGCCATTTAGTTATCACCTTTGCTTTATGGCAAGGTGCTCCATCATGCTGGAAAAGCCATTGTTGATCGCCAAACTGCTCTTGGAGGGTTGGGAGAAGTTGCTCTTGGAGAACATTCTGGTACCATTCTTTATTCATGGCTGTGTTTTTAGGCAAGACTGTGAGAGAGCCGATTCCATTGGCTGAGAAGCAACCCCACACATGACTGGTTTCAGGATGCTTAACAGTTGGCATGAGACAAGACTGGTGGTAGCGTTCACCTTGTCTTCTCCGAATGAGGCGTTTTCCTAATGTCCCAAACAATCGAAAAGGGGATTCATCAGAGAAAATAACTTTACCCCAGTCCTCAGCAGTCCACTGCCTGTACCTTTTGCAGAATATCAGTCTGTCCATGATGTTTTTTCTGGAGAGAAGTGGCTTCTTTGCTGCCCTCCTTGAGACCAGGCCTTGCTCCAAGAGTCTCTGCCTCACAGTGCGTGCAGATGTACTCACACCTGCCTGCTGCCATTCCTGAGCAAGCTCTGCACTGCTGGTAGCCCGATCCCGCAGCTGAAACACTTTTAAGAGATGGTCCTGGCGCTTGCTGGTCTTTCTTGGGCGCCCTGGAGCCTTTTTGGCAACAATGGAACCTCTCTCCTTGAAGTTCTTGATGATGCGATAGATTGTTGACTGAGGTGCAATCTTTCTAGCTGCGATACTCTTCCCTGTTAGGCCATTTTTGTGCATTGCAATGATGACTGCACGTGTTTCTTTAGAGATAACCATGGTTAATAGAAGAGAAACAATGATGCCAAGCACCAGCCTCCTTTTAAAGTGTCCAGTGGTGTCATTCTTACTTAATCATGACAGATTGATCTCCAGCCATGTCCTCATCAACACCCACACCTGTGTTAATGGAGCAATCACTGAAAAAAGGTTAGCTGGTCCTTTTAAGGCAGGGCTGCAATGATGTTGAAATGTGTTTTGGGGGATAAAGTTCATTTTCTAGCCAAATATTGACTTTGCAAGTAATTGCTGTTAAGCTGATCACTCTTTATAACATTCTGGAGTATATACAAATTGCCATTAGAAAAAGTGAAGCAGTAGATTTTGTAAAAAATTAATATTTGTGTCATTCTCAAAACTTTTGGCCATGACTGTACAATACTGACCAAATACTGACCATGCCCTTAGGAATAGAACAGGGATTTATGAGAGTTCCCAAATGTGCAAACAAATCAGCGTAGAGAGACGCGCATCTATGCCACATTTGTGGTATGTTACAGATGTGTCATACATTTATTTGATGGAACAACTCCTTTAAGCCCTATGTTGTCTGCAAAACTATTAGCCTCTGCTTTCGCTATCAGCAGTAGGTAAGAAGAGAGTTCCACCCCATTGTAATGTCATGATTGCAGCATCGTAAGGGTTAAATAGCTGGAATCAGGTTCTCTCTTTGTGAGTTACAACTGGCCCCTTATGCTCATGTGCCCTTTACTAAGCACAATGGATTGCAGTTCTAATGATTGCTGTAAGGAATTAAAAGGTCCTGAATGACTGGAACTAGAGCTCATGAACAGTTCTGTGCATTGCCATACTTTACCACTAGAGGTCATGAGGACCCCGGTTTTACATGAGTAATGTGAGAGTATAAAGCCATGACTACATAACATATTCCTCAGAAATCCTGGTCATAAACAGATTTCATCACCTTAGGTAACATCTGGTTACAAATTGTCTGAGTATTCAAGGCCATGACTATGTTATGGTGTGATGAAAATGTTCCACTTTAAAGGGAATCTGCCACCAGTTGTTTGCCATCTAATCTGAGAGCAACATAATGTAGAGACAGAGACCTTAATTCCAGCGATGCGCCACTTACTGGACTGCTTGCTGTACTTTCGATAATAATCCCTTTCTTTTTTTATCAGCAGTCTTTGCTGCCATGTAACCATATATACTACTGATCTCTTTATAGCTCCATCCCCATCACTGACTGGCAACCTTCTGCCTATGCGCAGTGTACAAAAAAATCTGCCACTTAATGGTGTGCGCGGTGTTATACAGGGCTTAGCATTCAGAGATGAGCAGCAGAGAAAACAGCAATTTTATCAAAACTATAGAAAGCAGTCCGGTAAGTGACTCATCTCTGGAATCTGGGTCTCTGCCCCTACATCACGCTGCTCTCAGATAAGGTAGCAAAAGTCTGCTGACATACTCCCGTTAATGTCAGTTGGACATTTTGCAGTTGCTTTTTTTGCTATGATGGTTACTTAAGTTACATAATGGCTAATGTGACACCAAAATGGAGAGGGAGATGATACAATCACATGACTGCTGTGCATAAAGTCAGTGTTGGACATGAATTGACTCACATCAGAGCATTAGTGCTCACATAGGAATCAGACATCTGCTCATTCCATTAGCTGCAGCTTGAGTTTCACTGGAGAAATAGTAACCAGATACTGTGTATCCGCTGTGATCTAGAGATTGCAGCAGATAGGAGCAGAGACCTGTCCTGCAGTCTATACATTTACTAGCACTTAGGCCGGTGTCACACTTCCGTGTGTGATGCGAGAAACTCGCATGAGTCTCTCTCATCAACGCCCGGCACTGCCGCCGACACTCGGACCGAAGTGTGCGGCTGCATAGAAATACAGGTAGCCGCACGCTCCAGGAGTTGATGCGGGAGACTCGTGCGAGTTTCTCGCATCATACACGCAAGTGTGACACCGGCCTTATGGAAAGTTCACGTTCCTGAGATGAGACATTCCATCTCTGGACCAGCAGATTGTGGACCAGCGTACATTTCATTTAGGCCACGGTCAGTATTTGGTCAGTATTTTCCATCAGTATTTATAAGCCAAAACCAGGAGTGGAACAATCAGAGGAAAAGTATAATAGAAACACGTCACCACTTCTGTACTCATCACCCACTACTGGTTTTGGCTTACACATAGTGATGTAAAATACTGACCAAATACTGAATATGTGAATGTGGCATTAGTTGTGCTAGTTTTACACAAAAAAGGAAAGGTTTTCGCAAACATAGCTCCATAGTGGCAGCCAGAGTCGCAGTACATGAGCCTCCAGTGCCTTTATTCTTCCAATGGTTCATCCTTCCCAGTTCACTCAAACTGCAGGAGGTCTGGGAATTGGGGGCACTTTATGGATGTATGAAAGCAGCTTCCCGGTGCCCATACGTCGTAAACAGCACTTCATGTAACCCTTGTTCAACTGATAGCCATTGCTACTGTCATCCATTGACATGAGCACTTGGTACATCAAAGCATGCATTTAGGTGCCTAGGCCAATTCCACAGATCCCTTCCTAATTTCCCATAAAAACAAAAGAATGGGGCATAGTAATTCAACATGCCCAATCCTTCTTTTCCCAGGTCTCGTCTTTTAGGTGACAGTTTGGAGACCACCGAACACATAAGATAGTCGCCTTATTTGGACAACTTTGCTCTTATATGTATGGGCACCCTAATGGCGCCAGCCAAATGCCTTCCAATAATTAACCTATATAATTAAATGTGTTAACCCACATTGACAACTCATAGGCGACCTGTTGGTCAGACGCACCTGCTGACACCAGGGGAATGCGGCTACACTGTATGTTAGTACAGTACTAAACATGCCCCTGGCTAATCTCTCTGCCTAATGCTGGATTCACACGTCCATTTATCGTGTCACGAATATGGACCGTGATGCACGGACTGGTGACATGTCCCCTGATCCAAAGATGACAGCATAATGTATGGATATACAGTTAGGCTGTCTAGTATCAGTGATGACACCTGCATCCAGTCTGCATCATGAACCATGCTTAGACCAAGAAGCACCAATGTGTGAATACGGCTTTAGTATGATCAGGGCCAGCTCCAGGTTTTTATGGGCCCCGGGTGAAAGAGCCTCAGTGGGCCCCTTTAACACAGACCACGATTCATGATGCACAGATACAGCAGAGAAATATAGGTACAGTACAATGCCAAATACTTCACTTCTTCCATTACATGAGTGATATCTATTGTAAATTGTACAATAGCTCAAAAACCGCCAAATCCTCACAGCGCACAGAACAGACTGGACAGTACATTACTCCATACAATATTATGGGCACCACAGTCTCCCCCTCATCACCCATATAATACCCCATGCAGGATGTCACCCCCCATATAATGCTCCATACAGAATACTGGACCCAAAATAATGCTCCATACAGAATACTGGACCCAATATAATGCTCCATACAGGATACTGGTCCCCATATAATGCTCCATACAGGATACTGGTCCCCATATAATGCTCCATACAAAATATGGAGCTCTCCTCTGCGCTGTACTGCGTTCTGCACTGTTACGGCTCAGGAAAGGGCGCTGTGGAAAGACTCCCCATTATCATCATGATTGCCTCCTTATCATCATCATTGCCTCCCCATCATCATCATGGCCTCCCCATTATCATCAATGCCTGCCCATCATCATCATCTCCTCCCCATCATCATCTTCTCCCCATCATCAATGCCTGCCCATTATTATCAATGCCTGCCCATTATCATCATCTTCTCCCCATCATCATCAATGCCTCCCCATTATCAGCAATGCCTGCCCATCATCATCTCCTCCCCATCATCATCAATGCCTGCCCATCATCATCTTCTCCCCATCAATGCCTGCCCATTATCATCAATGCCTGCCCATTATCATCATCTTCTCCCCATCATCATCAATGCCTCCCCATTATCAGCAATGCCTGCCCATCATCATCATCTTCTCCCCATCATCAATGCCTGCCCATTATCATCAATGCTTGCCCATTATCATCATCTTCTCCCCATCATCATCATCAATGCCTCCCCATTATCAGCAATGCCTGCCCATCATCACACACAGACAGCACACAAGCACTCTCTCACATACATACACACACACATACACACACACACACACACACAAAGCACCACACTACATACACACAGACACACACAGAGACACACACACACACGTCTTACCTGTCCGGCGTCCCTGCGCTTTCTGCCACAGCCGGCCGCTGAATGATGACGTCATTCAGCGGCGCTGCTGTGAGAGGAAGTGCCGGCGCCCCCTGGAGCCCGGAGCTGCGGCAGCGGAGGCACGGGAGAGGTAAGTATTGTGCCAGCTGATGCCGGGGCCCTGAGCAAGCGGGGGGGGGGCCCAGTGGCGGCGCTGACACCGCTCTCCTCCGCTAACGGGCGCGGGGGTGCCAGACGGCGAGTGGGCCCCCCCCGCCTGCTCAGGGCCCCGGCACTTGCCCGGGTGTGCCGGGTGCTGACGCCGGCCCTGAGTATGATGCAGAAAAATGACTTACAGAGCAGCTGCTCACCGCTCCTCCCAGTCATGTGTCGGCTGTAATGGGTAATTATGAAAGAATAAGGGCGCAGTCAGACGGCCGAATAAATGGGACCGCAATGCACGGACTGGCCGGTGACTCTCCTGACCCAAACGTGACAACTGTATAGAAATATATGACTCTGTCACGCCCAGGCAGGGAGAGCCGCCTGCCAGTTCAGCCATTGGGGCCCAATCTAGGTCCCATGTATACAGCCATCTGACTGCACCCTAAGTGTTACTTATCACTCAGAACCCCCAACTGTCCAGCAGCGGCATACATAGGAATCTGGGGCCTCGCATGTGCCCCTGACTGCCATTACCCAACCTATCAGGTTCCCACAATCACATCGCAGAGGCCATATGGAAGCCACATGGGGTCCTCCATGTCTAACTACTCAGCTGCCATGGTCCCTGTTCACCATAGTACATGACAGGTTATACCCCAGCAATCAGAGCTAGCTGCAGACCCAGCAGTCATCGGTGGGTGACTGCTGTGTGACACAGCCGACACCTGCCCGGTATGGAGCGTACTCGGGGCGAGAGCTCACTGCACACCAACCCTCCTGACTCCTGCAGTGCCACCTGGGTGGGAATGGGCGACTGGCAGCGGCTTTCCTTGCCCACTGGCCCTATAGCAGTCGCACGGCC
This sequence comes from Oophaga sylvatica, assembly GCA_033576555.1. Classification (NCBI taxonomy): domain Eukaryota; kingdom Metazoa; phylum Chordata; class Amphibia; order Anura; family Dendrobatidae; genus Oophaga; species Oophaga sylvatica. The sequence continues at coordinate 72,111,356 of JARQOD010000008.1, forward strand.
TGCTGACTATGGCAATATGTCATAAGTCTGCGGCAGCGCCTGGAAACGATGACATCACATTTGGTCAGACACCTGACTACGGAGGCCACTGATTGGCTGCAGGGTCAGGTGACATAACTTCTGATTTCAGTGGAGACCACCTGAGAGGCAGTACAAGAAAGTCCTGGAAAAATCTAGGATCAAGAGTACAGTAAAGATGTATATCTTTGTACCGTGGATCAAGAATGAAATTCTAGATTATTGGATCCTGAATTACAGGAATTTCACTGCACTTGCTATCACATTAATGCTTTCTTCACAGTGTAACTTTCTGCAAAATGAAATAAGAGATGATGTGTACACATATATAGTCCTGGCCATTGGGTCTCCATCTCGACAGCTGATTGGCCGATGCAGATCACGTGCGGGCTGATCTCTTGGCTGAGGTCTGCTGCGTGGTTCTTGTTGTTATGGAGATGAGGGCAGCATAACTACTTCCTGTACGCGAACATCTACTGCTCATGCGCGGGAGTGATGTCTGCTAGAAGAGTCCCGGGGAAGAGCAGGAGGTGAGGAGCTGATGGCTGTGCTGCTGTTATCTGCTGTGTGCTGCTCAGGCAAAGGGACATCACTGGAAATATACCTGTCTGTCCATGATCAGCGTCATCTAGGTCCTAGTATCAACCTACAAAAGGATTACTTTATGGCACCTCCATCTATGTACCAATCCAAAACAGAACAAGACTAAAGACTGGGTGCCTGGCACTCTGCAGCTCGTGGTAGTGACATGCACAATGCTTTCTGTAGATGTAGCAGCTTTACTTCACAGCGTTAGCAGGATGCAGCCTTCATTACATTTCTGATATATACAGGATTCCCAGACTTGCAGAAAGTCCCCCAGTCTTTAGAAGAGTTTATTCCTATATGTATGACTATAGTGTTGATTAGGACATCCTATATTGCTATACAGTAAAGATGTATATCTTTGTACCGTGTTAGCCAGTAGATAGAAAAATATTTAGAATTGAGAGTCCTCAGTGGTTGATAAAAGGTATCAACCACTGAGGACTCAGAATTCTAAATATTTTTCTATATTGCAATAGGCATTTTGAGTATTCCTTTTTGATTTTTCTGTTACATATTAGGAACCGGTCTACTTTTATCCTAATTTTTAGAATCATTGGGAATAAAGATTTTTGTATTTTAATTTGGCTAATGCTTCCTCGTTCTGTTTTGGATAGGTCCTAGTATTATTATATGTGACATTACACCCAACTTCCCCAAACTCTTAAATGGCAGATACCCCCATCCATGCAGCACTGCGTCCCCACTCTTTACATAGCTTTGTGGAAAAGTTCAATGACCTCTCTGCACAGGCCCTGGTACACATTACATTACCCTGTAGGTGCACAGGTGCTGGTACACATTACATTACATTACCCTGTAGGTGCACAGGCCCTGGTACACATTACATTACATTACCCTGTAGGTGCACAGGTCCTGGTACACATACATTACATTACCCTGTAGGTGCACAGGCCCTGGTACACATTACATTAATACCCTGTAGGTGCACAGGCCCTGGTACACATTACATTACCCTGTAGGTGCACAGGCCTGGTACACATTTACATTACCCTGTAGGTGCACAGGTGCTGGTACACATTACATTACATTACCCTGTAGGTGCACAGGTCCTGGTACACATTACATTACATTACCCTGTAGGTGCACAGGTCCTGGTACACATTACATTACATTACCCTGTAGGTGCACAGGCCCTGGTACACATTACATTACCCTGTAGGTGCACAGGTCCTGGTACACTACATTACATTACCCTGTAGGTGCACAGGTCCTGGTACACATTACATTACATTACCTGTAGGTGCACAGGTCCTGGTACACATTACATTACATTACCCTGTAGGTGCACAGGTCCTGGTACACATTACATTACCCTGCAGGTGCACAGGTCCTGGTACACATTATACATTACCCTGTAGGTGCACAGGTCTGGTACACATTACATTACATTACACTGTAGGTGCACAGGTGCTGGTACACATTACATTACATTACCCTGCAGGTGCACAGGTCCTGGTACACATTACATTACATTACCCTGTAGGTGCACAGGTCCTGGTACACCATTACATTACCCTGCAGGTGCACAGGTCCTGGTACACATTACATAATTACCCTGTAGGTGCACAGGTGCTGGTACACATTACATTACATTACCCTGCAGGTGCACAGGTCCTGGTACACATTACATTACATTACCCTGTAGGTGCACAGGTCCTGGTACACATTACATTACCCTGAGGTGCACAGGTCCTGGTACACATTACATTACATTACCCTGTAGGTGCACAGGTGCTGGTACACATTACATTACATTACCCTGCAGGTGCACAGGTCCTGGTACACATTACATTACATTACCCTGTAGGTGCACAGGTCCTGGTACACATTACATTACATTACCCTGTAGGTGCACAGGTCCTGGTACACATTACATTACATTACCCTGTAGGTGCACAGGTCCTGGTACACATTACATTACATTACCCTGAGGTGCACAGGTCCTGGTACACATTACATTACATTACCCTGTAGGTGCACAGGTCCTGGTACACATTACATTACATTACCTGTAGGTGCACAGGTGCTGGTACACATTACATTACCCTGTAGGTGCACAGGTGCTGGTACACATTACATTACATTATCCTGCAGGTGCACAGGTCCTGGTACACATTACATTACATTACCTGCAGGTGCACAGGCCCTGGTACACATTACATTACATTACCCTGTAGGTGCACAGGTCCTGGTACACATTACATTACCCTGTAGGTGCACAGGTCCTGGTACACATTACATTACATTACCCTGTAGGTGCACAGGTCCTGGTACACATTACATTACATTACCCTGTAGGTGCACAGGTCCTGGTACACATTACATTACATTACCCTGCAGGTGCACAGGTGCTGGTACACATTACATTACATTACCCTGTAGGTGCACAGGTCCTGGTACAATTACATTACATTACCCTGTAGGTGCAGAGTCCTGGTACACATTACATTACCCTGTAGGTGCACAGGTCCTGGTACACATTACATTACATTACCCTGTAGGTGCACAGGTGCTGGTACACATTACATTACCCTGTAGTGCAAAGGTCCTGGTACACATTACATTACCCTGTAGGTGCACAGGTCCTGGTACACATTACATTACCCTGTAGGTGCACAGGTCCTGGTACACATTACATTACCCTGTAGGTGCACAGGTCCTTTACCTGTAGGTGCACAGGTCCTGGTAACATTACATTACATTACCCTAGGTGCACAGTCCTGGTACACATTACATTACCCTGTAGGTGCACAGGTCCTGGTACACATTACATTACATTACCCTGTAGGTGCACAGGTCCTGGTACACAATTACATTACCCTGTAGGTGCACAGGTCCTGGTACACATTTACCTTACATTACCATTACGTAGGTGCACAGGTCCTGGTACACATTACATTACCCTGTAGGTGCACAGGTCCTGGTACACTACATTACATTACCCTGTAGGTGCACAGGTCCTGGTACACATTTACATTACCCTGTAGGTGCACAGGTCCTGGTACACATTACATTACCCTGTAGGTGCACAGGTCCCCGGTAAAAAAAAAAAAAAAAAAAAAAAAAAAAAACATTTCATTACCCGTAGGTGCACAGGCCCCCGGACCCAAAATTTCATTACCGAAGGGGCCCAGGTCCCGGGACCATTACATTAAAATTACCCCGTAAGGGGCACAGGGCCCTTTAAAACCTTAAAAATAAACCCCGTAGTGCAAGGTCCTGGTAACACCATTACAAAAACATTAAAATTTCCCCCAGGGGCACAGTTTCCCGGAAAAACAATACATTTCCCCGAGGGACAGGCCCTTTTACCCCCTTTGCAAAACCCTTTAAAAACCCCTTCTTACCCCAAGGGGCCAATTACAAAAAAAAACCCCTTTCTTTTTCCAATTACAATTAAACAAACCCCCAATCCCAAAAATT
>JARQOD010000008.1:72115505-72153734 GCA_033576555.1 Oophaga sylvatica
GGAGCGATTCCAGCGACGAGCGAGATCACAGCAGGAAGCTCGTCGCTGGCAGCTGCCGCACTGAACAACATCGCTAACGGGATCGCTAAATAGTGACGTTTTTTAGCGATCCCGTTAGCGATATTGTTCAGTGTGGCATACCCTTTACACTCAGGTCCTGAATGACAGGATAATACTTAGACCTGATCCGGCATACCTACCTAAGGTGTCTTCCGCTTTCCACAGAACACAGGAAATTGTTCTTCCTTCGTTCATCCCTAATCCATCTAATCAAAAAGAGATAAAACTCCATACTTTAGATGTTAAAAGATGTCTACTGCAATATTTGACAGTCACTGATGCCTGGAAAGGGGACAATGCATTGTTTGTCTCTTTTCAAGGGATTAACAAAGGCTGTAGAATAACAAAAAGCTCATTAGCCAGATGGATTAGGGAAGCAATTTCTCTGGCATACACCTCGAGGGGCAAGCCGGCACCTGAGAGGCTAAGGGCGCATTCCACTCGAGCTGTGGCGACTTCATGGGCAGAGAGGGCAGAAGTCTCCATTGACCAGATATGTAAGGCAGCTACGTGGTCTTCTCCACACACGTTTTACACTCATTATAGATTAGATTTGGGTGCTTCCTCAGACCTTTCTTTCGGACTAAGGGTGCTGCAGGCTGTAGTCCCTCCCTAAGTAGTTATTACTCTCTGTAATTCTCTCCGTAGTGCTGTCATGGACGTTCGAATAAAGTCTAAGTTACTTACCGTTAACGGTATTTTTCGAAGTCCATGACAGCACCCTTACATTCCCACCCGGGTTTTTTTGTGCACTTCTTCCTCTTATATAGTCCACATGTAATAAACAATTGATTAATGTTACTGTGTGATGCATAAAATTTTTTACTGTATACCATTTAACCTTGATAGTCCTCTTATGCTCTGTAACCCAACTGATGCGTGGGAGAGGTGCCGCCCTTTTGTATCTGTAGGTTTCCTGTTCCTAAGGGGCGGATCCCCTCTCTCCGTAGTGCTGTCATGGACTTCGAAAAATACCGTTAACGGTAAGTAACTTAGACTTTTTGGGGGATCGAGCTAAATTTCTGAATTTCAAAAATAACTGTAAGTTGTTTTTTGCCTTAAAACCTAAGTCCTCAGGGAACGCAGCACAGCAGGTTCAAATTGTCATCTCTCTCCTGCGCGGCGATCCTCAGGATTGGGCTTTTTCCCTGACACCTGGGGACCCTGTTTTGAGTAATGTTGATGCATTTTTCCTGGCTTTGGGGTTATTGTACGATGAACCTAATGTCACTGATCAAGCTGAAAAAACCTTGTTGGCATTAAATCAGGGGCTTGAGGACGCTGAGTTATACTGTCAGAAATTTCGTAAGTGGGCAGTCCTGACCAAATGGAATGATGATGCTTTGGCAGCCCTTTTTCGGAAGGGTCTGTCAGAGAATGTAAAAGATGTTATGGTGGGTTTCCCTGCTCCCTCTGGTCTCAATGATTCTATGTCATTAGCGATTAAAATTGACAGACGTTTGCGTGAGCGTAGAGGTATGCGTGGAATAGTGTTGCCTTGTGAACCAGCTTCTGAACCCATGCAGTGTGATAGAGTGGATTCTGGGGCACAGCGTCATGAGTTTTGAAAACGCAATGGGTTATGTTTCTACTGTGGTGACGCCTCTCATGCTATTTCAGTCTGCCCTAAGCAGGGAAGACGTTTTGCACGCTCAGTTGTCTTGGGTAGTGTTCAGACTAAATTTCTGTTGACTGTTACCCTGATTTGCTCCCTGTCCACATTTTCTGCTCAGGCTTTTGTTGATTCGGGAGCAGCTATTAACCTGATGGATTTTGATTTTGCTAAACGTTGTGGGTTTCCCTTGATACCCCTACGGAAGTCTATTCCCCTACTGGGATTGATTCTACCCCTTTGGCTGAGAATAAACCCCAGTTCTCTACTCAGGTGATAATGAGGGTTGAACCTGATCATCAGGAGAGTTGCAAATTTTTGGTGCTGTATAATCTGCATGACATTATTGTACTAGGTTTCCCTTGGTTACAGTCTCATAATCCTGTTTTGGATTGGAAATCTGTGTCTGTAACCAGTTGGGGATGCCAATGTGTTAATGCCAACACTCCTGTTTTTTCTGCCTCTCCCCAGGCTCAGGATGTTCCTGACTTTTTGACTGATTTTTCTGATGTGTTTAGCGAAAGTAAATCTGCATCCTTGCCCCCCCATAGGAGCTATGACTGCGCTATTGAATTAGTGCCTGGTAGTAAATTCCCTAAAGGTCGCCTTTTTAACTTGTCTGTACCTGAACATGACGCTATGCGGTCTTATATCAAAGAGTCATTGGAGAAGGGTCATATCAGACCATCCTCTTCACCCTTGGGTGCCGGTTTTTTCTTTGTGGCCAAAAAGGATGGTTCATTAAGGCCGTGTATTGATTATCGTCTCTTGAACAATATCACTGTGAAATATCAATATCCGTTACCCTTGATTTCTGACCTGTTTTCCAGGGTGAAAAGTGCTACTTGGTTTACCAAGCTTGACCTCAGGGGGGCGTATAACCTTATTCGCATTAAGCACGGGGATGAATGGAAGACGGCATTCAATACCCCAGAGGGGCATTTTGAGTACCTAGTGATGCCCTTTGGGCTCACTAATGCTCCTTCTGTCTTCCAGTCCTTCATGAATGACATTTTCAGGGATTTTGTGGATAAATTTCTGATTGTTTATTTGGATGATATCTTGATTTTTTCCAATGACTGGGACTCTCATGTGAAACATGTTCGGACTGTGTTCCAGATTTTGAGAGAGAATGCTCTGTATGTGAAGGGATCAAAGTGTCTTTTTGGCGTACAGAGGATCTCATTTCTGGGATTCATTTTGTCCCCATCTGTAATTGAAATGGACCCGGTCAAGGTTCAGGCCATCTGTGATTGGGTCCAACCTACTTCATTAAAGGCTCTTCAGAGATTCTTGGGTTTTGCCAATTTTTATCGTAAATTTATTGGTAATTTCTCTGTTATTGTTAAACCATTGACTGATTTGATAAAAAAGGGTTCTGATGTGGTGAATTGGCCTCCTGAGGCAGTCTCTGCGTTTCAGGAACTTAAGCAGAGATTCACTTCTGCTCCTGTTCTACGGCAGCCTGATGTTTCTCTGCCATTTCAGGTGGAGGTTGATGCCTCTGAAATTGGGGCAGGTGCCGTTTTGTCCCAAAGAGATCCAGAGACCTCTAAAAGTAACCCTTGTGCCTTTTTCTCTCGAAAATTTTCTCCAACTGAACGTAATTATGACGTGGGTAATCGGGAGTTATTGGCCATGAAGTGGGCTTTTGAAGAGTGGAGACATTGGCTGGAGGGAGCCAAACATCAGGTGGTGGTCCTCACTTACCATAAGAATCTGGTTTATTGGAATCAGCCAAGTGACTTAATCCTAGACAGGCCAGGTGGGCCTTGTTTTTCACACGTTTTAATTTTGTGGTTTCCTTTCTTCCTGGCACTAAGAATGTTAAGGCGGATGCCCTATCGAGGAGTTTCCTTGCGGACTCTCCTGAGTTATCTGATCCTGCTGTTATTTTGAAAGAGAGTGTAGTTCTTTCCGCCATCTCGCCCAATTTGAGACTGGCTCTGGAAGGGTGTCAGGAGGATAAACCCGAGCGCTGCCCTATTGGGAAATTGTTTGTCCCAGACCGGTGGAAAAAGAGTGTGATGTCTGAGATTCATTGTTCCGCGTTGGCCGGTGATCCTGGAATTTTTGGTACCAGAGACTTGGTTAGTCGGTCCTTTTGGTGGCCTACTTTGTCTCGTGACGTCAGGGAATTTGTGCAGTCCTGCGGGACTTGCTCTCACTCCAAGCCTTGCTCTCGCTCTAGTGGTTTGTTGATGCCATTGCCTGTGCCCAAGAGACCATGGACCCATATCTCTATGGATTTCATTTCCGACCTCCCTGTTTCTCAGAGAATGACCGTTATTTGGATGATTTGTGATAGGTTTTCCAAAATGATACATCTTGTGCCATTACCTAAGTTGCCTTCCTCCTCTGAATTGGTGCCTTTGTTCCTTCAGCACGTGGTTCGGTTACACGGCATTCCTGAGAACATTGTGTCTGACAGAGGAGTCCAGTTTGTTTCCAGATTTTGGAGAACTTTTTGTTCTAAACTTGGTGTTAATTGTCTTTCTCCTCGGCTTTTCATCCTCAGACCAATGGACAAACTGAGAGAACAAACCAGACATTGGAGACCTATCTGAGATGCTTTGTGTCTGCTGATCAGGATGACTGGGTCTCTTTTCTCCTTCGTCTCATTGGGGGACACAGGACTGTGGGTGTATGCTACTGCCGCTAGGAGGCTGACACTAAGTAAACATAAAAAAGGTTAGCTCCTCCTCCGCCGTATACACCTCAGCACTGGCCGCAGGCAAACCCAGTTCTTGCTTAGTGTCTGATGGAGGCACACGTCTGGTTATCTTTCCAGACCATTTTTTTTTTTTTTTTTTTCCCTTTCCCACGAAGATGAGATAGGGGCGACGGATCCTATTGAAAGGGTCCGATCTCCCCAAACCATCAACGGGCGAGCACGTGGAGTAAAGCCTCCACGTATCCTCTCCCGCAACGTGGGACATGAATGCCGGACTTAGCCCTGACCACCCTAGGGTATTGAAACCCTAGGCTGTACAGAGGCAAGAGTTAGTCCGTGCGGCCCCCACTGCACCACCAATGCTAGACTGCGGTGCTGCAAGGAGGCGGACGGTCCCTCTCCTCACCCTCTGAAGGGGTGATGGAGTTAGGGTTCCTGCACCGTCCTACCTTTTTTGTTATGGAGCCCCCCTTTTTTAATCATCGCCTGAGCGAACGAAGACGGATTTCTTACCTCTCCAATGGACGGTCAGGATTACTGGAGCGGGTAGGAACCAGCACCAAGGTATCAAGTCGGCGTCCGCCTCCCGCCTGGACAGCCGCGGGGGTTGCGGCCAGCGCTAGGCCTTGGTCAAATTTAGTCCCCGGCTTTTCCCGGGGACTAGGCCGCGGGCCGGTGTTTAGTGTCCGGCGTTAGCCGGAGGGTGGGCCGCGGTCGTGGGGGGGGATCCGCCCCCGGCGGCGTCTCCTTCCGGCGGGCCCGCCCTCTGACTTTGGGGACCTCCTTTCGCCCGGCTCTGGGCTGCGGTTTTTAAAATTTAGTCCCCGGCTTTTCCCAGGGAATGGGCCGCGGGCCGTAATTCTGTGTCCGGCGTCAGCCGGGGGTGGGCCGCTGTCGCGAGGGAGATCCGCCCCCGGCGGCGTCTCCTTCCGGTGGGCCCGCCCTCCGACTTTAGGGCCTCAGCCGGAAATTTAGGCCGCGGCTTCGGCCGGTGCTAGGCCGCGGCTTCAAATTTAGTCCCCGGCTTTTGCCGGAGACTAGGCCGCGGCCAGAAGTAGGTGGGAGGCGCCTCTTGAGAGGCTCGACTACATGAGCACGCCTCCCTGACAGAGGAGCGCTCCTTTTTGAAAAATTTGGAGCTCAGTTGTCTCTTTTTTTCTACGCCACTGCTATTTGGACGCTTTTTTAGGACGCATGGGATACAGGACTGGGGTAAGTCGACACCGCTCAGGGGTTGCTACTACCTCCAGCCTGGTTGTTCCTCTTTACTTCGCACTTTTTTCGCCTCTCTGCTGACCGTCACATCCAGTTCATTGCGGACTCTGTGACAGATTCAGAATGTCCAGAAGATCTAAAGTTCATACGGTGCTGTATACCGCCTGCATTGCCTGTAGGTCCCCTTTTCCGCACGCCCAGACTTCTCGGGTCTGCGAATCCTGTGACTCCGAACGGGCTCAGGAACCCTCTCCTATAGCTGAGCCTAGTGCGTCAGGTCCCCCTGAGTGGGCCCTGTCCCTGACTCAATCTGTGGCGTCATTAACAAGAGCGATCGAGTCCCTTCAAGCTCCCGATAGGAGCAGGGACAGTGGTTCACCCGTCTTGGCGACGTCTCATGAACCTCCGGCCTGCAGGGGCCGCGCTCTCACCAGGCAGACGCAGGGGAAGCGAACCCACACTGCGTCGCCTTTGCCGTCCGGGGCCTCGGCATCTTTCAGTTCCGTCTCCCGCTCTCCCTCACCTCTGGCAAGTGATCAGTATTCGGATTCTGATTCAGAAGGGTCCCTTAATTTAGAGGCACCAAATTGTCAGGACACAATTGACAGTTTGATTGAAGCTGTCAATCAAACTTTGGGGATAGACGATGAGTCCACCTTGACCTCCGGTCATAAGGTGTCCTTCAAAAGAGCCAGGCAAGCTCATAAGGTTTTTGGGGCTCATCCTGAGTTTGAGGAACTAGTGCAGCGCCACCGGGAGAAACCGGACAAGCGCTTCGCAGGACAAAAGGCTCTCAATACTAGATATCCTTTTGCTCCTGAGCTTCTTAAGAAGTGGGCGGAATCTCCTGCGGTTGATCCTCCTGTGTCGCGTTTGGCATCTAGGACGCTCCTCTCCCTTCCTAACGGTTCCTCGATCAAGGAACCAACGGATCGTCTGATTGAGAGTTTGGCCCGCTCGTGTTTGAAGCATCGGGTTCTGCTCTCTCTCCTTCTTTTGCAGCGACTTGGGTTGCTAAGGCCATGATATCCTGGTCGGAGTCTCTAAATAGAGCTCTTCATGGTATAGAGGTACCGTCTGAAGTAACCGAGATTTCTAATCAGATAGCGCTTGCAGGAGACTTCTTAATTAATGCGTCCATGGATGCGGCAAATTGCTCAGCCCTAGCTGCTGCTAATGCAATTGCCATCAGAAGATCTTTGTGGCTGAGAACCTGGCGAGCAGACTCAATCTCAAAGAAATCGCTTACATCCTTACCATATCAGAGTGGTCGGTTATTTGGCGAAAGGTTGGATCAGCTCATATCTGATGCGACGGGAGGGAAGAGCAGTTTCCTTCCTCAGCAAAAGATTAAGCAGCCTTTTCGCCGACAGCTTCAGCCTCGCTTTAGGGCCTTTCGTAACCCAGGTTGGGCCGCGCCGCTACCTCCAGCGGTTCAGGTCGGCCTAATCAGGCCAGAGATCGTCAGGTCTCCTACAGGACCAACCCTCTGGGAAGAGGGCGATCTCAACAACCAAGATCTAGAGGGTCCAAACCCCAGAGATATTCGGACAAATGACTGGAGGCAGAATCCGGTCAATTTATCCAGAGTAGGCGGCCGCTTACTCTGGTTTCGTCCCATTTGGCTATCAATTACTCACGACGAGTGGGTCAGGGAGTTAGTCTCCTCGGGTACAAAATAGAATTTACCAGCCTTCCCTCAAATCGTTTTTTTCCCTCGCGCCTTCCCAAGGAGGAATCTCGGGTTCGCGCCTTATTCAGGGCGGTCGAGTCTCTTCGGCACAGCGGGGTTGTCGTACCTGTACCGGAAATCGAAAAAGGTCAGGGGTTTTATTCCAACCTGTTCATTGTACCCAAAAAGGACGGTACCGTAAGGCCCATTCTGGATCTAAAGCGACTGAACCGGTTTGTCAGAATTCGTCATTTCCGAATGGAGTCTCTCCGTTCTGTCATTGCAGCCATGGAAAAAGGGGAATTTCTAGCATCAATAGACATTCAGGACGCCTATCTTCACATCCCCATATTTCCTCCTCATCAGAGATTTCTTCGGTTTGCCGTCGGCAAACTTCATCTTCAGTTCGCAGCCTTGCCATTCGGGCTAGCCACAGCCCCCAGGGTGTTCACAAAGGTCATGGCTGCTGTTGTGTCCATTCTGCACTCCAGGGGGGTAGTCATCCTGCCTTACTTAGACGACCTCCTCATCAAGGGTCCGTCTTTTCAAATCTGCGAGGAAAGTGTCAGCATTACGTTAGACACCCTTGCTCGCCTGGGGTGGCTGGTGAATATGAAGAAATCATCTCCCATGCCATCTCGGAAGATCACCTTTTTAGGGATGAATTTCGACACCGCTCAGGGGTTGATAATTCTTCCTCAAGACAAGGCCTTGGTTCTCCGTCAAGAGGTACGGATCCTTCGCCAACCGATTCCTCACACCATCCGTTTTGCATGAGGGTCCTAGGAAGGATGGTGGCAGCAATCGAGGCTATTCCATTTGCCCAATTTCATCTTCGCCCCCTTCAACATGCACTCTTGGCAGTATGGGACGGGAGCCCTTACTCCCTCAATCTTCGGTGCCGTCTGTCCCTGCAGGTCAGACAGACTCTAATGTGGTGGACGAAGAGCACCACTCTTCAACAGGGTCGTTTGTTTCCTCCAAATTTCTGGTTGGTTGTCACAACGGACGCCAGCCTGCTCGGATGGGGAGCAGTGTTTCGTCACCACACAGCCCAGGGAACTTGGTCTCAGCAGGAATCGACCCTCCCGATCATATTTTAGAGATCCGAGCTATTCGGCTGGCTCTGAGGCAGTTTCACCAGCATCTGGCGGGCCACCCAGTCAGAATACAATCGGACAATGCCACGGCAGTGGCATACATAAACCATCAGGGAGGTACCCGCAGCAGGGCGGCCATGCACGAGGTAAAACAGATTCTGACCTGGGCAGAGGTAAATCACTCTGTGATTTCAGCGGTCCACATTCCGGGCGAGGAAAACTGGGCAGCGGATTTTCTCAGCCGTCACGGCATAGCGTCAGGGGAATGGTCACTTCATCCCGAGATTTTTCAGCAGTTATGCCGACGCTGGGGAACCCCAGATGTGGACCTGATGGCTTCCAAGATAAATGCCAAGGTGCCCAACTTCGTCTCCCGGTACCGGGATTCGCAGGCATTTGCAGTAGACGCTCTGGTCCTACCATGGAATCAGTTTCATCTTCCATACTTGTTTCCACCAATAGCTCTTCTCCCAAGGGTGATCAGAAAGATCAGGATAGAGGGGGTTCCAGAGATATTAATCGCTCCGGATTGGCCACGTCGCTCATGGTACGCGGAACTGGTACAATTGCTCGCCGACGCACCCTGGCGACTGCCAGAGCGCGTGGACCTTCTCTCCCAGGGCCCAGTTTACCACCAGAACTCAGCGGTCCTGTGTTTGACGGCCTGGCCGTTGAATCTTGGATCCTGACCAGGCTGGATTCTCTAAAAAGGTCGCCGCAACGATGGCTAACGCCCGAAAGCCCGTTTCGGCTCGCATCTACCACGGTACTTGGAAGGTCTTTTTTGATTGGTGCAGGGAACATGATTGTTCCCCGCTCCTCTTTTCAATTCCAAACATTCTATCTTTTCTCTAGGCAGGCCTAGATTCAGGTCTAGCACCTAGTACTCTTAGACGACAGATATCAGCCTTGTCGGTTCTTTTTCAGCGAAAGATCAGGTTAGGACCTTTATTCAGGGGGTTGTCCATATAGTTCCTCCCTACAAGACTCCCTTAGAGGTTTGGGACCTCAATCTAGTCCTGGGAGTCCTGCAAGAGTCTCCTTTTGAACCTTTGCAGGAGGTTTCTCTGTCATTTCTTTCCTGGAAAGTGGTGTTTTTGGTAGCCATAACATCCATAAGGCGGGTTTCGGAGCTGGCTGCACTGTCTTGTCGAGCTCCATACTTGCTTTTCCATCAGGATAAGGTAGTGCTCAGACCAACACCACCTTTTTTGCCTAAAGTCGTGTCCTCGTTTCATATTAATGAGGACATTGTTTTGCCCTCTTTTTGCCCAGCTCCGACGCACCGAGTGGAGAAGGCTCTCCATACGCTGGATCTGGTGAGAGCACTCAGGAGATATGTATCTCGGACGGCGTCCTTTCGACAGACGGACACGCTGTTTGTCCTCCCTGAAGGTCGCAGGAAGGGACTCGCTGCCTCTAGATCAACCTTGGCTAGGTGGATTCGGTTAGCCATTCAGGAGGCTTACCGCATCAGAGGCGCGGTGGTTCCCGCAGGGATCAAGGCTCACTCCACCAGAGCGGTGGGTGCCTCCTGGGCCCTTCGGCATCAGGCTTCGGTGGAACAGGTTTGTAAAGCAGCAACCTGGTCCAGTCTGCATACCTTTTCCAAGCATTATAATGTCCATACCCAGGCTTTGCGGATGCCAGTCTGGGTAGAAGGATTCTTCAGGGCGCGGTTGCGCACCTATAGGCAATGCCTGTTATAAATTACACTGTGGAGTCGATTTCCCACCCAAGGGACTGCTTTGGGACGTCCCACAGTCCTGTGTCCCCCAATGAGACGAAGGAGAAATACGGATTTTTGTGTTACTCACCGTAAAATCCTTTTCTCCGAGACGCTCATTGGGGGACACAGCACCCTCCCTAAAGAGCCGGCTGGCTTTATTTTGAGTTAACTCTATTCTCCTTAAGTCGGTATCAGCAGTTTTTTCTTCTGGATATACTGTATCTGTGTTAACTCTTGATTTATTTTTTAGCCTCCTACTGCTTTTTGCACTAACTGGTTGCCTGCGCCATGTGAGGTTATACGGGGGGAGAGCTAACCTTTTAGTTTACTTAGTGTCACTCCTAGTGGCAGTAGCATACACCCACAGTCCTGTGTCCCCCAATGAGCGTCTCGGAGAAATGGATTTTACGGTGAGTAACACAAAAATCCGTATTTTTGCCTTTGGCTGAGTTTGCTCTTAATAATAGGGCTAGCTCTGCCACTTTGATGTCTCCATTTTTCTGCAATTTTGGGTTTCACCCTCGATTTTCTTCGGGACAGACGGAGGCTTCTGTCTGTCCGGGTGTTGACTCTGTTGTGGAGCGTATGCAGCAGATTTGGGACCAGGTAGTGGAGAGGTTGTCCCTCTCTTTAGGAAAGGGCCCAGCGGTTTGCCAACCGGCATAGGACTGATGGTTCTCGGTTTGAAGTGGGGGACTTGGTCTGGTTGTCCTCAAGAAATATCCCTATGAGAGTTGCATCTCCTAAGTTTAAGCCTATGACCTTATAAGATCATGGAGATTCTTAATCCTGTTTCCTTTCGTTTACTTCTTCCAGGGACATTTAAGATCCATAACGTGTTCCACAAGTCCTTATTGAAGAAGTTTGTCGAGCCAGTGGTTCCTATGGCTGCGCCCCCTGACCCTGTTTTGGTTGAGGGCAATCTGGAGTATGTGGTTGAGAAAATATTGGATTCTCGTTTTTCTAGATGGAAACTCCAGTATTTGGTTAAGTGTAGAGGTTATGGTCAGGAGGACAATTCTTGGGTGTTTGCTTCGACATCCATGCTAGGAGACTGATCCGTGCGTATCACAGAGCTCATCCTGACCGACCTGGTTGCCCAAGTGAGGGTTCGGTGACCCCTCCTCAAGGGGGGGGTACTGTTGTGAATGTGTTGGAGATGAGTTATGAGCAGAAGCTCCCTCTGGTGGTTGCTGACTGTGCTGAACCATTTAGTGAAGATTGGCAATCAGGAGTTACAGACTGGTCCTATATAAGGGAGGTTCCCTCCCATCAGGGTTGCGGTGATCAATTGTTCTTGTCTAACTGCTGTTGTTCCTGGTTCACTTGGAAGCCTGCTGAATCTTGCCTCTTCTTCTGCTCTCAGATAAGACATTTTCTGTTTTATTTCTGTGCTTGCTTTTTGCATTGTTTCCTGCACTCTTGTGGAGGTCAGTCAGGTCCCCTCCGGGGGGCTTGTGCTCCTCTCAGTTTATCTGAGCCTCTGTTATTTGTTCATTTGCCTTTTCCAGTTTTTTCAGTGGCTGCGGCTTAGTTTTGTTACACCAGAGAACTAATTTAGGTGGTAGAGGTCGTGTGATCTCAGTTGTTTTTGTAATTAGTAGAGTTGGTACTTTTTAGGGTTTTTTGGGATTGCAGTAAGTGTCCTTCCTATCCTTTTCTGTCAAGGAAGATTGGGCCCCAGCGTTTGCTCATACTATTTTCTGTCTGTGTTTGTATTTCCTCTTGTCTAACCGCCATTACATGTTTGGGGGCTTCCTATGTTCTTTGGGGATCTGCTCCGGGGCAGATAGTTTTCCTCTTTCTATCTTTAGGTGTAGTTAGCTTCTCAGGCTGTGACGAGGCGTCTAGGACCAACGTAGGTACGCTCCACGGCTGCCTTTAGTTGTGGTGGTTAGTCAGGGTACTGCAATCCAGTAAATTCCAACCTCTCTGGTGTATTGCCGTTTTTGCCTGCTCTCCTCAGCTACCAAAACATAACAGGAGTTGAGAAACACTGAAATAGATTAATAAAACGGCGTGGGTTCCCCTGTATTTTCTATAACCAACCAGGCAAAACTCACAGCTGGAAGCTGCAACCCTCAGCTGTCAGCTTCAGCAAGGTTGGTTATCAAGAATAGAGGGGTCTCCACGCTGTTTTTTTTTTAAAATTATTTAATAAATTGAAAAAAACACCTCAGGGTCCCCCTCATTTTTGACAACAAGCCTTGCTAAAGCTCACAGCTGGGGCTAGTATTCTCAGGCTGGTAAGGGGCCATGGATATTGACCCCACCCAGCCTAAAAATAGCAGCCCGCAGCCGCCCCGAAAAGGCGCATCTATTAGATGCCCAATTCTGGCGCTTTGCCCATCTCTTCCCACTTGCCCTGTAGCGGTGGCAAGTGGGGTAATGTTTGTGGGGTTGATTTCACCTTTGTATTGTCTGGTGACATCAAGCCCACGGTTTACTAATCCTATAGTTACATGGTAAATAAAGACACAGCCAGAACAAAGTCTTTTATTAGAAATAAAACAAAACACAGTTTTCCTTTTTATTTAAAAATAACAAACAGTGCGCTCACGGTGCTAGCAGGGATCTCGCAAGATTTCACCGCAGCTCAGCCCAGCTGGGAACGGAGCGCTGTGACCGGAGGTAACCTCTATGACCGTCACCGACACTGCGCTCACAGCAGCTTATTCACCAGTGGTTCTCAGCTGCCTGGACGGTCGCATCTTGGCACTGTCCAGGTTGAAAACTAATTATCCCCTAGACATGGATTACAACATGGGACAGAACGACTGACAGGTGAGGCATATGGCTGTTTTTTATTTTTGTTTTATTACAGGAGATCGAGGGCTTCGGTGGAATAGGCGTTAGGCGAGTATAACTGTGTTTTGTTATTTTTAAATAAAAATGGAAAAGTATGTTTGTGGCTGACTAGAGCGCGTGGCCTCACTCCATATAAGTGTATTAAAGCGAGGCAGCGGCCACTGGCCGGGTTATCTATAACTCATACATACCCTCCGGTCCCGAGTCTGAAGCTAGTGAATCCCCACAATGCACAGTTCGTACGCTGGGGGGAATCATTAGTCTGCAGTCACGCGGAGTGACTGCAGATTTACAGATTTGGACCGGAAACCCCTTAAAGGCCCTGTTCCGACAAAGAGCGTTCGGTGACTTTTTCTTTGCATATTTTTGAAAAAATGTAAGTAACCTATTTTACTTAATGGGGGCAATAAATTGGCAACCTCAAAAACTCACCTAGGCTACATTGCTGTAAAGAGCTTTAACGAGAATAAATGTTGCCAGCAAAAGGGTGTAACTATAAAAAAAAAAAAATATGCACGCACTGTTACAAACATCCTCTTGGATGACCTTGTACAAAAAGATAAGCATAGTAAAACATTGATCGTGTGCAGCTGGTGTACCCCTTAGGGTTCGCTGCGATGCAGTCCACAACCTGTACTCAGGTGATGCCGTTGTTTATGATATAAGCCGCAGTGCTTTTCAAATTCTGGATAACACATTTGAATTGTAAAATTGCATTAATTTTTTTTTCACCCTAAAAAACCTCACCTCCCTCCCCACCCAAATTGTGGAAATTCCCATGAGCTTATATACATGTAATTTGCAATAAATTTCCATAACATGTTAATAAATGCCATTTTTTTTGTGTTATCTAGCAGAAGACTGCACTGTAAAATATCACGTGATATCACTCTGGAGCCCCAGATTAAGGGTGCATTCACATAGCATAGAGCTGAACACATCATGGTCCCGATTTGCAGACATGATGGGTTCAATACGTTCAGCGGACTATGTGCAGATAGCCCATGAGTGATGTCTTCCCTGCGCCTTGCTGCTCGTCTCACACTCCGCACATCGTTCTGCACAAGTCGGACAGTTTGGTTTAGAAATCATACGGCTACAAGGCATCACAATGGGTCTGACCTCATCGTGGCTCACGGATGCGAGATTGCAGCATTAGCCTGGGGCTCCGCGGTGATACATCGCATGTACGGTACATATCTGCAATGCAGTCTTGTGCTGGGTAACACCATATATTTGTATCTGCTAGCTACACAGCAAATTGCATATGTAAAAACAATTGCAAATTTATGTAATTTAGAGGGTGAGGTTTTTTTTTAGATTAAAAAATAATAATTGAATTGTGAAATGACATAATCTTAAAGTCTTGTCCAGAATTATAAAGACATAGCTGATTATCTTTCGAATGTTTATTCACTCTGGTGGAGCTGAGCTGCAGCACACACAACCTGTAGAACAGGTCACAAGGTATTTTTTTTGGGAAGAAAGCAAATATACTTTAGAAATCCCCTTACAGCACCACTGCGGCAGTTTTTTTTTGTTTATTTCAGCACTGGAGCGGTGCTAGTAACGTAAGATCTCTGCAACTAGTATTATACTCACCACCTGCCATCTTCATTCCTTCCTGGCGCCTCTCCGGTCCTCCGTGCCATCTTGTGATTGCAACTTCCGACTGCCCGGAAGTCGGACGCAACTGTCACAATCTCTGTGTGAGTCTATGGGAGCCTTGTTCTGGTCTCATTCTGACTCTCATAGACTTGCAGTGAAAAGAGACCTTTAGTTCGCCTAGCAAATAATGGAGTGGTCCAGCAGGACACAACCTGTCGAAGACCGACCGGATCGGCCCTGATAGAAGGGGAAGACGGCAGCTAGTAAGTAAAAAAACTAAATGCAGGGACCTTACATTACAAGCACCCCTGTCTGATAACCCAATATATTTTCTGTTTTCTTTTTTCATAGTCACACTACATGAACTTTAATTTATTTTTTCATTAATGTTGCTGTATGAGGCTTCGTTTCTTTGCAGGATGACTTGTATTTATCAGTGCCACCATTTTGCTGCACATACAACTTAAAGGGGTTGTCCACTACTGAATGCATTTTTAAGTTAAAGCACCCCACATACTTTTTTTTTTTTTTATTTTCACTGCTCTTCTGATTGAGCATCATGTTTCCCAGTTGTCTTGTAATACAGTTACAGGTGCTTCTCACAAAATTGGAATATCATCAAAAAGTGAATTTATTTCAGTTCTTCAATACAAAAAGTGAAACTCCTGTATTATAGAGTCAGTACACACAGAGTGATCTATTTCACATGTTTATTTCTGTTAATGTTGATTATGGCTTACAGCTAATGAAAACCCAAAAGTCATTATGTCAGTAAATTGAATACTTTATAGCACCAGCTTGAAAAATGATTTTAGAATTCAAAATATTGTCCTACTGAAATGTATGTTCAGTAAATGCACTCAATACTTGGTCAAGGCTCCTTTTGCATCAATTACTGTGTCGTCGCTGTTATCTTGTTAACCCTTTCCTCCTCGGAATGTGGTACCAGAGAGAATAAGACACAGACCAAAGTATGCGTCAATAGACTCTACTCTTTATTGCTATACACCCCTGAAGCAGGAAGCGGAATTACCATATATGGCAGTTAATACAACTTATTACTAAATAGATAGAATACTAGTTTTACCTTGAAAACTTCATCCTTCCCTTAGCTCCCAGCACAGAGTGTCTTTTAATAACTGGGGGGGGAAGGTTGTGTATTGTACAAAAAAAAGGAACATTTTATCTCAACTTCTAGTATGCATCAGCCTTTCTGACAAACCAAGGTCTTCTGAAGAAATGCTGATTTAGCTCTGACAACTGCATCAATGCGGCGTGGCATGGAGGCGATCAGCCTGTGGCACTGCTGAGGGGTTATGGAAGCACAGGTTGCTTTGATAGCAGCCTTCAGCTCGTCTGCATTGTTGGGTCTGGTGTCTCATCTTCCTCTTGACAATACCCCATAGATTCTCTATGGGATTAAGGTCAGGCGAGTTTGCTGGTCAATCAAGCATAGTGATACTGTTGTTTGTAAACCAGGTATTGGTACTTTTGGCAGTGTGGACAGGTGCCAAGTCCTGCTGGAGAATGAAATTTCCATCTCCAAAAAGCTTGTCGGCAGAGGGAAGCATGAAGTGCTCTAAAATTTTCTGGTAGACGGCTGCGCTGACTTTGATCTTGATAAAACACTGTGGACCTACACCAGCAGATGACATGGCTCCCCAAACCATCACTGATTGTGGAAACTTCTCACTAGACCTCTAGCAGCTTGGATTGTGGCCTCTCCACTCTTCCTCCAGACTCTGGGACCTTGATTTCCAAATGAAATGCAAAATTTACTTTCATCTGAAAACAACACCTTGAACCACTGACAACAGTCTAGTTCTTTTTCTCCTTGGCCCAGGTAAGACGCTTCTGGCGTTGTCTAATGGTCATGAGTGGCTTGACACAAGGAATGTGGATACGTCTGTGTGTGGTGGCTCTTGAAGCAATGACTCCAGCAGCAGTCCACTCCTTGTGAATCTCCCCAAAATGTTTGAATGGCCTTTTCTTAACAATCCTTTCAAGGCTGCGGTTATCCCGGTTGCTTTTGCACCTTTTTCTATCACACTTTTTCCTTCCACTCAACTTTCCATTAATATGCTTGGATACAGCACTCTGTGAACAACCAGCTTCTTTAGCAATGATCTTTTGTGGCTTACCCTCCTTGTGGAGTGTCAATGACTGCCTTCTGGATATCTGTCAAGTCAGCAGTCTTCCCCATGATTGTGGAGCCTACTGAAACAGACTAAGGGACCTTTATAAATGCCTAGAAAGCCTTTGCAGGTGTTTTTTGTTAATTATTCTAATTTACTGAGATAATGACTTTTGGGTTTTAATTGGCTGTAAGCCATAATCATCAACATTAACAGAAATATAATAAGATAATGTGTGCAAAACTGTAAAGCGCTGCAGAAAATGTTTGCACTATATAAATAGAGATTATTATATTAGTAGAAATCGATCACTCTGTATGTAATGACTCTATATATCAGTTTCACTTTTTGTATTGAAGAACTGAAATTTACTTTTTGATGATATTCTAATTTTGTGAGAATCACCTGTATGTCTTGTGACCGCTGCAGGTGATCGACTGCACCCTTTTAGTACACATAGGGGAGAGGTTGTGGAGCCCTTACTGCAGAGCTGAGGGCGCTTCAGCATTAGAGACCACCTAGTTGGCATTTCCCTGAGCAAAATGCAGCGGATTAAAGGGTTGAAAGTCATTTTTAAAAGTCAGCCATGGGATGCAACACTGTTAAAAGAAAGTAAGGAGCTATGCCTACCCCCAGATTCTGCCCTCTGGTCTAATGCTGAAACTCCGACCAGAAATTATCATCCTGACCCCCAGGCACCTTACCCTGCAGCCAATTCACGGCCACAGCGCTCAGATGACTGGTGGACGTCATCTTTCAGCTGCAGATGAAGGAAGGGAGACACACTCATTACTAGTGGGTAGGCGGAGCCCCAGATAGGATCAATACCTCAGATTAGAAAGCGTGTTGTCTGGCCCCTCCAGCTCGGGCTCCTCCTACTCAGGTCTTCAGTCTAAAATTTGAGGTCTCAGAGGATGGTCGCTGCTGGAAGCAGCTCCTCAGAAGATTTTATTATTTTTTATCGGACAAGAGACTTGGATCACCAGAGTGGTCTAGAGGTCTCAGGGGTCTCAGCGCTGCTGGACCCCACCTCTCCCTTGGCGGATCTGTAATTACCCTAAGGGTGGTCCCTGCAGAACCCTGCCGGCCCGGGGGGATGAGGATGGCTTCCCTGGTGGGGACGCAAACCACGCACAGGGGTCACTGCGTTTCCCCGCCCTGGGGGGAAGCATGGGCACGCGCCAGAAACCCCTGGGGGTCCCTGTGGCGCTCGGCTGGTGAGTACTCCACATTTTTATTAAAGATGTGTGTGAGTGATTTAACGGCTGCTGCGGAAGCCGCTGTACATTTTACATGCCGGTGACTCTGAGGAGAATCTGAGGGGAGAGAGGAGTGCGCGCTTTTTTATTTTTGAATTTCCCGCCGCTCTGAGCGCGCGCTTTATGGCAGTCTCCTTTTCTGGCTCCTGTACAAGGAGCACATCGGAGACAGAGCGCGGCGGCCATTGCTGACAGGAACGCTGACAGGAAAAGCTCTCCGGACATCGCTCCTCTCCCCTCCCGGCAAGAACCGTTACCAGCCGGGTGAGTCGCTTCTAGCCCGCGGGCAGAAGCTTAACCCCTTCACCCTCACAGCGCGGACGCCGTCTGGGCACTAATGAGTGGCAGATAGCGCGGTCCTGCGGCTGTTATCGCATATAGGGCTCACACACTCTTTTCAATATCAATAAAGAGGTTGTGTGGAGCCTGCGATATTAATATTATTATTATTGCCACTATACGTTTCCGCTAACGATCCTGATAACGACGCATACTAATGCGATCGTTTGTGTGATTTTTTTTTTTTAATGTCGCTAGTAGCTGCCAATCTAGCGATCTCATTAACAGCGCATAAGCGGTTAGCGATCCCTTAATGACTTTGGCGGTCATTGCGATATACAAAACAGCGCAATTTTTTACGATCTTGTGGAACGTTTTTCTGTATAGTGTGGCATAGCTGTCCTGCAGCTGCGGCCTTATAAGAGGCGCTTGGCCTCGCACACCCTTTTTCATTATCAAGGTTGTGGGGAGTCTGCTACTTTAACCCCTTCTTAGGCGGTTAACTCTTGATGGGGGACAGCTGGGGTAGCTCTCCCTTTAAGAGCTTTAACCCTTCAGCTTTTGTTTCTTCTTTAAGAAACACACTGTTCTAGTTACTGACAGGTTTAACCTGCCGTATACTGTGCAAGGACAGTCCATCTCCCAGACCCGCTACAGGATCAGTCTCGCACACGCAGACCTCGATTCATGCGCAGCGGTTGGAGGTTCCAGTGACAAAATGGAGGTCCTCACTAGTTTCTATTGATGGCCTGTCTGACTTTCTAGGTTATTGGGTGTCAGCTAGATCCTCTCAAGGAAGCAACACAAATCGGTGCCTTCCTTCTCGCATAGCGAAGATGTCCGATTCGGACAAGGAGGATCGGCAGGGACACTCTGCCTCTCTCATGGGCCGTACTAATGGAGACCATGAGGGCGTTACAGTTACCGGAGGAGGTAACTAGACGTCCTGGTAAGTCGGCCCGGATGTTTCGGCTTTACAAACTGTATCCGTTTTCTACGGAGTTGTTTGTTAATTGGACCCCTTCTCCTGAAGTGAATGTCCCTTTATCCCAGCTTAGCAAATCTTCCTGGTAAAGGGAAGGCGAGTCTGCAGGACACGCTGGACAGAAAAACGGAGATGGCAACAATATCCATCTGCGAGGCCGTGGATCATAGATTCGGTATTAAGGATCTAGGTGTACTTGTTAAGTTCCCCTGAGCCGGTTGGACCATCTAAGGACGGCGTGGCAAGATGGATTCCCTCTATCGAGGTAGATGGGCTTTTCAAGTTGAAGGATAATGCGTCACTACTATCCAGGGCGCAATCCTCGGCAGTCACAGTCAGAAGAGCACTGTGACTTGGACGGTGGAACGCGGTTTTCCAAGCAGGGTTTGCTATCTTTAGCTTACAAAGTGGTCAGCTATTTGAATCTGACCTCACGGAGCTGATTGCCAAGGCAAAGAAACAGCTTTACCGCAGCGCAGAGCTGTGACTTCTGCGTCTGGCAGGACTAGTGCCGATAGTTGTCGGCGGTCCTTTCGGTTCAAGGGATGATCCGGTCAACCCTCTGGGGGTTTGGGTCGTCCTTTTTTTAAAAAAAAAAAAAAAAAGAGGGGAATTCTCAGAAATTCCGCATACCCTGGAAATAGAACTTCTGTTAAGACAGAAGCTGGCAAAAAATCCGCTAAGGCGGACTGACATCTGAATCTCACTCGAGCGCTCGAGTGGGGGGTCGTTTACTCCAATTCAAACCGACTTGGGTTTCCCGTATGTCGGACGCCTGGGTGACACAGGTTGTGTTGGCAGGCTACTTCATAGAGTTTTCTTCTCGACCCCCGGACAGTTTTTTTGCCAATCTCGCATTCCGTCAGAGCCAACTATTTGCCACTCTACTGCGAGAGGTCGATTCCCTTCTGCAGAAGGGTGTGGTGATACTGGTTCCGCAGAGGACCGGGGAAGAGGATTTTTTATTCAACCTCTTTGTAGTCCCCAAAAAGGAGGACAAATTTCGCCCTATTCTGGAAAGATTGAATCGGCTTGTCCACACCCGAAAATTCCGCAGGGAGTCGCTTCGCTCCGTTATGGCAGGGGACTTACGGCCCTGTCGCAGAACGACTTTTTGGTCAATCGACATTCGCGACGCTTATTTGCATGTTCCCGTCGGAAGAGCTCACCAGCGCTTCCTTCGTTTTTGCCATAGGTCAACCACTACCAGGTTGTGGCTCGGCCATTCGGCTTGGCCTTAACGCCCAGAATTTTTACAACGATTCTGGCGTTTAAATCTCATGGCAATTCTTCAAAGACGGGGACTTACGATTCTTCCCTACCTGGACGACCTTTCGATTGTGGCGTCCTCAAAGGAGGAGGCAGTGACGGCTCGCAATCTATCCCTTCAGCTCCTGGATGATTTTGGGTGACTGGTCAATTGGGGAAGTCGTCTCTGGAACTGTCGCAGTCAATCCTGTTTTTGGGGATGCATTTCAACACGGTACGGGCGTTGGTGTCCCTACCTCCAGACAAGCAGGCATGTCTTCTCCGACATGTACAGATTATGAAGTCTGCGACAGCAATGTCCTTTCGGAAGGTAGGCTCCTTCTGGGTTTGATGGTGGCGTCCATGGAGGCACTTCTGTTTGCCCAGTTTCATTCCAAAGGCTCATTATGAGTCTTTGGGATCGATCGCAAGCTTCTCTGTATTGCAGCGTCATCATCTCTCACAGAGTGCGAGAATCCCTAGGATGGTGGTTACGTCCAGGAGCGTTATCCCTGGGGAAATCTTTCCTCCCTCCGAGGTGGTCGGTCATAACCACAGATGCCAGCCTGACGGGCTGGGGGGGGTGCCTGGAACGATCTTTTGGATCCAGGGAGTATGGTCATCGGGAGAGTCTGTTCTACCGATCAACATCCAGGAATTGAGGGCAATTTTCCTTTGCATCCAACACTGGACGGTCCCTTTGAGCGGTCTGCCAGTCCGAGTGCAGACAGACAACGCGACGGCGGTCGCGTATATCAATCACCAAGGCGGGACGAGGAGTCCCAAACTCATGTTGGAGGTGTCTCGGATCCTGATATGGGCCGAGACCAGGGTTCCAGCCATCTCTGCGATTCACATTCCAGGAGTCCAGAATACCACGGCGGACTTCCTCAGTCGAGAGAAGATGGATCCTGGGGAATGGAGTCTCCATCCGGAAATGTTTGCACTACTGTGCTCCCGTTGGGGAACCCCCAAAGTGGATTTGATGGCATCCAGGTTCAATGCCAAACTACCAACCTTCATGTCCAGGTACAAGGACCCGAAGGCTGTGGCGGTGGATGCTCTGGTAGCTCCGTGGGACCAGTTCGAGCTGGTCTATGTGTTTCCGCCAATTTTCTTACTTCCTCTGGTGCTGCGTCGGATCAGACTGGAGAGAATTCCGGCTATGATGATAGCCCCGGATTGGCCAAGGAGGACGTGGTTCTCGACACTGGTGTCGCTCTTGGCAGCTCCTCCATTTCCACTCTTCGCCCGGACCTGTTATCTCAGGGGCCCGTCCATCATCCGGACTTGGAGTCTCTGCGTTTGACGGCGTGGCTCTTGAGACCGAAATATTGACCCGTAGAGGTTTCTCAGCTGCAGTCATTGCCACTCTGCGGGCTGCTAGAGGTCCGGCCACTACTAAGATTTACCACAGAACTTGGGAAGCCTTCTTTTCGTGGTGTTCCAGTTCCTCAAGAAAGCCGAGGATTTTTTTCTATTCCCAATCTGTTGGCTTTTCTCCAGTACTGCTTGGACAAAGGTTTAGCAGTTAGCACTCTGAAGGGTCAGGTTTCTGCCCTGTCCGTGCTTTTTCGGAAGGCTATCGCCTCGCGTAGGGACATGCGTTCTTTTTTTCAAGGAGTAACCCGTCAGTTTCCACCGCGGAAGGCACCTGTGTCTCCTTGGCGACTCAACCTTGTCTTGGAGGCTCTTCAACATGTGCCCTTTGAGCCTATGGGTTCTATTAGCCTTTCGTTACTTCCTTGAAAGGTTGCATTCTTAGTGGCAGTAATCTCTTTAAGAAGGGTTTCTGAGTTGGCAGCTCTTTCTTGTTCGCCGCCTTTCCTGGAGTTTTACCCGGATCGAGTAGTGCTTCGCACACGGGGCGACTTTCTACCTAAGGTGGTGTCGCAATTTCATGTCAACCAGGATATTGTGTTGCCCTTACTTTGCCCGGGCCCGAGGAATGCAAAGGAACGAGATTTGCACAAATTGAATTTAGTGCGGGCCTTGAAGTTCTATCTGTCTGTTACTCAAGGTTTTTAGGAATTCCAGCAGGTTGTAGACGTGATCAACGAGCTTCCAGGGACTCTATAGCTCGTTGGATTCGGTCAGCCTTTTTTGAGGCTTACCGTCTTAAAGGCGAACCTTGCCCGATTAAGGTTCGAGCTCACTCCACGAGGGCTGTGGCTTCATCGTGGGCCTTTCATCAAGGGGCTTCGGCAGCTCAGCTCTGCCAAGCGGCGACCTGGCGTTTCGTCCACACATTTACAAAGTTTTATAAGGTGGACGTCAGTGCTTCCGCTGATGCGGCCTTAGGGTCCTGCAGGCAGCGGTAATCTAAGTTTTAGTTAACTTGTATTTGGCGCCTGTTGCGCATTTATCTAGGTTGTTGGGATTCTGCCTCTTTTGGTTTTTTTCCCACCCTATTTTTGGACTGCTTTGGGACGTCCCACTAGTAATGAGTGTGTCTCCCTTCCTTCATCTGCAGCTGAAAGACGGATTTTGGTAAGAACTTACCTGTAAAATCCTTTTCAGCGAAGAAGGAAGGGAGACACACATCCCTCCCAGGGCAGAAGTGTGTTGTTGTATTTACAGAAGCAGCGTGGCCCTTCTCTGATAGCGATTTTCTGGGCTGAGGTCGACGCGCTACGACTCTGTTCCAGCATTACCAGCTTATCGCAGTAGTCAGTTCAGTGAGTAGTACCTGGGACTGTGTGGTTTTTCGTTGCAAATGCATGCATAACCTGTACTTTTGTATTTTTCTCTGAAGTCCTTCAGAAGGGGTTATGTTGCTTCGCTGGTGATATTGTTCTTCCTTAAGCTTTGGTACGACTGAAGACCTGAGTAGGAGGAGCCCGAGCTGGAGGGGCCGGACAACACGCTTTCTAATCTGAGGTATTGATCCTATCTGGGGCTCCGCCTACCCACTAGTAATGAGTGTGTCTCCCTTCCTTCTTCGCTGAAAAGGATTTTACAGGTAAGTTCTTACCAAAATCCGTCTTTTCTGGTTGCTTCTCCATTATTACACTATTCTCCGCTAGAAGCATTGCCAGATCCCTACAGTGCTCAATGGGGAGCATTTACAATGGCAGCCAGATATGCTTTCCTGAAAAATGAGAAGGCAAGTGTTGTTTAGGCTTCTACTGTACCATTTTTGTCTTTAATGAATGCTCATTACATTGGTTACATTTTTTTGTGTGACATCGAATGGGTTATCCAGTGCCACTTGCTTCCTGATCGGGTGTAAGGTTCTGTATATCTGTTTCTGAAACTCAGTTTGTTCGTCGGCCATTTTGCTTTCTGTTTGCTGCAGCTATCTTGCCCTCAGTTAAAATGGAGTTTTCCAGCTTGCATGTTCCCGCCCTGATTCTCTCCGTTTGCTTCTTAAACAGCCACACCTGAGCAATCAGTGCTTCAGAATCTGGCCTGCAGTGAACCTGTGTTCTGACTCCTGAAGCCTTGGACTTTGTACTCCAGCCATTTCTACTGAGAAACTCTGGAGCTCTTGTGGACTCTGAACTCTGCTCTTGAAAGCCTCACGGTTGCATGGACTTGCGGTAACATAGAAGAAGATCTGAATCTGTTGTGGAGAGTTATTGATGAACTTAGATTACTTTGGCCTGCTGTGTCTCCTGCTTCTGTGTTTGCAACCTGTATGTTTATTTTTGCCAATTTGTATGAAGCAATACAAGACTTTCTTTTTCAACCTGTGTCTCAAGTATTTTCATCGCACCCAAGCACAAGACGCTATATGAACTGTATCACATACATTACAAGATTCTGAAGCCAAACGTTAGTGTCTGCTGGGTCTGGAAAGGCTTGTCTACTGGACTGTGGATATCGGATGTCCGGTTGTACTTTCTGTGATAACAGTGGTTGTGACTTCTCACAACCATTCCAGGTGAGCAATTCCCTTAAGTTTTTTTTCTGCAGAGTTATCACAGGTAAACACTATTGTTTTTTTTTTTTTTTTTTCTTCTTTCTCTTCTCTTTTGTCTGCTGAAACTCTGGATATCAGATGTCTGGTTGAAAGCTTTCTGTGATGATAGTGGTTGTGACTTCTCACAACCATTCCAGGTGAGCAGTTCCCTTAAAGTTTTTTCTTTCTTCAGTGTTGCCACAGGTGAACACTATTGTTTTTTTTTTCTCTCTCCTCTTCTTCCAGTATCCTGTCTTAAAAGATCTGGAAAATGGAGGCCCGCATAAAGGAACTTTGTGGAGTGACTGATAATATCCTTGCAGATTTGCAGAATATAAAGACCCGTCTTACAAATCTTCAGGACCTAAATAATCACAATTTGCAAGTGGTTGGACAGACTACTCAGGATTTGCGAGCCAGGATTGAGGTTCTGGAGGGGCAAGTCCAGGCTCCTGCCATGGCCTCGAGTTCTGGGATTCCCAAGTTGCCCCCTTTTCGTTTTGGTGGTGAACGTGAAAAATTCAGGGATTTGTTAATCAATGTAATCTTTTTTTTTCTGCACATGCTTCACAATTTCCTACTGAACGATCTAAGGTGCTTACTATAATTATGTTGCTTACCAACAAGGCTTTGATATGGGCAAACCCTCTGATTGAGACTGAGGATGATTGTTTGAATCACCTTGATGACTTTATTTCAGCCATGGGGCAGGTGTTTGATGACCCCAATCGAGGTGCAACAGCTGAAGCAGCCATGTTAGCTTTGCGCCAAGGTAAGCACTCAGTAGCTGAATATGCCTTGGATTTCAGGAGATGGGCCCTTGATACCACCTGGGACAATTCCGCCAAAAAATCTATTTTTCGAAAGGGGTTATCCCCACTAATTAAGGATGAACTTGCTCGTGCCGACCCTCCCACTGCGTTAGGTGACTTTATTAACTACTGCATCCGTATTGATACTCGTTTAACTGAACGCAGGCAAGAGAGATGGTTCGAAAGCAATCGTACTAACCTTTTCCTACCTTCCTCTCCAGCTAAGGAACCTTTGAATAGGATTACACGGGAACCTGAACCTGAACCCATGCAGGTAGACTCTTTACTACGACGGGTTAGTGATGCACGCAAGGAACATCGTTTTAAGGAGAATCTATGTTTTTACTGTGGTAAGTCAGGGCACTTTATTATTAACTGTCCCAGCCGTTCTCGCAAGACTACTGCAGCACTCATTCATTGTGAGTGTTGCGAGAGGGGATCTGTCAGGTCCGAGCCTCAGGCTCCAGAGATAGCTGCCGCAACAGATCTTGATTTCTCGGACTTAAACTCCGTTACCTCTGAGGACGTTGACTGTGTAAATGCTGCTATCTTTCAAGTTTCCTCAGCGGTGTCCCAGCTGAGTTGTAAGAAAAACAATTCTCACTGTTTTCTTTCCATCAAACTCTGGGTTGACTCAGCCTGGGTGTCTAGCTCTGCCATGATCGACTCAGGTGCAAGTGGAAATTTTATGGATGTCTCCTTTGCTCTAAAACAGGGAATACGTTCAGTGAAGAAGGCTGCTCCCGTACAGATGGAAACTGTGGATGGCTCCCTGCTGACCTCTGGACCAGTGGATCAGGAAACAGAGCCTTTAAAGGTTCTTATGGGTAAAGATCATCAAGAGAAACTGTCCTTTATGCTTATCTCTTCTCCTCACTTTCCCATTATTCTAGGGCTACCATGGCTGCAGGCTCAGAATCCTACCATTAACTGGGAGACCAAGGAATTACACTTCCCAGAGAAACAAATGAGTCAAAAAATTTCAGCTTGCTCTGTTCCTAAAGGAACCATGTCAGTCCCTGAATTACCAGCTGTATACCAGGACTATGTGGATTTATGTGACAAGAAGAACGCTGACCAGCTTCCTCCTCACCGTCCATATGATTGTCCAATTGAATTATTGCCTGGAGCAGAGATACCTTTTGGTAAGATCTACCCCCTGGCGGGGCCCGAGCTGAAGGCTTTAAAAGAGTACATAGACGAAAATCTAGCCAAGGGCTTCATACGCCCCTCTTCATCTCCTGCAGGGGCACCCATATTCTTTGTAAAGAAGAAAGATGGATCCCTGAGACCATGCGTAGACTATAGGGAACTTAATAAGGTTACTATTAGAAACCGTTATCCATTGCCTTTAATCCCTGAGTTATTGGAGAGAGTGCGACATGCTAAAATTTTTTCTAAACTAGATCTTCGTGGGGCCTATAACTTAGTCCGTATTAGACCTGGGGATGAATGGAAGACTGCATTCAGGTCACGCTATGGACACTTTGAATATCTGGTTATGCCTTTTGGTCTGAGTACCGCCCCAGCCACTTTCCAACACTTGGTGAATGACATCTTCAGGGATCTCCTAGATACATTCGTGGTAATTTATTTGGATGATATTTTAATTTTTTCTAACTCCACAGAGGAACATCATGGACATGTGAGAATGGTCTTGGAACGTCTAAGACAAAATCATCTTTACATCAAGCTTGAAAAGTGTGAATTCCATAAGACCGAAATTCAATTTCTGGGGTATGTACTGTCTACACAAGGAATTAGTATGGATGGAAGTAAAACCCAAGCCATCAATGATTGGCCAAGTCCTAGAAATGTGAAGGAGGTACAGCGCTTCATCGGGTTTGCAAACTTCTATAGACGTTTCATTAGAAATTTCTCTGAGGTAGTGTCACCTATCACCCAACTTACCCGGAAAGAGTCTAAGTTCTCCTGGACTCCCCAAGCCCAGGAAGCATTTTCCCGTCTAAAAGATAAATTTACCACTGCACCTATTCTAGTACATCCCAACCCAGAGCTTGCCTTCATAATAGAGGTGGATGCTTCAGACTGTGCCGTGGGAGCTATACTCTCTCAGAGAACAGGTGAGAAGAATGTCTTGCATCCCTGTGCCTTTTTTTCCCAGCAGTTATCTTCGGCTGAGAAGAACTACGATGTGGGCAATAGAGAGTTGTTGGCCATTATTGCCGCCTTCAAAGAATGGAGACACCTTCTGCAAGGAGCTGCACAGCAAATAGTCGTTCTGACAGATCATCGTAATCTTGAGTTTATCAGGTCGGC
Organism: Oophaga sylvatica; assembly: GCA_033576555.1. NCBI lineage: Eukaryota > Metazoa > Chordata > Amphibia > Anura > Dendrobatidae > Oophaga > Oophaga sylvatica. The sequence goes on from JARQOD010000008.1 coordinate 72,142,886, forward strand.
TAAGTGCCTGACTCCTCGCCAGGCTCGCTGGAATCTTTTCTTAAACCAATTTAATTTTATTATTTCTTATAGACCAGGATCGCGCAATGGAAAGGCTGATGCACTCTCTAGGATTTACTCAGCAGAGACACGTCCAATTACTCCTCCTAAGACTATTCTTCCTGATTCTAGATTCCTAGGAGTGATTCATCATCAAGACCTAATTAAAGACATCAAGGAAGCATACCATGCGGATTCTTTTTTGGCTCAACCCCCAAGGGACGTAAGTCTTGTCTTTAAGAATGGTGTGTGGATTCTGGGACAACGTCTGTATATACCTGAAACAGTCAGATTGAGAGTATTGCAACTCATTCATGATTCCAAAATAGCCGGCATAGAGGAATTCTAAAGACACAGGAATTTCTTTCTCGTTTCTTTTGGTGGCCCACTTGTAGGAAGGATGTTTTGGATTATGTCACTTCATGTGAGGTTTGTGCAAGATGCAAAACACCTCGCTCTTCACCAACTGGTCTGTTACAGCCTCTTCCCACCCCGTCCCGCCCGTGGGGATCCATTTCTATGGACTTCATTGTCGAATTACCAACCTCTCAAGGGAAGAACACTATTCTAGTGGTGGTTGATCGTTTAACAAAGGCAGCTCATTTTATCCCTTGTGTCGGCTTACCCACTGCAAAACAGACATCAGACTTGATGATTAAAGATGTGTTTCGCTTACATGGAGTACCGGATGAGGTTATTTCGGATCGAGGGTGCAATTCACTTCTAGGTTTTGGCAAAATTTCTGTGCAGCATTGGACATTAAAGTAAACCTTTCTTCTGCTTTTCATCCCCAGACTAATGGACAAACCGAACGAACCAATCAAACCCTGGAGCAGTATCTCCGCTGTTTTATCTGCCACCTACAGGATGATTGGGTGGATCTACTTCCATTGGCTGAGTTCTCTTACAACAACTCTCAGAGTGCCTCCACTAAACAGTCTCCTTTTTTCTCTAATTTAGGTTATCATCCTAATATTCTACCACGATTTCCCATAGAGACGCCTTTGCCAGCAGTGGCTGAAAGAGTCACGACTTTACAGAAGAATATGGATCTTCTAAAGGAGAATCTGGAATCGGCTCAGGAAAGGTACAAGAAGGCAGCAGATAAATTTCGTAAACCTGCACCAGTTTTTAAGGTAGGAGACCTGGTCTGGCTGTCAACCAGAAATCTTAAGTTAAGGATTCCATCATCTAAGTTGGGACATAAGTACATTGGACCCTATAAAATCAGTAAGATTATAAGTGCCGTTGCTTGTCGTCTTCAATTGCCCAGAACTATGAGAATCCACCCTGTCTTTCATGTATCCCTACTAAAGGCTGCAACACCCAATACGTTTCCTGGACGTTCTTCTCCTTGCCCTGACCCAGTGCTAGTCGATGGTCAGGAAGAATTTGTGGTGGAAAGGATTTTAGATTCCAGGTTGTATAGAAATCAGTTACAATATCTGATCAAATGGCAGGGCTACCCAGTGGAGGACAACTCATGGGAGCCAGTCAATAACGTTAATGCTCCTCGCTTGCTCCGTCAGTTTCATCAGAGGTACCCACACAAGCCTGGTCTGAGGTCATCCGGAGGTTGCCCCTAAGGGGGAGTAATGTAAGGTTCTGTATATCTGTTTCTGAAACTCAGTTTGTTCGTCGGCCATTTTGCTTTCTGTTTGCTGCAGCTATCTTGCCCTCAGTTAAAATGGAGTTTTCCAGCTTGCATGTTCCCGCCCTGATTCTCTCCGTTTGCTTCTTAAACAGCCACACCTGAGCAATCAGTGCTTCAGAATCTGGCCTGCAGTGAACCTGTGTTCTGACTCCTGAAGCCTTGGACTTTGTACTCCAGCCATTTCTACTGAGAAACTCTGGAGCTCTTGTGGACTCTGAACTCTGCTCTTGAAAGCCTCACGGTTGCATGGACTTGCGGTAACATAGAAGAAGATCTGAATCTGTTGTGGAGAGTTATTGATGAACTTAGATTACTTTGGCCTGCTGTGTCTCCTGCTTCTGTGTTTGCAACCTGTATGTTTATTTTTGCCAATTTGTATGAAGCAATACAAGACTTTCTTTTTCAACCTGTGTCTCAAGTATTTTCATCGCACCCAAGCACAAGACGCTATATGAACTGTATCACATACATTACATCGGGAGGTGGAAGGCACTGGTGATGTGACGTCCGCTAAGCACTTGTTATGCATTGGTTAATAGCGCGCATCTATCGTATGCTAATAGGACAGGTACACAAAACCTGCCAGGCGCCAGGCCACTCCCTCCTGATGCAAAAGTGAGGACAATGCCTTTATAGCACCACTCCAGCAGGTTTTTTTATTTTACCGCTGTAGTGGTGTCACTAATTTAAGCCGCCTATTTCATCTATCAGTATCGCTCCAGTCGGTCTTGTGCAGATTGTTACTTGCTTTTTTTTCTGCTGGGAAACTTGTTCTCTTGGTAGTAAAGAAGCTGCTTACAAAAGCAGGTTTTGCTGCGTTTTTTGCAGGTTTTTTTTGGCTGCGCTCTTGTTACTTGTGCATGCTGAAAGTTTAGTGCCCGCAAAAAAATCCTGATGCAACTTCCTTAAGGTTTTTGCACCAAAAACGCAGCAAAACCTCATACCTGCGTTTTTGCACTTACTCATTGCTTTCTATGGGTGAGGAAGCGCTGCAAAAACACTGAAAGAAGTGACATGCTGCAATTTAAAAAAAAAAAAAACTGCATGAGATTTCGGAAAACGCATAGCTTTTGCTGGTACTGTAAAACGCAGCTTAAAATTTACTTAAAAAAGCAGCAAAAATGCAACGTGTGAACATAGCCTTACAGTGCCATGAGGAAGCATTGTTATTGTATCCATGCTGAGATATATATATATATATATATATATATATATATATATATATATATTTACTGGGCTTCTTCTGCTATAAAATAAGCACCGGAAAACAACATTTCCCAAGGTTTGCTTTACTATATAATCTACATGTGACATTTTTTTCTTCTGGTTTGTACACACAGGTCCATTAGTAAAAGATGGCAAACAATACGAAGCATTGGGTGGAAGAGCTATTCTCTCCACGCTTCAGCGCAGAAGATTTCTTCCGTGAAAGTTTGGAACCAGAATTGTTGATGTCAGAAAAACGGGCAAAAGAGAGAGCCAGCAAGATGGAAGAAATCTACAGGGCTGCAGTGTGCGAATTCCAGGAAAAGGAAAAAAAGAAGAAAAAAGAGCTCTTGTCTAAAATGATCACCCGAGAGTCTTGTGTGCAGGACCATGCTGTTACCGCACAACATGCCACCTGTGAGTCCTGCCTAAAGGCGGACAATGATGCTTCTACAGCCGGGCATTGTCTATGGAACGAGAAGGAATTAAATCTTTTAAGAGCCGAATTGAATAAAAAACATTCTGAGGGAGCTCGTTTCAATTTTCAGCTTAGCGCTTGCAAGCTTGAGATATCTGAATTGAAGGCCAAACAAAAGGAGACTGAAAGGAAATTGGAGGCTCTGAAAATAGCGTTGGCGGCATCAAAACGAGAGAATGAATGTAAACGTGTCCTGATTAATCAACTGAAGAAAGATGGAGATAAAAGGGAGGCAGACCTGCAGACCCTGAGGAAAGACATGCGTAAAAATCATGCCGTGGTGCAAGAACTGAACACAAGTATGAGTAAAGCCCGAGAGGAGGTGCACCATCTACAGCTCCAAAATTCAGACCTGCAGCAGGAGCTAAATACATCACAGCAGCAACAGGAACTGAAAATCATCATTGCTTCAGAAAAGACTAAACTTCAGTATGACGCACAAATAAAGAAGTTGCAGCGAGAAATAGAGACTCTTAAAGAAGAGAGGCAGGTGGCGAGACATCAGCATGAGCACCATGTGGCTGAGCTGGATTTATTAAGGAGACTTAATAACCTTGACAAGTGACTTGTTTTCTGTTTGTACATAGAACCTATTTTTGAGTTATATTTTGTGTGTCCGCTGTACTTTTTACTTTTCCTTACCCGCATTAGCTCACATTTGGCATTTTTATGTTTCTTTGGATTTCTTACTTTTTGACATCAAGAATATTGCAAATAAAAAATGCCACAAACTTTAAGTAGCGATTAGAGGTGGTTGTGGATTGTGTTGTGCTTTCTTAGAATTAATATAGAATGTATTGGCCTTTGGTGTTAGAGTAGTTTTCCACTCCAGCATAACAGAATCAAATTACAGGTCAACAACATTAATTACAGGGAGGCAATGAGCCTTATGGCTACAGAGTCTTACATAAGCCAAGGTTATTGATGGTTTCAAGAGTCCAATAGAGGTAGGCAATTAATGTGTGCAATGCTGGGCTGACAGTTTACTGTCACTTGTGACAATTTATGACAGCCTGCTAGCAATTTCCTCAGCAGCACATCCTGCTCGCTCTAATTTATTATCTATGTAGTTAAGCACATGCTCACAGTACCATACTTATCATTACCCCTTTCACAGTCAACACTCTTGGCTGTAATGCGTATTGCTTGCTCCCCTGTGGCTCTCACTAAATACTGGGATAGTCCACCTTTTAAAAGTAATTGATACTTGCCCCCACTTGTTAGCTAGCTCCAGTGCAGTCATTTCTCTCCTTTGTCTACCAGATCGCTTTCTGTGTTAAAGTAAGACCGTTCTTATGCTCTGTGTGTTAGCGGGGTATATAGAAGCACTTACCGTTTGTCTGTGATCCAACCTTACCCTCTGATCTGCAACCTAGTCGAAATATTATATAATAGGGCAATAGAATCCTTGCTTCTCCTTGTGGTACTTCTGACAGTTAAAACCACTACCCAGTGCCACCGTGCATTAGTCTCTGACGCCGCTGCTCACTTGCATGACTCGTTGCATCTCACACAGAAGTGTCACAACACTAACTATAAAATGGCTTTACATATACATCGGTGTCACTGAACGTGACGTAGTACTGTCTAGCGATAGTACATGGCTGGGGCTACGCAGCAGGTATAATATAGCATAGTGAGGCATGTAATAGTTTACATATGGAACAATAGTATTTGCATAGTAATACCGTAAGTAGGTGCGATCTCTAACGCAACACAAGCAGGCTCTACTGTTCCTCTTCAAGGTTTTGGCTATATTTATAGTAGCAAGGAACAAAGGTATGAAATATTAGCTTTAATATGTGAAAACTATAGTGCTTACAAAAAGATGAATTAATAAAAAGACATACGAGGCAAAAGTACAAAAATAAAATACATAAACGTCTTACAGATTGGATCTGTGAAACATTCTGGCGAAGGAGAAATTGTGGAAATTTAGATCTATTTTCTCGGATGATGATTTTAATGGATCCCTGACACCCCTCCTGGTCAGGTGAGGGAAGGATAGTAAGGTGGGTGCACAACATACCGTAATTCTAATTTGTCATATCTTACCTAGTGAAGTAATATGACCACCATATTTCCAAGTAAACTTTCACCATCCTAGTCACACCAACCCTGGCTATCATACACACATAATTCAGGTTAAAATTACATTTCTTTGGTTTCCCAAGGCTGAATATCCTGTTGCTTGGAACCACAAAAGCGATTATGTCCACTGATCATGGGTATCCCTAGATTCTGTTGACATCAGATTATTATACAGCTGGCATGGAAATATTACATGTCCAGTGCGCCATGTGATGTCCCTGGTATGGACTGGAGATGTCCAGTCTACCTCGCTGCAATTATCTTCCCCCTACATTTATGCTAGCAAGGAATCGCGCAGAAAGGATTTGGTCTCCCCATGTAGTATGGCTAATTCTTAGCTAATGTAATTATCTACTTACAGAGGGGATACGGCAAGATGTCCAGTGATATCAGATATTATTCTATATCACAATCGATAAAAAGATGAAGGACTGATCTTTAAGCAATCTTATATACCTATGGTTGACTGGTCTAACCAGTCCTAGTTTAAACAACTGTTGTGTATACTTGTTGGCATTGAGATTTCTGTATTGGACAGTCCTGGTATGATTCATTCCACAGAGGTGTCACGATCTATGGATCCTCCCTTTTATATCTCCTTGCCAATATACAGTACAGACCAAAAGTTTGGACACACCTTCTCATTTAAAGATTTTTCTGTATTTTCATGACTATGAAAATTGTACATTCACACTGAAGGCATCAAAACTATGAATTAACACATTGGAATTATATACTTACCAAAAAAGTGTGAAACTACTGAAAATATGTCTTATATTCTAGGTTCTTCAAAGTAGCCACTGTTGTGAAAGTTTTGGAGACGACTTCGGAGCTGAAGCTCCGTCTGGTGGTTGCTGAGGGTATTGAACCAATGTTGAATACCAAGAGCCCTACACCTGCAAATAACGAGTGGTTGTCAGGTGGTACTGACTGGCCTGATATAAGTGAGCTGAACTCCCATGATCCTCGCCGGTGATCAATTGTGCTTCCTGGTCTAGGTTGGAATTCAGCTTCCTTTCGTGCTGTCTCCTGCTTGCTTTCAGATAAGTCTGTTTTTTTGCTGTGGTTTGAATTCCTTGCTTTTTGCTGCATTGCTTTTTGTATTCAACCGGGTCCCCTTTGGGGGTCTTCGGCTGCTCTCCGTTCGTTTTTTTGTTTGTTCATTTCCTCAGTTCTTGTGATATTTTACTGCTGGGTAGCTACGTGTCCACACCAGAGATCTGATATAGGTGGTCGAGACCGTGTGGTCTCAGTGTTTTTGGATTCAGAAGTGTTGGAGTTTTTCCTAGGGTTTTTCTGGGTTGCAGACAGTATTCTCTCCTGTGCTGTCCTATCTAGACAGTTTTGGGCCCCAGCATTTGCTCAATCTATTTTCTGTCTGTGTTCGTATTTTCATCTTGTCTAACCGCCATTATATGTTTGAGGGCTTCCTACTCTTTTGGGGTCTACTCCGGGCAGTTAGCTTTCCTCTTTCCATCTTCAGGGCTAGCTATCAGAGATTTTGGGGTTTTGCTAATTTTTATCGTAAATGTATAGCTAATTTCTCTGGTATTGTGAAGCCACTGACTGATTTCACCAAGAAGGGTTCTGATGTAGTGAATTGGTCTCCTGAGGCAGTTTCTGCGTTTCAGGAGCTTAAGTGGAGATTCACTTCTGCTCCTGTTCTGCGCCAACCTGATGTTTCTCTACCATTTCAGGTGGAGGTTGATGCTTCTGAGATTGGTGCAGGAGCCGTTTTGTCCCAAAGGGATCCGGAGACCTCTAAGATTAACCCTTGTGCCTTTTTCTCTTGAAAATTTTCCCCAGCGGAACGTAATTATGATGTGGGTAATCGGGAGTTATTGGCCATGAAGTGGGCTTTTGAGGAGTGGAGACATTGGCTGGAAGGAGCCAAGCATCAGGTGGTGGTCCTCACGGATCATAAGAACCTGGTTTATCTTGAATCAGCCAAGCGACTTAATCCTAGACAGGCCAGGTGGGCCTTGTTTTTCACACGTTTTAATTTTGTGATCTCTTTTCTCCCGGGCACTAAGAATGTTAAGGCGGATGCCCTCTCGAGGAGTTTCTTTGCGGATTCTCCTGAGGTAACTGAGCCTGCTGTTATTCTGAAGGAGGGTGTGGTTCTTTCCGCTATCTCGCCCAATTTGAGACTGGCTTTGGAGAAATTTCAGGAGGATAAACCTGAACGTTGCCCTGCTGGGAGATTGTTTGTCCCAGACCAGTGGAGGAAGAATGTGATGTCCGAGATTCATTGCTCCGCATTGGTTGGCCATCCTGGTATTTTTGGTACTAGAGATTTGGTGAGTCGGTCCTTTTGGTAGCCCACTTTGTCTCGTGACATCAGGGACTTTGTGCAGTCCTGTGGAACTTGTTCTCGGTCCAAACCTTGCTCTCGCTCTAGTGGTTTGTTAATGCCATTGCCTGTGCCCAAGAGGCCATGGACCCATATCTCTATGGATTTTATTTCCGACCTCCCTGTCTCTCAGAGAATGACAGTTATTTGTGTGATCTGTGATAGGTTTTCCTAGATGATACATCTTGTGCCACTACCTAAGTTGCCATCCTCCTCCGAGTTGGTGCCCTTGTTTTTTCAACAGGTGGTTCGGTTGCATGGCGTTCCAGAGAACATTGTATCTGACAGAGGAGTCCAGTTTGTTTCCAGATTTTGGAGGACATTTTGTTCCAAACTGGGAGTTCAGCTGTCTTTTTCCTCTGCGTTCCACCCTCAGACCAATGGACAAACTGAGAGAACAAACCAGACCTTGGAGACTTATTTGAGATGTTTTGTGTCTGCTGATCAAGATGAGTGGGTCTCTTTTTTGCCTTTGGTTGAGTTTGCTTTGAATAATAGGGCTAGTTCTGCCACGTTGATGTCTCCATTTTTCTGCAATTTCGGGTTTCATCCTTGATTTTCTTCAGGGCAGGTGGAGGCTTCTGTCTGTCCTGGTGTTGACTCTATTGTGGAGAGAATGCAGCTGATTTGGGATCAAGTAGTGGATAAGCTGTCTCTCTCTCAGGAGAAGGCCCAGCGGTTTGCCAACCGGCATAGGACTGATGGTCCTCGATTTAAAGTGGATGACTTGGTTTGGTTGTCCTCAAAAAATATCCCTATGAGGGTCGCTTCTCCAAAATTTAAGCCAAGGTTCATTGGACCTTATAAGATCGTGGAGATTATTATTCTCATTTCCTTCCGTTTGCTTCTTCCAGGAACATTCAAGATTCACAACGTATTTCACAAATCTTTATTGAAGAGATTTGTCGAGCCAGTGCTTCCTATGGCTGCGCCTCCTGATCTTGTTTTGGTTGAGGGCAATTTGGAGTATGTGGTTGAGAAGATATTGGATTCTCGTTTGGCCAGGCGGAGACTCCAGTACTTGGTGAAGTGGAAAGGCTATGGTCAGGAGGACAGTTCTTGGGTGTTTGCTTCTGACATTCATGCTGAATGACTGGTCCGTACCTATCACCGAGCTCATCCTGATCGTCCTGGTGGCACAAGTGAGGGTTCGGTGACCCCTCCTCAAGGGGGGGTACTGTTGTGAACGTTTTGGAGACGACTTCAGAGCTGAAGCTGCCTCTGGTGGTTGCTGAGGGTATTGAACCAATGTTGAATACCAAGAGCCCTACACCTGCAAATAACGAGTGGTTGTCAGGTGGTACTGACTGGCCTGATATAAGTGAGCTGAACTCCCATGATCCTCGCCGGTGATCAATTGTGCTTCCTGGACTAGGTTGGAATTCAGCTTGCTTTCCTGCTGTCTCCTGCTTGCTTTCAGATAAGTCTCTTTCAGTTTTTTTTGCTGTGGTTTGAATTCCTTGCTTTTTGCTGCATTGCTTTTTGTATTCAGCCGGGTCCCCTTTGGGCGTCTTTGGCTGGTCTCCGTTCGTTTTTTTTGTGTTTGTTCATTTGCTCAGTTCTTGTGATATTTTACTGCTGGGTAGCTACGTGTCCACACCAGAGATCTGATATAGGTGGTCGAGACTGTATGGTCTCAGTGTTTTTGGATTCAGAAGTGTTGGAGTTTTTCCTAGGGTTTTTCTGGGTTGCAGACAGTATTCTCTCCTGTGCTGTCCTATCTAGACAGTTTTGGGCCCCAGCGTTTGCTCAATCTATTTCTGTCTGTGTTCGTATTTTCATCTTGTCTAACCGCCCTATGTTTGGGGGCTTCCTACTCTTTTGGGGTCTACTCCGGGCAGTTAGCTTTCCTTTCCATCTTCAGGGATAGCTATCTCTCCGACTGTGCCGAGGAGTCTAAGACCACCGTAGGTACGCTCCACGGCTGCTTCTAGTTGTGCGGTTAGTTTAGGGGTCTGCAACCTATTAGTTTCCAACCTCTCTGGTGTCAGGCTGCCTATGCGGTTTTTTGCTCCTGCCTCCTCAGCTACCAAAACATAACAAGCCACCTTTTGCTTTGATGACTGCTTTGCACTCTCTTGGCGTTCTCTTGATGCGCTTCAAGAGTTAGTCACCGAAGTGGTCTTCCAACATTCTTGAAGGAGTTCCCAGAGATGCTTACCACTTGTTGGCCCTTTTGCCTTCACTCTGCGGCCAAGCTCACCCCAAACCATCTCGATTGGGTTCAAGTCTGTGACTGTGGAGGCCAGGTCATCTGGTGTAGCACCCCATCACTCTCCTTCTTGGTCAAATAGCCCTTACACAGCCTGGAGGTGTGTTTGGGTTCATTGTCCCGTTGAAAAATAAATGATGGTTCAACTAAACGCAAACCGGATGGGATAGTATGCCGCTGCAAGATGCTGTGGTAGCCATGCTGGTTCAGTATGGCCTCTTTCACACTTCAGTCGTGCGACGTCAGTCAAAATCCGCCAAAGTGTGAAAAAAACGGATCCGCCATTTTTTTGGGGCGGATCCGCTTTTTTCCCATTGACTTGCATTAGTGGCGGATTTTGACGGATGGTCGTCCGTTAGATACGTTTTTTTGACGGATCCGCCATAAATTTGGCGTCTGCCTTTTTTTTTTTTTTAAAAACGTTCAATGCAACGTTTTTTGTGTGCGTCAAAATGGTGGACTATGACGCATCCGCCATTTTGTATAATGGCGGCCTATGGGGAATCCGCCAGCGGATCCGTTGCTCCCATAGAAATCCATACAAAATGCTGAAAACACTGTCCGGGGTCTCTCTCTCCTCCGAAAGTTCATGACGGATCCGTTTGGAACTAAAGATCTCAAATTTGGACTCCTCAGACCAAAGCACAGATTTCCACTGGTCTAATGTCCATTCCTTGTGTTCTTTAGTCCAACCAAGTCTCTTCTGTTTGTTGCCAGTCCTTAGCAGTGGTTTCCTAGCAGCTATTTTACCATGAAGGCCTGCTGCACAAAGTCTCCTCCTAACAGTTGTTGTAGAGATGTGTCTGCTGCTAGAAC
>JARQOD010000008.1:72153834-72212926 GCA_033576555.1 Oophaga sylvatica
AAAACATAGAGATTTTGGGTCCATGGCCTGGAAACTAGATCTTAATCCCATTGAGAACTTGTGGTCAATCATCAAGAGACGGGTGGACAAACAAAAACCTAAAAATTCTGACAAAATGAAAGCATTGATTGTGCAAGAATGGACTGCTATCAGTCAGGATTTGGTCCAGAAGTTGATTGAGAGCATGCCAGGGAGAATTGCAGAGGTCCTGAAGAAGAAGGGTCAACACTGCAAATATTGACTTGCTGCATTAACTCATTCTAAAGGGCCCGTCTCACACAACGATCTCGCTAGCGAGATCGCTGCTGAGTCACTAGTTTTGTGACGCAGCAGCGAGCTCACCAGCGATATCGCTGTGTGTGACATTCAGCGATGATCAGCCCCCCTGCCGGGTATCGCTGATCGTCGCTGAAATGTCAGGACATTTTTTTTGATCGCTGGTCTCCCGCTGACAGGCACGCATCGCTGCGTGTGACAGGCGGGAGACCAACGATCCGCTGGTAACCAAGGTACACATCGGGTTTCCAGGCGCGGGGCAGTGCCTAGAAACCCGCTGTGTTCCTTGGATACCAGCTCCCTGAAGCAGGGAGCTGGTAACCAAGGTACACAGCGGGTTTCCAGGCACCGCGCAGCGCCTGGAAACCCGATGTGTACCTTGGTTACCAACTCCCTGCTTCAGGGTTCTGGTATCCAAGGTACACTGCGGGTAACTAGCGATGTTTACCCGCAGTGTCCTTGTGCTGATCGCTGCCTGTTTGGCAGCTCAGCAGCGATAATATAGCGATACACCAGCGATCCTGATCGTTGTCGGGATCGCTGGTGTATTTCTATGTGAGACCCAGCCTTAACTGTCAATATAAGCTTTTGTTACTCATATGTATGCAATTATATTTCTGTCTGTGATAAAAATATCTGTCAAACACACATAAAAACCAGAGGGCAGCAGATCATGTGAAAATATAATATTTGTGTCATTCTCAAAACTTTTGGCCATGACTAATGGGTTGGCAGCGATCCGCATGAATTCAGAGCCTGGAAGAGGAGCAAAGTGGACAGAAAGCTAGCCGAAGAAAATGGTGCAGTGACACTGACTCACACGTGACCAGCAGTGAGATGGCGATTTAGGCTGTATTTACCCATCTGGATGAGAGTTACCCTCCGGAAAGAAACCATTTTTGTTTCTCAGGAGTCATTGCGGTTGCATCTCTCTGATCACAAAGCCTTCCGATTTGCATCAGTGTTTCACAAATCCTCATTGCCTTGAATGGCCGAGACTGTGGATCTGAATAGGACCTGCTTGAAGTCTCGCATTTCTCGTACTCTGATCTGTGTTTTTCCCAGATGTGTGCGCATATATCCATCAAGCTTTATGGGGCCGTGTGCTGTCCGAAACAAAATACAACCACTTCACAAATGTGAATGTAGCATTAGAAGCATGTAATGTAACAAAAGGCAACTGCAAATATATTTTGTTCTATTTTAGTCCTTTATTGCCTGATGTTGCCACAATCTGTATGTCCAGTTTTAACAACTATAAAGTACTGGTGTGACATCTCAGATAGACATGTGCACCAACCTAAGTACTGCTGGCACATTTTCATTTCCACATTTGGCAATTCTCATATTGTATGCTCTTTGCTTTATTAAAAAAATACATTTCTTCTTGTTACTTAGGATTTATTGCCGGAAACACAAAGAACAAATGCACAACTCAAAAGGTAAATATTAATCTGGAAGCATCTTCACACGCCCTGAATTGTAAGGCAGAATTTAAGGATCTCATTCTATGCTATTGTTGGATTAGAATTTAAGAAGTTTGGGGGAGGTTTGTAAAAACTGCAAGAAAAAAAAGCAAGTCAGTTTTGCCGTTTTTTTTTAATTTTCCAAAAAGGCTTTCTTAAAATGAGCTGGAATATATTATGTTGCTTACATCTTTACTTTTTCTCTTACATCAGTTGTGAGAAATTTCCTATTTTGTGCCGTACAAGGCGATCAAAGCTGAACATAGTGATGTAGTGTTTGTGGGGTGGTTTTTTTTTTTTTTCTATTGAAGTAAATTGCTTTTACTGCTGCCGCATGGTCTCATTACAGTCCTGCCATATAAAAAGTGATGTTCATGACACAGCTGCCGTATTGAGCAATTTCCCTTAGATGGCAGGTTTGCATCACCGTCCATCAGAACATGATGTATAATTGTCATTGAGCACTCCTCTATAACATATCGTGTACGTGCCGGGTGATTCACACTGCAATGACTTTACAATCTGCCTTTTTTTAAATAGATGAATTAGAAGAAGAGTTTGGCCACAGAGACTTAAGTCCATCACCTGGTAAACGAGGTAGGGGAAGGGGCTCACGTGGAAAGTCAAGGACTGCAAACTCCAGAGGACAGTCGGAGGAGAGCAGGCTCACATCTTCACACTGTACAGAGGAGACCGAAAGCAGCTCCAGTGTAAGCCGTGGAGGAAGCAAGTGTTGTGATGGTTGAGCTCATTCTCATCTTATTAGATTAGCCACATGGGTGCATATACGGCCATCACATGGCCTCACAATTGGGCTGGAATGTAGAAAAATTGGAATACTGTACATATTCCAAAAACTTTTGCACCCATTAAATCAAATTAGTGATCAAGTGTGTAGTCTTACAATATAGGAAAACTGTAAAGCATATATACCAAATATTTTAAATGTTTTTCTTTTTTTTTTCTTATCTATGGGGGATAAAGGTCCTTGAGTTATCTGATTGCTACAAGGAGACAGATACTAAGTAGTTACTGAAGTGCTGCGGTGCTTATTTTTTTTATCGTCTTGTCTGTTAACAATCAATGTGTGTAGAGAGTGTATTGCAATACTTGAATGTCGCCGTCTTCTACCGTTTCCAACCATGGTCTGCTCTGGCATCACTTGATTGCATTTGTAGGAGGAGAGCATCATTCTGGGTAACATACTCTTACACAGATGGTGACCTGTGATCCACACAGAAGGCGGTCTATGAGCCGGTAGGTCACGTGGTGCAGGAGCCGCTCTGGAAACTGCAGAAGGCGACAAATGTTAATTATTGCAAGACACTACACACAATACTGTTTGCCAACAGAAGAGACATTGTTTAACTGCAGGAGTTCTTGAGTTTTTTGCTATTCTCAACAGTGAACTCTGTTCATGTGTCCATTAATCATACGATAGAAAGCACCTAGCGGGTTTTTTTTAAACATAAGTTTGAGATAACACCACCACCTTTCAGGCCTGTTACACAGCATTCTAAGATGCTAAATATCTGCCCCCAACCCGACCTGCAAGAGAAGATAAAGGCCTTTTAGTACACTCACCTGCCGGGCAGTCCGGTCCATAGGGTGTTGCTCTTCTTCTTTTGGAGTCTCGTTTGTGATGCCGTACTCCTTGCTTCGTGTGGATGACGCGTCCCTATGTCATACACACAGTCTCCCCAGCATCTCGTTCCTGCACAGGCGTATTTCTCTAACGTGGCTAGGGCAGAGTAATGTGCGTATGCGTAGGGGCTCTTTGATCTTTCACCTGTGCACTGCAGTACATTGCTCTGCACTAGTCTGGGCAGAGAAGTATTCGTGCGCAGGATCGTGATGCCGGGGAGACTGTGTATGGCACAGGGACGTGTCATCCACACAAAGCAAGCAGGAAGATGGAGCTGGACCAAGACCATCAACACCCCTCAGACCAGACCACCCTATAGGTGAGTATAATAAAAGGTCTTTTTCTTACAGGTTGAGTTGAGGGCTGATTTACAGCATTATAACATGCTGTATATCAGGCCTGAAAGGTGGTGACCGTATCTCATATAGGTCAAACCTGGTGACAGATTCCCTTTAACATTGAAGTCTGTGGAAACTGATCCATTAAATACCCATCTGTTTTGTTCTATTTTACGCTGATCCAGTATGCAAAAACGGATCATTCTCAAATGAAAGAAAAGCAGATGGCTAATGAACTGATCTGTTTTCTGTAAACTTCAGTGTTTAAAAAAAAAAAAACAAAGGATCCATTTTTGTCCAGCAAAAATGTGCACAACTTTTGTGAACTGATTTTTGCTGGATCCATTCTAACAGATAACTAGACAATATGAACAGAATAGCTCACTTCATGAAGGAGTAATCATTTAGCGTGGTGTCCATAGTAGGCACAATATCTGCTTTTTTTCACTTTTAGGATGGGAATATATGGACTTTGACCTCCATCAATCTGCTGGCAATCCAAGTGCCTGTTAAATCTGAAAAATTAAGAGTTTATTTACACTTAGGGCCTGTGCACACGTTGTGGATTTGCCTGCGGTTCTGCAGCAGTTTTTGCCCTGCGGTACCACTGCAGTTCCGCAGGCAGGGCACTGTGTGATGTAAATCTATGGGGGAAAAAAAGCTGTGCACATGATGCAGAATTTTCCGCTCGGATTTGGTGCAGTTTTAAAATTGCAGCATGTCAATTCTTTGTGCGGATTCCGCTGCGGTTTCTTTATCGCTTCATTGGGGACACAGGTAACCATGGGTATATGCTGCTGTTGCTAGGAGGCTGACACTATGCAAAAAAGGAGAAAAGTAGCTCCTCCCCCTGCAGTATACACCCACCGACAGGCACAAAGTACCTCAGTTTGTGCTTAGTGTCTGTAGGAGGTGGACCTGGATCTCAGATCCGCAGCTAATCCTTTTTCCTTTTCAGGATTTGTTGTTTAATAAAATCTTTTTCCCTTTGTTTTTCAGATACAGCTTTAGGGAAACGGGGTGTAATTTCTCACCCTGTCCTCCCATCATGCGGCTGAGCGAGCAATGTGGTGTCACCCACATCACAACTCTCAGGCCTGCAGGCAGGACCCTATCCCCTGTCACCCTCACAGGTGCTCCAGGGTTGATTCTGGTGGCTGGTCCTTGCCATTTCCCTCCTCACCCCTCTCCTCAGAGAGGGCTGAGAGGAAGACTGCGGTCACCGGTGGTGACCTTCCCCCTTTCCTTCAAGGGGTCGACGCTATCTTCTACACTGCCCAGGATTCAGTGTGAGAAGGATGCGGCTCCAGCGACCCTCATCACCAAAGGGCCCCTGAGCGATCCTCACCGTCATCCGCTGGTGGAGCCGGACATCTCAGGTAGAACGCTGATGCAACCCGTGCCCCTTACATTCCCTAGACGCTGGTGCAACCCGTGCCTCCATTTCCCAGACGCTGGTGCGTCCTGTGAAAACACCTCAGCGCCGCAGTGTCTTTTTCCCCCATACACGGTGAGACGTGACATTTCACCAGGTACCTGCGTTCGCAGCAAGATGCTAATGCGTCTCAAAAGGACACACAGAGCGGCCGGAATTTTTTGAATCTCGCGCTCTTATGAGCGCCGCCTGTGAGTCTCTCGCCCGCTCTCCGGGACCTCCATCGCTTCACTCTGTGCGCTGTGTCCTCGCCGGCTGCGCTGCAGTGTCACTATGTGTGTGTGTGGTTGTTTCTTTGCCGAGCATGTCGCTGCCCGGCATTTTTACTTTCATTTTCCTCTCCTCGGCGTTTTTTCCTGGTCACCCCCCTCTGTGCGCGCGCTCTTTTGGCGCCCTTTCCTTAGCAAATCAGGCGCCGCTTTTTACCTGAGTGCACGCCTCTCCTCTGCACCATCACAGCGCTTGAGCCTCACGGCCCCTCCCCGGTCCGTCCCCCTCTGCGGTGTACGTTCTGTAAACGTCAGCAGTCAGACTCCCACATCATGAGGGTCTCTGCGTGCCTCCATCTTGGAAAGCAGCACAGCATCTCTGACACGTGTCGCCCTGGAAGGACTCTCAGCCGGGGTGACACAGCTAACTTCGCCTGCTGCAGTTCGCTGACCGGGTAGGCTCTGCCCGTATCCCTCTGTATTCCACGTGCCCTATCTAGCGCTCCTCCACAGTCTGTGACTCCTTATTGCTATAGCGCTTCCAGCGCCATAGGACAGGGGATAGGCGCCGCATCAGTGACCATCCAGGACCAATGAGGATCGCGCCGCTCGCAAAACTGTTTTGTTCACCGATGAGTGCCGTGCAACGCTCGATAGTCCAGATGAATGGAGTGGAGGATGGCTGGTTGATGGACACCCCATGCAAACACGGCTACGGCGCCAACAAGGAGAAGGTGTAGTAATGTTTTCGGCTGGAATCATGGGGAGAGAGATTGTCGGCCCCTTTAGGATCCCTGAAGGGGTAAAGATGAACTCCATAGTGTATGTTGAGTTTCTCAAACAGCACTTCCTGCCATGGTTCAAGAAGAAGCGTGCATTCCGCAGCAAGATCATTTTCATGCATGATAATGCACCGTCTCATGCTGCACATAACACATCTGCATCTCTGGCTGCTATGGGCATAAAAGGGGACAAACTTATGGTGTACCATGCTCCCCTGACCTCAACCCCATTGAGAACCTCTGGAGCATCATCAAAAGGAGTGTCTATGATGGCGGGAGGCAGTTCACATCTAAGCAACAGCTCTGGGAGGGTATTCTGTCCTCATGCAAAACAATTGAAGCAGAAACCATCCAAAACCTGACAGATTCAATGGACGAGAGAGTTCAGAAGCTCCTTTCGAACAAGGGGTCCTATGTGCAAATGTAACATCACCTAGAATAAAGTTTTGAGTTGAAAAATGTTTGATTTCAGTTTGTAATAACCTGCTAATGCTTATAATTTCAAAAATGACCATTTTTTGTTCTTTATTAAAATGAAAAGGTTGAAAACTCTGCTGTGCATAATAATTTGAAACATGCATTTTGAGTGCGGTTTGAGTGTTTTATTTTTTAAAAAATATACTGTTATCATAGGCAGTTTGTACAAAAACCTTTCAATTGTACTCTAATAGTTATTTGACTGGAAAATTACAATGACTGAAATTCATATAGGTAATTTGGGAAAATCTCAAAATATTATTTGCATAATAATTTGTAACACAGTGTAAGAAAAATGGACGTCAGGCCAGTCGTCACCTTTCTGCCCGTCCTGCGGTCCTTCCAATGTCACACCACAGGAGCACTCCGATTCCCAGGATGAGAGCACTCCCCTTCTCCCAGAGGGCCGTTGCCATGTCTCAGTCGGTCACACACCTGTCTGAGGTGTCCCCGTCCCTGGTCCAGGTCCTTGAACAGCCACCAGTGCTCTGAACGTCTCACATGGCGATTCGCACGCACCTGACCTCGACCTTCAAGGGGACAGAACTGTGAGAAGTTCTGGAAAGAGGGCTCGGTCCGGCTCCTCATCCAGCTCCCCGGGCCCTTCAGCAGCAGCCAAGCTGCTATCCTCCACCCTTGTCCTCTCTTCACAGGAGGACCTTGGGTCGGATATACACTCTCAATCCGGGTCTCACTCGGATTCAGTCCAGACCTCCAAGACGCAGGTCATGGCGGATAGCCTTATCTCAGCTATCTCTCAAGCAAAAGGACGACGACGTTTCCGCCCAGGATTCCTCTGTCTCATTTTAACAGGTCAAGCGTCCTTCACGCACATCCCAAGCCATTAAGAGTTTGAGTCTACCCTGTCTAAGGCTACTTTCACACTTGCGTTTTTTTGCGCTGCGTTTCGAGCGCACATGAAGCGCATTAAAAAAACGCATGCAAACGCTTGTAAACGCTGCAATATTTAGTCGCATCAGCATGCACATTTCGACAAAAAAACGCAGCGTTTCTCTGCGATTTCATGCGTTTTTGCATGAGTTTGCGTTTTTTTGGCGCATGCGTTTTCTATTTGTCACATTATCATCTCTGCCTCCATCATCGCTGTCTCCATCATCTCTGTCTCCATCATCTCTGTCTCATCATCTCTGTCTCCATCATCTCTGTCTCCATCATCTCTGTTCCATATCTCTGCCTCCATCATCTCTGCTCATCATCTCTGTCTCCATCATCTCTGTCTCCATCATCTCTGTCTCCATCATCTCTGTCTCATCATCTCTGTCTCCATCATCTCTGGCTCCATCATCTCTGCCTCCATCATCTCTGCCTCCATCATTTCTGTCTCCATCATTTCTGTCTCATCATTCTGTCTCCATCATTTCTGTCTCCATCATTTCTGTCTCCATCATTTCTGTCTCCATCATCTCTGCTCCATCATCTCTGCCTCCATCATCTCTGCCTCCATCATCTCTGGCTCCATTATTTACAGAAAAATCGCATGCGTGCAAAAGCGCTGACGAGCGCAAAGCCATGCGCACGCCAGCGCCCCCATAGACTGCAATGTTATTTTTTGCGCATAGCATGCGCACACGTGCGCACGCGTTTTTTTAAAGCGGTTGGGCGGAAAAAAAAAAATGCAACATGTAGCGTCTGGCGCGTATGGGCGCACACCGGGAAAATGCGCAGCGCACGACAAACGCACATGAACGCGTGCAAGCGCTAGACCCTGCGCCCGCCATGTTAAAGATAGGGGAACATTGCGCATGCGTCCGATAGTGCAAGATGCGCTGCGCAAAAAAAAACGCAAGTGTGAAAGTAGTCTAAGCCCTGGGAACATCCCGGAAAAATGCTTCCCAGACAGGAAGCATTTACACGCTAAGTGGGCATAGTCCCCTAGGGTGGATCCACCTGTTTCTCGTCTCTTCATCTAAGATGGTCCTGTCCTTGCCGGATGGCGCGTCTCTCAAAGACGCTACGGACAAGCAGAGCGATGCTCTGCCCAAATCAGCCTTTGTGGCAGCTGGCGCTTCCCTTTGTCCCAGCTTCGCTTCTACCTGGGTGGCCATCTCCGCATGGGCCAAAATGCTTCGAACATGGGCATCTTCACTTCTGCTTCCCCAGATGAACTGGCAGACCAAAATGGCCATGCTGGCATATACATTCTGGCTGCCTCCTTGGACTCGGAAAGTTTTTTCCGCACAGCAAGCAGCAACAGCGCGGCTATTCGCCGCATCCTTTTAACAGGACGGGCCTTCGACCCTTTTAGGTCTTTTCGCCTCTTCTCAGCTTCAGAATCCTCTTCACAGCAGAAGTGTCTCTCTGCTTCAGGAGAGCGGAGGACATTTTCTCTCAAGCCTTCTCACTGGAATCCAAAGGCCCTGATCAAACAGTTTTCGTTCCAAGTGATGGGTCTCCCCCACCTGGAAGGCTTTCCAGGGTGTGAGGCAGACTTCTTTTCTTCAGGGACGTTTGGCTGTAGGGGTCAGTGATACCTGGGTCAGGGAGATCGTTACCTTCAGTTACAGGATCAAGTTTTCTCCCCCCAGAAAGGCGTTTCCATCTTTCTCTCTCTACAAGGCAGCCGTCCCAGACCCCAGGTTTTCTCCAGGCCGTCTCTTCCCTTCTGGCCGCCTGAGTAGTCATTCCCGTTCCTTAAAACGAACGCTTTTCGGGGTTCTACTCGAATTTTTTTCGTAGCAAAAAAAAAGACTGTTCTCTCTGCCCAATCCTGGACCTCAAACTGCTGAATCATCACGTTCGGATCCGTCACTTCAGAATGGAGCCCTTCGCTCAGTGATTGCTGCGATGCAGCCGGCAGGAATTCCTCTGCTCCGTAGACATTCAGGATGTGTACCGTCACATCCTTATTTGTCCGCGGCACCAGCAATTTCTTTGGTTTGCGATCCAGGAAGATCACTACCTTTTCACGGACCTTCCTTCGGTCTGGCCTCTGCCCCAGGGTCTTTACGAAGGTAATGGCGGCGGTCATGGCCATTCTTTGCTCCAGGGGGATTCTCATAATCCCTTACCTGGACGACCTGCTAATCAAGGGTTCGTCCCCTAGGGTTCTAGACACCCTAAATTGCCGGGGCTAGATCATCAACAGGGAAGTCCTCTCCAACACCTTCTCAGCATCTGACCTTAACACATACTTACCTGCAGGAATGTCTGTGGTAAGAGGGTTGCCTCCATGAAAGCTGTGCCCTTCGGCCAGTTCCACACTCACCCCCTTCTTCCCATCAATCTTCTGGAGATCAGGGCAATCTCCCTTGTCCTCCTACGCTGGAAGCCTCTTCTGACAGGCAGGCCGTCTCACATTCTCTCGGACAACGCCACGACTGTGGCGTACATAAACAATCAGGGCGGGACCCGCAGCATACAAGTGACGGCAGTATCGACAAAGAATTCTGCATTGGGCGGAACCCCATGTTCCGGCCCTATCAGCCGTTCATATTCGGGAGCCCAAAAATTTTATTTTTTTTTCTTAGCCCCCAGGGCATAGCATCAGGCGAGTGGTCCCTACATTCCTCATTCTTCGTTCACACTTGTCAGTGTTGAGATTCTCCGGACGTCGATCTCACGGCGTCTCTGATGCTACGGCGCCTTGGTGATTCCGTGGTCTCAGTATCCGTTTCCTTACCTGTTTTCTCCTCTTCCCTTTCTCCCAAGGGTCGTAAAGAAGATACAAGCGGAAGGCATTCCGGTTGTCCGGGTAGCGCCAGACTGGCTAAGGCGCCCTTAGTATGCGGAACTAGTAAACATGCTCGTTTCCAGACCGTCTGGATCTCCTCTTGCAGGGCCTCCTCTTCCACCAGCGTTCTCAGTCTCTGAGTTTTAA
Organism: Oophaga sylvatica; assembly: GCA_033576555.1. Lineage (NCBI taxonomy): Eukaryota > Metazoa > Chordata > Amphibia > Anura > Dendrobatidae > Oophaga > Oophaga sylvatica. The sequence goes on from JARQOD010000008.1 coordinate 72,164,301, forward strand.
GGCATGGCCGTTGAGGCCGCGGTCCTAAGGCAGTCGGGATTCTCTCACCAGGTCATCCAGACCATGATCAGAGCCAGAAAACCAGCTTCTTCCCGCATTTACCACAGGTACTGGAAGGCCTTCTTCAGATTGTGTGAGGACAACAACCGATTTTCTATGTCTTTTTACCCTTCCTTCCCTCCTTGCTTTCCTTCAAGTAGGACTTGATTGATTCGGGTCTGTCCCTCAGTACCCTAAAGGGTCAGGTGTCCGCCCTGTCCATCCTTTTCCAGAGGGATCTGTCTTCCTTACCTCAAGTGAAGACCTTCCTCCAGGGGGGTCGCCCATCTGGCTCCCCCTTATCGTTCTCCTTTGGATCCCTGGGACCTGAATCTGGTCCTGAGCGTTCTCCAGTCTGCGCCCTTCGAGCCTCTTCAGGGCATCTTTTTCCTTCCTTTCTTGGAAAGTGCCTTTCCTGATTGCAGTCACGTCAATTAGGAGGGTCTCTGAGTTGGCGGCCTTTTCCTGTCGTTCCCCATTCCTGACTCTTCATCAGGACAAGGTAGTTTTCAGACCCGTTCCGACGTTCCTCCCCAAGGTGGTATCATCCTTCCACATTAATAAGGACATCATTCTTCCTTCATTCTGTCCTTCCCCGGTTCATCCTCTGGAGAGGTCTCTTCACAAGCTGGATGTGGTAAGAGCCATCCGGGTCTATCCTTCTAGGACTGCTCCTCTTCGTCAATCCGACTCTCTATTCGTCATCTCTGAAGGTCGCCGGAAAGGTCTCCTGGCCTCTAAGTCCACTATCGCTCGTTGGATTCGTTCTGCGGTACTGGAAGCGTACCACTTAAGGAAAAACGGCCCACTTCGGGAGTGAGAGCTCACTCCACCCGAGCTGTCGGAGCTTCTTGGGCAGTTCTGCACCAAGCCTCGGCACTTCAGATCTGCAAGGCTGCAACTTGGTCGTCTTTTGCGAGGTTCTACAGGGTTCATACCCAGGCCTCGTCAGATGCAGGCTTAGGTAGGAAGGTTCTGCAGGCGGCGGTGGGTCACCGACCTGCCTAGCTCCTTCTTCTTGCCTAAGTTATTTCCCACCCTTGGAACTGCTTTTGGACGTCCCATGGTTACCAGTGTCCCCCAATGAAGCGATAAAGAAAGAAGGATTTTTGGTACTTACCGTAAAATCTCTTTCTTGGAGCCTTCATTGGGGGACACAGCACCACCCGTTTTATTAGTTGTACCATGTTGGGCTTAAGAGCCTTCTGTTGGGTTGGTACATATCTTCGAGTTCCTGTTACTACTCCTACTGCTTTTTTGCACCAAACTGAGGTACTTTGCCTGTCGGTGGGTGTACAGTCATGGCCAAAAGTTTTGAGAATGACACAAATATTAATTTTTACAAAGTCTACTGCTTCACGTTTTCTAATGGCAATTTGCATATACTCCAGAATGTTATAAAGAGTGATCAGCTTAACAGCAATTACTTGCAAAGTCAATATTTGGCTAGAAAATGAACTTTATCCCCAAAACACATTTCAACATCATTGCAGCCCTGCCTTAAAAGGACCAGCTAACCTCTTTCAGTGATTGCTCCATTAACACAGGTGTGGGTGTTGATGAGGACATGACTGGAGATCAATCTGTCATCATTAAGTAAGAATGACACCACTGGACACTTTAAAAGGAGGCTGGTGCTTGGCATCATTGTTTCTCTTCTGTTAACCATGGTTATCTCTAAAGAAACACGTGCAGTCATCATTGCAATGCACAAAAATGGCCTAACAGGGAAGAGTATCGCAGCTAGAAAGATTGCACCTCAGTCAACAATCTATCGCATCATCAAGAACTTCAAGGAGAGAGGTTCCATTGTTGCCAAAAAGGCTTCAGGGCGCCCAAGAAAGACCAGCAAGCGCCAGGACCGTCTCTTAAAAGTGTTTCAGCTGGGGATTGGGCTACCAGCAGTGCAGAGCTTGCTCAGGAATGGCAGCAGGCAGGTGTGAGTGCATCTGCACGCACTGTGAGGCGAAGACTCTTGGAGCAAGGCCTGGTCTCAAGGAGGGCAGCAAAGAAGCCACTTCTCTCCAGAAAAAACATCATGGACAGACTGATATTCTGCAAAAGGTACAGGCAGTGGACTGCTGAGGACTGGGGTAAAGTTATTTTCTCTGATGAATCCCCTTTTCGATTGTTTGGGACATCAGGAAAACGCCTCATTCGGAGAAGACAAGGTGAGCGCTACCACCAGTCTTGTCTCATGCCAACTGTTAAGCATCCTGAAACCATTCATGTGTGGGGTTGCTTCTCAGCCAAGGGAATCGGCTCTCTCACAGTCTTGCCTAAAAACACAGCCATGAATAAAGAATGGTACCAGAATGTCCTCCAAGAGCAACTTCTCCCAACCCTCCAAGAGCAGTTTGGCGATCAACAATGGCTTTTCCAGCATGATGGAGCACCTTGCCATAAAGCAAAGGTGATAACTAAATGGCTCAGGGAACAAAACATAGAGATTTTGGGTCCATGGCCTGGAAACTAGATCTTAATCCCATTGAGAACTTGTGGTCAATCATCAAGAGACGGGTGGACAAACAAAAACCTAAAAATTCTGACAAAATGAAAGCATTGATTGTGCAAGAATGGACTGCTATCAGTCAGGATTTGGTCCAGAAGTTGATTGAGAGCATGCCAGGGAGAATTGCAGAGGTCCTGAAGAAGGGTCAACACTGCAAATATTGACTTGCTGCATTAACTCATTCTAACTGTCAATATAAGCTTTTGTTACTCATATGTTTGCAATTATTATATTTCTGTCTGTGATAAAAACATCTGTCAAACACACATAAAAACCAGAGGGCAGCAGATCATGTGAAAATATAATATTTGTGTCATTCTCAAAACTTTTGGCCATGACTGTATACTGCAGGGGGAGGAGCTACTTTTCTCCTTTTTTGCATAGTGTCAGCCTCCTAGCAACAGCAGCATACACCCATGGTTACCTGTGTCCCCCAATGAAGGCTCCAAGAAGAGATTTTACGGTAAGTACCAAAAATCCTTCTTTTACACCTATATTCCATTATACAGGTCCTTCTCAAAAAATTAGCATAGTGCTAAATTTCATTATTTTCCATAATGTATTGATTACAATTAAATTTTCATATATTTTAGATTCATTACACACCAACTGAAATTTGTCAGGTCTTTTATTGTTTTAATACTGATGATTTTGGCATACAACTCCTGATAACCCAAAAACCTGCCTTAAAAAATTAACATATTTCAACCATCCAATAAAATAAGTGTTTTTTAAAAACAAACAAAAAAACCATCAAATAATAAAGTTCAGTTATGCACTCAATACTTGGTCGGGAATCCTTTTGCAGAAATGACTGCCTCCATGCCACGCCGCATTGAAGCAATCAGCCTGTGACACTGCTGAGGTGTTATGGAGGCCCAGGATGCTTCGATAGCGGCCTTAAGCTCATCCAGAGTGTTGGGTCTTGCGTCTCTCAACTTTCTCTTCACAATATCCCACAGATTCTCTATGGGGTTCAGGTCAGGAGAGTTGGCAGGCCAATTGAGCACAGTAATACCATGGTCAGTAAACCATTTACCAGTGGTTTTGGCACTGCGAGCAGGTGCCAGGTCGTGCTGAAAAATGAAATCTTCATCTCCATAAAGCATTTCAGCCGATGGAAGCATGAAGTGCTCCAAAATCTCCTGATAGCTAGCTGCATTGACCCTGCCCTTGATGAAACACAGTGGACCAACACCAGCAGCTGACATGGCACCCCACACCATCACTGACTGTGGGTACTTGACACTGGACTTCAGGCATTTTGGCATTTCCTTCTCCCCAGTCTTCCTCCAGACTCTGGCACCTTGATTTCCGAATGACATGCAAAATTTGCTTTCATCAGAAAAAAGTACTTGGGACCACTTAGCAACAGTCCAGTGCTGCTTCTCTGTAGCCCAGGTCAGGCGCTTCTGCCGCTGTTTATGGTTCAAAAGTGGCTTTACCTGGGGAATGCGGCACCTGTAGCCCATTTCCTGCACACGCCTGTGCACGGTGGCTCTGGATGTTTCTACACCAGACTCAGTCCACTGCTTCCTCAGGTCCCCCAAGGTCTGGAATCAGTCCTTCTCCACAATCTTCCTCAGGGTCCGGTCACCTCTTCTCGTTGTACAGCGTTTTCTGCCACATTGTTTCCTTCCAACAGACTTCCCATTGAGGTGCCTTGATACAGCACTCTGGGAACAGCCTATTTGTTGAGAAATTTCTTTCTGGGTCTTACCCTCTTGCTTGAGGGTGTCAATGATGGCCTTCTTGACATCAGTCAGGTCGCTAGTCTTACCCATGATGGGGGTTTTGAGTAATGAACCAGGCAGGGAGTTTTTAAAAGCCTCAGGAATCTTTTGCATGTGTTTAGAGTTAATTAGTTGATTCAGAAGATTAGGGTAATAGGTCGTTTAGAGAACCTTTTCTTGATATGCTAATTTTTTGAGACAGGTTTTTTGGGTTATCAGGGGTTGTATGCCAAAATCATCAGTATTAAAACAATAAAAGATCTGACAAATTTCAGTTGGTGTGTAATGAATCTAAAATATATGAAAGTTTAATTGTAATCATTACATTATGGAAAATAATGAAATTTAGCACTATATGCTAATTTTTTGAGAAGGACCTGTAGGTGTAAAACCGCACAAAAACAGCATCAAACCGCACCTGCGTTTTCTGCCAAGAGGTGCGGATTCTGTGCGGAAAAATCCGCAGGCAAATCCACAACATGTGCACAGGCCCTTAACGCCTTCACGACATATGATGTATATTTACATCATGTTGTATCACTGACTTTGATGCTAAGCTCACATCTTTCCCGACATATGAATGCTGATTTAATCATCCATCATATTTAAAGCTGCGGGTGGAACGATGCTCTGCCCGCGGCTGTTATCCTGTTAAATTCCCTCGTTAATCTCGGACAGCGGCATTTAATATACAAAGGGGCGTGTGGATTCTGTATTCCTATCCGTACGCCCCTGACATGTTTGCAGGGCGCTGATGAGTTGTCATGACAACCTGGGGGTCTTCTGATGACCGCCATGCTTGTCATTACGATCCTCCTGTGAAATCCAGCCCGTGGCCGGCGTTCATAGGAGATTGTGATTTTTCTCTAGACATAGGATGGCTGAACTACTGATATGTATAGCACAAGCAGTCAGACAATCGCAGCTTTAAGTCTCCTAAGTGGACTATTAAATAAAGTAAATGAAAGTTTAAGTCTCCCCTTTTTTGCCCCATTTAGAATAAATAAAAAAAAGTAAAAATTACACATTTGGTATCGCTGCATTCAGAAATGTCTTGTCTAGAAATGTCTGATCTATCAAAATATAAAATAAATTAATCAGTTCGGTAGACGGTGTCACAAGAAAAAATCTAAACAACATTGTATACACCAAAATGGTATCCATAAAAAAAAAAAAAAAAAGCTCATGGCACAAAAAAAATAAGCTGTCACAAGGCATTCTACCCCGGAAAATGGTGACAAAGTTTCATACAAATTTTCAGACTTTTTTTTTTTTTTTTCGCCACAAAGAAAAAAGATGTTTGGTATGTATGCACTTGTACTGACCTGAAGAATTCTAATGGCAGGTCCGTTTTACCGTATAGTGAACGTGGTAAAATAAAAAAAAAAAAAAAAAAGCAATTGTGAAATTGCGCTTTTCTTTGCAATTTCATCGCACTTGGAGATTTTTCTCGTGTTTTCCAGTACACTATATGGTAAAATTAAACAAGGCTTATACAGTTATATTGATGGAGATCTGAAAAGGTTATGTCTCTTGGAAGAAAGAGAGAAACACATAAAATGGCTGCAGCATGTAGGGGTTCAAGTTTGTCCTGGTTGAGCGAACATAACGCTGAGGCGGCCATATTTTTTCCAGTCCATATTGCACAGCCCAAACATGTTTAGTGACACCCGGCAACAATCTCCCTTTCTGGAAATATTCTTTCAACAAAATATCCTTCATGGATGAATAGTCTCTTTATTTGAGCGAAAGATGAAAAGAAGCGTTACAAGTCCTTCCTCTGTCAATTATTTTGGTTTGAATAATTCATTTTCATCAACTTGAGTCTGTGTATGAGGGGCCTTGGTCTCCTTCCACAGATTTCCATCAGCAGAAGGTCATTCTCCTACTGATAGTCGTCCTTGCCAAAAGTAGGATCCACGTTCCACCTTAAGGAAGACGTCGTGTTGCCTGCCTTCTCCCAAGCCGGGATCTGGTTCCTTCTCAATTTGGATATCGTCACCATTTGGTCAGCTGTAGACTTTGCTTATCACTCAAAGGGCAAAGTGCCACCCTTCCCTGTGACTGCTGAATCTGGGGGCATCATGGACACCGCCACTGCCCCACAAGTGTGCAGTGTGGCCATGTGCTTGTTTCTTCACTCTTTTTACCATACTTTACAGGATGCATGTTTTTCAATAAACTCTGCTACCTTCTCTATTGTCCCATCCCTACGGACCTCTTTGGAACTTCCCATCCTGTATCTCCTCAATAGCACAAACAAAGTTTTTGTTAGAAGTAAAAGCCTTTTCTCGTACTGCCTAGAGGCCACACAGCACGCACCCTGTGATATTCTGTCTTTCTACAATTATGCTGTTCTGTTATGGTTATACCAGATGTTTCTCATCCATATTTTGCAGCCAGTCCGCAGATATGTAAAAGCGGCCTTATTGGTTAGTGTATTTGTTCTTAAATATGTTCCTTCTTCTCCACTAGGTAGAATTTTCGCAGCTCATTAGCTGGAGTTTACTTCGTATCCGCCTCCTAATAGCAGCAGCTATAACTCAGTCTGTGTCCCCAAGTGGAAAGTACAAGAAAAATCTTTACTCGTTGCTGTCACATTTGTTACAAGTGCAAAACAGAAAATTTAGTGTTTTTAATTTATTTATTTATTTTTTCTCCCCTTCCTACAGAGAGACAGGTCACCCCACAGAAGCAGCCCTAGTGACAGTAGGCCGAAATGTGGTTTCTGTCATGCTGGTGATGAAGAAAATGAAACGCGAGGAAAGCTTCATATATTTAATGCAAAAAAAGCAGCAGCCCACTACAAGTGCATGGTGAGTATCCCGACTGCAATATGTGACCGGTTCTCTGTGGTGGAGCAGAAAAGTCCTCTCTCGTCTGTTCTACTTCTTTGCAGAAGCTGTTTGTTTACTTGCACTGCTTTGTAATTTTTTGCATGGTACGGTAAGTTTTGTTTTCTTGTGTTTTTTGTGTTTATTCATTCTGAGGCTGAGTACTAGTGATGCGCAGACGTGCTGGGATAAGGTGTTATCTGAGCATGCTCGGGCGCTAACATTGTGCTCAAATAATATATGTTCAAGGCCCCGCACCTGCATGTCTCGAACACAACACATGCACGCCAAAGACACTCGGTTAGCACCTAAGCATGATCGGATAACACCTTATCCCAGCACGTTCACTCATCACTACTGAATACTTTAGATTTCTGTTCTTGGGTCAGGTTTATTTATTTTTTGCTGCCAAAAACTTCTCTCTGGTTCTTTGGGACTTGGAATGTGACATGAAAAAAATAATGCAAGGTTTTTTTTAATCAAGAACACAGTTATGAGGTCTCCTGCTTTGCTAGTAATTGTTTGAGTATCAATTTATTGTGTTTTTTTTTTTTTTAAGTTTGGTAATTATTATTAACAATTACTTAGGGGTAAATGTCAGGCTATAACAGTGCAGCAGAAAACTGCATTGCTACTGCAGAAGAACCACAGCATTAAGGGTGTTTTGCCCCTGTCCTATTTACTTATGAAGAAAATAGTATTTTTGATATTTTTATAAGTTACTACTAATTTAAAAATGTTTTATAAAATAAATGATGTGGCTGGTGCCCTGAAGATTTAGTAATACTTCTTGCCTTGTGGCAATGTGTATGTAGCTGTTATTGCTTCTCTCACAGTAGCTGCGCTCTGCTGTAAAAGTATCATTTATGTTCCTTTGCTGGTTCTTTTCTAGTGCAGTAAAAAGCCACAGTTAGTATATGCAGATCCTGCCGGAGATGGCGGAAGACAGAGGAAGCGCAGGCAATGTGTCACTGCAACTGCACACCGCAGGAAAGTGGCATTCGGATGTGTAGAATGTTTAAGTTTGTTTTTTCTTTCTTTTTTTTTTTTCTTTTAGGGCAGTCGGAGCAGGGTCTGTTTTTTATTTTTCTGCCCATATCATAATCTGAATTAGAAATAAATAAACAGAAATCTGACAACTTTTACACTTGTAGCCATGAATCCAAGCCTAGCTTTGGTATTGAATCCTCTAAGGAGTGCGAGAAGGTGGTGCAGACACACTGCTGTGTCATCGTCTTTTGTGATTGGTGTATCACGTCTTTCCACCTCTGCAGAGGTGTTATCTGTGATTTAATCCTGCCTCTGATGATAAGGAGACTACTGAAAACTCTTCTTGAAAGTAAGCGACAAAAAAGCCCCAATGGCCAGTGGGACAATTGCAAGATTACTCATTTTTCGTTTTAATAAAGATTGTGATGTGGAATTTAAAAAAAAAAAAAAAAAATCCTGATTTAAACACTAGGTAATTTTCTGATCATAGCTTCTCTTTACGGAGTTATCATAATGTAAGTTTATTGGTTAATTTCTTGCAACTGAGGACAAGTTTGCTTGAGTTTATAGTTTTCATGTAGCAATAAACTTAAGTTTTAACCATTTATTTAGCTGCCATATAAATATGGCCTCCTCTCCTGAATAGTTTGCCTACAGCTCGTGGTTGTGAGGGCAATGTTTGCAGTCTTAACCATTATATTACTGTTCCTGAGTAAACGTAGTCAGCTGTAAAGCCGGAGATAGTTACAAGGGGGGAAAAACTCATTGTGAAAATCACAAGTGTTAAACGTCAGTCGTGCTGCACACCTTTTTAACCCCTCTCTGACATCAGACGTACTATCCCGTCCATAAAACCCATGACAATCTGACCATGGACGGGATAGTACGTCATAGGCGATCAGCTGCGCTCCCGGGGGGAGCCGCCGGGTGTCAGCTGACTATCACAGCTGACACCCGGGACTGTGATCCAACATGATCGCGGTGTACCAGGGGCACAGGGGAGCATCGTGCAGGGAGGGGGCTCCCTGCACGCTCCCTGAGACCCTCAGAACAGCGCGATGTGATCGCGCTGTTCTGAGGCCTTCCTCCCTCCAAGGACCCAGATCCAAGATGGCCGCCGGGTCCTGCAGGGAGGCGGCTTCCTCAGTGCCTGCTGAGAGCAGGCACTGAAGCCTGCAGCAGTGCCAGAGCGATCGCTGGTGTGACAGAGTGCTGTGCACACTGTCACACCAGCGATCTGACATTTTACAGTGATGTCCCACCCTGGGACAAAGTAAAAAAGTGAAAAAAAATAAAAATAAACAGGTTTTAAAAAAAAAATTCCAAAATAAAGAAAAATATATATATATTCCCCCAAAAACTCATTTTTTTCCTGTAAATAAAAAAAAACAAAACAATAAAAGTACACATATTTGGTATCGCCGCGTCCTTAACGACCCCCCTTATAAAACTGTCCCACTAGTTAACCCCTTTAGTGAACCCCTTAAAAAAAAAAAACAAAGCAAAAAATCAATGCTTCATCATCATACCGCCAAACAAAAAGTGGAATAACACGCGATCAAAAAGACCGATATAAATAAACATGGTACTGCTGAAAACGTCATCTTGTCCCGCAAAAAACGAGCCATCATACAGCATCAGAGAAAAAATAAAAAAGTTATAGCTCGCAGAATAAAGCGATGCAAAATAATTATTTTTTATATAAAATTGTTTTTATTGTATAAAAGCTAAAAAAAAACTAAAAAAAAATGATATAATTGAGGTATCGCCGTAATCGTACTGACCCGAAGACTAAAACTGCTTTATCAATTTTACCACACACGGAACGGTATAAACGCCTCCCCCAAAAGAAATTCACGAATTGCTGATTTTTGTTCATTCTAACCTCCCAAAAATCGAAATAAAAAGCAATCAAAAAATGTCACGTGCTGAAAAATGGTACCAATAAAAACGTGAACTCTTACCTCAAAAAATAAGACCTCACATGACTCTGTGGGCCAAAATATGCAAAATTATAGCTCTCAAAATGGGTGATGCAACAACTATTTTTTTGCAATAAAAAGCGTCTTTTAGCGTGACAGCTGCCAAACATAAAAACCCGCTATAAATAGTAAATCAAACCCCCCCTTTATCACCCCCTTAGTTAGGGAAAAATAATAAAATTTAAAAAATGTATTTATTTCCATTTTCCCGTTAGGGTTGGCGCTAAAGTTAGGGTTAGGGTTGGGATTAGGGTTAGGGGTGTGTTAGGGTTAGGTATGTGGTTAGGGTTGGGACTAGGGTTAGGGGTGTGTTGGGGTCAGGGTTGGAGTTAGAATTGGGGGGTTTCCGCTGTTTAGGCACATCAGGGGCTCTCCAAATGTGACATGGCGTCTGATCTCAATTCCAGCCAATTCTGCGTTGAAAAAGTCAAACGGTGCTCCTTCACTTCTGAGCTCTGCCATGCGCCCAAACAGTAGTTTACCCCCACATATGGGGTATCAGCGTACTCTGGACCCCAAGAGTTATTGTGCAATTTGTCCTATTTCTTCTGTTACCCTTGGGAAAATAAAAAACTGGGGGCGAAAATATCATTTTTGTAGAAAAAAAAAAAAAAAGGATTTTTTTATTTTTACGGCTGTACGTTATAAACTTCTGTGAAGCACTTCGGGGTTCAAAGTGCTCACCACACATCTAGATAAGTTCCTTTTGGGGTCTATTTTCCAAAATGGTGTCAATTGTCAGGGGTTTCCACTGTTTAGGCAGATCAGGAGCTCTCCAAACACGACATGGCATCCAGCCAATTCTGCGTTGAAAAAGTCAAACGGCGCTCCTTCCCTTCCAAACTCTGCCATGCACCCGAACAGTGGTTTATCCCCACATATGGGGTATCCGCTACTCAGGACAAATTGCACAATAACTTTTGGAGTCTTTTTACCCTTGGGAAAATTAAAATTGGGGTGAAAAGATCATTTTTGTGGAAAAAATGATTTTTTTAATTTTACTACTTTACGTTATAAACTTGTGTGAAGCACTTGGGGGTTCAAATTGCTCACTAAGTTCCTTAGGGGGTCTAGTTTCCCAAATGGCGTCACTTGTGGGGGGTTTCCACTGTTTAGGCACATCAGGGGCTCTCCAAATGCAACATGGCGTCCAATCTCAATTCCAGCCAATTTTGGTTGGAAAAAGTCAAATGGTGCACCTTCCATTCCGAGCTCTGCCGTGCGCCCAAACAGTGGTTCCCCTCACATATGGGGTATCAGCGTACTCAGGACAAATTGGACAACAACTTTTGGGGTCCAGTTTCTCCTGTTACCCTTGGGAAAATAAAAAATTAGTGACTAAAAGATAATTTTTGTGGGAAAATAATAGGATTTTTTATTTTCATGCCCGGGCATTATAAACTTGTGTGAAGCACTTGGGGGTTCAAAGTGCTCACCAAATATCTAGATAAGTTCCTTAGGGGGTCTAGTTTCCAAAATGGGTCACTTGTGTGGGGTTTCCACTGTTTAGGCTCATCTGGGGCACTGCAAACGGAACATGACCCCCCCCCCCCATCAACGTCTGCATTCCAAAACGTTACTACTTCCTTTCCAAGCCCTGCCGTGCGCAGTTTCTCCCCCCTCCACCCCCCACATATGGGGTATCAGCGTACTCAGGACAAAATCGACTACAACTTTTGGGTCCAATTTCCTTGTGAAAAATCAAAAATTTGGGACTAAAAAATCATTTTTGTGGAAAATTGTTTTTTTGGTTTTTTTTTTCACACCCAGGCATTATAAACTTTTGTGAAACACTTGGGGGTTCAAAGTGCTCACAACAGATCTAGATAAGTTCCTTAGGGGGTCTAGTTTCCAAAATGGTGTCACTTGTGGGGGGTTTCCACTGTTTAGGCGCATCGGGGCTCTCCAAACGCGACATGGCATCCAATCTTAATTCCAGCCAATTGTAGTTTGAAAAAGTCAAATGGCGCTCCTTCCCTTACAAGCTCTGCCGTGTGCCCAAACAGTGGTTTCCCCCCACATATGGGGTATTGGCGTACTCAGGAGAAATTGCACAACAACTTTATCTGTCCATTTTCTCCTTTTACCCTTGTGAAAATAAAAATAAAAAGTTTGTAAAAGATAATTTTTGTGGCTAAAAAGTTAAATATTCATTTTTTCCTTCCACGTTGCTTCAGCTCCTGTGAAGCACCTGAAGGGTTAATAAAATTATTGAATGTGGTTTTGAGTACCTTGAGGGGTGCAGTTTTTAGAATGGTCTCACTTTTGGGTATTTTCTGCTTTATAGACCCCTCAAAGTGACTTCAAATATGAGGTGGTCCCTAAAAAAAATGGCTTTGTAAATTTTGTTGTAAAAATGAGAAATCGCTGGTCAACTTTTAACCCTTATAATTTCCTAACAAAAAAAAATTTTGGTTCCAAAATTGTGCTGATGTAAAGTAGACATGTGGGAAATGTTATTTCTTAACTATTTTTGTGTGACATATTTCTCTGTTTTAAGGGAAAAAAATTCAAAGTATGAAAATTGCACAATTTTCAAAATTTTCACCATATTTGCGTTTTTTTTTTCAAAAATAAACGCAAGGTATATCGAAGAAATTTTACCACTAATGTGAAGTGCAATATGTCACGAGAAAACAATCTCAGAATCGCCAAGATCCGTTGAAGCGTTCCAGAGTTATAACCTCATAAAGAGACAGTGGTCAGAATTGTAAAAATTGGCCTGGTCATTAACGTGCAAACCACCCTTGGGGGTGAAGGGGTTAAATTAGTGGGTTAATAGCAGTCCTTATAGACTAACACAGATAGACTAACAGAATTTATTCTACATTTTTTTTAAGTGTTTTTGTTTTTTTTGTTTTCTCTCCACCTAGCTTTTCTCTTCTGGTACAGTCCAGCTAACAACAACCTCAAGGGCCGAAGTTGGAGACTTTGACATAAAAACTGTGATACAAGAAATGAAACGTGGCAAACGCATGGTAACTATATGTTTTATACATTGTACTCGTATACAAACCTCCGTCTTGGACTCCCGTACTTTGGAGCATATGGAGCATATGTTTTATTATGAAAAAAATACCAGACTTTTCCTTACCTCTGCAATGAGCGGCCTAAACGGTTTGTCAGTATTAATTTCAGACTCTGACAAGTGCTATATATTGTTCCATGTTGTTGTTCGGTTTACACTTGATTTGAGCAGAAGTGAAAACATGACATCCATAATCCTGCTGAATTTGTAATGTTCTCTTAGTCTTCTTGAAAAAGGAGATAAACTAAAAGTATGTTAGGCCTAGTTATCACATGTTAAAGGGGTCTTCCGGCCTGGAGGGGAAATCCTGAAGTCATTTTGTGGCTGCTGATTAGCAAATCCTGACATTGTGCATTATGCAATCTGTGCTAGGATTCCCATGGATTAAAAGATCGGGCGAGTGGTTGTATGACTGGCAGGATGTGATCCGCATGTGGGCAATCACCTGCTGACTAGACTCGCATTAACTTCTGTGCTCTTCAGAGATGAGCGGATGGAAATCTCATACTGGCATTTACATGACCGCCCTCCTGACAACGTGCAGTCACATTGACTACCTCAAACCCAGAAAACCTCCTTAACAAGTCGTATTACGGACTTTTATTACTTTATCCGCTGTCTGATTACTTGGAGATCTGCGGCTGGGACTCTGACCGATCACTAGATCCTGAGACGCCATTCCTTCTCGCTGGACAAGGGTATTAAGGAGTTTGCTTAGTGTGGTGATCTTGCATGCATCCTGTCTCTCCAGCCAGTATCTAACGGGCAGACAGCAGCCATTAATTGGAGCAGCAGGACATGTGCATGACTACCTCTACATTCGTTGCATCCTTGCAATGGAAAGGGACCTCATTCTATAGATTGTGGGGTCCTCGCAGCAATCAGACATTTATCACCTATTCTGTATATAGGTGGTAGTGCTTGCTCTTCATGGAAAAACATTCTAAAGGGGCCATCCGACCATCCACAAGATGGGTAACAAGTTGCTGATTGTTGGGCCCTCGGGCCCCGATAAGTTGTGATGGGACAAACACTTTCAGTAAAACAATGTAAAGATTTCCGTGCCATTTGTTACAGGATTTCTTTGCTGTAGCTTTTGTACATATTTTTACTGTTCTCTTATTAAATCTCTTATTAAATTTCTTTCACACTTTTCCCCCCTTTTTACTTTTTTTCGTATCTTGTATTACGTAGAAGTGTACGTTATGTGGCCTTCTGGGTGCCACCATCGGATGTGAGATCAAGGCCTGTGTGAAAACTATCACTATCATTGCGGCGTACAAGATAAAGCTAAATACATCGAAAACATGTCACGAGGAATTTACAAGTAAGAGTTTGACTGTCTACCAAAGTGCAGTATTAATGACTGTTAAAGGTGGTACCCTGACGGCTGATTCATGCTGCCCGAAACACATGCGGGATGAATCTGAGCCGGCTCTTATTGCACCCTTGTATGTTACACTGTGGCGACTCGGAGAACACTCCCCTTAAGGCAATTTTCCTATGATGTGGATTTCACTTTGCAGGTCTATAATAGCAATTTACTGTACAATTTGGGGTTTTCCAAATCCAACTCGCACATTGCAGAAAAAAATCTGCACCAAACTGAAAGCGTTATGCAGATCTCCAAGATAGACATGCAGATTCTTTCTGATGATTTTATTTTTTTTATGCTTGTAACCTAATCCATAGCAGAAAGTTTCCATAATGTGTTGAGCATGGCCTAAGATTGTGGCCAATGACCATTCCCTTATAGATGACTAGTCTAAGAGACAGGTTTCTCCATTTGTACACACATAGGTTCCCGGTGGATTCTGCCTGCCCTCTGAAGCTTACACACCTCCCCCTATGTGTTGGCGTAGACACGTGGTTCCCAGCCCCTATTTTACAATATCGGCTGAGCACTAGGCATTCTGGCAGCTAAGCACGCCAATCACCCAATTTGGGGAAGAGTTTTAAATCTGATCTGCTTTCTGGCACTCCTTTCCTATGGCAGAAAGGATTTAGGCACGTCCGTGTAGTGTATTATGGATGTCATATCATACTATAATCTGTCACTATATCCTTGTATTTCTCAGGCTGTATTGTAAAAATCACAGTGGAAATGATGAACGAGACGAAGAGGATGAAGAGCGTGAAAGCCGGAGCAAAGGGAACGCTGCCGACGTACAAGGCAATAACAATCCACCGCAGGTCAATGGAAATTAAGAGCCAAGCAACTAAAATCAGAGGGCTGTGCCAGAAGCATGGCCTTGCGCCACACATTAGTGATGGGGGAATGCTGGACATATTATTTTTTAAGTTGCATTTTAGTGAAGATTGTAAAGCAAAAAAAAAAAATTCTGGTGTAAATTTTTCACATCAACCAAAACTGTGTTTGGGTAATGATTTTTCATTAACCCACCCAAGACTTTTTGGGCAGGATTTTTTTTTCTCTGCATCTCCTATCCTGTTTTCGTGTTTTTATTTTATTTTTATTTTTTTTTTTATACTTTAAATTCCTGCCCTCAGTGCGGAACCTGGCTGGAAGTCGCTTGCAAGGTATTTTTCTTACAATGCGGCAGCAAATAAATGAAATGTTTGCCCCTCTCAATGTCTGTAGCTTTTTTTTTTTTTTTTTTTCTTTTATACCAATGTCCCCAGTTCCTTGGCATTCCAGCCTGTAAAAGTGATCAAAAAGACATGTTATATGCGTTGTAGCCATTCAGTATGGCACTACTTTATTGTTTGGTACAGCAATATTGTACATGTCTATGTCCCTTCATAAATACATGTGTATTATCAGACACTAGGGCTGTCTGCTGTGTAATTTTTCTAGGAAAAATACATCTTTAACTGCCAGCAAATCAGTCTACCATTAGGCTACGTTCCTACAATGAGTTTCTTTACACTTCATATTTATGAAAAATGCTAGTAACATGTTTTACTTAATGGTGCAGAAGATTTGCAACATCAAAAGCTCCTCATGGGAGCGTAGCCTTATGGTCCAGTTCAGACCACCGTAATGTCAGTCCACAGCAGACTGCACAGTAGTATAAGGCCGGTGTCACACTCGCGAGTGTGATGCATGTATTTCTATGCAGCCGCACCTCCGGTCCGAGTACCGGGTGTTGATGCGAGAAACTCGTGAGAGTTTCTCGCATCACACGCGCACACGTGACACCGGCCTAAGGCTGAGCTCACATGAAGGCCAGCTACACCCATAGACTGCAGATGCGTCCGTGTGTCGCTCTATGCTCTTGTCACGCTCGGGGCCGTGTGCATACAGGAAATCTGATGCTCATGTGATTCGGCCCATTAAACTCACCTTGGACCATGTGCAGACCTGGCCTGAAATATTACTCCAGTCTGAACTGTACCCATAAATGCTATGTTCCCATCTGACAGACTTGTTACTGATGTTTCTGTGATTCCCCCATTCATTTGATTATGTTTTGCAGAAATCTATTCATACATGCAGGATGGATGATCAGTCCAGAAATGTTGGTAAACATATATGAACATATCCCGTGTATCAATGTAGGTTGTCTGTCCTGATCATGTGCTGCCATAGTAAGGGTATGATCACAACACACGTTTTTTCAGCAGTCAAAAATATCTGTTTTTCAAGCAAAAAACTGCTCAGAAGTCCACTTTTTTTTTTTTTTTTTTTTTGTGGATGGGGAGGCTCTTACTAGCATTAACCAGACAATTTTAAGATTAAACAATGAAGAAAAAAACTAATGTGTTTTTATTTTTAAGAGCAAAAATGCAAAAAAAAAATAAAATGCCTTAGCGTCTTTTTAGTCTTCCCATTGACTCATATTGAGCATCTTCCCAGCTGAAAAAGTATGTACGGCACGTCTTTTAAGCACTTGCTGCAAATAGCATAAAAAAACTTTGAACAGCACTAAAACTTTTACGCATATTATTTTTTTTATTTTGTTGCTCTGGAAATAGAGTGGCAGCTGGGTTATGGCAAGGCTACACCCACCTGTCACATTCATGGAGTCTTATTTTTGCACGTGACTTTGTTTTTTGTCTTGATTGCCTATCGCCAATCTTTTAAAAGACATGCTAAAGTCTGACTATTCAATGGAGCACGATGTGTTTATGCATAGAAATGAATGGGAAGATTACACACAATGTGGAGAGATAGTGTGAACATGCCCTTAAGGCCCCGTCACACCTAGCGACACACCGGTGATCCCGACAACGATATGCACTTGTCAGGATCGCTGGTGTGTCGCTACATGATCGCTGCTGAGCTGCCAAACAGGCAGCGATCAGGACAGCGACACTGCGGGTAACGTCACTTAGTAACCCGCAGTGTACATTGGATACCAGCCCGCTGATGCAGGCAGCTGGTAACCAAGGTACACATCGGGTTTCCAGGCACCGCGCAGTGCCTGGAAACCCGATGTGTACCTTGGTTACCAGCTCCCCTGCAGCAGCGCGCTGGTATCCAATGTACACATCGGGTTTCCAGGCACAGCCCCGGGCCAGGAAACCCGATGTGTACCTTGGTTACCAGCTGGTCTCCTGCCTGCCACAGGCAGCGATGTGTGCTGGCCAGCGGGAGACCAGCGATCAAAAAAGTCCAGACATTTCTGACACAACCAGTGATTCACAGCAGGGGCCTGAACACTGGTACATGTCAAACATAGCGAGATCGCTGTTGCGTCACAAAACTTGTGACTCAGCAGCAATCTCGCTAGCGATCTCGCTATGTGAGACGGGGCCCTTAGTCATCGTCTCCAGCTCTGCTTCTATGTAAGCACAACACTTTCAGGAGAGTTTTTTTTTGTTTTGTTTTGTTTTTTTAAGCTAATATTGTTTTTTTTTCTGCCCCATTTGTAGTAAAGATGATAAAATAGAATATGCTTGTAGCTTTTTGTATACAGTTATGGAGTGTTCTGTACAGAAAACTGGAAAACCTGTTCTGTTCACACTAAGTTGGAATTGTCAAAACTACCTGTTTATTTGTAGCGATCCGGCAAGCCCTTTCTTCTCCTTTTCCAGTTGTCATCTCTGAATGATGGTTTTCTGCGAATGTCATTTAGCTGATCGATATTCTATATCATGTGCCACGCTGTCATGGATCAATCATATAAAATCATTTTATTAAAAGAAAAATACTGTCTTTAGGATTATGTGATTAAATTCCAGTTTTAAGATCGGCTTCTGTGAATGATCTGGTGCTTGTAATGGATTTGTTTCTGCTGCGTATAGGTCCAATGTCTTGCAACGTGGCAGTCCCATGACAACCCAGAGCAGATAGTGACTGGGTTTTGTATAGATTTAATTTTCCCTTCTACCAATCTTGGATCGATCACTGATCAGACGATCATCTTCGCAATGCCAGATGCTGAAATTAACGTGAAAGCAAATTATTATCGGTGCAAATATAAGCAAAGATTTGATGCTTGTATCAGAGTGAATGATGTGATACACATGGGAAACATTTGACATATTTGGGAATAATTGCTTGGGTACATGGACTATATAAAGGGTCTACATTGATTCAGAGTGCAGTCATCCTTTGGAGTTTTGAGCATGCTCTGTTTGCGGGCATCCGGGATGGGAGATGCAGTGTAACTCTGTCCTTTCAGTATTTCGTAGTTTTACTCGAAGGGGTTGTATGAAATGAGAAAAACCTAGGTGGTTTCTTCAGGAATCTGCTCTGCTATTGGCCATGCGCATGGCTGATATTGGTGTTAAGCCCCTATAAAGGCAATGGAGCCGAGCTGCAAATCCATGCATAGTTCATAGACAAGAGTGATGCCTTTTCTCAACATCACTTCTGTTTTTCTAATCCCCTTTAATGTGGATATACTAGTTTTCTTGACTTTATGACTTTAGATAATGTGAGAAATAAGTCAATGATTGATATATCTTTTTTACTGTAAGGTTTGAAATGAACAAGTTGATATTTGGGGAACCGGTCATGAGTTTAAGCTTTTTAGAGGATGATGCTATGGAGAAATTGTGGATACCTCCCACACGGCCAGTGTACTGAAGTCATCAATGCCAGGAGGCAGAGTGGGAATTATCTACAATTTCTCCATATCTTCATCCTCTTTGGTTTTGACAATCCCCTGGATTGCAGCATCTTGGATCAGGTTGGTATAATCTGATGATAATCCTTATTGTTTGTCGTATAAGGCCCTATTTGCGCTACTTTTTCTGTAGAGTTTAAACTTTGGGATTAAGTTGCTGGAAGTGTATAGTGCCGCTAATATCCCTCATGTGACACCAACTGGACTCCTGCTACTATACAACAGAGTGAGGGACGTCCATAAATGCGGTCTTCTGAGATTTGGTGACAGTTGCTGGTAACATTAAAATGGCCCTAACTTACCTATAAAATCTTCCGCCTTCAGTGCCGCATCCCTGAGTCCCTACTAGTTCTTCATTGGTCATTCAGGTGACCACTTTCTCCAGTCACTGGCCCCAGCGGTGATGTTGGCCTGTACAGCACGTGGGTTGTACTATATTCCTACATGATCACTTTCTTCTCGGAAAAGCCTTTCTGATGATGTGACCATGATCCTTTCCTTGTCCAGCTGGTGTCAGTTATATGGGATTTTTCCACGAGCCAAGTTACTAACTCTGATGGGTTCCCCAGATTTCTAGTAACTGGTTAATTGCAAATTGTTCAGATAATCCTGTAAAAACTGACAGGAGCAGGTAATGATATGAAGAATTATTTCCTTATTTCTCTGCAGCGTATAGGTATGGCAGAATTCATGTTCCAGCTGTTTGTCAGGACAGAGGGACCAGGTAGTCGCCACATTAGCAAGTTGTTGAACCCCACTCTCATCCGTCCTCTCCCGACCAGGATAAGTGTTAGGAATCTTATCAGGATCTCTATTTGGCGGTGGGATTGTTGTAGCCATAATGCTCTGCTGATGTGCGGCGCTGATCACACAGTCTACTTTTGAGTCAATTTTGACATACAAAAAGTCAAAGCCAGAAGTATAAAGAGAAGGCTTCTAATGCAACAAATTGGGAGAATTTTTTTTTTTTAATACCATATTGCTGATCACACCTTATTGCATTATTTATTTTTCTTGTGAGTGTGTTGTGGCGACTGAAACTGCAATTCTGAAGATTCTACTTGTTTTCTCTTCATGGCATTTACTGACGGGGTTAATTTTATATTTTGTTCTGAATTTTGTGGATGCGGCAATACCAAATGTTTGGATTTATTTTTATTTATTTTTTTTAATGGCAGGAAAACCAGGGCGATTCTAATTTTTTATTTTTATTTTTTTCATATGTTTAGGCAGTTGCCCTACAGTTCCTTCGTTATGATGTTGCATAGAAACTAAGACGCTCGCCTTTCAAAGAGTTTGGCACATTTTGTTGCAGCGGACCCTTCATAAAGGCTGATCTGCAAAACGCTAATCTTGATGAATCTGTGCCAAAATGTTGTAACTCCTTTCTGACATGAGATCTAACGATACATCTTGTGTTGTGTCTCCTGTATACAGCGGGCTCAAGAGCTGAGCCTACACCAGGTGTACAGCTGGAATACATGGCTGGCATCTCCCTAGATTTTCTGTAGCCAGAATCATTGCTGATCACTGTATTTTAACCTCTTAAATGCTACTGTCAGAAACTGACAGTGGCATTTAAGTGATGTTCATGGTGGTGTACGCGGTCACTGACTGTCACTGGTCTCGCAGAAGGGTTATCCTGACAGCAGGGGCTCTTCTGAAGACCTCCATTGAAGCGGTCATCTTGGTCTGCCAACAGACAGAATTTTACTGTATACTGCAATGCTGTGGTATTGTAGTGTGTAATAGAAGTGATCGAACGTGCACTATTACAGCTGGGAATGTTCTGTGTGTTTTTGTCTTTTTTTTTTTTTTTTTTTTTGGGTGGGTTTCTCAAACTCCTCTGCATTTCAGAGAACCTAGTTTTAAGAGCTGGCTTTTACCCGCACAGCTACAGATGATTGACGGGGCACTCCCTATGTACACCCGTGGGTGAGACCTGACCATCACCTAGGCTGGAGATAGGAAAATAAAACCCTTTTTGTGCAGCCTGACTGATTCATGCTGTCCATGGTTTGGGCAGGAAGAATCCGATAGGCCGGCCTTCTGGCATTGTAAATGGAAGCTAATCACATTAATTAATCCCCCTTCCACCATTGCAGTTTATGAAGGCAGACATTCTTAACTCAAAAACTCCATGAGATAAATATGAGTTTCTTTGCAGAGATATTGTGACACTTTTCTAGAATGCCATATTTAGGGCCAAAACGTTGTCATTTAATTTGGCATTTTCAACAGGAAAGTTTCCCCTTTTCAAATAAATCCTATGTGATCTGCAGGCAGGATGTTAATAGAGAGGGGGGAAGATGATCACATTTATAGTATTGTTTTTGAAAAAAATTCTTCATGTCAGTGTGTCCAGTGGGAGGTCCTGCTTGTGATTAACAGTCTACCCTGTGTGACTGTGCATGCAGAGAGCTGTCAATCACTGAGTAGGACCGCCCACTGGACTCCTAGGCATATAAAACACCAGGGATGTCAATGAATATAACCCAAATTATACTAAATATTTCTTATATATCATTATCCTCCGCTTCTCCTTCTTTATTCCCTGCAATCTAGTCTGACTGTATCTACAACATAAGTTTTTTCATGCTACCTAAATGTTCTAAATTCCCAAATATGTCTAACGCCTTTTTAAAAGATAAAAATGTTATATACCTGCCCTCACCACTAGAGGGAGCTCACTGTATTCCACAATTACATAACCCCTATAAACACTTGTGCTTGGTTTTGCATCACGTTCTGAGAGCAGTGTAATTTAGGCTGTAAAGAATATACATTTCTCAGTATCAGAACAGCAGCGGTGCCTGTCCTGCTAATATGTACCATGCAGAATCGTCTACATTCACAACGTGACAGCGAGGTAATCGAGAGCAGCTGGGATATCGGGGCACATGCGTGGTTTATGTGGAGTTGCTTTCTAAAGATTTGGGGACAGATCAGGAGACCCCTGCTATTCTAACGTGCTCTTCTTGTGTCCTGTTCTTGAAAAGTGCCTTACCATGTATATACCTGTATCTGTATATTCCTGACGAGCATCTTCTGGATAGTGACCGTTTAGTATAATGTATCGCTGTGTACTTAGTGTTATGCCAGTACGTGTAGTTGTACTAGTTAGGCATGAAGAATTATTTATAGTCGTATGTAACATTTACATGCATTTATTTCACTTCTGCCATGGGTTTATAGCTATGAATTTCTCACGTAAGCTTTACTAGGGATCACTAAAGCTCGGCTTTGGGTAAGTAGAGATATAATGGCAGCAGTTTGTCATGCTTTTCCTATTTGGTGTACAGCAAGGATGGAAACCTTGATGAATAGCACAACTGACCACTGTAGTGCGAAAGATTGTCTACTGTACAGGATTAATTTTATTAACACTTATGGGAATGACTTTTTTTTTTTTAATTAAAATGATTACAAATTACTTACTGAAGTCTATTGTTTTTGTGTACAGTAATAAAATCCATGCTTGTTTTAATTGTTTTGATTTAATATGATTTTTTTTTGTAGGTGTTAAAATATTATTTAAAGCATCCCACACACATAAGTCAGATAAAATAAAAAATGGCTTCTTGGAAAATAATATGCAAATACTCACTTGTGATGGCTAACAGTGTGCCAAAAATGTGATCTGACAGGTTTTTGTTTTTTTTTTTCTTGTTTTTTCTTTGTATTTTGTATACACTGTGTCCTTGAATGGGCAGCTTGGGGTGCTTTCACATTGCGTTTATGCACTCGTTTAGTGGCTCTATCAGGGCTTGCATCCAGTCCCCCACAAGACTGGATTCAGACTTATGCGTCGACGGGGCCATGAACTATAATTTTGCAGACAGAGTGAACGTGCTGTCTGCCATGCATCATTTTTGGGTGTGTATATCTACTGGAGACTGACAACTGGATGTAGTCCACTGCATGAGTGTCTGATAGCGATGTACCATAGAGAGCACATTCAATCTGTCGGCGAGTATGCCCAAATCTTTTTCCTGGGGGTTCAGATGTAAGCCCGAATGGGACCACTGAACGGGTGCATGAATGCAATGTAAAAGCATCCTTAGCTTGGAATGTTGATAGTTTGTGCGAATGTTCCAACGTATACTTGGCTGCGTTCTGGACAATACTTTATGGATATCTTAAATATCTCATGGGGCATTGTCTCTACCATATTTTTCGGACTTTAAGATGCACTTTTTTCCTCGCAAAATGGGGGTGCGTCTTATACTCCGGATGTACCTGCTGTGGATAGCGAGGTGCTGGAGTGGCAGAGCAGTGGGTCATAGGAGGCAGGTTCTGGCTGCTGCAGTTAACTCCTGTGCCTGCTGTTAGAAATGAATATTCACTGCTCCCCAAGTCCATAGTCCCTCATATCTCTGTGCACTGAAGGTGGAACCAAGAGGTGGGAGGGACTATGGGTGTGAGGAGCAGTGCATATTCATTTTTCTGTCATCCGTGACAGCACCAAGGAGGGAGGGGATCCGTCCTTCAAGGACAGGAAACCTTCAAGATATAAAGGGCGGCTCCTCTCTCCGCATCAATTGGTTTCCTGTCCTTGATGGGGAACTTTGAGTAAAAAGATGGCGGTGAAGAAAAGCAACAAGAAGGGGTTTCCGAGCGCCCGCTTACCATCATTCAGGCCCTCCTTTAGGAAGAGGCGGTACATCCACAAGAAACCATCCAAGGATCAGGACAAGTCAGAAGGCAGATCCAGAAGAGGTAAGGGTTTCCTCTTTGGCAGGCCCTCTCAGGAAACTAGAAAACCCAGTCAATAACTCTGTTCACCAGGTGTGAGGAAGACACTGTCTCTCTTCCAGCCTGTGAAAAGATTTCTGCCAGTGCCTGGATCCGTCGCATGATAGGATCAGGCTTAAAACTGGAGTTTCATAACTAGCCACAGGAAAGATATGTTGAGAACTCCTCAACCATCCCCACAAAAACAACTATTGCTAGAAAACAAAATCATAGCTCTATTAGAGTGTCACCAATTGGTAAAGGTTCCACCAGAAGGAAGGAGTTCTATTCACCTTTATTCCTGATTAGAAAAAAAGAAAGATGCTTCATTCAGGAGGATAATAAATCTAAAGGCTTTAAACAAATACTTAATAATCTTTAATAATAATCTTTATATAGCGCCAACATATTCCGCAGTGCTTAACAGTTTCAAAACACAAGTCATAAGTAACAACGTTAACAATACAATAATTAAAGAAAAATAAGCCGACCCTGCTCGTGAGAGCTTACAATCTACAATGAGGTGGGGGAGATACAAAGTACAGGCGTGTATATACAATGGTGCATTTACAATGATGGTCCAGCCATCTTGAGGGAGTGAGGGATGGATGGAGATAGTGAATGGGCTACACATACACACTTAAACATAGAATGACTTTGATTAGTGAATGTGATAGGCTGCTCTAAACAAATGTGTTTTGAGGGAGCGCCTGAAACAATGCCAATTGTGGAAAGTCCTAATTTCTTGGGGTAGAGCATTCCAGAGGATTGGCGCAGCGCGGGAGAAGTCTTGGAGTGGGAGGTACGGATTAGTGCAGAAGTTAGTCGAAAGTCGTTTGCAGAGCGCAGCAGTCGGTTAGGCCGATAGATAGAAATGAGGGAAGAGATGTAGGGGGGTGCTGCACTGTGGAGAGCTTTCTGGGTGAGAACAAGTACTTTGAATTGGATCCTATAATGAATGGGCGGCCAGTGTAAGGACTGGCGAAGAGCGGATGCGTCCGAGTACCAATTAGCCAGATGGATGACCCTGGCTGCTGCATTAAGGATGGACTGGAGAGGGGATAGTCGAGTAATGGGGAGGCCAAGTAATAGAGCGTTGCAGTAGTCCAGGCGGGAGTGGATCAATGCTACAGTGAGGGTTTTTGTTGTTTCCATGGTGAGAAAAGGGCGGATTCTAGAGATGTACTTGAATATTCCATCCATTAAGATTCAGTCGGTAAGAACGGCAGTAAAGGGTCTTTATCCTGGCTGTAATATGGCAGTCCTGGACCTCAAAGATGCCTACTGCCATGTACCAATACATGTGTAATGCCAAAAATTCCTCACAGTAGCAGTGCCGATATGAGAAGAGGTCAGACACTTTCAATACAGGGCTCTTCCCTTTGCACTAGCGATAGCATCTCGGATCTTTACGAAAATAATATCAGAAGTGACAGCTCACCTCTGGGGGAAAAAGACATTAGTAGTCCCATATCTGGACAACTTCCTAATCGTGGGAGATTTGATCCATCAATGTCAAAAACAAGTCAGGGAGGTGAGCAGCGCCTTGTAGAGCTTGGGGTTGTGCTTAAATCTCATGAAATCTAAGCTACAGCCATTAAGGTCACAGGTTTTCCTGGACGTTATAATAGACTCAGAGAAGCAGGAATTACATCTCCCGGAGGAGAAAGCGGAAACAATTATAAGCCTCATCTCTGCAGTAGTGATGAACCCGATTATGTCCCTCAGAAAGTCAATGTCCCTGCACGGTTCTCTAACCACCTATATTCTGGCGGTCAAGTGGGCCCAATTTCATACACGTGAATTGCAGTGGTGTATCGAAAATGACGTAGCCTTGCCAGGACGATTGGTGGGCAAGCTGACTCTTCCTTGGGCAGTGGTCAATTCTTTGGTGACTGGGAATAAAATCTGTTCAAAGGGGGGGGTACCCTGGGTATGCAACATATCCAGTTTGGTCACTATGGACGCCAGCCCCAGGGGGTGGGGGGACCACCTAGATGACCATCTAGTGCAAGAAACTTTGGTCAGAAGAGGAGATGTTAGCATCCTCAAACAGCTGGGAACTTTTGGTAGTAAAGCGGGCACTGAATGAACTTCTTTCTGCGAGACCACCATGTGAGGGTTCTCTCTGACAAGCACGTTACAGTAGGCTACATAAACCACCAAGAGGGTACTCGTTTCAGACCGCTAATGTCAGTAGCAAATCGAATATTTATGACAGCAGACGAACACGTCCTCTCATTATCGGCCCTGCATATCAGGAAAACAAAATTGCAAGGAGGACTTTCTAAGTCGCAATCGATTGTCAGGAAGAATGGTCACTGAAGAAAGCAGTGTTCCACCACATTGTTGACATGTGCAGTCTCCCACAAATAGACATTTTTGCTTCCAGAAAGAACAGGAAGGTCCAGAAATTTTGTTCTCTAAACCCCGGGGGAGAACCCTCACATGGTGGACGCCATCAGAATGAAATGGACCCTTGGGCTATTCTATGCGTTTTCCCTGGTATGTCTTATCCTGTCAGTCCTAAAGAAGATTAGAGAGGACGAAGCAAGGATTATCCTTATAGCCCCCTTTTGACCAAAGAGACCGTGGTTCTTTTGGCTGAGAGACCCGTCATAAATCCGTGTGACAGGTTCATTCCAGCATTAAGAGTGTCAAAGGTCACTCTTAATGCTGGAATGAACCTGTCACAAGGATTTATGACATTTTACATCAATTAAGGAATTTACTCCAAAGACCCTGTGAGAACATCACAAAACATTACCAGACCCAATCAGAGGGCAATAAAACTTTCACACTCCTTATCTATGAACTGTTTCAATATTTATGCTCATCCCTCTTCCATAATGACTATTCTGCTTCACGTCACTTGTCTTACCTATTGCATTTTTTCTGTGCTGCGTTGTGTATAAATATGTGATTCTTCAGATTTTGTATTAGTATTTGCCTGATGAAGAGACCTGAGTAGTCTCGAAAGCTTGCAATTTGTTACCATTTTTTCAGTTAGCCATTAAAAGGTATCAACCACTGAGGACTCTCAGCTCTAAATATTTTTCTATCTACTGGCTAACACGTACAAAGATATACATCTTTACTGCATCAACTTTGTGTCCTAACCCTTCAACCCCTAAGAAAGAAAAGCTACATATCTTAGATGTCAGAAGATGTTTACTGCCGTATTTAACAGTCACAGAGCCTTGGAGGAAACATATAGCCCTTTTTGTATCATTCCAGGTGTCTAGAGAGGGCTTTAAGGTGTCAAAGGAGACCTTAACCTGGTGGCTCACAGAGGCTATTAAGTTAGTGAGTGCAGGTAGGGCTGTTCCAGAAGGTCTGAGAGCCCATTCAACAAGAGCAATGGCTGCATCCTGGGCAGAAAA
Source organism: Oophaga sylvatica (assembly GCA_033576555.1). Lineage (NCBI taxonomy): Eukaryota > Metazoa > Chordata > Amphibia > Anura > Dendrobatidae > Oophaga > Oophaga sylvatica. The sequence continues at coordinate 72,191,574 of JARQOD010000008.1, forward strand.
GGCAGATGTCTCCCAACCACGGCCACGTGGTCCTCTCCGTCTACCTTTTATAAGCCTATAGACTGGATCTATGTGCCTCCTCTGACCTCACGTTCAGAAGAAGGATTCTGCAGGCTGAGGTCCCTCCCTGATAGTGGATTAATTCTCTATAATACTCTCGTTAATGCTGTCTTGGGTGACAGAAAAACACGTGTATTACTTACCAGTAATGTGTTTTCGGAACCCATGACAATACCCTTATATTTACTCCCTATACTAAAACAATCACCTTCCTATAAGTGTACAGTTGTTTTCTTATTCACCCCTTTTTGGTGTTGAGAGAAGTTAAAAATTATTAAGGCTCTACTATATAATTGTCTTATCCCGTCTGTCTGTCTGTCTGTCCAGGAAATCCCGCGTCACTCATTGGTCCGGCAGCGGCCAATCAGCGCCGCTGGATTTCACAAAAAAAATGGCGGCCGTTAGCGGCTCATCTGCGGGACGGAGGTCAGCGGCGCCGTCGGTCGAGGTCCTTCTGCTGCTAGCGGCCGGGAGATGAGCGCCTTGTGAGTCGCACACAACCAGGGTTATGAGGTACTCGGCACCGAGCCCGTTAACTTCAATGGGGGATAGGTCACAGGTAGCACAGCTCGGTCCGTTGCCCTGGGCGCTCATACAAAGGGGGATATTTACAGGGGATTGTAGTAATTGTTCGTGACGCCACCTGTGGTTTTTGATCAGGGTGACCAGCGCTGCATGGTGAATCCTCTGAGGGGTTGTAACTGGGCAGCAAGGTGCTAAGTCTTCCACAGGTAAGACTGGTCCCTCTAGGTATATGGCGGTGCAGGGTGCAGGCAATAAGGCAGACACACACAAGTCAGTCTCTTTCCATACCTTTACTGGTGGTATTTGCAGGTATGTCCCGGGAAGCTGCTCAGGGTGGAGGATGCACATCCAGGTAATCACTGAGTAGGTTTAAGGCCTCCATACTTCTTAATGTGTATGAGTTTCCAACCTGCATGAAGCTAAGTTCAACTCTGTGTAGAACAGCTACGCCCGGCCGACATTGTGGTGGAGCCTTCTTTTGGCAAGAACTAAGTCTATGCTGATCAGGCCCGACTCCTGTTCTTCCTGACCCCGGTTACGTATCAACACTATGTGGCCCCTCTGCGACCTGAAGTCCAGCAGGGATTCCGGTTTTCTCCAACTAGCTGTGAAGGTTCTAGCAATCTTCGGACCCGGTGTCCGGTTGTGCAGAGTGGAGGCAGCTACCGTTGCTATATCACCTCGGTCACTCTTTCCCTTTGTCACCACTCGCCCGTCGCCCTACTCTCACCCTTAACATAAGCACGAGTAGCAGTAGGTGTAGTCGTCAACTTCCTTCCTTCCACAGCTCACTGACCGTTTCTCAGTTGGCTCGTTGTTATAATAACTGTAGTCCCTTCCTTCTTTTCCTTCATAAACTCTGTCCAGAGCAGCTCTCCGGACCTTCCGTCAGACTGAATTCACGCTCGCTCCGAGAGTCACTTTCCACGTTCATAGGGAACAAACAGTCAGCCTGTTCTGAGGTAACAGCTTGCAATCTTTCCTCCTCTGTCTCATCTGACAGGAATCACCACACGTCTGAACTCGCACTGGCTCAGACAAAGCTCTGACTAGCAAAAGCCCACTGGCTGGAATGTTTCTGACAGGAAATCTCCGTCTGTCTGCTCTGACTGGAATACCACACTGCTACGTCTCCCACACCCTTAAATAGTCTAAGGCTCCCTCTGGTGGCACTATAGGGAAGTGTGAGTGTGAATGAATATCAGGTGCTTTGTAATTACCTTTCTGTGCATTCTCCAGGGAACATGTGTCACCAAGCGCAGCTGGGCCACACATCCCCCCCTAGTTATCGTCAGCACTCCCGGGCTGAAATAGAAAATGATTTTTATAATAACATCAACAACATAACTCATCCCTTGCGGGAGGTAAGGACACTTTAACGTTACATTGTGTACAAATGCAATTAGAAAAAATATCAAAATACTTTCTCACAATAAATACAATATTCTTGTGGAGGACCCGCACCAAACCTCCCACGTGGGTCCTGGGTGGGCTGCAGGACTTCTCTCTGCAAACCTCACTCAAGGCCACACCATACGGGTTTTTCTTCAGAGGTAGAATGGCTTTTACGTAAAACCAAGATGGGGCACCAAAGTGCTAACTATTTACAACTAAAGTTCTGTGCTGCAAGAGTCCTCAGCACGCAGTCCTTGGCATAAGAACATTTCACATTATATTTCACATTACCCAACTGGGGTATACTACTTCAAATTATGCAAACATCATCACATATTTTCAACATTCAATAAGTGCAAATCTTCTTAACTTTTTACAGTTGCAGTAAACCCTGTCTGGGTCCTACTGTTCTTCTTTGCAAATAGCAGTGACACCTTCCATACCTGGGGCTGGAAGTATGCGGTGCGCTCTGGAACGCATCACCAGAAGATCATGTCCTGCTACCTGGGTCTGGGTAGCTACAGTCCTCTTTACAATTTTGCGACTTGCTGGAGGCCTTACAGGTGCCTCTTCTGAATACAGATTTGGCTCATTTTGAATCGCTGTAGCTGTCGCACTCCGTAGCGTTTCCAATGATGACGCAGATGTGTGCAGTGGCTTAGTTGGGGACGCACTAGCCTGTTGCGTTGCAGAATAGGATGCAGGACAGGACGCAGGGGCGCGCAATGGCTCAGTTGGAGACGCACTAGCCTGTTGCGTTGCAGAGTAGGATGCAGAATAAGATGCAGATGCGCGGCCGGTTGCTGATGGGGCTGTGACTTGGGACGCTGAGACACGGGGTACGTTTCCAGCTTCAGGGACGGGGTTGCTGACTCGGGAGACATTCAGGGCATACCACCCCTTAAGACCCCAGTGTCGCGTGTAGGTGACAACATCCCCTTTTAACAGGTTGAACCCCGCATCGCAGCAGTGAACAAAGATCTCTTGAGAGAACCCGGGCTCGCATATGTAACCCCAAACTCCTCGGGCCTTAGAGGCACACACCGTCCCCTGGCGCCGCGGTTCCTGGAGCGTACCTTTATCTCGCCGGATGATCTTCTTGTCCGCAAGATTCTGCTCCCGGTCCCTCCAGTAAAGCTGCTGCACCTCTCTCTGCTCCTGCTGCTGCCGCTGCTCCTGCTCACTGCGTCGCCACTCGTTCTCCTTCTGGGCGGCGTATTCGACGTCCAGGTACTCCATCTCCTCCCAGTCGATCTCCATCACGGACGGCTGGGTCTCCTCCGTCGTCGTCCCTACCGGGGGACTGCATTCCGCTGCGGCCTCTGGTTCCAGGCCGGGCTGGCATTCCGGTGCTGGCAGGGCCTCCTCAGCCTCCTTCCCTCCCGCCGCGTCCTCGGCGGAGTCAGGATCAGCTCTTTCGGGGCCGGCCTCCGGTTCTTCATCAGCCGCCGGGTCCAGTGGTGGCACGGGTAGCAGCTGCGCTTCTGGAGGGGAGAGCGTTGCGTCCCACAGCAGCCGCTGTTTCAGGGCACGCCAGCTTTTCTCCATCGCCTCCATTTCAGCGCAGTGTCGGGCCATGTCCCTCAGCACCGCATCCACCTCCTCCACTTTTTGTCAGCACCGCATCCACCTCCTCCACTTTTTGCGTTCTTCGGTCGTCCACCCGACCTGGGGACGGCTCAGGCACAGGCAGCAGCTCTTCAGGGGAACGGGGTCTGCGCACCGCCATCCCTCCACACAGCGTCTCCTGTCCTTCCGCCATCTCACTCCAGGCCAGACTGTGTTTTCCATCAGGAACAATCTGGTCTCTTCCGTGCAGGCGGACTTTCGCTTTCTCTTCCTAGCATAGAGGATGAAGAGGAGGCGGATCTCCCTTGCAGTAGGGCAGACTCTCACATTGTAATAGCACTTAGACAGGGCGCCCATAGCTTTCGCGCCACGGGGGGATACGCCCACGAAGGCACGCCCACCTTCTTCACCAGCGCCTCAGGGCGCGAATATGGCGGCAAAATGGCGGAAAATGGCGCCAAAAATCAAACAACAGCAACACAGTCTTTTTGCACAAAAACAGTCCACATAGGCACACAGGACTCACATATAGTAAGCTTCGTATCCTGTTCGTGACGCCAAAGATGAGTCGCACACAACCAGGGTTATGGGGTACTCGGCACCGAGCCCGTTAACTTCAATGGGGGATAGGTCACAGGTAGCACAGCTCGGTCCGTTGCCCTGGGCGCTCATACAAAGGGGGATATTTACAGGGGATTGTAGTAATTGTTCGTGACGCCACCTGTGGTTTCTGATCAGGGTGACCAGCGCTGCATGGTGAATCCTCTGAGGGGTTGTAACTGGGCAGCAAGGTGTTAAGTCTTCCACAGGTAAGACTGATCCCTCGAGGTATATGGCGGTGCAGGGTGCAGGCAATAAGGCAGACACACACAAGTCAGTCTCTTTCCATACCTTTACTTGTGGTATTTGCAGGTATGTCCCGGGAAGCTGCTCAGGGTGGAGGATGCACATCCAGGTAATCACTGAGTAGGTTTAAGGCCTCCTTACTTCTTAATGTGTATGAGTTTCCAACCTGCATGAAGCTAAGTTCAACTCTGTGTAGAACAGCTACGCCCGGCCGACATTGTGGTGGAGCCTTCTTTTGGCAAGAACTAAGTCTATGCTGATCAGGCCCGACTCCTGTTCTTCCTGACCCCGGTTACGTATCAGCACTATAGGGCCCCTCTGCGACCTGAAGTCCAGCAGGGATTCCGGTTTTCTCCTACTAGCCATGAAGGTTCTAGCAAGCTTCGGACCCGGTGTCCGGTTGTGCAGAGTGGAGGCAGCTACCGTTGCTAAATCACCTCGGTCACTCTTTCCCTTTGTCACCACTCGCCCGTCGCCCTACTCTCACCCTTAACATAAGCACGAGTAGCAGTAGGTGTAGTCGTCAGCTTCCTTCCTTCCACAGCTCACTGACCGTTTCTCAGTTGGCTCGTTGTTATAATAACTGTAGTCCCTTCCTTCTTTTCCTTCATAGACTCTGTCCAGAGCAGCTCTCAGGACCTTCCGTCAGACTGAATTCACGCTCTCTCCGAGAGTCACTTTCCACGTTCATAGGGAACAAACAGTCAGCCTGTTCTGAGGTAACAGCTTGCAATCTTTCCTCCTCTGTCTCATCTGACAGGAATCACCACACGTCTGAACTCGCACTGGCTCAGACAAAGCTCTGACTAGCAAAAGCCCACTGGCTGGAATGTTTCTGACAGGAAATCCCCGTCTGTCTGCTCTGACTGGAATACCACACTGCTAGTCTCCCACACCCTTAAATAGTCTAAGGCTCCCTCTGGTGGCACTATAGGGAAGTGTGAGTGTGAATGAATATCAGGTGCTTTGTAATTACCTTTCTGTGCATTCTCCAGGGAACATGTGTCACCAAGCGCAGCTGGGCCACACATTTGCGCCGGTCATCTCCCCGCTGCCTCGCCGCTGACCTCCGTCCCGCAGACACGTGTGACCAACTTTTTACTATTGATGCCGCCTATGTCGCATCAATAGTAAAAAGATCTAATGTAAAAATAATAAAAAAAATAATAAATAATGATATTCTCACCTTCCGGCGTCCCCCGCAGCTTTCCCGCCTCTCAGCGACGCTCCCGGCCAATCCCGTTCCCAGGCGTCCTTTGCGACAATCACCCCGATGACGTAGCATCACGTGAGACCGCTACGTCATCTGGGTGATTCTCGCAATGCATTACTGGGAACGGGATTGGCCGGGAGCGTCTGTCATGTATAGTGTACAGTTCCTATAGCGTCTTGTGCTTGGGTGCGAGGAAAACACAGGAGACATAGGTTGAAATGAAATGACTTGTATTACTTCATACAAGCATGCTGAAAAGTTCACACAGTTTGCAGGAACAGCGACAGGAGACACAGCAGGCCAGAGTAACTTCAAGCACTACAATAAATCTCCAAAGCAGGTTCAGGATCTCTTCTCTGTACCGTCATTCCTCTGCAAACATGGATTCACCAAACAGCAGGTTTCCAGAGTCCAAAAGTGTTCCAAGGTTCCTCAGTAGGGAATAGCTGGAGTACAAGTCCAAGGCTTCCAGGAGTCAGGTCACAGACTGACTGAGGCTTGATTCAGGAGCACTGATTGTTCAGCTGAGGCTGCTTAAGAAGCAAGAGGGAAGAATCAGGGCGGGAACATGAAAACTGGAAACTCCATATTAACTGAGGGCAAGAGCTGCAGAAAGACAGAAAGCAAAATGGCCGACGAAAAACTGAGTTTCAAGGAAACTTGAACTCTGTTGTTCAAGGAACATGTCAACAGAGACAAAGAACCTTACATTACTCCCCCCTTAGGGCAACCTCCGGTTGACCTCAGACCAGGCTTGTCAGGGTACCTCTGATGAAACTGGCGGAGCAGGCGAGGAGCATTTACATTATTGACTGGTTCCCATGAGTTGTCCTCCACTGGGTAGCCCTGCCATTTAATCAAATATTGCAACTGATTTCTGTACAACCTGGAATCTAGAATCCTTTCCACCATAAATTCTTCCTGACCATCGACCAGCACTGGGTCAGGGCAAGGAGAAGAACGTCCAGGAAACGTATTGGGTGTTGCAGCCTTTAGTAGGGATACATGAAAGACAGGGTGGATTCTCATAGTTCTGGGCAGTTGAAGACGACACGCAACAGCACTTATAATCTTATTGATCTTATAAGGTCCAATGTACTTATGTCCCAATTTAGACGATGGAATCTTTAATTTAAGATTTCTGGTTGACAGCCAGACCAAATCTCCTACCTTGAAAGCTGGTGCAGGTTTACGAAATTTATCTGCTGCTTTGCTTTCTTGTACCTTTCCTGAGCCAATTCTAGATTTTCCTTTAGAAGATCCATATTCTTTTGTAAAGAAGTGATTCTTTCAGCCACTGCCGGCAAGGGCGTATCTATGGGAAATCGAGGAAGAATGTTAGGATGATAACCTAGATTGGAGTAAAAAGGAGACTGCTTAGTGGAGGCGCTCTGAGAGTTGTTATAAGAGAACTCAGCCAGTGGAAGTAGATCCACCCAATCATCCTGTAGGTGGCAGATAAAACAGCGGAGATACTGCTCCAGGGTCTGATTGGTTCGTTCTGTCTGTCCATTAGTCTGGGGATGAAAAGCAGAAGAAAGGTTTACTTTAATGTCCAATGCTGCACAGAAATTTTGCCAAAACCTTGAAGTGAATTGCACCCCTCGATCCGAAATGACCTCATCCGGTACTCCATGTAAGCGAAACACATTCTTAATCATCAAGTCTGATGTCTGTTTTGCAGTGGGTAAGCCGACACAAGGGATAAAATGAGCTGCCTTTGTTAGACGGTCAACCACCACTAGAATGGTGTTCTTCCCTTGAGTGGTTGGTAACTCCACAATGAAGTCCATAGAAATGGATCCCCACGGGCGGGACGGGGTGGGAAGAGGTTGCAACAGACCAGTTGGTGAGGAGCGAGGTGTTTTGCATCTTGCACAGACTTCACATGAAGTGACATAGTTTAAGACATCTTTCCTGTAAGTGGGCCACCAAAAGAAACGAGAAAGAAATTCTTGTGTCTTTAGAATTCCCCTATGCCCGGCTATCTTGGAATCGTGGATGAGTTGCAATACTCTCAATCTGACTGTTTCAGGTATATACAGACATTGTCCCTGAATCCACACACCATTCTTAAAGACAAGACTTACGTCCCTTGGGGGTTGAGCCAACAAAGAATCCGCATGGTATGCTTCCTTGATGTCCTTAAGTAGGTCTTGATTATGAATCACTCCCAGGAATCTAGAGTCAGGAAGAATAGTCTTAGGAGGAGTAAGTGGACGTGTCTCTGCTGAATGAATCCTAGAGAGTGCATCAGCCTTTCCATTGCGCGATCCTGGTCTATAAGAAATGACAAAATTAAATTGGTTTAGGAAAAGATTCCAGCGAGCCTGGCGAGGAGTCAGGCACTTAGCCGACCTGATAAATTCAAGGTTACGATGGTCTGTCAGGACGACTATTTGCTGTGCAGCTCCCTGAAGAAGGTGTCTCCATTCCTTGAAGGCGGCAATAATGGCCAACAATTCTCTATTGCCCACATCGTAGTTCCTCTCAGCCGAAGACAACTGCTGGGAAAAGAAGGCACAGGGATGCAAGACATTCTTCTCACCTGTTCTCTGAGAGAGTATAGCTCCAACGGCACAGTCTGAAGCATCCAACTCTATTATGAAGGCAAGCTCGGGGTTGGGATGTACTAAGATAGGTGGGTGGTAAATTTATCCTTTAAACAGGAAAATGCTTCCTGAGCTTGCGGGGTCCAGGAGAACCTAGACTGTTTCCGGGTAAGTTGGGTGATAGGTGACACTACCTCAGAAAAATTCTTAATGAAACGTCTATAGAAGTTGGCAAACCCGATGAAACGCTGCACCTCCTTCACATTTCTAGGAATTGGCCAATCCTTGATGGCTTGGGTCTTGCTTCCATCCATACTAATCCCTTGCGTAGATAGTACATACCCCAGAAATTGAATTTCGGTCCTATGGAATTCACATTTTTCAAGTTTGATGTAGAGATGGTTTTGTCTTAGGCGTTCTAAGACCATTCTCACATGTCCATGATGTTCCTCTGTGGAGTTAGAAAAAATTAGAATATCATCCAGATAAATCACCACAAATGTATCTAGGAGATCCCTGAAGATATCATTCACGAAGTGTTGGAAAGTGGCTGGGGCGGTACTCAGACCAAAAGGCATAACTAGATATTCAAAGTGTCCATAGCGTGACCTGAAAGCAGTCTTCCATTCATCCCCAGGTCTAATACGGACCAAGTTATAGGCCCCACGGAGATCCAATTTAGAGAAAATTTTGGCATGCCGCACTCTCTCCAACAACTCAGGGATTAAAGGCAATGGATAACGGTTTCTAATAGTAACCTTATTGAGTTCCCTATAGTCTATGCAGGGTCTCAGAGATCCATCTTTCTTCTTCACAAAGAAGATGGGTGCACTGCGGGAGATGAAGAGGGGCGTATGAAGCCCTTGGCTAAATTTTCGTCTATATAATCCTTCAAAGCTTTTAGCTCGGGCCCCGCTAGGGGTAGATCTTACCAAAAGGTATCTCGGCTCCAGGCAATAATTCAATTGGACAATCATATGGACGGTGAGGAGGAAGCTGATCAGCGTTCTTCTTGTCACATAAATCCACATAGTCCTGGTATACAGCTGGTAGTTCAGGGACTGACATGGTTCCTTTAGGAACAGAGCAAGCTGAAACTCCTTGACTCATCTGTTTCTCCGGAAAGTGTAATTCCTTGGTCTCCCACTTAATCGTAGGATTCTGCGCCTGCAGCCATGGTAGCCCTAGAATAATGGGAAAGTGGGGAGAAGAGATAAGCAAAAAAGACATTTTCTCCTGATGATCTTTACCCATAAGGACCCTCAAAGGCTCTGTTTCTTGATCCACTGGTCCAGAAGTCAGTAGAGAGCCATCCACAGTCTCCATCTGTACTGGAGTAGCCTTCTTCACTGAACGTATCCCCTGTTTCAGAGCAAAGGAGATATCCATGAAATTTCCACTTGCTCCTGAGTCGATCATAGCAGAGCTAGACACCCAGACTGAGTCAACCCAGAGTTTGATGGAAAGGAAGCAATGAGAATTGTTTCTTTTACAACTCAGCTGGGACACCGCTGAGGAAACTTGAAAAATTGCAGCGTTTATACCGTCATTGTCCCCAGAACTAACAGAGTTTAAGTCCGAGAAATCAAGATTTCTTGCAGCAGATCTCTCTGGAGCCTGAGGCTCGGACATGACAGAGCTCCTCTCGCAACACTCACAGTGAATGACTGCTGCAGTAGTCTTACGAGAACGGCTGGGGCAGTTTATAATGAAGTGCCCTGACTTACCACAGTAGAAACATAGATTTTCCTTTATACGATGTTCTTTGCGTGCATCACTAACCCGTCTTTGTAAAGAGTCCACCTGCATGGGTTCAGGTTCTGGTTCCCTTGTGATCCTACTCAAAGGTTCCTTAGCTGAGGAGGGAGGTAGTAAAAGGTTAGTGCGATTATTTTCGAACCATCTCTCTTGTCTGCGTTCAGTCAGACGAGCATCAATACGGATACAATAGTTAATAAAGTCACCTAACGCAGTGGGAGGGTCGGCACGAGCAAGTTCATCCTTAATCAGTGGAGACAACCCTTTCTGAAAAATAGATTTTTTAGCGGAAGTGTCCCAAGTGGTATCAAGAGCCCATCTCCTGAAATCCAGGGCATATTCGGCTACTGAACGCTTACCTTGGCGCAAGGTTAACATGGCTGCTTCAGCTGTTGCACCTCGATTGGGGTCATCAAACACCTGCCCCATGGCTGAAATAAAAGCATCAAGGTGATTCAAACAATCATCCTCAGTCTCAATCAGAGGGTTTGCCCACATCAAAGCCTTATTGGTAAGCAACATGATTATAGTAAGCACTTTGGATCGTTCAGTGGGAAATTGTGAAGCATGTGCAGAGAAAAATAAATTGCATTGATTAATAAATCCCCTGAATTTCTCACGTTCACCGCCAAAACGAAAAGGAGGTAATTTGGGGATCCCAGAACTCGGGGTTATGGCAGGAGCCTGGGCTCGTTCCTCTAGAGCCTCAATCCTGGCTCGCAATTCCTGGGTAGTCTGTCCAAACACTTGAAAATTATGATTAGTGAGGTCCTGTAGGCTTGCAAAACGGGTTTTTAAAGTCTGTACATATGAAAGGATTATATCAGACACTCCGCAAAGTTCCTTTATGCGGGCCTCCATCTTCCAGATCTTTTAAGGCAGAAGTGCTGGAAGAGGAAAAAAAAAAAAAAACAAATAGTGTTTACCTGTGGTAACACTCCAGAGTAAAATTTTAAGGGAATGCGCTCACCTGGAATGGTTGTGAGAAGTCACAACCACTGTCATCACAGAAGGTATTAAACGGACATCTGATATCCACAGTCACAGCAGACACGGCTTTCCCAGACCCAGCAGACACTAAACATTGGCTCCTGAATCTTGTCATGTATAGTGTACAGTTCCTATAGCGTCTTGTGCTTGGGTGCGAGGAAAACACAGGAGACATAGGTTGAAATGAAATGACTTGTATTACTTCATACAAGCATGCTGAAAAGTTCACACAGTTTGCAGGAACAGCGACAGGAGACACAGCAGGCCAGAGTAACTTCAAGCACTACAATAAATCTCCAAAGCAGGTTCAGGATCTCTTCTCTGTACCGTAATTCCTCTGCAAACATGGATTCACCAAACAGCAGGTTTCCAGAGTCCAAAAGTGTTCCAAGGTTCCTCAGTAGGGAATAGCTGGAGTACAAGTCCAAGGCTTCCAGGAGTCAGGTCACAGACTGACTGAGGCTTGATTCAGGAGCACTGATTGTTCAGCTGAGGCTGCTTAAGAAGCAAGAGGGAGAGAATCAGGGCGGGAACATGAAAACTGGAAACTCCATATTAACTGAGGGCAAGAGCTGCAGAAAGACAGAAAGCAAAATGGCCGACGAAAAACTGAGTTTCAAGGAACATGTCAACAGAGACAAAGAACCTTACAGCGTCGCTGAGAGGCGGGAAAGCTGCGGGGGCCGCCGGAAGGTGAGAATATCACTATTTTTTATTTTAATTATTGTTTTTACATGGATATGGTACCCAGGGCCTGGAGGAGAGTCTCCTGTCCTCCAGACCCTGGGTACCATCCGCACATGAACCGCTTACTTTGCGCATGGTGGGCACAGCCACATGCGGAAAGTAATCGGTTCAATGCATTCCTATGGCGGCGGAATCGCCGCGGTTCCGCAAAAAAGAATGAGTATGCTGCGGATTCTCCCAAGATGCGATTCCGCCGTGGAAAAACCCGCAACATGTGCACAGCATTGCGGAATCCCATAGGCCATAATGAGTTGTATTGTGTAAGCGGTTTTTGCGTTTCCGGCACGAAAAACCGCGGCAAAACCGTTAGGAATCCGCAACGTGTGCACAGGCCCGGATACTTCTGCTGCGAGCGCCCGCTCATGTCCCGGGTTCTCGCAGCGGAAGTACCCGCACAGGCAGCGGCGCTGACATCCATGCGGCTATGATGTCAAGAGAGGACCGGGAGCGGCGCTGCGGATCGGGATACTTCTGCTGCGAGCGCCCGCTCATGTCCCGGGTTCTCGCAGCGGAAGTAGCCGCATAGGCAGCGGCGCTCTCCGGTCCTCACAATACAATTCGATGATTGGTTGCGGTCTTTCACCGCGACCAATCAACAATCTTGCCACTAAACTTAAACACCTCTGTGTCGGCCGCATACATATTCTAGAATACCCGATGCATTAGAATCGGGCCACCAACTAGTATATGTATAAGTGTGTACACCAACTGGGAAGTTACTATCGTGCTCTGCAAACCAACTGATGCAGAGAGAGGTGCTGTTCTTTTTATTTTGAAGGTTTCCTGTCCTTGAACGGCGGATTCCTTCTCTCCGTTGGTGCTGTCAGCTGCTGGGTGTTCACGTGTGCCTGCTATTAAAGAGAATAATAATAATAATCTTTATTTTTATATAGCGCTAACATTCCACACCGCTTTACGGTTTGTACACATTATCATCACTGTCCCTGATGGGGCTCACAATCTAGATTCCCTATCAGTATGTTTTTGGAGTGTGGGAGGAAACCCACGCAAACACGGGGAGAACATACAAACTCCTTGCAGATGTTGTCCTTGGTGGGATTCGAACCCAGGACTCCAGCACTGCAAGGCTGCAGTGCTATCCACTGAGCCACATGCGCTGCTCCCCATACCAATCGGAGTGGAGAGCAGTGAATATTCATTCCCTTTAGTAGTGGGCACACATGATCGCCCAGACGCTGAAGGAAGCCGGCGGCTGCGGCTAACAGTGTTCCTGTTATTAAAGAGAAATAAATATTCACTGCATCACACGCTCATAGTCCCAGCGTGGAGAGCAGGGAGTATTCTGGCAGCTGTCCTCGGCTTGTAAATAGTGCATGACGTCCCTGCCATGCGCTTCTTACAAGCATAAATCAGCTGCTGGCATCAGATCAGGACTCTGCAAGGGAGCGCAGGGAAGGTAAGTAGAATGGTTTGTGTTTTGTTTGTTTTTTTTCCTTCCTGATGAGGCCATGCATACCAGGCTGGGGATGAGGGGGACCATGTATACCTGGATTGGGAACATATACAGGTGCTTCTAACAAAATTAGAATATCAAAAGTTAATTTATTTCAGTTCTTCAATACAAAAAGTGAAACTCATTTTATATAGTCATTACAGAGTGATCTATTTCAAGTGTTTATTTCTGTTAATGTTGATGATTATGGCTTACAGCCAATGAAAGCCCAAAAGTCATTATCTCAGTAAATAAGAATACTTTATAACATCAGCTTGAAAATGATTTTAAAATCCAAAATGTTGGCCTACTGAAATGTGTGTTCAGTAAATGCACTCAATACTTGGTCGTGGCTCCTTTTGCATCAATTACTGCATCAATGCGGTGTGGCATGGAGGCAATCAGCCTGTGGCACTGCTGAGGTGTTATGGAAGCCCAGGTTGCTTTGATAGCAGCCTTCAGCTCATCTGCATTGTTGGGTCTAGTGTCTCTCATCTTCCTCTTGAAAATACTCCATAGATTCTCTATGGGATTAAGGTCAGGTGAGTTTGCTGGCCAATCAAGCACAGTGATACTGTTGTTTGTAAACCGGGTATTGGTACTTTTGGCAGTGTGGACCGGTGCCAAGTCCTGCTTGGGAATTAAATTTCCATCTCCAAAAAGCTTGTCGGCAGAGGGAAGCATGAAGTGCTCTAAAATTTTCTGGTAGACGGCTGCGCTGACTTTGGTCTTGATAAAACACAGTGGACTTACACCAGCAGATTGTTATGATATGCTACAAGCACTAAGGAAAGATGGGAATTCTGTCCCTACAATAGAACTGAGCTGGATCCCTACGATGTAACGGGGAACCTGATCCTGCGACCAGACCCGCTAAAGTCCTCAGCTAGTCTGAACGAAGACCTATAGTTGCGAGGGAGGAATCCCTACAAGATCTAGGGACTGGGAGAAAAGGTGGACACCTCCTAACAGAAATTGTAGCAGGGAAAATTAAACAGAAAACAAATTACTACGAGATCCTAAGATCAAGCAAAACTGACTGAGAAAGGCACCTAAGCACCCGGCTAGCTTAAGAGTAGATAATACAATGGAGTCCAGCAAAGCCAGAAGGGCGGAGCCAGACTAAATAGGGAAAAAAGGTCATGTGACCAGCAAACAAACAAAATCTAACAAGAGGGTTCTAACAGTACCCTCCCTTCTAAGAGGATCCTCCGGATCCCCTAGGACTTAGGCTTATCCGGAAACCTCTTGTGAAACGCTCTGACAAGTCTAGACGCAGAAACATCATCCGCCCTCACCCATGAGTTATCCTCGGGTCCATAACCCTTCCAAGCGACGAGGTACTGCAAACTCCCTCTATACTGTCTAGAATTTAGGATGTGGGAAATCTCATATTGCCCGTCCTCCACCACCAGGGTAACAGTGGCCGAGACGTCTCCATCTGAGACCTCAGCTTTTTTCAAGAGAGAAACATGAAACACCGGATTAATCTTCCAGGAGGTAGGAAGCTCCAACTTAACAGCAGATTGGTTAATAACCTGAAGCACCTTAAAGGGCCCTACAAACTTGGGACCCAATTTCTTAGACGGAATCCTCAAGCGCAGATTCTTAGAGGACAACCAAACCATGTCACCAATAGCAAACACAAAACCTCTTGTCGTTTTCTATCAAAATACACTTTGGATCTTTTGTTAGCCTCCTGAAGATTACCACGCACATCAGTCCAAACTCTCTCCAAAACACCAGAAAAATTCTCCTCTTCAGGTACAGCCGATCCCAACTTGGAAAATGACCCAAGAGACGGATGTCTCCCAGTACAACAAAAAAAAGGCGAACAACCAGCAAAAGCGGATGTATGGTTGTTAAGAGCAAACTCAGCAAGTGGCAGAAACTCAGACCACCCCTCTTGATTATCAGTCACAAAACAACGCAAGAACTGCTCAACATCCTGGTTTTTCCTTTCTGTCTGGCCATCAGACTCAGGATGATATCCGGATGAAAACGACAAATGAACTCCCAACCTGTCACAAAAAGCGCGCCAAAAACGAGCCACAAACTGAGGTCCCCTATCGTAAACAATGTCAGTAGGAACGCCATGTAGTCTGACTATTTCCTTGACAAAGGCCTTAGCGAGAGTCTTAGCGCAGGGCAGTTTGATGAAAGGAACCAAGTGACACATCTTGCTAAAACGGTCCACGACCACCCAGATGACAGTGAAACCCTCAGAGGGGGGAAGGTCAGTAATAAAGTCCATAGCCAAATGTGTCCAAGGTGCACTAGGGACGTCCAGAGGGCAAAGCAACCCTGCAGCAGGAGTATGAGAAGACTTAGATCTAGCACACACAGTGCATTGACGCACCCACTTAATGACTTCCTTCTGCCATCCAGGCCACCAAAAGCTGCGACCCACAAGTCTCTTGGTCTCAGAGATTCCAGGATGACCTGCCAACCGAGAGTCATGACATTCAACAAACAAATCTCTCCTCAGGGTACCAGGCACAAACAACCTCCCATGCGGCGTGTTAGATGGGGCGTTCTCCTGTGCTTTAAGAATCTCATCTTCCAACACGGAGTCCAAAACAGCAATAACAACCCCCTCTTGCAAAATGTTTTCCTCCTTCTCAGTACCCACCATAGGAGAAAAGCTGCGAGACAAAGCATCAGCTTTAACATTTTTAGTACCTGGGATGTAAGTAACAGTAAAATTAAACCGTGAGAAAAACAGTGCCCACCTAGCCTGACGGGCATTCAAGCGTATGGCAGCATCAAGGTAGACCAGATTTTTATGATCGGTGAAGACTTGAACGGGAAATTCCGCTCCCTCCAAAAAATGACGCCAGTGTTCAAATGCGAGTTTAATTGCCAACAATTCCCGATTACCGATATCATAATTTAGTTCAGACTCAGAAAATTTCTTTGAAAAAAAAGCACAGGGATGTACTCCATCCGTCTTTTCCTGAGACAACACCGCGCCGACCCCCACAGAAGAAGCATCAACCTCAACCAAAAATGGTTTAGTCACATCAGGCTGCGAAAGGATGGGAGCAGAGCTGAACTTCTCCTTTAGCAACACAAAAGCCTCAATGGCCTCAGTAGTCCACTGAACCGCATCAGCACCTTTCCTGGTGAGATCGGTCAGAGGTTTGGCAATCACAGAAAAATTTTTAATGAATTTTCTATAATAATTGGCGAACCCCAAAAACCTCTGTATTGATTTCACACCAATAGGTCTAGGCCAATCCTGCACAGCTTGCACCTTCACCGGGTCCATCTCAAAACCTTCACTGGAGACAATGTAGCCCAAAAAACTAAGTCTCTGTACAGCGAACTCACATTTTTCTAGTTTGGCAAAAAGTGAATTATCACTCAGTAACTGTAATACTTCACGCACACTCCTCCAATGAGACTCCAAATCCGGTGAATAAATCAAAATGTCATCCAAATAGACAACCACACTTCTGCCGATCAAAGGTCTAAGAATGTCATTAATAAGATTCTGAAAAAATGCCGGAGCACTGGAAAGCCCAAAAGGCATGACCAGATTCTCAAAATGACCCAGTGGAGTGTTAAACGCAGTCTTCCATTCATCCCCCTCCTTCATGCGCAACAAATTGTATGCCCCTCGAAGATCAATTTTCGAGAACCACTTGGCCCCCACTAACTGATTAAACAAATCAGGAATCAATGGCAGTGGGTAAGGATTGCGTACAGTAATCTTATTAATCTCACGAAAGTCTAGACAAGGCCGTAAACCACCGTCCTTTTTTTTAACAAAAAAAAATCCAACCGCCACAGGAGATTTGGAAGGCCTAATGTGACCGGCGGCCAAGCTTGTCTGTATGTATTCCTCCAAAGCCTTTCTCTCAGGAATAGTCAAATTAAATAAACGACTTTTAGGAAGAGTCGCTCCAGGGACAAATTCAATTGCACAATCATATTCTCTATGAGGAGGCAATACCTGCGATTCCTTATCAGAAAAAACTTTCCAAAAATCCTGAATAGGTACAGGTATTTCCCCCTTAACTACAGCAGCAATACGCCCGTTACAACACTTGTTATAACAATTAGGACTCCAGGACTTAATTTCATTGGTAGACCAATCCAGTACCGGATTGTGCAATTTTAACCAAGGTAACCCCAAAATCACCGGTGAGGGCAAATTATTCAAAACTACCAAATCCAAATTCTCTTGATGAACACCATTAATAGTAAGAGGAAATTCACAGATATGGTGAGTAACATTTTTCAAGGGAGAACCATCCACAGACACCACATTAATAGGGGACAGAAGTTTGGGTTTTAATTTTAGTTTTTCCAAAAATTTCCCATCAATCACATTGAGAGTTGAACCACAATCCACAAATACCCGAAACTCCATTAATTCCTCCTCAACAGCAGTGGTAGCAGAAAGAAAGACACCTTTATTGTTTAAACAAGCTATACGGGCGAAACTGAGCTCATTTTTTTTTTTCTCTTTATTCATTCGAAGCACACAGTTCTTAATAAAATGCTTAGATTTGCCACAATAGAAACACAAACCTTCAGAAAATCTATGGTCTTTTTCCCGAGAGTGAGGTGCCATTGCTCCAATTTCCATTGGCTCTGCAATGTCAGCACAGTCCCTCTCCAGACTTGGAGCTGACAAGGCAGATTTATTCTCATTAACCCTTGCACGCAGTCTCCTATCCACCCGCATGGCTAATTGCATAGCCTCTTGCAAGTTACCAGGTATAGGATAAGCAATCAGCAAATCTTTAACCCTTTCACTTAACCCTGCAAGAAATAAACTTTTCAAAGCTGAATCGTTCCACCCCACCTGAGTGGACCACCTTCGGAAGTGAGGACAATATTTTTCCACATTACCTGATCCCTGTCTCAAACGTCTCAATTCTGTCTCAGCTGATGAAACACGATCAGGATCGTCATACAATAACCCCAAAGCAGAAAAAAAACTATCCACTGATCTAAAGCATGGATCACTAGGTTGCAGAGAAAAGGCCCAGTCCTGAGGTTCTTTGCGCAAAAGTGACATTATGAACCCTATACGCTGTGATTCATCACCAGAGGATCTGGGTCTCAAACGAAAATACAACAAGCAAGCATTTTTAAAAGAAAAAAAATCTTGTTCACCAAAAAATAAATCAGGCAAACGTACCTTTGGCTCCACGAAATGTGCTCCAGAACAACTACTCACGTGTTGCTGGATTTCAGCCACCTCCAGAGAGAGACCCTGCAGGCGTTGAGCCAAATCCTGAACCGACACCATGATGGAAACAGAAAATCTTTCCTTAGAGATTTTTTTTTTTTTTCAGGCTGACTTACTGTTATGATCTGCTACAAGCACTAAGGAAAGATGGGAATTCTGTCCCTACAATAGAACTGAGCTGGATCCCTACGATGTAACGGGGAACCTGATCCTGCGACCAGACCCGCTAAAGTCCTCAGCTAGTCTGAAGGAAGACCTATAGTTGCGAGGGAGGAATCCCTACAAGATCTAGGGACTGGGAGAAAAGGTGGACACATCCTAACAGAAATTGTAGCAGGGAAAATTAAACAGAAAACAAATTAATACGAGATCCTAAGATCAAGCAAAACTGACTGAGAAAGGCACCTAAGCACCCGGCTAGCTTAAGAGTAGATAATACAATGAAGTCCAGCAAAGCCAGAAGGGCAGAGCCAGACTAAATAGGGAAAAAAGGTCATGTGACCAGCAAACTGAAACAAAATCTAACAAGAGGGTTTTAACACAGATGACATGGCTCCCCAAATCATCACTGATTGTGGAAACTTCACACTAGACCTCAAGAAGCTTGGTTTGTGGCCTCTCCACTCTTCCTTCCCAGACTCTGGGACCTTGATTTCCAAATGAAATGCAAAATTTACTTTCATCTGAAAACAGCAGCTTGGACCACTGAGCAACAGTTCAATTCTTTTTCTCCTTGGCCCAGGTAAGACGCTTCTGGAGTTGTCTATTGGTCATGAGTGGCTTGACACAAGGAATGTGACACTTGTAGCCCATGTCCTGGATACGTCTGTGTGTGGTGGCTCTTGAAGCAATGACTCCAGCAGCAGTCCACTCCTTGTGAATCTCTCTCAAAATTTTGATTGGCCTTTTCTTATCAATCCTTTCAAGGCTGCGGTTATCCCGATTGCTTGTGCATCTTTTTCTATCACATTTTTTCCTTCCTCTCAACTTTCCATTAATATGCTTGGATACAGCACTCTGTGAATAGCCAGCTTCTTTAGCAGTGACCTTTTGTGGCTTACGCTCCTTGTGGAGTGTGTCAATGACTGCCTTCTGGACATCTGTCAAGTCAGCAGTCTTCCCCATGATTGTGGAGCCTACTGAAACAGACTAAGGGACCTTTTTAAATGTTTAGGAAGTCTATGCAGGTGTTTGTTAATTATTCTAATTTACTTAGGTAATGACTTTTGGGTTTTCATTGGCTGTAAGCCATAATCATCAACATTAATAGAAATAAACACTTGAAATAGATCACTCTGTAATGACTCTATATGAGTTTCACTTTTTGTATTGAAGAACTGAAATAAATTAACTTTTTGACGATCTTCTAATATTGTGAGAAGCACCTATATGTACCAGGATCGGGATATTAGTGCAGAATTTACGACATTCCCCTATTCCCTGGTAGCTCCTTAGCTGCCTCCAATGGAGAAGAAAGGGAAGGTTTAAGAAGGATGGCAGAGACAGTAGCTCTCAGGCAACAGTCCTTACAAGACTGGTCCCAACTCACCACTTCCCTAGACTGCCAATCTATGACCGGATTGTGTCTCTTCAGCCAGGGAAGGCCTAAGACGATGGGAGTTGGCAAACCCTCCAAGAGGTAGCATGACAGGGACTCTTCATGAAGAGTACCTATATGCAGGTTAATATTATGTACAACTTGGGTCACACTCCCCTGGCTGAGAGGAACAGAGACAATAGCCTGGATGGAAATGGGTCTCACCAGCATCCTACCAATCAGACCGTGGGTCTGAACAAAGCGAGAATCCACAGGATTGACCCCAGCTCCACTACCAACAAGAACCGGTACCGTCTCAGTCTTCCCACCAACCTCCACTTCAGCAGAAATGGAAAACTGAGACGTAAAGGTGGAGAAAATATACACACCCTGGTCTTCTTCCTCCACACGACCAGGGAACGCAGCTTTGGAGATGAAGTATCAACTTTGGTGCAAGATGGGCAGACATTAATGTAATGACCCGTAAGACCACAGTAGAAAAATTCCCCATCCCACAGCGAACCGCAAGCAACCCAGTTTGAGAAGAGACTAATCCCACCTGCATAGGTTCGTCCATCTGCATCAGTGTGTCCTCCCCTAGAACAGCAGGGGGCAGTTCGGTGTATGTTCTCCCCGAGGTGTCTATCCACCCCGGATAGTAAAGGGCCAAAGGCGGCTTCCAAACGACCCAGGAAATGCATTCTGCCCAGAGTATCCTGAAGCCCGCAGAGAGACCCTGACAAAAATTGGGGGTCCCAATGAGGGTCATTTCCTTTATGTCAGTGGCCCATACCCCAAAATCTGGGGCAGATCCTCAGCTGGCTGGCCCCCCTGCGGGTTTTTTTTGGGGTTTTTGATCAACCCGGGAGATGTCATCGGATCCCATACAAAGCGCCCAAAGCGCAAAAAAAAAAGTCCCCCCGACCCCAAAAAATGGGGAAACGGTCGGGCGTGAGAAGGCCCAGGATTAGGGCTCACCTTTGAGAAGGGAGATAAATCCCCACACGTTGTTCCCCACCCTGAAAAATGAGGACAGAGCCTCAAATACAGTTACTGGCTTTCCCTTAAAAAAACCAAAAAAAAGTATCTTTCCCCCCAGAGAACCCCGTCATGGAGAGTTCTTGGGTTCCGGGTTAGCCCGGGAAAGAGTCAAAACCAAAAACCCCACAATGCGGAAGGGGTGCGGGACCAACCCGGCCTGTAAACCTGAAACCCTTTAGCCTCGGTTCCGGAAAAAAATATGGTTGGTGATGATGTCTGATCCCCAAAGAGGTTGGGGCAAAGGAAGGGGACGGGCATAACCACACAAACACACACCCAAAAACGGGATGGAAATAGGGAGAGGAAGGCCTTCCGGGTAGGGAATTATGGAGGGAACCTCCCGAGCTCCCAACCCGAGCCGCCCTGAATCCCCCAACCTTCTAAGCGGGTCCTCCTCCCCCCACCGCCCCTCCAAGAACCTATCCCCCGCTGTATCTGCAATCCCTGGCTAGTGCACTGGC
>JARQOD010000008.1:72219142-72352766 GCA_033576555.1 Oophaga sylvatica
CATCAGGAGCTCTCCAAATGTGAGACTGCATGACTATGGCCTATGCGTTATACTACATGTATGGCTATGGGCTGTGCATTATACTACATGTATAGCTATGGGCTGTGCATTATACTACATGTATAGCTATGGGCTGTTCTTTATACTACATGTATGGCTATGGGCTGTGCACAGGGCCGGCGTCAGCACCCGGCACACCCGGGCAAGTGCCGGGGCGCTGAGCAGGCGGGGGGGGGCCCACTCGCAGTCTGGCACCCCCGTGCCCGTTAGCGGAGGAGAGCGGTGTCAGCGCCGCCACTGGGCCCCCCCCCCCCCCCCCGCTTGCTCAGGGCCCCGGCATCAGCTGGCACAATACTTACCTCTCCCGTGCCTCCGCTGCCGCAGCTCCGGGCTCCAGGGGGCGCCGGCGCTTCCTCTCACAGCAGCGCCGCTGAATGACGTCATCATTCAGCGGCCGGCTGTGGCAGAGAGCGCGGACGCTGAACAGGTAAGACGTGTGTGTCTCTGTGTGTGTCTGTGTGTATGTAGTGCGGTGCTTTGTGTGTGTATGTATGTGAGAGAGTGCTTGTGTGCTGTGGTTCTGTGTGTGATGATGGGCAGGCATTGCTGATAATGGGGAGGCATTGATGATGATGATGGGGAGAAGATGATGATAATGGGCAGGCATTGATGATGGGGAGAAGATGATGATGGGCAGGCATTGCTGATAATGGGGAGGCATTGATGATGATGGGGAGAAGATGATGATAATGGGCAGGCATTGATGATAATGGGCAGGCATTGATGATGGGGAGAAGATGATGATGGGCAGGCATTGATGATGATGATGGGGAGGAGATGATGATGGGCAGGCATTGCTGATAATGGGGAGGCATTGATGATGATGGGGAGAAGATGATGATAATGGGCAGGCATTGATGATGGGGAGAAGATGATGATGGGCATGCATTGATGATGATGGGGAGGAGATGATGATGATGGGCAGGCATTGATGATAATGGGGAGGCCATGATGATGATGGGGAGGCAA
Source organism: Oophaga sylvatica (assembly GCA_033576555.1). Lineage (NCBI taxonomy): Eukaryota > Metazoa > Chordata > Amphibia > Anura > Dendrobatidae > Oophaga > Oophaga sylvatica. The sequence goes on from JARQOD010000008.1 coordinate 72,220,172, forward strand.
TGATGATGATAAGGAGCCAATGATGATGATGGGGAGACAATCATGATGATAATGGGGAGTCTTTCCACAGCGCCCTTTCCTGAGCCGTAACAGTGCAGAACGCAGTACAGCGCAGAGGAGAGCTCCATATTTTGTATGGAGCAATATATGGGGACCAGTATCCTGTATGGAGCATTATATTGGGTCCAGTATTCTGTATGGAGCATTATTTTGGGTCCAGTATTCTGTATGGAGCATTATATGGGGGGTGACATCCTGCATGGGGTATTATATGGGTGATGAGGGGGAGACTGTGGTGCCCATAATATTGTATGGAGGACTGTACTGTCCAGTCTGTTCTGTGCGCTGTAAGGATTTGACGGTTTTTGAGCTATTGTACAATTTACAATAGATAACACTCATGTAATGGAAGAAGTGAAGTATTTGGCATTGTACTGTACCCATATTTCTCTGCTGTATCTGTGCATCATGAATCGTGGTCTGTGTTAAAGGGGCCCACTGAGGCTCTTTCGCCCGGGGTCCATGAAAACCTGGAGCCGGCCCTGGCTGTGCATTATACTACACGCATGGCTATGGGCTGTGCATTATACTACACGTATGGATATGGGTTGTTCATTATACTATACGTATGTCTATGGGCTGTGCATTAAACTACACGTATGGCTATGGGCTGTGCATTATACTACACGTATGGCTATGGGCTGTTCATTATACTACACTTATGGCTATGGGCTGTGCATTATAATACAAGTATGACTATGGGCTGTGCATTATCCTACATGTATATCTATGAGCTGTGCATTATACTACACGTATGGCTATGGGCTGTGCATTATACTACACGTATGCCTATGAGCTGTGCATTATACTACACGTATGGCTATGGGCTGTGCATTATACTACATGTATGGCTATAGGCTGTGCATTATCCTACATGTATGGCTATGGACTGTGTATTAAACTATATGGAGGACTATGAGGGGTGCATTATGCTATATTGAGGACTATGGGGAGTGCCTCATTTTTGCTATGGGGCCCCATGACTTCTATGTTTGTCTGTGGTAAGTATAAAGAGGTTTTATTTCTATACATTAAAGAACAGCGGCAGAACGGAGGGGCATGTCTTAGGATGGGGGATATATATGTGACCCAAGATAAGGGACATATTTATGAGGAACCCCATATCTAGCTTGGAAATCTTCAAAGGTAAGCAATTCTGAGGTATCTGAGAAAATATGAAAGGTGAATGTGCCACCATACCTCGCCCAGACTACCACATCAGGCAAAGAATGTAAACGTGGAAGGTGAGGATTAAACCAAGGGGGCACCCTGGATGACACCGGTGGCGTACGTGAGCCCCTTGATACATTCTGTGCTATTGCCCACACTTTACTGTCTTTAGAGGGGTTGGAGCTGATGAGGCCTCATTATAGCTATAGAGTAGATTAGTTAACCCTTCATAATAACCCATTAACACTCCTGCTAGTGTAGTGGCGCGGCATTGTTCATGTGAATATCTATCCACCAGTGGGTGAACACTAGCTGAGCGGCTAAGAAGTAAAAGAAAAAGTTAGGAGCCGTTAGGCTTCCATGATGTTTTGGCGCTTGCAAACTAGATAAACTTATTGCCAGTAAAAGGTACACACCAAACTGTCCTAGCTGTTTGCATATAGGATTGTTTGTCGGCCGCGGTTGAATTCTGCTTTTATTTGGTACTTTGTTTCCTTATCAGTTTCCACGTGGAGCCTAAAAAAAAAAATCGCATGTAAGATATGTAGTTGCAATTTTAAGGGCAGACTCATCAGTGCAAAATAAAACATCAAAACAACCAGCTGCACGTAAAAAGCACCCTAAGGGTTTGCGCACACGTTGTGGATTCTGCTGCGGATCAGCAGCGGATTTGGCCGTGCAGCTCCGCAGCAGATTCTGCTACGTTGTACAGAACCATTACAATCTATGTAAAACAAAAAATGCTGTGCACATGCTGCCGATTTTTCCACGCGGATTTGAAACCGCAGCATGTCAATTCTTTGTGCGGAATTTACACCTGCTCCATTATAGAAATCTGCAGGTGTAAAAACGCAGGGGAAATTCGCACAAAAACCGCAGAAAATCTGCAGGTAAAATGCAGGTCATTTTACCTGCGGATTTAGAAAAATCCGCGCGGAAATTCCGCAACGTGTGCACATACCCTAATAAAGGAAAATATATTTAAAAAATGCAACAATAATCAGATCAGATTTCTATTGTGGATTTGCAAGCATAAACCTGCTCAAAAAAATATTGGTTCTGCACGAGGGAACATGGTCTTGTTAAATGCGATCTATTACAGAGAAATTTTTACCTCACGTTTTCAAAGCAAGGGGTGATAAAATGACAGGATACTACTTCACTTTCCTTTGCACTAGTTTTGAAAAAATTCTGAATATTTCTGTCTTTTAAAGGAAAGCTATCATCAGAAAATGATCTATTATTTCAATCAGGTTTTTGTGTCAAATGTATTATTTTTATTTATTTTTTTAGCAATTTTTTTTCTTTTTTCTTTGCAATTTTACAATCTTTATTACAAATATTGCTATTTTTACACCGGTCACAAAAATCTTTATTTCTGTTCTTTCAGGAAATCCACATGTACATTAGCATCCATAGACTTTGTGGCGCCTACATTATCCGTGTGCCAAAGGGACTACACAGGGACCAAAAGCATGATCCATTCTTACGGGGTTTTTTCGGATCTAACTTTGTTGTTAAACTTAGTGGGTGTTTAAAAAAATGTCATACGGTCATCATCCGTAGGGCAACCATTCTTAATGGACATATAACAGTAATTACATAGGAACTGTATTTTTTAATTGTTTGTGTAAAAAAATAGGAATGTGGAAAAAAAAAGCACAATATGGGTGAAAAATTCTGATTTTTTTTTTTTTAATGATTCACCATATTTTATACGCTTGTCTGAAACTGGTTTTACATATAACTTTTTATATGATTATGGACCCATTTCTATACGATTACAACCAATATATTTAGGAAAAATTAATTTAATATTTATCAGTTTAACTTCATCACTTTACAGTTGCTGCTGTTAATCTCCCTCTTAGCCCCCCAGGAATTCTTAAAAAAAAAAAAAAATCTGAAACAAAGCCATGAGTATAACAATGGAGCCTTGCAGCCGCCGAGCGCGCGGAGCCCGGTTGCACCTGCAGCGCCTGCTGTTTCCTTCCTTCTGTCAATGTGTATAGTAACAAGAGAGGAAAAGAATAGGTTTCATTAACAGATCTGCCTGCAGATGTCATTGTGGAGCTGCTCACAGCGTTCAGTAACGCAGCTTCACTTTACAATTTTTCTGGTTATAAGTTTGTGCAGCAATATAGTAGGTAAGAAAACCTTTTAGAAGTTTCATTACAATGTAGGAACCTATAAGTAGATCCATGCTGCCCGAACAACGGCCAATATGAATCAGAACCTGGCCGCGGGATTATAGATATGTTTTATTCTGGGGAAAAATCTGCAGGATTTCTACAACAGATAAAGGATGCTGCAGACTAGAGAACCTGAAACTTAATCGAAAAAAATTAAGTGGAGTATAAGTTGGCATGCATGCAAAATAGGAGCATGTTCACACTGGCCATAAAACAGGCAAAAGCCAAGATGAAAAGAAAAAAAAACATATCCTGCTGGAAGTAAGTAAAAGCAATAGGACATATAGATAACAATGGGTAGTTAGAAAACACCGTTTTTGATTAAAAAAAAAGCATAAAGCCATCCCCCAGCGTCAAGGTGTACCCAAATTTGGGATGGTCCTAACCTCTACTATTAAAACCTTACAATGCGTCACAGTGATGTCAGTGTGAATAAGGGCTGAGCGGGACCGGGTCCCAAATGGATACCCAGCAAATGAGAGGCTATATACATTATGTCCAGCTAAAAGAAAGGGAAGCCACACGCTTACCTGCACTACTGTAAATGCAGAAACCTGAAACTAAAACCGAAAACAAGAACTGGAGTATAAGTTGGTATATATGCAAAATAGGATCGTGTTCTCACTAGCCATTAAACAGACAAAACCTAAACCATGGTCAAAATGAAAACATACCCTGCTGTAAATAAATAAGTAAAAGCAATAGTGCATATAGATAACATAGGGTACTTAGTAAACACCATTTTTTTTATAACAAAAAGTTTAAAATCCATTCCAACATGTCAAGGTGTATCACATTTGGGATGGTCCTAATCTCTCTTGGGTTTTGTTAGAGTAGAGAAAATGTCAAAACCCACCACTTGCATTTTGGGGGTAAAAGACTCCCTTTAAAAATGTATGTTAAACTAGCTGTACAATGCTATAGCGGGACTTAGCCGCTAGAAAAATCATACTATCATTGTATATGCAGGTGGGCGGTCGTGTTCTCCTCCTTGGCTCCTCATTGCGACCACCATTTGCTACACTGATACTCCCGGAAAGATAGCCAGTGGTATCCACGGCAAGAACACGAGCGCCTACACTATGTGTGCACTGACACTGTGTGCGCGGCAGTGTCAGTGCACATGCACAGACACGCAGACTGAGTTCAGGCAATGCTTGCTCTCAGGAAGCTAACACTGACAATCAAAGTCCCCAAAATATTAATTGAAGAGGTGAAATGGTGCACTGAGCTCTTGGCCATGCCAAGGGTGTAGAGCCGATGGTAGGGAAAGGCAAACTAGGCATTTGTCTAGGGCCCCCACTCCTCAGGGGCCCTCAGCCCATGGCCGCTATGGAGCCCATGAGTCAGGAGGGCCCAGTGCCAGCGCCGGCTCCGGACGTCCCCTCATCGCGTAATGAACTGTATCAGCAGTTGAAATTAATCATGGAGGAGAAAGTATTAGGTGACACTCCCTCTCCCATCATTCCGTCTCTTCTTCTAATGCAGTGGGTGTGATGACGTCACATCATCGTGCACCACATTGTGCTGGGTGGAGGAGCTGCTGAGTAGGCACGTTGCAGAAACTGGAGCAGTAGGGGAACGAGAAGAGGTGAGTATTGTATTTATTTATTTTTAAATCAGTGAGTACATTGTGATGTGTTATGTTTTGGTAGCTGAGGAGGCAGGAGCAAAAAACCGCATAGGCAGCCTGACACCAGAGAGGTTGGAAACTAATAGGTTGCAGACCCCTAAACTAACCGCACAACTAGAAGCAGCCGTGGAGCGTACCTACGGTGGTCCTAGACGCCTCGGCACAACTGGAGAGATAGCTATCCCTGAAGATGGAAAGAGGAAAGCTGACTGCCCCGGAGTAGACCCCAAAAGAGTAGGAAGCCCCCAAACATATAATGGCGGTTAGACAAGATGAAAATACGAACACAGACAGAAATAGATTGAGCAAACGCTGGGGCCCAAAACTGTCTAGATAGGATAGTGTTGTGAATGGGTTTGAGATGAGTTCTGAGCAGAGCCTCCCTCTGGTGGTTACAAGCGGTACTAGTGAGGATTGTGAAGACTGGGAATCAGGTGTTACTGATTGGTCTTATTTAAGGGAATCATTTTTCCATCAGGGTTGCCGGTGATCAATTGTTCTGGTCTGAATCCTTCTTTCCAGTTTCCCTTGTAGCCTGCTGTGTCGTGTCTGCATCTCCTGCTATCAGATAAGACAATTTCTTATTTTGTGTTTTTGCTATATTTTTGCATTTGGTCCTGCACTTCTGTGGGGGCCTTCTGGGTCCCCTCCGGGGGCTTTTGCCCTCTCAGTTTAGTTCAGCCACTGTGTTTTGTACTTTTGCTTTTTCCAGTTTTTTCAGTGGCTGCTGTTTTTGTTACACCAGAGAACTAATTTAGGTGGTAGAGGTCGTGTGATCTCAGGTGATTTTGAAATTAGTAGAGTTGGTGTTTTTCAGGGTTTTCTGAGATTGCAGTAAGTGCCCTTCCTGTCCTTTTCTATTTAGTTAGTTTGGGCCCCAGCGTTTGCTCATACTATTTTCTTTCTGTGTCAGTATTTCCTCTTGTCTAACCGCCATTACATGTTTGGGGGCTTTCTATTATCTTTGGGGTTCTGCTCCGGGGCAGATAGCTTTCCTATTTCTATCTTTAGGTGTAGTTAGTTTCTCAGGCTGTGACGAGGCGTCTAGGACCAACGTAGGAACGCTCCACGGCTGCCTCTAGTTGTGGTGGTTAGTCAGGGTACTGCAATCTCATAGATTCCAACTGCTCTGGTGTATTGCCTTTTTTGCCTGCACTCCTCAGCTACCGTAACATAACAGTATCACCGGCCTTAAAAATTGTATGGTACTCACAGAAGGGAAAAAATATTTTGAAGGAAGAAAAGTTGTCAGAGATATTTTTCTGTTTGTTGCATTTTTTTTTTTTTTTTTTTTTCCCTCTGTATCTCTGGGTGCTGGGGAGGATCTTTTCTCCCAATGGAGTTTGCACAGTTGTCTGGCCGTGTGGATCAGCTTGCCACTGAGGTTCAGAGTATTGCTGCATATCTTGCTAGGTTGCCTGTTGTGGAACCTAGGATCCCCATGCCAGATTTGTTTTTAGGGGATCGAGCTAAGTTTCAGAATTTCAAAAATAATTGTAAATTGTTTTTTGCCTTAAAATCTAAGTCCTCAGGAAACGCAGCGCAGCAGGTTCAAATTGTCATCTCTCTCCTGCGCGGCGATCCTCAGGATTGGGCTTTTTCCCTGACACCTGGGGATCCTGTTTTGAGTGATGTTGATGCATTTTTTCAGGCTTTGGGGTTATTGTACGATGAGCCTAATGTCACTGATCAAGCTGAAAAAGCCTTGTTGGCATTAAATCAGGGGCTTGATGACGCTGAGTTATACTGTCAGAGATTCCGTAGGTGGGCAGTCCTGACCAAATGGAATGACGACGCTTTGGCGGCCCTTTTCCGGAAGGGTCTGTCGGATAATGTAAAGGATGTTATGGTGGGATTCCTGTCCCCTCTGGTCTCAATGATTCTATGTCATTGGCGATTCAAATTGACAGACGTTTGCGTGAGCGGAGAAGTATGCGTGGAGTGGTGTTGCCTTGTGAGCCAGCTGCTGAGCCCATGCAGTGTGATGGAGTGGTGTCTGGGGCACAGCGTCATGAGTTTCGAAAGCGCAATGGGTTATGTTTCTACTGTGGTGATGCCTCTCATGCTATTTCAGTCTGCCCTAAGCGGGGAAGACATTTTGCACGCTCAGTTGTCTTGGGTAGTGTTCAGACTAAGTTTTTATTAACTGTCACTCTGATATGCTCTCTGTCCTCATTTTCTGCTCAGGCTTTCGTTGATTCTGGAGCAGCTATTAACCTGATGGATTATGATTTTGCTAAGCGTTTTGGGTTTTCCTTGATACCCCTACAGAAGTCTATTCCTTTACTGGGATCGATTCTACACCTTTGGCTGAGAATAAACCCCAGTTTTCTACTCAGGTGATAATGAGGGTTGAACCTGATCACCAGGAGTGCTGCAAATTTTTGGTTCTATATAATCTGCATGACATTATAGTGCTGGGTTTCCCTTGGTTACAGTCTCATAATCCTGTTTTGGATTGGAAATCTGTGTCTGTAACCAGTTGGGGCTGCCAATGTGTTAATACCAACACTCCTGTTTTTTCTGCCTCCCCCCAGGCTAAGGATGTTCCTGACTTTTTGTTTGATTTTTCTGATGTGTTTAGCGAAAGTAAATCTGCATCCTTACCTCCCCATAGGAGCTATGACTGCGCTATTGAATTAGTGCCGGGTAGTAAATTCCCTAAGGGTCGCCTTTTTAACTTGTCTGTACCTGAACATGACGCTATGCGGTCTTATATCAAGGAATCATTGGAGAAGGGTCATATCAGACCATCCTCTTCACCCTTAGGTGCCGGTTTTTTCTTTGTGGCCAAAAAAGATGGTTCATTAAGGCCGTGTATTGATTATCGTCTCTTGAACAATATTACTGTGAAATATCAATACCCGTTACCCTTGATTTCTGACCTGTTTTCCAGGGTGAAAAACGCTACTTGGTTTACTAAGCTTGACCTCAGGGGGGCGTATAACCTTATTCGCATTAAGCACGGGGATGAATGGAAGACGGCATTTAACACCCCTGAAGGGCATTTTGAGTACCTTGTGATGCCCTTTGGGCTCACTAATGCTCCTTCCGTCTTCCAGTCCTTCATGAATGACATTTTCAGGGATTTTGTGGACAAGTTTCTGATTGTTTATTTGGATGATATCTTGATTTTTTCTAATGACTGGGACTCTCATGTGAAACATGTTCGAACTGTATTCCAGATTTTGAGAGAGAATGCTCTGTATGTGAAGGGATCAAAGTGTCTTTTTGGCGTACAGAAGATCTCATTTCTGGGATTCATTTTGTCCCCATCTGTTATTGAAATGGACCCGGTCAAGGTTCAGGCCATCTGTGATTGGGTCCAACCTACTTCATTAAAGGCTCTTCAGAGATTTTTGGGTTTTGCCAATTTTTATCGTAAATTTATTGGTAATTTCTCTGTTATTGTTAAACCATTAACTGATTTGACCAGAAAGGGTTCTGATGTGGTGAATTGGCCTCCTGAGGCAGTCTCTGCGTTTCAGGAACTTAAGCAGAGATTCACTTCTGCTCCTGTTCTACGGCAGCCTGATGTTTCTCTGCCATTTCAGGTGGAGGTTGATGCCTCTGAAATTGGGGCAGGTGCCGTTTTGTCCCAAAAAGATCCAGAGACCTCTAAAAGTAACCCTTGTGCCTTTTTCTCTCGAAAATTTTCTCCTACTGAACGTAATTATGACGTGGGTAATCGGGAGTTATTGGCCATGAAGTGGGCTTTTGAAGAGTGGAGACATTGGCTGGAGGGAGCCAAACATCAGGTGGTGGTCCTTACGGACCATAAGAATCTGGTCTATCTGGAATCTGCCAAGCGACTCAATCCTAGACAGGCCAGGTGGGCCTTGTTTTTCACACGTTTTAATTTTGTGGTTTCCTTTCTTCCTGGCACTAAGAATGTTAAGGTGGATGCCCTCTCGAGGAGTTTCCTTGCGGACTCTCCTGAGCTATCTGATCCCTCTGTTATTTTGAAGGAGGGTGTAGTTCTTTCCGCCATCTCGCCCAATTTGAGACTTGCTCTGGAGGGGTGTCAGGAGGATAGGCCCGAGCGCTGCCCTGTTGGAAAATTGTTTGTCCCGGACCAATGGAAAAAGAGTGTGATGTCTGAGATTCATTGTTCCGCATTGGCTGGGCATCCCGGAATTTTTGGTACCAGAGACTTGGTTAGTCGGTCCTTTTGGTGGCCTACCTTGTCTCGCGATGTCAGGGAATTTGTGCAGTCCTGCGGGACTTGCTCTCGCTCCAAGCCTTGCTCTCGCTCTAGTGGTTTGTTGATGCCATTGCCTGTGCCCAAGAGACCATGGACCCATATCTCTATGGATTTCATTTCCGATCTTCCTGTTTCTCAGAGAATGACCACCATCTGGGTAATTTGTGATAGGTTTTCCAAAATGATACATCTTGTGCCATTACCTAAGTTGCCTTCCTCCTCTGAATTGGTGCCGTTGTTCCTTCAGCACGTGGTTCGTTTACACGGCATTCCTGAGAACATTGTGTCTGACAGAGGAGTCCAGTTTGTTTCCAGATTTTGGAGGACTTTTTGTTCTAAACTGGGTGTTCAATTGTCTTTCTCCTCGGCATTTCATCCTCAGACCAATGGTCAAACTGAGAGAACAAACCAGACATTGGAGACTTATCTAAGATGCTTTGTGTCTGCTGATCAGGATGACTGGGTCTCTTTTTTGCCTTTGGCTGAGTTTGCTCTTAATAATAGGGCTAGCTCTGCCACTTTGATGTCTCCGTTTTTCTGTAATTCTGGGTTTCACCCTCGATTTTCTTCAGGACAGACGGAGGCTTCTGTCTGTCCAGGTGTTGACTCTGTTGTTGAGCGTATGCAGCAGATTTGGGACCAGGTAGTGGAGAGGTTGTCCTTCTCTCAGGAGAAGGCCCAGCGGTTTGCTAACCGGCATAGGACTGATGGTCCTCGGTTTAAAGTGGGGGACTTGGTCTGGTTGTCCTCAAAGAATATTCCTATGAGAGTAGCATCTCCTAAATTTAAGCCTAGGTTCATTGGACCTTATAAGATCATGGAGATTATTAATCCTGTTTCTTTTCGTTTGCTTCTTCCAGGGACATTTAAGATCCATAACGTGTTCCACAAGTCCTTGTTGAAGAGGTTTGTTGAGCCAGTGGTTCCTGCTGCTGTGCCTCCTGACCCTGTTTTGGTTGAGGGCAATCTGGAGTATGTGGTTGAGAAAATATTGGATTCTCGTTTTTCTAGACGAAGACTCCAGTATTTGGTTAAATGGAGAGGTTATGGTCAGGAAGATAATTCTTGGGTGTTTGCTTCGGACATCCATGCTAGGAGACTTATCCGTGCGTATCATAGAACTCATCCTGACCGACCTGGTTGCTCAAATGAGGGTTCGGTGACCCCTCCTCAAGGGGGGGGTACTGTTGTGAATGGGTTTGAGATGAGTTCTGAGCAGAGCCTCCCTCTGGTGGTTACAAGCGGTACTAGTGAGGATTGTGAAGACTGGGAATCAGGTGTTACTGATTGGTCTTATTTAAGGGAATCATTTTTCCATCAGGGTTGCCGGTGATCAATTGTTCTGGTCTGAATCCTTCTTTCCAGTTTCCCTTGTAGCCTGCTGTGTCGTGTCTGCATCTCCTGCTATCAGATAAGACAATTTCTTATTTTGTGTTTTTGCTATATTTTTGCATTTGGTCCTGCACTTCTGTGGGGGCCTTCAGGGTCCCCTCCGGGGGCTTTTGCCCTCTCAGTTTAGTCCAGCCACTGTGTTTTGTACTTTTGCTTTTTCCAGTTTTTTCAGTGGCTGCTGTTTTTGTTACACCAGAGAGCTAATTTAGGTGGTAGAGGTCGTGTGATCTCAGGTGATTTTGAAATTAGTAGAGTTGGTGTTTTTCAGGGTTTTCTGAGATTGCAGTAAGTGCCCTTCCTGTCCTTTTCTAATTAGTTAGTTTGGGCCCCAGCGTTTGCTCATACTATTTTCTTTCTGTGTCAGTATTTCCTCTTGTCTAACCGCCATTACATGTTTGGGGGCTTTCTATTATCTTTGGGGTTCTGCTCCGGGGCAGATAGCTTTCCTATTTCTATCTTTAGGTGTAGTTAGTTTCTCAGGCTGTGACGAGGCGTCTAGGACCAACGTAGGAACGCTCCACGGCTGCCTCTAGTTGTGGTGGTTAGTCAGGGTACTGCAATCTCATAGATTCCAACTGCTCTGGTGTATTGCCTTTTTTGCCTGCACTCCTCAGCTACCGTAACATAACAGGATAGTACAGGAGAGAATACTGTCTGCAACCCAGAAAAACCCTAGGAAAAACTCCAACACTTCTGAATCCAAAAACACTGAGACCACACGGTCTCGACCACCTATATCAGATCTCTGGTGTGGACACGTAGCTACCCAGCAGCAAAATATCACAAGAACTGAGCAAATGAATAAATACAAAAAACGAACGGAGACCAGCCAAAGCCCCCCAAAGGGGACCCGGCTGAATACAAAAAGCAATGCAGCAAAAAGCAAGGAATTCAAACCACAGTAAAAAAAACTGAAAGAGACTTATCTGAAAGCAAGCAGGAGACAGCAGGAAAGCAAGCTGAATTCCAACCTAGACCAGGAAGCACAAGTGATTACTGGCAAGGATCATGGGAGTTCAGCTCACTTATATCAGGCCAGTCAGTACCACCTGACCACCACTCGTTATTTGCAGGTGTAGGGCTCTTGGTATTCAACATTGGTTCAATACCCTCAGCAACCACCAGAGGGAGCGTCAGCTCTGAAGTCGTCTCCAAAACGTTCACAACAGTGGTGGCTATAATACTGGAGGACTATGGGATGTGCATTATACTATATGTACTCTATGGGGGCTGCATTATACTCTATGGGGATTGCATTATACTATATGGAGGACTATAGGAAGTGCATTATATTTTATGGAGGACTATGGGAAGTGCATTATACTATATGGAGGACTATGGGGAGTGCATTATACTATAAGGAGTACTATGGAGAGCATTATACTATAGGGAGGACTAAGGGTAAGTGTATTATACTATATGGAGATCTATGGGGAGTGTATTATACTATATGGGAGACTATGGGGAGTGTGTTATACTATATGGAGGACTATGGGATGTGCATTATGCTATATGGAGGACTATGGGGTGTATTATACTATATGTAGGACTATGTGGTGCATTATACTATATGGAGGACTATGGGGTGTGTATTATACTATATGGAGGACTGTGGGTGAATTATACTATATGTAGTACTATGGGTACATTAAACTATATGGAGAACTATGGGGCATGCATTATACTATATGGAAGACTATGGGGTACATTAAACTAAACAAGCAAAATGCTGCCTATTCATCGAGTGATTGGATTGTTTATGTCGGAAGAGAAATCAGCAGCACATCGCCTGGTGAAAACTGCAGATATGCTGCTGGTAACATGATACTGTATGGGGACAGACTGATCTACAAGGGATTGTGTCACGCGGTCTTATGATATGTGTACGATGTCAGTAAACTATTCTTAAAAGAACAACACTCTATACAACATATAGATTAGCAACATCAGCATGTAAATATAGAATAGATTTACCTGACACGATATCCGTTGAACTCAGGGTTAATCTTGAGGACTTGATACACTGTCACAGGAAAGAGGAGGACCGGGGGTCTAACCTGACCCTAAACTGGGGTCCTAACTAATCCCTCACCTTGGAGGTACTGATAATGGTTCAGAGGTCCAAGTCTCCAGCCTAACCCTGTCTCCTATCAGTCCCTGAACCCTGTAATCAGTCCTAAGAAGGATACTGATTACCACCAAAGGGATATGGGCTGATCTCTGCTAAATACACAGATTAGACATATAAGACAGACTGGAGAAAACACAGACTTGCATACACACTCAAACACAGAAGGAACATAAATGATCTGGGATATTAAACTCTAAGCTAGGTGAGCTTAAAACAACTAAGGAGCTCTTTAACTTAAGTCTATACAGATACAATCCTATCTGTGGTCTGCATGAAGAATTTCACTGGCAACTCCCAACACAGACAACCAGAGATTTAAAGGAAACCAATCAACAAATAATTAATTGCAGCCGGGAGAAACTGCACCCAGTCCCAGAACTGAGCACAGACAGAATTAACTCCCTAACTGCCAAACACAAAGAAACAGCAACTCAGCTGTGAGAAGTCAATGTGCAACCGCGACGATCTTCGTGGCGATGCACACATGACAGTACCCCCCCTTCTACGAGGGGCCTCTGGACCCTCAGGGCCAGGTTTGCCCGGGTGAGTTCTGTGGAAGGTCCGCACCAAACGATCTGCGTTAATGTCAGACGCAGGAACCCACGTCCTCTCCTCTGGACCATACCCCTTCCAATGCACCAAGTACTGAAGGGACCGGCGATTCAGACGTGAGTCAATGATCTTTGACACTTGAAACTCCAAGTTACCATTGACCACCACTGGAGGAGGAGGTAGAGGTGATGGTATGACTGGTGCCACGTACCTCTTAAGTAATGACTTGTGGAACACATTGTGGATTTTAAACGTAGGAGGGAGGTCCAGACGAAATGCCACAGGATTAATTATGGAACTGATCCTGTACGGCTCGATGAATCTGGGGCCCAGCTTCCAGGAGGGAACTTTAAGTTTTATATTCCTGGTAGACAACCATACCCGATCGTTCACATTAAGATCTGGACCAGAAAATCTCCTCCTATCAGCCATACGTTTATAACGGTTCCCCATAGCACTCAGATTATTCAATACACCTCTCCACACTGAAGCAAGTGACAACGAGAAACGCTCCTCCTCAGGAACCCCAGAAGGGCCCCCCCATTGAATGTACAAAACTGGGGATGAAAACCATATGCCCCAAAAAACGGGGACTTACCAGTGGACTCGCTCCGCCTGTTGTTAAGAGCGAACTCTGCCAGAGGCAAGAAAGAAGACCAGTCCTCCTGGTTCTCTGAGACAAAACACCGAAGATAAGTCTCTAGGCTTTGATTCAGACGCTCTGTCTGACCATTGGTCTGCGGATGAAAAGCCGAGGAAAATGACAATTGCATCCCCCGACGTAAACAAAATGCCCTCCAAAACTTGGACACAAACTGAGACCCTCTATCTGACACCACATCAGAAGGCAACCCATGAAGTCTCACAATCTCCCCAATGAACACCTGCGCCAGAGTTTTAGCATTAGGGAGGGCAGGAAGAGCAATGAAATGTGCCATCTTACTGAACCTGTCAACAACCACCAGTATGACAGTCTTCCCTGACGACTGAGGAAGGTCCATGATGAAGTCCATAGACAAATGAGTCCATGGACGCTCCGGAAGTTTCAAGGGTAAGAGGGTCCCAGACGGACGGGTATGAGGGGTCTTAGAGCGAGCACAAACCCCACAGGACGCGACAAAAGTTAAAACATCTTTATTAACGTTAGGCCACCAAAACCGGCGAGAAAGGAGATCTAAAGTAGCCTTACTCCCTGGATGTCCTGCTAAAGCAGAATTATGATGTGCCTCAATAACCTTTTGTCTCAACTGATTTGGGACAAACAGTCTCCCTGGAGGTCCTGCAGGGGCGTCCCCCTGAGCCTCTAACACCTCCTCCTCAAGCTCAGAACATACAGCCGACACTACCACCCCCTCCTGAAGGATAGGAATCGGGTCATCCATTTTCCCGGCCCCTGGGAAACTGCGAGACAAGGCATCCGCCTTAACATTCTTAGATCCAGGGCGATAAGTGACAACAAAATTAAACCTGGTAAAAAACAACGACCATCGAGCTTGTCTGGAATTCAGACGCTTAACAGATTCCAAATACAGCAGGTTCTTGTGATCAGTAATGACGGTGACCGGGTGGACTGCCCCCTCCAAAAAGTGACGCCATTCTTCAAAAGCCAACTTAATGGCCAAAAGTTCCCTATTGCCGATATCATAATTCCTTTCGGCGGACGACAATTTTTTAGAAAAGAAAGCGCACGGATGCCATTTACCAGGGGACGGACCCTGGGACAATATTGCACCCACCCCTACGTCAGACGCGTCCACCTCCACAACGAACGGCTGTGATGCATCTGGTTGGATGAGAACGGGTGCCGAAGCAAAACATTTTTTCAAAGAGGAAAAAGCTTGGCAAGCTTTGTCCGACCATTTAGAAAAATCCGTCCCTTTTCTTGTCATGTCAGTGAGAGGTTTGACAACAGATGAGAAATTACAAATAAATTTCCGGTAGTAGTTAGCAAACCCCAGAAAACGCTGCAGAGCCTTAAGATCCTCTGGCTGATCCCATTCAAGCACTGCTCTCACCTTTTCAGGGTCCATACGGAAACCGGAGGCTGACACCAAGAAACCCAAAAACTGAAGTTCCTGTACGGCGAATACACACTTTTCCAGTTTGGCGTATAGTTTATTGTCTCGCAAGATCTGCAACACCTGTCTCACATGCTCCTGGTGAGACACAAGATCTGGTGAGTAAATTAAAATGTCATCCAAATATACGACCACAAACAGCCCCACCAGATGACGAAAAATGTCATTAACAAAATGTTGGAATACTGCTGGTGCAGTAGTCAGACCAAAAGGCATGACAAGGTTCTCATAATGTCCCTCCGGCGTGTTAAACGCCGTTTTCCACTCATCCCCCTCTTTTATCCTAATCAGATTATACGCCCCCCTGAGATCCAATTTAGAGAACCATTTGGCGCCAACAATTTGATTGAAGAGATCAGGAATCAGAGGGAGTGGATACGGATCTCGAACAGTAATCCGATTAAGTTCGCGGAAATCCAAGCAAGGGCGTAGGCCTCCATCTTTTTTCTTCACAAAGAAGAACCCCGCGGCCACTGGGGAAGATGAAGGTCTAATATGCCCTTTGGCCAGACTTTCCGAAATATAATCTTTCATAGCCTGCCTCTCAGGACCAGAAAGGTTATATAACCTAGCTTTAGGTAACTTAGCATCAGGAAGTAAATTAATAGAGCAGTCATACACGCGATGAGGAGGCAACTCCTGACACCCCTCCTCAGAGAACACATCCCCAAAGTCCTCCAAAAAAGGAGGCAAAGTACTAGGCACGACCGCACTGATGACTGTGTTCATGCAGTTATTTTTGCAAAACTCCCCCCATTGGCTTATATCTCTGGACTGCCAATTAATCACAGGGTTATGTTTAACCAACCAAGGAAGTCCCAACACAATAGGAGTAGGTAGACCCTCCAACACATAACAAGATAATAGTTCCCTATGTATTGCCCCTACCCGAAGGTCAATGTTATGAACCTCATGAACAAAGCTACCTTGGCCGAGAGGCCTGGCGTCAATGGAGAATATAGGGATCGGTTTGACCAATACACTCAGATGCATACCTTGAGCCTGAGCAAACTGAGCGTCAACCAGATTAGCCCCGGACCCACTATCAAGAAGAACAGAAAATCTCTCCACTCTCGTACCAACCACCACCTCCACTGGTACAAGGAACTGAGAAGAACTAGCGGACGAAATACATACTCCCAGATTGTCGTCCACCACACAACCTGGGATTAACAGTTTTCCGGCGACTTCTTGCTCAACAAGGCACGGGATGGACATCCCCCAACAAAATGTCCCTCTTTCCCGCAGAAGAAACACCTTCTAGTCCTGCGGCGTACCGCCAATCCCCTCCTACGAAATGATGTCCCTCCCAACTGCATAGGCTCCTCCGAACAGACAAGGGGAACCTCAACATAAGGGACTTTAGTAGTAGGTGGAGTAACAACAGGGGGCGGAGTTACCTCGCACCTCTCCCGGAGCCGTCTATCAGTACGGATAGCTAGGGCCATAGCAGCCTCCAGTGATGGAGGAGAATCATACTGAGCCAAAACGTCCTTTAATTTGTCAGAAAGCCCATGACAAAACTGGCTCCTAAGAGCTGGGTCATTCCACTGAGTATCTGTGGCCCATCTACGGAACTCAGAAGCAAATTCCTCCGCCGGACGATCTCCCTGCTGTATCTTACGTAATTTTGTCTCAGCAAGAGAGACCCGATCTGGGTCATCATATACCAAACCCAGGGCAGTAAAAAATCGATCTACTGACTGTAGAGCCGGGGATCCCGGAGGAAGGGAAAATGCCCAGGATTGAGGGTCCCCTTGTAGAAGTGAGATAACAATTCCCACTCTCTGCTCCTCACTCCCTGATGATCGAGGCCGAAGCCGAAAATACAATTTACATGCTTCCCTGAAGGTAAAAAATTTGTCTCGCCCACCAGTGAACCTGTCCGGGAGAGCTACTTTAGGTTCAAATCTGGTTTGCTCCGAGGGAGACAAAACTTTGGACTTAATGTCCGTCAGCTCCATGGATAATCCCTGCAACTGCAGAGCCAGCTGGGCTACTGGATCCATGGCAACTGGGAATAATTTTATTGGCCAGTGAAAATGTCACGCGGTCTTATGATATGTGTACGATGTCAGTAAACTATTCTTAAAAGAACAACACTCTATACAACATATAGATTAGCAACATCAGCATGTAAATATAGAATAGATTTACCTGACACGATATCCGTTGAACTCAGGGTTAATCTTGAGGACTTGATACACTGTCACAGGAAAGAGGAGGACCGGGGGTCTAACCTGACCCTAAACTGGGGTCCTAACTAATCCCTCACCTTGGAGGTACTGATAATGGTTTAGAGGTCCAAGTCTCCAGCCTAACCCTGTCTCCTATCAGTCCCTGAACCCTGTAATCAGTCCTAAGAAGGATACTGATTACCACCAAAGGGATATGGGCTGATCTCTGCTAAATACACAGATTAGACATATAAGACAGACTGGAGAAAACACAGACTTGCATACACACTCAAACACAGAAGGAACATAAATGATCTGGGATATTAAACTCTAAGCAAGGTGAGCTTAAAACAACTAAGGAGCTCTTTAACTTAAGTCTATACAGATACAATCCTATCTGTGGTCTGCATGAAGAATTTCACTGGCAACTCCCAACACAGACAACCAGAGATTTAAAGGAAACCAATCAACAAATAATTAATTGCAGCCGGGAGAAACTGCACCCAGTCCCAGAACTGAGCACAGACAGAATTAACTCCCTAACTGCCAAACACAAAGAAACAGCAACTCAGCTGTGAGAAGTCAGAATGTGCAACCGCGACGATCTTCGTGGCGATGCACACATGACAGATTGTTCTGCCCCCATCATTCTTTCTCAGTCAGTGTAAAGAGGCCAGGAAACAATCATTCAACTACTTCAATTTTGTTGATCACGCTTGTTTAATGGCCTGAACAAATGAAATGTTTCTGTGTGATGGTGCTATATGTGAACATTTGGGGCCCCACATTAAACTGTAGCAGTAACAGGTATAATGCTATTGTAATATGAATTTTGGGGTGACAGACTCCATTTAGCGTAGATTCTGCAAACAGATGTTCTGTAATAAACAAGCAATATGTGAAACCTTTTCCTTACAAACTCCGGTAGGATGGTTTTACAGAAAAAAGTACCACCAGTGTTTGATTTTTTTTTGTGTGCGTGTGCCAAACCCAAAAGCAGCTTCAATGGGAATGGAAATTCTAAAGGAAGAACTTTTACTTCTTTCTAAATATATATTTTACTTTGTCTCTAAAAATGGCATCTTTGGGGTTGTTTAGATGGATATACTGTATTTTTGGGCAGTGGGTTGTCTATTAGAGTTGAGCGAATATCTTCGGTTTCCCGCTTATTCTGCAAGCTATAGCGCTTGCCGAATAAGCTACAGCTGGAACCCGGCTTCCTGGATCACGCCGGGTGAACAGCTGATCGCTGCCGCATGTGTCGCAGCTGTGTCACAGCACATGCATGGAGAGCCTGTGGTTGGGCTCTCCATGCATGTGCTGTGACCCAGCCAAGAAACAGCGATCAGCGGCAGCGATCACCTATTCATCCAGGAAGCCGAGTTCCCGCTGTAGCTTATTCGGCAAGCGCTATAGCTTGCCAAATTAGCGGGGAAATGAAGATATTCGCTCAACTCTCTTGTTTATGTGCTCAGCAGACAGCACACTGAGCCATTGCGGAGTGTTCACATTGATTTTTGTAAATGAAAAAAAAAAATTGCAGAATGCACTAGTGCGGTCTGATTCATGGGCCAGACAGTGCGTGTTAATGGCATACAGCTCATGTGCTCGTACACCATGCGGGCGATCATGCAAACAAGCACAGTCATGTCCGCAATTTGCCTCTTGAGTTTTAGTACAACTATCTGAACCTGACCTACAATTGTTTTTAAAAGGGCAGAATATCAATTATTTCAGTGCTGTTTTCATTCAGTTTCTTTATCTATTCAACTGAATGCAGAAAAATGCAGAAAAATTGAATGAAAAAGAAATGCATAAAAAAGTGAAGAAACGTGTTCAGCAGTTTTCCTGCCAGTGCTCTGCATTTTTCATATGAAAAAATAATACTGCAAAAAATTACAAAAAACAGTGTGAACATACCCTAAGGTTGAGTTCAAACTTTGCATCTATTTTAATGCAAATTGAAAGCTAGAGAAATCTATGAGGTTTTGGAAATCTCATGCACAAACTTGTTTTTTGTTCCTAACTGAATTGGAAAAATGCAGCGTTTTTTAAATCTGCAGCATGTCAATTCCTTCAGCGTTTTTTCAATTTTTTTTCACCCATAGAAAACAATGAGAATGTGCAAGAACGCTGCAAAAAAAGCAACCACATGTGTTTTTGCTGAGTTCTTGGTGAATAAATCGAACTCTATTAAAACATGTACTATAGATAATATTTAATTTGCAATAAAAAAAAACGCACCAAAAAAACCTCCAGCAAACACACAGCAAAACCTGCTTTTTAGAAGCAGCTTCTTTACTTCCAAGAGATCAGGTTTTGACTGCAGAAAAAAAGGATGCAAAAACACATGTGAACATGGCCTTAGGGTTTTTTCTCATGTAGTCTTAATGCAGTGGATTTTTCATCCAGAAAATATGCTGCGATTTACAATACCTAGAATTGTGCATGAAATTTTAAGAAATCTCCACCACATACTGCACAAAATATCGACAATGTAAATGGATATGTATTCACCCTCGGCAATACAAAGGTTAAAAATATGATCCGTGTCTACACCATTTTTTTATCAATATATGTAACAGTAAGGGAGTGTTCCCACAATGAGCTTTTTGGGGAGTGTTTGACGCTACATATTTTTGCTCCATGAAAAAGCAGCGTCTTACAGTTCCAGCAAAGTGGATGAGATTTATAGAGATCTCCTGCCCACTGTGCCTCTTTTTAACCCCTTCACCCCCTAGGGTGGTTTGCACGTTAATGACCGGGCCAATTTTTACAATTCTGACCACTGTCTCTTTATGAGGTTATAACTCTGGAACGCTTCAACGGATCTTCGCGATTCTGAGAATGTTTTCTCGTGACATATTGTACTTCACGTTAGTGGTAACATTTCTTCGATATACCTTGCGTTTATTTTTGAAAAAAATGCAAATATGGTGAAAATTTTGAAAATTTTGCAATTTTCAAACTTTGAATTTTTTTTCCCTTAAAACAGAGAAATATGTCACACAAAATAGTTAAGAAATAACATTTCCCACATGTCTACTTTACATCAGCACAATTTTGGAACCAAAATTTTTTTTTGTTAGGAAATTATAAGGGTTAAAAGTTGACCAGTGATTTCTCATTTTTACAACAAAATTTACAAAGCCATTTTTTTAGGGACCACCTCACATTTGAAGTCACTTTGACGGGTCTATATAGCAGAAAATACCCAAAAGTGACACCATTCTAAAAACTGCACCCCTCAAGGTACTCAAAACCACATTCAAGAAGTTTAATAACCCTTCAGGTGCTTCACAGGAGCTGAAGCAACGTGGAAGGAAAAAATTAATATTTAACTTTTTAGCCACAAAAATTATCTTTTGCCAACTTTTTTTTATTTTCACAAAGGTAAAAGGAGAAAATGGGCAGATAAAGTTGTTGTGCAATTTCTCCTGAGTACGCCAATACCCTATATGTGGGGGAAAACCACTGTTTGGGCACACGGCAGAGATCGTAAGGGAAGGAGCGCCGTTTGACTTTTTCAAACGAAAATTGGCTGGAGTTGAGATTGGACGCCATGTCGTGTTTGGAGAGCCCCTGATGCGCCTAAACAGTGAAAAACCCCCACAAGTGACACCATTTTGGAAACTAGACCCCTAAGGAACTTATCTAGATCTGTTGTGAGCACTTTGAACCCCAAAGTGTTTCACAAAAGTTTATAATGCCTGGGTGTGAAAAAAAAAAAAAAACAATTTTCCACAAAAATGATTTTTTAGTCCCAAATTTTTGATTTTTCCCAAGGAAATTGGACCCCAAAAGTTGTTGTCCAATTTGTCCTGAGTACGCTGATACCCCATATGTGGGGGAAACTGTTTGGGCGCACGGCAGGGCTTGGAAAGGAAGCAGTAACGTTTTGGAATGCAAACATTGATGGGGGTCATGTTCCGTTTGTAGTGCCCCAGATGAGCCTAAACAGTGGAAACCCCCCACAAGTGACCCCATTTTGGAAACTAGACCCCCTAAGGAACTTATCTAGATCTTTGGTGAGCACTTTGAACCCCCAAGTGCTTCACACAAGTTTATAATGCCCGGGCATGAAAATAAAAAATCCTATTTTTTTCCCACAAAAATTATCTCTTAGTCACTAATTTTTTATTTTCCCATAGGTAACAGGAGAAATTGGACCTCAAAAGTTGTTGTCCAATTTGTCCTGAGTACGCTGATACCCCATATGTGGGGGGGAACCACTGTTTGGGCGCATGGCAGAGCTCAGAATGGAAGGAGCACCATTTGACTTTTTCCAACCAAAATTGGCTGGAATTGAGATTGGACGCCATGTTGCATTTGGAGAGTCCCTGATGTGCCTAAACAGTGGAAACCCCCCACAAGTGACCCCATTTGGGAAACTAGACCCCTAAGGAACTTATCTAGATCTTTGGTGAGCAATTTGAACCCCCAAGTGCTTCACACAAGTTTATAACGTAGAGCCGTAAAATTAAAAAAATCATATTTTTTCCACAAAATTTATCTTTTCACCCCAATTTTTATTTTCCCAAGGGTAACAAGACTCCAAAAGTTATTGTGCAATTTGTCCTGAGTACGCTGATACCCCATATGTGGGGGTAAACCACTGTTTGGGTGCATGGCAGAGTTTGGAAGGGAATGAGCGCCGTTTGACTTTTTCAACGCAGAATTGGCTGGATGCCATGTCGTGTTTGGAGAGCTCCTGATCTGCCTAAACAGTGGAAACCCCCCACAAATGACACAATTTTGGAAACTAGACCCCTCAAGGAACTTATCTAGATGTGTGGTGAGCACTTTGAACCCCAAAGTGCTTCACAGAAGTTTATAACGTACTGCCGTAAAACAAAAAATCTTTTTTTTTTTTTTTTACAAAAATGATTTTTTTACCCCCAATATTTTATTTTCACAAGGGTAACAGGAGAAATTGGACCCCAAAAGTTGTTGTCCAATTTGTCCTGAGTACGCTGATACCCAATATGTGGGAGAAAACTACTGTATGGGTGCACGTCTGGGCTCGGAAGGGAAGTAGTGACGTTTTGGATTGCAGACTTTGATGGAATGGTCTGGGGGCGTCATGTCGCATTTGGAGAGCCCCTGATGCGCCTAAACAGTGGAAACCCCCACAAGTGACCCCATTTTGGAAAATAGACCCCACAAGGAACTTATCTAGAAGTGTGTTGAGCACTTTGAACCCCGAAGTGCTTCACAGAAGTTTATAACGTACAGCTGTAAAAATAAAAAATCCTTTTTTTTTTTACAAAAATGATTTTGTTGCCCCCAGTTTTTCATTTTCCCAAGGGTAACAGAAGAAATAGGACAAATTGCACAATAACTCTTGTGGTCCAGAGTACGCTGATACCCCATATGCGGGTGTAAACTACTGTTTGGGCGCATGGCAGAGCTCAGAAGTGAAGGAGCACCGTCCTGAGTACGCTGATACCCCATATGTGGGGGTAAACCACTGTTTTGGTGCATGGCAGAGTTTGGAAGGGAATGAGCACCGTTTGACTTTTTCAACGCAGAATTGGCTGGAATTGAGATCAGACGCCATGTCACATTTGGAGAGTCCCTGATGTGCCTAAACAGCAGAAACCCCCCAATTCTAACTCCAACCCTAACCCCAACACACCCCTAACCCTAGTCCCAACCCTAACCACAAACCTAACCCTAACACACCCCTAACCCTAATCCCAACCCTAACCCTAATCCTAACGTTAGCGCCAACCCTAACCCTAACTTTAGCCGCAACCCTAACCTTAACCCTAACCCTAATGGGAAAATGGAAATAAATACATTTTTTTAATTTTATTATTTTTCCCTAACTAAGGGGGTGATAAAGGGGGGTTTGATTTACTATTTATAGCGGGTTTTTGTTTTTGTCAGCTGTCACGCTAAAAGACGCTTTTTATTGCAAAAAGTAGTTTTTTGCATCACATTTTGAGAGCTATAATTTTTGCACATTTTGGCCCACAGAGTCATGTGAGGTCTTATTTTTTGCGGGACGAGGTGAAGTTTTTATTGGTACCATTTATGACCACGTGACATTTTTTGATCGCTTTTTATTTCGATTTTTGGGAGGTTAGAATTCTTTGGGTCAGTACGATTACGGCGATACCTCATTTATATCATTTTTTATGTTTTGGCGCTTTTATAGAATAAAAACAATTTTATATAAAAAATTATTATTTTTGCATCGCTTTATTCTGCGAGCTATAACTTTTTTATTTTTTGCTGATGATGCTGTATGATGGCTCGTTTTTTGCGGGACAAGATGACGTTTTCAGCGGTACCATGTTATTTATATCGGTCTTTTTGATCGCGTGTTATTCCACTTTTTGTTCGGAGGTATGATGATAAAGCATTGATTTTTTTGCTTAGTTTTTTTTATTTTTTTTAAGGGGTTCACTAAAGGGGTTAACTAGTGGGACAGTTTTATAGGGGGGGTCGTTACGGACGCGGCTATACCAAATATGTGTACTTTTATTGTTTTGTTTTATTTATTTACAGGAAGAAATGAATTTATTGGGGATTTTTTTTTTATGATTTTTTTTACCACTTTTTATCTTTATTTTTTTACTTTTTTACTTTGTCCCAGGGTGGGACATCACAGTATTTTAGCAGATCGCTGGTGTGACAGTGTGCACAGCACTCTGTCACACCAGCGATCGCTCTGGCATCGCTGCAGGCTTCCTCAGCGCCTGCTCTCAGCATGCACTGAGGAAGCCGCCTCCCTGCAGGACCCCGGCGCCATCTTGGATCCGGGGACCTGAAGGGAGGACGGACCCTCGGAACAGCGCGACACATCGCGCTGCTCTGAGGGCCTCAGGGGAGCCCGCAGGGAGCCCCCTCCCTGCGCGATCCTCCCCTGTGCCCCCGGTACACCGCGATCATGTTTGATCGCGGTGTGCCAGGGGTTCATGTGCCGGGAGTGGTCCGTGACCGCTCCTGACACATAGTGCTGGGTGTGAGCAGTGATAAACAGCTGACACCCGGCGGCGATTAGCTGCGCTCCCCCCGGGAGCGCAGCTGATCGCCCATGACGTACTATTCCGTCCATGGGAATTAGGTCGGAATAGTACGTCTGATGGAATAAAGGGGTTAATGCATCGCAAACTGACCCGGGGTGCGGGTTTTAAATCCGCAGCATGTCATTTTCTTTTACGGGTACACTGTAACATAGTAACATAGTTATTAAGGTTGAAGGAAGACTTTAAGTCCATCTAGTTCAACCCATATCCTATCCTAACCTGCCCTAACATGTTGATCCAGAGGAAGGCAAAAAAAAACCCAAGTGGCAAACAGTAAGCTTCACATTGGGGAAAAAAATTCCTTCCCGACTCCACATACGGCAATCAGACTAGCTCCCTGGATCAACGCAGTATCTAGGAAACTAGTGAATATAGCCTGTAATATTATACTTTTCAAGAAAGGCATCCAGTCCCTTCTTAAATTTTAGTAGGGAATCACTCATTACAACATTAGACGGCAGAGAGTTCCATAGTCTCACTGCTCTTACAGTAAAGAATCTGCGTCTGTGATTATGGCTAAACCTTCTTTCCTCCAGACGTAGAGGATGCCCCCTTGTCCCCGTCACAGGTCTAAGAGTAAAAAGATCATTAGAAAGGTCTTTGTACTGTCCCCTCATATATTTATACATTGCAATAAGATCACCCCTAAGCCTTCGTTTTTCCAAACTAAATAAACCCAAGTGTAATAACCTGTCTTGGTATTGCAGACCCCCCAGTTCTCTAATAACCTTGGTCGCTCTTCTCTGCACCCGCTCCAGTTCAGCTATGTCTTTCTTATACACCGGAGACCAGAACTGCACACAGTATTCTAAGTGTTGTCGCACCAGTGACTTGTATAGAGGTAAAATTATGTTCTCCTCATGAGCATCTATGCCTCTTTTAATGCATCCCATTATTTTATTTGCCTTGGCAGCAGCTGCCTGACATTGGCCACTAAATGTGAGTTTGTCGTCCACCCATACACCCAGGTCTTTTTCAGTGACAGTTTTGCCCAGTGTTTTACAATTAAGCACATAATTATACATCTTGTTTGTTCTACCCAAGTGCATGACCTTACATTTATCCCCATTAAAGCTCATTTGCCATTTATCAGCCCAAGCTTCTAGTTTACATAAATCCTCCTGTAATATAAAATTGTCCTCCTCTGTATTTATTACCCTGCAGAGTTTTGTGTCATCTGCAAATATTGAAATACTACTCTGTATGCCCCCTACAAGGTCATTAATAAATATGTTAAAGAGATGCGGCCCCAATACTGACCCCTGTGGTACCCCACTGCTAACCGTGACCCAGTCCGAGTGTGCTCCATTAATAACCACCCTTTGTTTTCTATCCATGAGCCAGTTCTTAACCCACTTACACATATTTTCCCCTATCCCCATTGTTCTCATTTTATGTATCAACCTTTTGTGTGGCACTGTATCAAAAGCTTTTGAGAAGTCCATGAACACCACGTCCACTGCATTTCCTTGGTCCAGTCCTGAACTTACCCCTTCATAAAAACTTATCAGATTAGTCTGACAAGAATGGTCCCTCGTAAACCCATGCTGATACTGTGTCATGAGGTTATTCAGCCTCAGATACTCCAATATAGTATCCCTTAAAAAACCCTCCAGGATTTTACCCACAGTAGATGTTAAGCTCACTGGCCTATAATTTCCAGGTTCAGTTTTTGCCCCCTTTTTGAATATTGGCACCACATTTGCTATACGCCAGTCCTGTGGTACAGACCCCGTTATTATGGAATCTTTAAAGAATAAAAATAATGGTCTATCTATGACTGTACTTAATTCCTGCAGTACTCAGGGGTGTATCCCATCCGGGCCCGGGGATTTGTCAACTTTAGTGATTTTTAGACGCCGCCGTACTTCCTGCTGGGTTAAGCAGGTGACATTTAATGGAGAATTTTTTTTTAATCACTGACCATGTTGTAACGCTGGTATTCTGTACTTTGTTTTCCAGCGTTACTCTGCATGTTTTTTGCATTAACCCTTTTGCTCCTTTCCCCCTAACCAGCTGGGATACTGTTGTCTGTTACCTATATGGATGCTGCTCAGTTCCCGACTCTGCTGCGTACCCGTACTTGCGTGAGTGGCTCCGCTGCTTTGCATGACCGCCCGCATGTGCGGTTCCTGACCTGCTGTGAAAGCCGTCCGTAGCTTGCAAAGTCCTCTGCAGTGGTGCATGACTTACTACGTGTGTGGCAGCAGCTATTGTTGGGTTCCCTCTGTGTTGTGCTGTCTGGCTCTGCATAGGGGGCGCGGCCCACACCTGTCCTGCTTTTATATGGATTGGGTGTTTACTAGAATTACTGCTCCAGCCTATCGCTGTGAAGCAGCTTATATATAAAGTTCCCCAGCCCTAGTGGGCGTTGCCAGAGCTTCACATTGAATCTGTATTGAATCCCAGAACCTAGCCGTATGTGGTTGTGTGTTCTGCTCCTGCTCTGAAGTTGATCAGCTCTGGAGAGCTGATTCCCTGTTCCTGCTGTGTCTTGTTCCCTGATCCTGGATCAAACCCGGTACCTGAATGTCTGAACTGTGTCTTGTGTTTCCGCCTATGCTGGGGGCTGATTACCCAGATCGCCGTTCCTGGAGGCTGTATATCCAGGCCTGTTCCTGCTGTGTCTAATTACCTGAACCCCTGATCCTGGATCGCATCCTGTACCTGAATGTCTGAACTGTGTCTTGTGTTTCCGCCTATGCTGGGGGCTGATTACCCAGATCGCCGTTCCTGGAGGCTGTATATCCAGGCCTGTTCCTGCTGTGTCTAATTACCTGAACCCCTGATCTTGGATCACATCCTGTACCTGACTGTCTGAACTGTGTCTTGTGTTTCCGCCTATGCTGGGGGCTGATTACCCAGATCGCCGTTCCTGGAGGCTGTATATCCAGGCCTGTTCCTGCTGTGTCTAATTACCTGAACCCCTGATCTTGGATCACATCCTGTACCTGACTGTCTGAACTGTGTCCTCTGTGTTATGTTCCTGAAATCCTGCTGTGTCCAGAACCCTGTGCCAGTGACTGTGAATCCTTGCTATATAACCTGAGTTCATCTTGGAAGGAGGAGTCCGGTGTGTGCTGAGTTTCTGTTACTCTGTGCTCAGCCTCTGTGCAATCCCTGGCCAGCTCCCGTTGAGCCTGGCGGGGCTTGCACCAGACCGCTGGGGTTCCTTTTCAGGTCGCTGCCAGATGTCCGGATCCTATGCCTGATGACCATGGCCTGATGTCCGATGTCCGACGACCACTTCCAGATGTCCGGATCCTATCCTTCCTGCCTGATGTCCGGGTCCTGCCGATTGTTGCCAGATGTCCGGAGCCTGCTGATCGGTGCCAGATGTCCGGAGTCCGATGCCTGTGTTCCAGTCCGTGTTCCTGTCTGTGTTCCTGACTCCCTGAGATCCAATCCGTGTTCCTGATGTTCCTGTCCGTGTCCTCCCTGATGACCACGGCCTGATATCCGATGTCCGATGACCACTTCCAGATGTCCGGATCCTATCCTTCCTGCCTGATGTCCGGATCCTGCCGATCGTTGCCAGATGTCCGGAGCCTGCTGATCGGTGCCAGATGTCCGGAGTCCGATCCCTGAGATCCAATCCGTGTTCCTGTCTGTGTTCCTGACTCCCTGAGATCCAGTCCGTGTTCCTGATGTTCCAGTCCGTGTTCCTGACTCCCTGAGATCCAATCCGTGTTCCTGTCCGTGTTCCTGACTCCCTGAGACCCAATCCGTGTTCCTGATGTTCCAGTCCGTGTTCCTGACTCCCTGAGATCCAAATCCGTGTTCCCGATGTCCTGTCCGTGTTCCTGTGTCCCTGAGATCCAGTCCGTGTTCCTGATGTTCCGATGTCCTGCCGGTTCCTCCTTGGTCTACCCTGTGATGACGTCTGTCCTGGGTCGGTGTCTGATGTTCTCCTGCTGAGCCTGTGCTAAGCCTGAGGCCTGAGAGAGAGGCCGTCCTAGTATGCCCGTGCCAGATGACCCTGGACTTCATCAACCCGTGATGACCCTGCCATCGTCTGACGTTCGTCCTGGGCCGGTGTCTGATGTTCTCCTGCTGAGCCTGTGCTACGCCCGAGGCCTGAGAGTGAGGCCATACTAGTATGCCCGTGCCAGATGATCCTGGACTTCATCAACCCATGATGACCCCGCCATCGTCTGAAGTCTGTCTGAGGTCGGTGTCTGATGTTCTCCTGCTGAGCCTGTGCTACGCCTAAGGCCTGAGAGAGAGGCCGTCCAAGTATGCCCGTGCCAGATAACCCTGGACTGCATCTACCCGTGATGTCCTCCAGCACTCGTCTGTGATCCTGAGTCGTGTACCCTTCTCTGATGTGCGGAATCGGGAGCCCGGTCTTATGTTTCTGTTTATGTACTTTGTTTCTTTAAGTAAACTTTATGTTTCTTCTTACCTGAAGTTGTGCGGTGTTGTCTAGCCCTGCAGGTCGCCACCTTGCCCACATGCTCAGCTGCCACGGATCCCGGTCGCTGCCCTTCCCTAGTCCGGGCAGGCCCGGGTCTCCCTCCGTGGTCCAGTGGGTCCACATTCTCTTATCATCTGGGACCCATGCCTCATGTCGTCGTGGACTGGCGGCGTGGGAGCATTGGCTAGCTAGGCAAGCTATGCCATGTCCCGGCGCCCCACAGCCGTGGGAAGCGCCACACATGTTATCTGCCATGGGATTTTCTTGTGTAAATACAGTTGAAAAAAAGTCATTTAGCATATTGGCTTTTTCCTCATCCTCATCCACCATTTCACCCAGACTATTTTTAAGAGGACCAACACCATCATTTTTTAGTTTCTTGCTATTTATGTAGTTAAAGAATATTTTGGGATTATTTTTACTTTCTCTGGCAATGAGTCTCTCTGCCTCCATCTTTGCTGTCTTGATTTGCTTTTTACAGAATTTATTCAGTCTTCTGTATTTATTTAATGCCTCATCACTACCTACTTGCTTTAATTCCCTAAACGCTTTCTTTTTGTCACTTATTGCGCCCCTTACAGCTCTATTTAGCCATAGTGGTTTCCTCCTATTTCTAGCATGTTTATTCCCATAGGGTATCTACTGTGCACAGGTCCTATTCAGGATGCTAATAAACGTCTCCCATTTTCTTTGTGTATTTTTATGTCTCAGGATATCGTCCCTGTGTACTTGTGCAGCGTCCAACCCGCAGCGCACAGATGTTACAGTATAGTGGATGAAATTTAAAGAAATCCCATGTCCACTCTGCATCCACATATCAAAAAACTGACCGGCACATCCAAACTTAGATTCAGTGTGAACAGGTGCTAAACCTAGAGTCACCAACTCATATACATACAAGAAGAAAAGGTAGCACACTGTAGCGCTATAGCTTGCAAACACGAAATATGAAAAATATGAAAAATGAATTACATCATTACCTTAGAAATATGAAAAATTGAGAAGTCTTAGCGCATAAGATGGCCAAATTATGTGAGCCTGATAGCCACGTCAAGGCTCCTCTCGTACATCAGGTCCCTAACCAATGCCTATCCTCGCTTTAGAAAAGTCTGTCTGCATGGGAACCTATGAATCCTCTTTTCAGACTAAAATCTACATCTCTGTGGAGGGGTGATGAACCTGCTGTAATCAAAAGGCCTGTGACCACCAGGTGGAGTGCTCAGGCAGAAGGTAAATGAATACATATCAAAAAACTGACCGGCACATTCAAACTTAGATTCAGTGTGAACAGGTGCTAAACCTAGAGTCACCAACTCATATACATACAAGAAGAAAAGGTAGCACACTGTAGCGCTATAGCTTGCAAACACGAAATATGAAAAATATGAAAAATGAATTACATCATTACCTTAGAAATATGAAAAATTGAGAAGTCTTAGCGCATAAGATGGCCAAATTATGTGAGCCTGATAGCCACGTCAAGGCTCCTCTCGTACATCAGGTCCCTAACCAATGCCTATCCTCGCTTTAGAAAAGTCTGTCTGCATGGGAACCTATGAATCCTCTTTTCAGACTAAAATCTACATCTCTGTGGAGGGGTGATGAACCTGCTGTAATCAAAAGGCCTGTGACCACCAGGTGGAGTGCTCAGGCAGAAGGTAAATGAATACATATCAAAAAACTGACCAGCACATCCAAACTGAATCTAAGAGGAGCCTTGACGTGGCTATCAGGCTCACATAATTTGGCCATCTTATGCGCTAAGACTTCTCAATTTTTCATATTTCTAAGGTAATGATGTAATTCATTTTTCATATTTTTCATATTTCGTGTTTGCAAGCTATAGCGCTACAGTGTGCTACCTTTTCTTCTTGTATGTATATGAGTTGGTGACTCTAGGTTTAGCACCTGTTCACACTGAATCTAAGTTTGGATGTGCCGGTCAGTTTTTTGATATGTATTCATTTACCTTCTGCCTGAGCACTCCACCTGGTGGTCACAGGCCTTTTGATTACAGCAGGTTCATCACGCCTCCACAGAGATGTAGATTTTAGTCTGAAAAGAGGATTCATAGGTTCCCATGCAGACAGACTTTTCTAAAGCGAGGATAGGCACCTGTTAGGGACCTGATGTACGAGAGGAGCCTTGACGTGGCTATCAGGCTCACATAATTTGGCCATCTTATGCGCTAAGACTTCTCAATTTTTCATATTTCTAAGGTAATGATGTAATTCATTTTTCATATTTTTCATATTTCGTGTTTGCAAGCTATAGAGCTACACTCTGCATCCACAGACGCCCGCGGATCACACGCGGAGACGGACATGCGGCGCAGCTTTCCAGACCGCAGCATGTCTATTTATCTTCTCCACAAGATAAAATTCACCCATACAATGTATTGGACGTGGCGAATCCAGACGGTTCAGTGAACACATGCGGATTCACCTACATTCAATAGACGGCAGCGCTGTGTACGCAGTGAAAATACTCTGTGTCCAAAGCGCTGCCACTTCCGGATCGTGGGCACCTACGGTTACTGCTTTGAAGCTGGATGCTGCAGGGACAGAGGTGGCTCTACTTGCCAGGGACAGCCATACCACTGGTGCACACACAGGGACCCAAGAGGTAACAGGGTACATTACCACCTCCAAAGCAGGTGGAGTTGTGCTATTGGACCACAAAGGGTCCATATATTGTCATTGCACAGTGGCCATCACCAGTTCTGACCAGCAGCTCAACCATGCCACCAGCTCCAACTGTCAATCTTCAAAAGACTAATGCCACCTGGCAGGCAGGGAGACAGAGGAGCGGTGTGCTCCTGAAGATAGAAGACGAGAATAATCCTGTAACCTGCCGCCTCCTAACATCTGTCTTGGGTAATCCTAAATCTTGCCTTTCACTTGTAAATTGTAACTGAAAAACAAAAAACTTTAACGTTTTTAAGAATTTTCTGCTTACAGGTATTTGTCACCCATCCCAAACCTTGTGGTTAAAAAGAATTCTTAGAAATGAAGAAGGATAAATGTAAAGCATTAATTGCTCACATGAAAAGAAATACTCCGAAATGAAATCCCAAGTCCACCGCAGTAAATGAACACTTGCGGAAAGTTGGCCAAACATTCCATTTGGCAAGTAGCACATAAATAGGAGCCACGCTGTGTAGGATGTCTGCCAGAGAGATATTACTCAGGACTTGACTAAACAATGAACTCTGCCCGAGCAGATATTTAATGAAACAGACATTCCACTTCAATTTATAGATCTCATATTGAGGATGGCTCCAATGTCTCACCTCTGGGGAGCCCTATGTGGGTGCCGCACATGTTTCTAGGAGCCAAATCTCTATGCAATCACTAGGCTAAGACTTGGCGAATGCTCGGAGCGCCTGCCTCTATTATCCGGTCTGTATGACTTATTGTCGCTTGGAAAGGAGAACGCTCTGTCTGATACATGTCCCATATCTCAACCTGGGAGTTAGAAAGGAGAGGTCCTACAGCTGCAAAACGGCACTAACAGCTGTACAGATACAAGAACCAAACCCAGCATGGCAGAAATGGTAAAATTATATATATATATATATATATATATATATATAGACACATTGTTTTCCTCCTTTGCTATATAGGCAGCTGTAAGAAAGACGTACTTTATTTTACTTTTTGTTAATAGTTACAAAACAGGGACACCTCTCTACCATGGAGTTTGCTGTCTATAAAAGTCCTGACATGCTTCCCCTACTGTGCCAAATGCAGAGAGACAGCTGTTGGAACATATTTCTGCCAATTCTGGTCATTTAGATGTGACAGCGTGAGACTGAATGCTAGAAAAATAAAGAATAAAATGTAATATCTCCATCTAAGTATGAAAGTCATAATTCACAAGCCTAACGAAGCTATACAAACTTCAGTGTAGATCCTCAAACTGGACTCCACAAAAGGGGTTTCTTATAAAATACATTTATCACCTGTTCTGGGGATAGGCGGTTAATGTTTAATCAATGGGGTCCACCTAATCACTAGAATGAGGGTCTTGATCCTCTTTTAATCTTCACTGAAGTTGAGGTTGAATTGAGTTACTCCGGCCTAATATTAAACCTCACCATGTGTCAGATTACCTCAATGTGGATGGGGAAGAGGAAGACCTAGAGCTGTTTTTCACCTGCAAATGGAAAACTATACGGACAAAATGCACAGGCCAAAAAGGGAGAACCATGCCCCTATTTGTACAAAACACAAAAAAACTAAAGCAAAACCAAAAAAATGAGCCAGCTCATATGTTGGTAGAAGTACAACGTGTAGATAGATACACGTTCACACTGTGGCCACCCAAAAGACAAAGCCTTGTTGCAGTGGGATGGTTTTTTATGCTGTTTTGATCAAAACAATGTCAGCTAGGTTCCATACAGTTAGGTCCATAAATATTTGGACAGGGACAACATTTATCTAATTTTGGTTCTAGACATTACCACAATGAATTTGAAACAAAACAAATCAGATGCAGTTGAAGTTCAGACTTTCAGCTTTCATTTGAGGGTATCCACATTAAAATTGGATGAAGGGTTTAGGAGTTTCAGCTCCTTAACATGTGCCACCCTGTTTTTAAAGGGACCAAAAGTAATTGGACAAATGACTCCAAGGCTATTTCATGGACAGGTGTGGGCAATCCCTTTGTTATGTCATTCTCAATTAAGCAGATGAAAGGGCCGGAGTTGATTTGAGGTGTGGTGTTTGCATTTGGAAGGTTTTGCTGTGAAGGAAACATGTGGTCACAGGAGCTCTCCATGCAGGTGAAACAAGCCATCCTTAAGCTGCAAGAACAGAAAAAACCCATCCAAGAAATTGCTACAACATTAGAAGTGGCAAAATCTACAATTTGGTACATCCTGAGAAAGAAAGAAAGCACTGGTGAACTCATCAATCCAAAAAGACCTGGGAGCCCACGGAAGACAACAGTGGTGGATGATCGCCGCATACTTTCTTTGGTGAAGAAGAACCCGTTTACAACATCAACTGAAGTCCAGAACACTCTCAGTGAAGTAGGTGTATCTGTCTCTAAGTCAACAGTAAAGATAAGACTCCATGAAAGTAAATACAAAGGGTTCACATCTAGATGCAAACCATTCATCAATTCCAAAAATAGACAGGCCAGAGTTAAATTTGCTGAAAAACACCTCCAGAAGCCAGCTCAGTTCTGGAAAAGTATTCTATGGACAGATGAGACAAAGATCAACCTGTACCAGAATGATGGGAAGCCAAAAGTTTGGAGAAGAAAGGGAATGTCACATGATCCAAGGCACACCACATCCTCTGTAAAACATGGTGGAGGCAACGTGATGGCATGGCCATGCATGGCTTTCAATGGCACTGGGTCACTTGTGTTTATTGATGACATAACAGCAGACAAGAGTAGCCGGATGAATTCTGAAGTGTACCGGGATATACTTTCAGCCCAGATTCAGCCAAATGCTGCAAACTTGATTGGACGGCGCTTCATAGTACAGATGGATAATGACCCCAAGCATACAGCCAAAGCTACACAGGAGTTCATGAGTGCAAAAAAGTGGAACATTCTTCAATGGCCAAGTCAATCACCAGATCTTAACCCAATTGAGCATGCATTTCACTTGCTCAAATCCAGACTTAAGAGGGAAAGACCCACAAACAAGCAAGACCTGAAGGCTGCGGCTGTAAAGGCCTGGCAAAGCATTAAGAAGGAGGAAGCCCAGCGTTTGGTGATGTCCATGGGTTCCAGACTTAAGTGATTGCCTCCAAAGGATTCGCCACAAAATTTTGAAAATAAAAATATTTTGTTTGGGTTATGTTTATTTGTCCAATTACTTTTGACCTCCTAAAATGTGGAGTGTTTGTAAAGAAATGTGTACAATTCCTACATTTTCTAACACATATTTTTGTTCAACCCTTCAAATTAAACGTTACAATCTGCACTTGAATTCTGTTGTAGAGGTTTCATTTCAAATCCAATGTGGTGGCATGCAGAGCCCAACTCGCGAAAATTGTCACTGTCCAAATATTTCTGGCCCTGACTGTATATTATTTACTATTGATTTATTGACTTACTGCAGGCTATTTGCCCGCTTTGCTTTTATCTTAGCTTTTGAATGATACTAGCAGGCATAGAAATGTAGGTCTTTTATTATATACTAGATGGTGGCCCGATTCTAACACATTGGGTATTCTAGAATATGTATGTCGTATATAGGCTGCTGGGGTGTATATAGAGGCTGCTGGAGTGTATATAGAGGCTGCTGCTGCTGGGGTATATGTGGAGGCTGCTGCTGCTGGGGTATGTGTGGAGGCTGCTGCTGCTGGGGTATGTGTGGAGGCTGCTGCTGGAGTATATAGAGGCTGCTGTTGGGGTATATGTGGAGGCTGCTGCTGCTGGGGTATATGTGGAGGCTGCTGCTGGAGTATATAGAGGCTGCCGCTGGGGTATATGTGGAGGCTGCTGCTGGAGTATATAGAGGCTGCTGCTGGGGTATATGTGGAGGCTGCTGCTGCTGGGGTATATGTGGAGGCTGCTGCTTGGATATATAGAGGCTGCTGCTGGGGTATATGTGGAGGCTGCTGCTGCTGGGGTATATGTGGAGGCTGCTGCTGCTGGGGTATGTGTGGAGGCTGCTGCTGCTGCTGGAGTATATAGAGGCTGCTGCTGGTGGGGTGTACGTGGAGGCTGCTGCTGGAGTTTACGTGGAGGCCGCCGGTCGGGGTACTTCCGCTGTGAGCAGCCGGGAGTTGATCGGCTGGCGCCAGTCATCTCCTGCCGCATGGAGGTCAGCGGCGACGCAGCCGGGAGATGACTGGCGCCAGCCGATCAACTCCCGGCTGCTCACAGCGGAAGTACCCCGACCGGCGGCCTCCACGTAAACCCCAGCAGCAGCCTCCACGTACACCCCACCAGCAGCAGCCTCTATATACTCCAGCAGCAGCAGCCTCCACACATACCCCAGCAGCAGCAGCCTCCACATATACCCCAGCAGCAGCAGCCTCCACATATACCCCAGCAGCAGCGTCTATATATCCAAGCAGCTAGTGCCACTGATTTCCCGACGATAGCGGTGGCGTGCGTGGTTCAAATCCTGCGCCAATTCGCGTCCGGACTGCGCCTGTCGCTGATTGGTCGCGTCCGGCCGGGCACAACCAATCAGCGACGCGGGATTTCCGTTACAGACAGGCAGAATTAGACGATTATATCTCCTGATAAATACTTCACATGACACAACTATGATACATTACAAGATAAAATACAACAGAACAAAACATGAGAACAAAACTCCAATCAGACAACAAAATAAGACACAAATCACAAAGAAATAAACCAGAAATGGAAACAAAATGGAGAAAGTTTCAGGCATAGAAATGTAACAAACCACATTTATGAGCTCATCTGAAAAGACAGACATTTTTCGGGGGAAAAAACACAAATCACATGAATTTGCTGTTTTTGCAATATCTGATACGTCGGCGGTTCACCTGATTCCTGTTTTCAGAGTGATTCAGGTGAAAGCCTTGGACGCTCTGCAGAAACGCAGGTCCTGATTCTTGATATTTTGGGAGTCATCACATACTTCATATATTGCATGTGTGAAGTTTCTCTTCTGCTCAGTGCAGCCATACAGGTTTGTGCCCCGAAGCAAACAACAGACACTTTACAGAGCTGATCTAAAGATCTGGCTTTTTGCCTGACTTTCACTAAAATGTCCTGACAGTGAAGTTTAGAGAACTTTAGCCCTTTCTGAGTTTTCTTTAAATTGTGTCTTATAAAACCCAAACTCAGTGTGAGCGCTTCCTGCAGGAGAAAAAAAATCACAGTTCTTGGACAGCGAGAGCAAAGGAAATCTAACATCTGAGCAAAAGTTATTCCAGACTTAGACTTGTTTCTCTGGTAACTGCATTTATTACTAAGCTGACAGATGCAAACTCAGCAAAAGTCAGAGCAACTATGGACATACAGCAGTATTAGGAAAAAAAAAGGGGGGCTACATCTGTCACTTGCGTGTAAGCATTATTTTTTTTATCTACCATTTAATAAGATATGAATTCACATTATGATTATATCGTCTGCAAACTATAAACAGCAGAAAAAGATGAAAGGAGATACAGTAAGTTTCTACAAAGCTTTACTTTATGATTCTTTAATATCACCAACGTTTCAGGTGAAAGTTCATAGGAATCGGTCTAAGGCTGTGGTTCCATGGTCCGGAACCACAGCGCTTTGGACGGAGCGGAAATTCCGCACCGCCCAAAGCCCCGCCCCCTTTTTGACGCGCGGTCATTCCGGAGGTGTTCAGGACACCTCCAGAACACATCCGGAAAGAACGCAGGCTGCATAGCCCTGTGTTATTTCCGTTGCGGCGACGCAGCGTCGCCGCAAGACGCTAGGACATGCTGCGGTCTAAAAAGACGCACCGCATGTCCGGAAACGCAGGTCTTCCGCCTGTGTATTTTTACGCATAGTGGAGACGGGATTTCTTGAAATCCCCTCCACTATGCTGTAACATCTGGACGCTGCATGTTTGACGCTGCGCCAACGCACAGCGTCAAACACGCAGCTAATCCGGAATGTTTCCTGATCGTGGAAACATACCCTAACTGAGGGTATGTGCACACGCTGCAGATTAGCCTGCAGAATTTTCTGCACATAATCTGCACCTCTTGGCAGAAAATGCAGGATAGAGATAGATAGATAGATAGATAGATAGATAGATAGATAGATAGATAGATAGATAGATAGATAGATAGATAGATAGATAGATAGATAGATAGATAGATAATAGATAGTGTAGGCTTAGCACAGTAGAGACATGTTTGTCCAAAGTTGTAGGCTGGTGGCCCGGAAGTGGCTTGTAGTGTAGAGCAGCAACCCATCAGAGGGAGGTCACCATTGCCGTGGTTGATGGACATACATGAATTGCCCAATTTGTGCACTAAGAACCTTCTATTTTTCATCTATTACTGTAAGTAAAAAAAAATTTTGTAAACGTTTTTTTTCATTTTGCTAAATTTAATGTTTTTAATGTTTTTCTATGTTTTCACATGACCCAGATTCATGCACATGTGCTGCTGTGTTCTTTCTTGTCTGTATTGTGCAGCTTGCACGTGTTCATAATAGGAGGTGCTGATGGTTTTTTTTTGGCTTATTTAGATAGATAGATAGATAGATAGATAGATAGATAGATAGATAGATAGATAGATAGATAGATAGATAGATAGATATGAGATAGATAGATATGAGATATCCAAAAAACAGGCAGCACTCCATAGGTTCAATAGAAAAGTGGATATTTAATAAACCCACATTAAAGGCAACGTTTCGGCTCCATGAGCCTTCCTCAAGCAGTGATTAACACATATGTGCAGGTTTTTATAGGGTCAGTGCATCACATTTCTCATTACTGCCAATTATCAAAATTCATACATATCTTAAAAATAACATAAGGAAATTGCTCAAAGGCTACACCAATATTGGTGAATATGTGTCACCCATATCACAGATCATATCACAAAAATTACATATACATACATATAGCCATAGTATCCATATAGTTCACTGATTGTGCATAAATAACAAGTTCATACAGCTGTGACATGATCGCTCATTATTCATAAGAGTACTCACACAGCTGGTGGAACAGTGCTACACATGGAGGACGCCATGAACGCTAAGTTAGGTCTATACAGAAGTCCACTGCGCATGTCCCAGGTGTGTCTCCACCCTGTTTAGGCTTATAGCCAATCACAATAGATGTGTGTCAGTTCACTGTGCGCATGCGCACTCGAGCGTTGTCAATATCGCAGCGCCATTTTGCTTGTGGCAAGCAGAGGCACCGATATTTATATCTTTTAGAAATGACTTTCCACTCACACAAAATGATCTCCTAAGCAGAGATAACGTCTCACACGTGGGTTGTGATTTGTCTCTCCACTTTAAAGAAGTTTTATAAGTGAACAAAATGTATCTGTATTTTTCATTATAGAGTTGTCACTTATTCCAAAAATGATTCATACAGGGTTATACTCAATAAATATGTGAATGAATCTATGGAATTGTCTACCACTCATTTCTTTTTTACAATATTCTTCTTAATAAGGGTATAGGGTACCGGGGAATGGGCATCTTCACCTATATGGTTTAGGGGTTGAGGGACCTGGGCCATGTGTGCAGGATACCTCCCCTATACTCCATTGGTAGTGGGGGGGCCACCCATCAAAGGGAGCGGCCCCACGTACCAGGGTGGGCATGGTGCCCTATATCCCATGAGGTCGGCGAACCCTGTATGAATCATATGATGCACATATATGTTAATCACTGCTTGAGGAAGGCTCATGGAACCGAAACGTTGCCTTTAATGTGGGTTTATTAAATATCCACTTTTCTATTGAACCTATGGAGTGCTGCCTGTTTTTTGGATATTCAAGTTGGCAAGTATTGGATTATTGCTGAAGAGGACCTGCACCCTTTGATATATAACTCTATGCTGCTCCAGTCTTTCTTTAGATATGAGATAGATAGATAGATAGATAGATAGATAGATAGATATGGGATAGATAGAAAGATAGATAGATATGGGATAGATAGATAATAGATAAGATAGATAGATAGATAGAGATAGATAGATAGATAGATAGATAGATAGATATGGGATGGATAGAAAGATAGATAGATCTGGGATAGATATGAAGATAATGGGATAGATAGATAGATAGATAGATAGATAGATAGATAGATATGATAATGATAGGGATATAGATAGATAGATAGATAGATAGATAGATAAAAATGGTTAATAAATAGTTATAGACACACACAAAATCTTCAGACATCTTTAATTTAAAAAAAAATGGCAAAAAAAATGGCGTGGGCTCTCGCGCAATTTTCTGCGCCAGAGGGGGATTGTCGACGGCCGTGGCCAATATTTCTAGCCTGGGAAGGGGTAAATACCCATTGAGCTTCCCAGGCTATGAATATCAGCCCGCAGCTAGCCTTTACTGGCCATTAAAATAGGGGAACCCCCCAAAAAAATGACGTGGGGTCCCCCTATAATTTATAGCCAGAAAGGCTACGCAAACAGCTGTGGGCTGCAATTCATAGACCTAGGAAGGGGCCATGGATATTGGCGTCCCCCCTGGCTAAAAATACCAGCACCCAGCCGCCCCATAATTGGCGCATCTGTACGATGCGCCAATTCCGGCACTTAGCCCGTCTCTTCCCACTGCCGTGTAGCAGTGGCATATGGGGTAATAAGGGGTTAATGTCACCTTGTATTACGCTCCAAGAGTGGACCCTCGGGATCGAGGTACCCGAACCCACCCGAGCGAGCTGGCCAAATGAACCCACCCCCTATACAGGGAGCGTCAGGGGCAAGCCCGAGGGGTCGGAATAACACGACTGCCAGTACCAAGAGGCGCCTCAGAGGAGGAAGGAAGAGAACGGAGAAACTACGTGGTGACGGAGGGAACAACAAAAGACGATATAAGGAGGTGAGGTGCGGACAGGGACACAGAGCACACTGAAGGAAAGAGAACGGACAGGAATGGGATCCGTGGGCTGGGAGCCGAGGCAGCAGATCAGGGCGATGACACAGGGAGAAGCCAGGAAGCCAGGTAGTGCAAGGCAAAAGGGGAAAGACAATAGGTGAGAGAGGACAAGGGACCTGGGATAGCAGCGCTAGGATGGACCCTATACAAGGTACAGTAGAAGCACTAGCAATAATCAGGTTCTTCCTCTAGCAGGAACCGGCCTGATATACCCGGTAGCTGCTGCCCTAATTGGGCAGTGCTTCCGGGAATAGAAACAACCTGACAGTACTAAACTGTTGGGAGATCGGGCGCCCGCGATCTAAGCGGGTGACCGTGCATGCGCAAAGCCGGAGATCCCCAGTGCGGCTGAGGACCCGGAAGTGCCGACGGGGGAGCCGACTGGCGAGAGAAGAGACGCGGCGAGGGGCCCGGCCAACAGGTGAAGAGAGGTGTGTAAAACCTTCCTATTGTAAGGTGACATTAAGCCTGGTTAATAATGGAGAGGCGTCAATAAGACACCTATCCATTATTAATCTTATAGTATCAAAGGGTTAAAAAAAACACACACATAAGAATAAAGTATTTTAATGAAATAAAACACATGGTTTGCCATCTTTATTGCACGCCCAATCCATGCGACGCCCTCGGTCTCCTATAATAAAAAGTAAAAAATTAAACTAACCGTATACTCCTTGTCCGACGCAGTCCAATTAATAACGAGTGTCCCACGACGATTTCCCCTATAGAACAGTGACATTAGGTGATGTCACTGCTCTATAGGGCCTCCCATTGATGCACTGACAGGAGACAATGGCTTCTGCAGTGCATCACAGAGGTTACCTGAATTCTTTCTCTCACTTTACAGCAATGCTGCATGGGAATTTTCTCACCCAGCATTGCTGGTGAGAGAATGAACTTAAGTGACCTCACTCTCTCGCGGCGGAGTGATATACACCGCGGAGGATTACCTCCGCTGTCAGTTCATCGCGGGGCCCCTGTAGAGCGCAGACATCACCCGATGTCAGTGTTCTACACCAGAGATCGTTGTGGGACACTCGTTAATAATTGGACAACGGCGGAAAGGTAAGTATAGGTTGTTTTTTTATTTTATTTTTATTAAAGGAGACGAAGGCATCAGGGACTAGGTGATTGGTAAGTATGTACTCTATTTTATGTGTTGTATGTTATATGTATGTTCTGTATGTTATATGTTGTATGTTCTGTATTTTTTTTTTTACATTCAACACATTAGCTAATGTGTCACTCACTGTCACTGTAGCAGGCATAGCAGGATGGGACTTGTAGTCCCATCGGACGATGCCTGCATACACACACACAGCCCCCACCGACCCCCGCACAGCCCCGGCAGACCCCCGCACAGCTACGCAGACCCCCTGATAGCCCCGGCAACCCCTGGACAGCCCTGGCAACACCCGGACAGCCCTGGCAACACCCGGACAGCCCCGGCAACTCCCGCAGACCCCCTGGACAGCCTCGGAAACTCCCCACACACACATACATGCACACAGTCACCGCCCATACACTATACTATACACACACACACTATACACGCCCACACTCCACCCACACACTTCCCTCCTCCTGATCTGCAGCGTTTTATCCGCAGCAAAACCGCAGATCTTTTTTAGATCTGCGGTTTTGCTGCGGATGTGCCCGACTCAATGCAATTCAATGGGTGTAGAAACGCTGCAGATCCGCACAAAGAATTGACATGCTGCGGAAAATAAAACGCTGCGAATCCACGTGTTTTTTAAGCAGCATGTGCACAGCAAACCGGCGTTTCCCATAGACATTGGCTGTGCACTACACTGCGGGTTTGATGCATTTCTGCGCTTCCAAAAACGTTGCGGAAGCGCATCTAAATCCGCAACATGTGCACATACCTAATTTTGCCAATAAAACATTTAGTTTTGTGATAAAAAAAAAGTCGAAGCAAGTTGTAGTAAAGTATCAGGTGTCATGTAAAATCCAGTCAAAATGGATACATTGTTCTGCTGGCAATCCTTAATAGAATTATCCACCAAAATATTTTATTGTAAACGTGGTGGCCTAAAACAAACACAAAACAACAGCAGATACTCACCAATCAGAACCTATTTATCTACTTTAGGGCTTGTTATTTGGAGTTGTGCAAATGTCTGATTTTTTTCCTTGGACAGAGCCTGTCCCAAGAAAATACTGCAGCATCCTCGATTTGCATTCCATATTCGGATCACACTCGGCCACGCAAGTGAATGAGTCCGTGGTAAACATTGGACTGCACTCGGAAGACATCTGAGTGCAGTCTGATTTTCATGGACTGACAGAAAGGAGATGGAGAAATTTATTTTTCCATCTTCTCATCATCCAAGAAAATTGGATCACACTCAGAGTTTGATCAGAGTGTGATTTGAATAATTGTCCTGATTCTCTTGGATGAGAGAAAATACACTTGTGTGACCCCATAGCCTTAGGGGGTCTTCATATGACTGTTACTGTCAATCATCAGGCGCTAAACAGCTGCAGCAAAGACTTTCCATCAGAGCCAGTAGAGACAATCTCTTGGCTCTTTCTGCCTGTACAAATGGATCATCATGCCAATAGCTGCTGTTTAGTTGCATTTGTTGAAAGAACAAGGAACAGGGGGGACAAAGCAATGGTGCAGAGCAATGGTTGGGACTAGGTGTTTTTTTTAAATTGGTTTATAGTTTTTTTTTTCTAATGTTAAAACCACCAAGATCCGATTAGTATATTAAAATATTACAGTGGACAGCTCCCTTTAATATTTACACCACGGGCGGACATGTCATTGGTGCAACCTGTGCAGTGGCAAAGGGGTTTAAGAGTTAAGGGGGCCACTTCTACCTCTAAGGCTAAGTTCACACTAGACGTTTTTTTTAATGTCTTTTTTTATGCTAATTTTTTCAGTCTCATGGCAGTGACATCATACGCCGGCACCATGCGTGCCAATGTCAGCTGCTGGCCTCTGATTGGTTGGCGGCTGGTAACTGTTGCTGTGCAATAAGCCGGTGGCTTCCTTCACGGCAATAGATTTAAACTGTATGCATCCGAGGAAGCACATTCAGATACCGAACCAGTGGAATCCTGCCCCTGGGGCCCGATTCTGCTTGCCGGGCCCCATACACCAGTAAGAGCAGTGATGCCATGATGGCGGCTGTAATGCTGCTGTGTTTGTACTTTGTTTACCTGGCGTTACTCTGCATATTTCGGCTTTAACCCTTCGCTCGTTTCCCTCTAATGAGCTGGAATGCTGTTGTCAGTTACCTGTATGGATGCTGCTCAGTTCCCGGCTCTGCTGCGTAGCCGTACATGCGTGAGTGTCTCCGCTGCGCTGCATGACCACCCGCATGTGCGGTCCCTGGCTACCGCTATGGAGGCTACCCGCAGGTTGCAAGGTCTTCTGCAGTTGTGCATGACTTAGCACGTGTGTTCACGCTTGCAGCCGTTGCCAGGTGTCCTTTGCTATGCTCATTTGTGTCTGACTGTGAATAGGGTGCATGGGGCCACACCTCCCCTGCTTTTATGAGGAATAGGTGTGTGCTAGTATTGCTGCTCCAGCCTATCACTGTGAGGCAGCTCCTATATAAAGTTCCCCTACCCTGTGGGGCGTTGCCAAAGTTTTGTATTGAGTTCCTGAACCTTGCCATGTGTTTGTGTGTTCAGCTCCTGCTCTGATTGCAATCAGTTCTGGAAGAGCTGATTCCCTTTGTCCTGTCTTGAGTTTCCGCCTGCTCTGGGGACAGAATACCCAGATCTGTTTCCACTTGTGTCCTGTTTTCTGCCTGCTCTGGGGGGCAGAATACCAAGATCTGTTTCCGCCTGCTCTGGGGGCAGAATACCCAGATCGCCTTTCCTGGAGGCTGCATATCCAGGCCTGTTCCTGTTGTGTCTTGTTTCCTGAGTCCTTGATCCTGGCTTTGTTCCTGTACCTGACTCTGTCTGAACTGTGTCTGCTGTGTAATGTTCCTGAAGTCCTTCTGTGTCCTGAACCCTGTGCCCAGTGACTATGACTCTTTGCTAACTGACTTTTTGTGATCTAACCTGGGTTCATCTTTGAAGTAGGAGTCCGTTGTGTCTGCTGAGTTTCTGCTACTCTGTGTTCAGCTTGTTATTCGGTGCAATCCCTGGCCGGATCCAGTTCAACCTGGCGGTGCTTGCACCAGACCGCTTGGGTTCCTTTTTAGGTCGCT
Source organism: Oophaga sylvatica (assembly GCA_033576555.1). NCBI lineage: Eukaryota > Metazoa > Chordata > Amphibia > Anura > Dendrobatidae > Oophaga > Oophaga sylvatica. The sequence goes on from JARQOD010000008.1 coordinate 72,264,963, forward strand.
GCCAGATGTCCGGAGCCCGATGACCGTGGCCTTATGTCTGGAGCCTGATGTCCGCAGCCTGTCGATCATTGCCAGATGTCCAGAGTACGATGCCAGTGTTCTGATGTTCTACCTGAGATCTGAATCCTGATGTCCGGCTTGTGCCCTGATGTTCCGATGTCCAGTCCGTGCTCCAATGTCCAGTCTGTGTTCCGATGTCCAGTCCGTGCTCCGATGTCTAGTCCGTGTTTCGATGTTCAGTCCGTGTTCCGATGTCCAGATGTCCAGTCCCTGGTTCTGGTGGTCCTAGTTGTGCTCTTGAGCCGGTCCCGCTTGTGTTCCAGGATGGATTCCTCCTCCGTGGTTTCCGTGAGTTTCCAGCTCTGTTCCTCAGTGACGGTCCCGCCAATGAGTCCTGGACGTGACCAGCTGATGCCCGGTGCTGTAGTGTCAAAGTTCCTGGACCTGTGCTATCCGTGTCTTGGTTATGTTCTAATGTTTTGCGGGTTCCCTGGGGTCTTACCCGTGATGGCTTCTGCCATAGTCTGAAGGCTGCCTGAGGTCAGTGTCTGATGTTCTCCTGCTGTGCCAGTGCTGCGCCTGAGGCCTGAGAGAGGCCATCCTAGTATGCCCGTGCCAGATAACCTTGGACTGCATCAACCTTTGATGACCCTAGCCATCATCTGAAGTCTGCCTGAGGTCGGTGTCTGATGTTCTCCTGCTGAGCCTGTGCTACGCCCGAGGACAGAGAGAGAGGCCATCCTAGTATACCCGTGCCAGATAACCCTGGACTGCATCAACCCGTGATGCCCTCTTGCCATCATCGGAAGCTAGTCTGAGGTCGGTGTCTGATGTTCTCCTGCTGTGCCAGTGGCCTGAGGCCTGAGAGAGAGGCCCTCCTAGTATGTCCGTGCCAGACGACCCTGGACTGCATCAACCCGTGATGACCTCTTGCTTCGCCTGTCAACCTGAGTTGTGTTTCCTTCGTGATGTGCATAATCCGGAACCTGGTGTTTTGATGTTATTTGCTTTATTTAAGTAAACTTTATGTTTCTTCATACCTGAAGTTGTGCGGTGTCTTTTAGTCCTGCGTATGGCCATCTTGTCCACAAGCTCAGGTGCTACAGACCCCAGTCGCTACCCATCCCTAATCCAGGTAGGACCGGGTCCCCCCTGTGGTCCTGTGGGTTCACATTCCACGATCACCTGGGACGCATACCCCATCGTCGCTATGGTTCGACGACATGGGAGCGTTGGCTGGGTAAACCACGCTGCATCCCCAATCATAACAGCGGCCATGCTGCACTGTGACTGTAAAGTTTGGTAACATGGATAATGTTATGGGGCTGTCTGTCATTGGTTGGCCTTGGCCTCTTCGTTCCAGTGAAGGGAAAATCTTGATATTTCAGTATAGCAAGATATTTTGGAAAATTGTAGATTCCATTCTGAGAACAGTTTGGTGGAGGTCCTTTTCTGTTCCCCCATGAATGTGCCCCAATGCACAAAGCAAGGTCCGTAAAGCCATGGTTGGGGGATTTTGTTGTGGAAAAACCTGACCAGCCCAGACCTCAATCCCATAAACCCAACAGAATAGTGCAAGCTATTATACTGGCAACTCCATACTAATATCTATAGATTTAGTATAGGATGTCACAAAAGCTCCTGAAGGTGTAATGTGGAGGTGTCCCATTTCTGTCCATGTCCTTTGATTTCATTTTTTGAACTGGAGGATCAATAAAGGAAACCCGATTGGTTGTTATAGATGTCTAAACATTATTTTTTGGGGGTGATTCCAATAACCCATGGATACCATCTTGCCTATATTCTCCTGGACTTGTCTGTATATCTCTTCCTTATGCCTAAGACATTTCATACCATACATGTCTACATATACCAAGAGATGTGCATGAAGCCGGACTGGAAGCCAAGGAATTTTAAACAATGACTTCATTACCGACTCTGCGTCGTCCACACTATAGCTTTCTGATGTTCCTACAGTGAGCACACTTGGAGCTGGCGGACTATATGTAGCACAGATGAGACTCCGATGCTTTTCATTCACTTCTCATCAATAACAGGAAGCGTGTACAGACCGAGGAGAGTTGTGCTATTGTTATGTTCAGCTCCACTGTCAGCCTATTGTTAAACGTAAGGACCGGAAACCTTGGCACAGGTGCTCGTACGTGTAGACATGAAAATATTTGCTACACCTTCTCTATAATAGTATTTTAATGTTTTACAGATTAACAAATTAGAAGACAATGGCAAAAAGGAAAGTGTCACTGCAAAGACACATCAGTCAGTAATGTATGTGACTGATTTACCTTCTTCTCAAGACATGTCTGAGTATACAGACCCTGTAAGTTTACCTGTGTGATAAAGCTACTACTAAATTTTACTAACTTTTTTTATGGGGATCGATTACGGATTTTTGTGAATATTGTGGCATAATAGCTAAAACCTATGTGGTGCCACAGAGCCAGGGGTAATGATCTGGGGGCTATAGAACTCTGAGTAATCATTGAAGCCGAGCTTTCTAAATTGAGATGTGATGATCCTAAACTTCACCCTTTAGATGCTGTAAAGGAGTGGAGAAGCTGTCGCCACCTCCTTGCCGATCTTATGGTTATATACTGCATTGTGCTGTTTTGAATGTTGTTTTATCTATTTTGTGGCATGCATCAGTTGGTTAGCTGCAGACAGGGTTAACTACTGGGGCCACCCCATGGTGGGAGGAGTTAAGTGGGAACCAGGAATTCAGTTCCTGTTGTTAGGCAGATAGGGAAGAGTACTGAAAAGAGAGAGACCTATGGTCCTAATGTTAGCATACCAGCATTGAGAAGGGTGTTGTGTGGGAAGAAGGTAGACCATAGTCGGATAGCTGCTGGAAACTCCCAGGTTGCAGTCCATAGATGAAAAGAGCTTTTACACAGGCAGATTTTCCTTCTCAAAAAGTTGGTTGATCAAAATAAACCTGTCACGCTGTATAGCAGATATATATATGTGATGACAGTAATCTATATCAAAAGGGCAACATACTATATAACATGCGCATAGATATATGATAACATAGAATTACCTGACAGAATGTCCAGTGGGTCAATACGGAATCCGTTATACTCTGTCTCCGGCTAGAGGGTGACCGGGGTCTATGCTGACCCTAAACTGGGGTCCTAACTAATCCCTCTACCTGGAGGTACTGTTAAAGGTACAGAGGTCCAGGCCACCAGCGTAAACCCTGTCTCCTATCAATCCCTGCCAACTGTAATCTAGTCCTAAGAAGGACCCTGATTACCACCAAAGGGAATGAACAGGTAACGGTTAATGAACTGAAAGACATACAAGAAAGACAAGAAATAAAGTAAATAAAGTCTTACATACAACACTCACACACAGTAGGAACACCTAAGGTCTCAGAGATAAACTATAAGCTATAAGAGTAAAAACAACTAAGGAGCTCTTAGCTTAAGTATTCTCAGAACCGATCCAGTCTGCTAGACTACATGAATGCTTTCACCGGCATCTAACACACAGACTGGCAGGAATATAAAGGAAGCTAATTAGTAAATAATCAAAAGCAGCCGGGCGAGGCTGGACCTAGTCTTAGCAAAGAGCTAGGTAAAATTAACTCCCTCATTACCAAACACAAAGAAACAGCAACTCAGCTGTGAGAAGTCAGAGTGTGTAATCGCGACGATCCTCGTGGCGATACACCCATGACAGTACCCCCCCCTCTACGAGGGGACTCCGGACCCTCAGGGCCAGGTCTGCCCGGGTGAGTTGTGTGAAAGGTCCGAACCAATCGATCTGCGTTAACATCAGACGCAGGGACCCACGTCCTCTCCACAGGACCATACCCCCTCCAATGAACCAAGTACTGAAGGGATCGGCGACTGAGACGTGAGTCAATGATTTTCGACCCATGAAATTCCACGTTATCATTGACCACCACTGAAGGAGGAGGTAGAGGTGACGGTATGACTGGTGCCACATACTTTTTAAGTAAAGACTTGTGAAACACATTATGAATTTTAAACGTAGGAGGGAGGTCCAGACGAAATGCCACAGGATTAATTATGGAACTGATCCTGTACGGCCCGATGAATCTGGGACCCAACCTCCAGGAGGAAACTTTAAGTTTTATATTCCTGGTAGACAACCAAACCAGATCGTTCACCTTCAGATCTAGACCAGAAACTCTCCCCCTATCAGCCATCCGTTTGTAACCTTTCCCCGTAACCTTCAGTCTTAACCGATCTGGAACTATCAGTCTCCCTGGAAGTCCCACAGGGGCGTCCCCCTGAGCCCCCAATACCTCCCCCTCAAGCTCAGAGCATACAGCTGACACTACAACTCCCTCCTGAGGAATAGGAACCGGATCATCCGTCATCCCGGCCCCTGGGAAAGTACGAGATAAGGCATCAGGAAGCAACTTTATTGAGCAGTCATATGCGCGATGAGGAGGTAACTCTTTACACCCCTCCTCTGAGAACATCTCCCCAAAGTCCTTCAGAAAAGGAGACAAAGTCCTAGGCACAACCGCACCGATGACCGTGCTCATGCAGTTATTCCTGCAAAATTCACCCCACTGGCTAATCTTTCCGGATTGCCAATCAATCACTGGGTTATGTTTAGCCAACCAAGGAAGTCCCAACACAATAGGAGTAGGTAGACCCTCCAACACATAACAAGACAATTGCTCTTTATGTATTGCCCCTACTCGAAGATCTATGTTATGAACAGCTTGTACCAAGCTACCTTGACCGAGAGGTCTAGAATCAATAGAGACTATAGGGACCGGTTTGGCCAATACACTCAGTTGCATACCATGCACCTGGGCAAACCGAGCGTCCACCAGATTAGCCCCGGACCCACTATCAAGAAAAACAGAAATCCTCTCAGTTCTAGTACCAATCACCACCTCCGCAGGCACGAGAAACTGAGAGGGATTTGGGGACGAAATACACACTCCCAGGTTAACTCCTTTGCTCAAAGAGGCCCGGGATGGACACCCCCCAACAAAATGTCCCTCTCTCCCGCAAAAGAAACACCTTCTAGTCTTGCGGTGCACCGCCGATTCCCTCCTACCAAAGGATGTCCCTCCCAACTGCATGGGTTCCTCAGAACAGACGAGGGGAACCTCAGTATAAGGGACTTTAGTAGTAGGTGGAGTCATCACGGGAGGCGGAGTTACCTCGCGTCTTCCCCGAATTCGTCTATCAATGCGAATAGCGAGGGCCATAGCAGCCTCCAGTGATGGAGGAGAATCATACTGAGCCAACACATCTTTTAATTTGTCAGACAACCCTTGACAAAACTGGCTCCTAAGAGCTGGGTCATTCCACTGAGTATCTGTTGCCCATCTACGGAACTCAGAAGAATATTCCTCCGCTGGACGATTTCCTTGCCGTATTTTACGTAACTTTGTTTCAGCAAGGGAAACACGATCCGGATCATCATATACCAGACCCAGGGCAGTAAAAAATCGATCCACTGACTGGAGATCTGGGGAGCCTGGAGGAATAGAGAACGCCCAAGATTGAGGGTCCCCTTGTAAGAGCGAGATAACAATTCCCACCCTCTGCTCTTCACTCCCAGATGACCGAGGCCGCAGCCGAAAGTACAATTTACATGCCTCCCGGAAAGTAAAAAATTTGTCCCGCCCACCAGTGAACCTGTCCGGGAGAGCAACCTTAGGTTCAGATCTGGTTTGCTCCGGGGGGGACAAAACCTTGGACTTAATGTCTGCAAACTCCATGGACAACCCCTGCAACTGCCGGGCCAGCTGGGCTACTGGATCCATGACAGCTGGGGAGAATCTTTAGTATGGGCCGGTGAAAATGTCACGCTGTATAGCAGATATATATATGTGATGACAGTAATCTATATCAAAAGGGCAACATACTATATAACATGCGCATAGATATATGATAACATAGAATTACCTGACAGAATGTCCAGTGGGTCAATACGGAATCCGTTATACTCTGTCTCCGGCTAGAGGGTGACCGGGGTCTATGCTGACCCTAAACTGGGGTCCTAACTAATCCCTCTACCTGGAGGTACTGTTAAAGGTACAGAGGTCCAGGCCACCAGCGTAAACCCTGTCTGCTATCAATCCCTGCCAACTGTAATCTAGTCCTAAGAAGGACCCTGATTACCACCAAAGGGAATGAACAGGTAACGGTTAATGAACAGAAAGACATACAAGAAAGACAAGAAATAAAGTAAATAAAGTCTTACATACAACACTCACACACAGTAGGAACACCTAAGGTCTCAGAGATAAACTATAAGCTATAAGAGTAAAAACAACTAAGGAGCTCTTAGCTTAAGTATTCTCAGAACCGATCCAGTCTGCTAGACTACATGAATGCTTTCACCGGCATCTAACACACAGACTGGCAGGAATATAAAGGAAGCTAATTAGTAAATAATCAAAAGCAGCCGGGCGAGGCTGGACCTAGTCTTAGCAAAGAGCTAGGTAAAATTAACTCCCTCATTACCAAACACAAAGAAACAGCAACTCAGCTGTGAGAAGTCACAGTGTGTAATCGCGACGATCCTCGTGGCGATACACCCATGACAAAACCAAATTGATTGGTACTTGTTTAAGACCCTATTATATCGGGCAGGTGTGAACTGTTTGAGCAGACAGTAATGTGATTGTTAGATCCCCATGCAATTTGCATATTGTTGGCAGCAGCACATCCCTTGTTCACAGGGCTCGCTCCAGGTTTTTATGGGCCCCGGGCGAAAGAGTCTCAATGGGCCCCTTAACACAGACCTCGATTCATGATGCACAGATACGGCAGAGAAATATGGGTATAGTACAATGCCAAAGATTTCACTTCTTCCATTACATGACTGATATCTATTGTAAATTCTACAATAGCTCAAAAACCGCTGAATTCTCACAGCGCACAGTACAGACCGGACAGTACAGTCCTCCATACAATATTATGGGCACCACATAGTCTCCCCTCATCACCCATATAATACCGCATGCAGGATGTCACCCCCCATCCCCCATATAATGCTCCATACAGAATACTGGACCCCATATAGTGCTCCATACAGAATACTGGACCACATAAATTGCTCCATACAGGATACTGGTCCCCATATAATGCTCCATACAAAATATGGAGCTCTCCTCTGTACTGCGCTGCGCTCTGCACTGTTACGGCTCAGGAGAGGCCCCATCACCTCCATCATGGCCTTCTCCCCATCACCTCCATCAATGCCTTCTCCCCATCACCTCCATCAATGCCTTCTTCCCATCACCTCCATTAATGCCTTCTCCCCATCACCCCCATCATTGCCTTCTCCCCATCACCTCCATCATGGCCTTCTCCCCATCACCTCCATCAATGCCTTCTCCCCATCACCCCTATCATTGCCTTCTCCCCATCACCTCCATCATGGCCTTCTCCCCATCACCTCCATCAATGCCTTCTCCCCATCTCTTTCATCATGGCCTTCTCCCCATCACCTCCATCAATGCCTTCTCCCCATCACCTCCATCAATGACTTCTCCCCATCACCCCCATCATTGCCTTCTCCCCATCACCTCCATCAATGCCTTCTCCCATCACCTCCATCAATGCCTTCTCCCCATCACCTCCATCAATGCCTTCTCCCCATCACCTCCATCATTGCCTTCTCCCCATCACCTTCATAATGGCCTTCTCTCCATCATTGCCCTCTCCTCCACCTACACACACACACACAGACACACAGCAACATTCACCTGTCTGCACATTCACACACGCGCGCACACACGCACACGCACAGACACACCACATCTCACCTGTCCGGCGTCCGCACCGCAGGCATTCCCACAGCATCACCTGCGCCCGCGCTTTCTTTCTCTGCCACAGCCAGCCGCTGAATGATGACATCATCCAGCGGCGCTGCTGTGAGAGGAAGCGCAGGCGCCCTGCAGGGGCCCCCTGGAGCTGCGGAGGCATGGGGAGAGGTAAGTATTGCGCCGGCTGCCGGGGCCCTGAGCAAGCGGGGGGGGGGCCCAGTGGCAGCGCTGGCACCGCTCTCCTCCGCTGACGGGCGCCGGGGTGCCCGACGGCAAGTGGGCCCCCCGCCTGCTCAGGGCCCTGGCACTTGCCCGGGTACGCCGGGTGCTGACGCCGGCCCTGCTTGTTCACAATGATGACTGCTAGGTTCACATTTGAGCTTTTGCCAGCTGGGCACTCTGGGCAAAGGCTGATCCCCACAAAAATAAGCCCATTGCATTATCCGTTCTACACCAAACTTTACAGTTGGCACAACAGATTTTTCAGTAAGGCTGGTGATTCTGTTATGATTTGGTAGCTGAGGAGGACAGGAGCAAAAAACAGCCAAGGCAGCCGAACACCCAGAGAGGTTGGGAACTAATGGTTTGCAGATCCCTAAACTAACCGCACAACTAGAAGCAGCCGTGGGACGTACCTACGGTGACCTAGACGCCTCGGCACTGCCGGAGAGCTAGCTACACCTAAAGATAGAAACAGGAAAGCTAACTGCCCCGGAGTAGAGCCCCAAAGGAATAGGCAGCCCCCACACATATAATGGCGGTTAGACAAGACGAAATACAAACGCAGGCAGAAAATAGAGTGAGCAAACGCTGGGGCCAATAACTGCCTAGATAGGACAGGACAGAATACTTTCTGCAACCCAGCAAAACCCTAGAAAAAACTTCCAACACTTCTGATTTTAAAAATGCTGAGATCACACGATCTCGCCACCCGCTAAATCAGATCTCTTGGTGTGACCAAGAGGCTAACCCGCAGCCACTCAAATAGCAGGGATAGAGCAATTGAACAAATAAACAGTGGCTACTGAAAAACAGAGAGTAGCACAGGCCCCTGGAGGGGTACCTGGCTAACCTTGCACAAAAATGCAGACAAAAAAAATGGAAATGGCAAACACAATAGAAACAAGTAGCAAATAACATCTGAAAGTAGCAGACGAAGGCAAGACACCAGCTGACTTCCAAATGGACCAGGAAACAACAATTGATCACCGGCGAGGATCATGGGAAGGCAGCTCACTTATATCAGCCCAGTCAGTCTCTCCTGATTGCCAGTCATCGCTCGCAGGTGATGAATTTCTACTATTCAACACTGGTTCAATACCCTCAGTAACCACCAGAGGGAGCCCCAACTCAGAAGTCATTTCCAACATGCTCACAACAGTCGCATTTCTGTGCAGCATAAAGTGGTGACTACTCTTAAGTACATTTCATGTTCAAGGGTTGTCACGTGTTTAGACTAATCAGTCCCTCATATAGGGGGAAAAAAAAGTTTAATAACTGCACCGAGCAACAGACATGCTGCAAAGTGCGGTTTATATTGCACTGCATTACCAAATGTAACATAGTAACATAGTAACATAGTTATTAAGGTTGAAGGAAGACTTTAAGTCCATCTAGTTCAACCCATATCCTATCCTAACCTGCCCTAACTTGTTGATCCAGAGGAAGGCAAAAAAAAAACCAAGTAGCAAACAGTAAGCTTCACATTGGGGAAAAAAAATTCCTTCCCGACTCTACATACGGCAATCAGACTAGCTCCCTGGGTCAACGCAATATCTAGGAAACTAGTGAATATAGCCTGTAATATTATACTTTTCAAGAAAGGCATCCAGTCCCTTCTTAAATTTTAGTAAGGAATCACTCATTACAACATTAGACGGCAGAGAGTTCCACAGTCTCACTGCTCTTACAGTAAAGAATCTGCGTCTGTGATTATGGCTAAACCTTCTTTCCTCCAGACGTAGAGGATGCCCCCTTCTCCCCGTCACAGGTCTAAGAGTAAAAAGATCATTAGAAAGGTCTTTGTACTGTCTCCTCATATATTTATACATTGTAATAAGATCACCCCTAAGCCTTCGTTTTTCCAAACTAAATAAACCCAAGTGTAATAACCTGTCTTGGTATTGCAGACCCCCCAGTTCTCTAATAACCTTGGTCGCTCTTCTCTGCACCCGCTCCACTTCAGCTATGTCTTTCTTATACACCGGAGACCAGAACTGCACACAGTATTCTAAGTGTGGTCGCACCAGTGACTTGTATAGAGGTAAAATTATGTTCTCCTCATGAGCATCTATGCCTCTTTTAATGCATCCCATTATTTTATTTGCCTTGGCAGTAGCTGCCTGACAGTGGCCACTAAATGTGAGTTTGTCGTCCACCCATACACCCAGGTCTTTTTCAGTGACAGTTTTGCCCAGTGTTTTACAATTAAGCACATAATTATACATCTTGTTTGTTCTACCCAAGTGCATGACCTTACATTTATCCCCATTAAAGCTCATTTGCCATTTATCAGCCCAAGCTTCTAGTTTACATAAATCCTCCTGTAATATAAAATTGTCCTCCTCTGTATTTATTACAGAGGACTGAGATATTTCCCAATATTTGTTTTCCATACATTATTAGCAAAAGCATGAACAAATGTATCCTGAATTATTTGTAGCTCATTGTTCTCTAATATATTCATAGTCAGCTGTGAAACTGTGAATTTCCTGATTTTGTCTCATGAGATCTTTTAAAGTAGGAAACAAGAAATTTTCTCTTAAAAGGACATGGGTGTAATAATCCTGAATAAAGCTCACTCTTAAGAAGGCTTTGCAATTTTTATGTAAATTTTGCAAACAGTTAAAAAATGTCTTCCCTTAACATTGTTGAGGAGTTGTCTCAAAGAGTGCCCATCAGATTACTTAGGCAACCAACTTATTTGAATGGGTACTGAGTAATGCTTAACAAATTTCGGACCACCCATAAACAATAAATGTCTGGGTGATCTGCGTTCTACTGTAATGTGATCGTGTAGCTGTGGGAACGGGGAGCCGGCTGTCAGACACAGCCAGACTCCCAAAGAGAAGGCAGAGATTGTTTATTACCATCTCTGCCTTTCTGATCACTGTATGCACAGCACTAATCAAGCACTGTCTTTACGGTGTAGGAAGCACTGACATCGCTTCCTCCTTTCGATCCAATGCTCATGTGGTCACTAGATTTAGGGAACAAGAGCTGCTCGGTACTAGGAGACCCAGTCACAATGCGGCCAAATTTCCACTGTAACTAGGGCTAATATACCAGCCCCAGTCACAGGGAATTTGGGTAAAAAAACAAAAAGCATTTAAATGTTGAAGTGCCATCTGTTCATCTATGAACTTAGGGGAGGGAAAGTAATTGTTAAATATATGAAAAAATAAATAAATAAATAAAAATAAAAAATTTAAAAACGCTAACTGCCAAACCAAATCGCTGTTACTAGCACCACCCCCATTGAAAAAAACCTGATATATAAAAGTAATTGCTAGGGAAAGAGATCAGAATTTAAAATGTATTGAAGTGGTGCTTTATGGTTATATATATAAAAAAAGAATAAGAAAATCAGACATGTATTTCCTTTATTTTCCCCACCAATATGGGCAAAAAAGTAAAGTATAAAAATAACCCTAAAAGAGAAGAGTATAAAAATAACATAAAACCTACACCGTACGTATCACACTAAAAAGATGCAAAACCTCTTTGAAGATCCGGGCAAGACATTTTTTTTACTGTTTAAATTACATATACAAAAAAAACAGATAATGTGCCCGGACAGGAATTGGAGTAAATGGTTTATTCTTGAACTGGTGGATAACCTTCAAGGTGATTGTAAGGAAAGGGACGCCACCATCTTGTATAGGGCCTATACCAGCCTCCATTTTGTCGGTTCACAGAGCCACAGACTGCTAACTACACAGGGCCTGTTAGCATATCCAGTACGACTGGTTTTGATGTCCATTATGAACCAAAAGGGCTTTAGTATGCTAATTAGTTCAGGTCTGTGTCTGAATAAGATGGTCATTAGTATGCTAAATAACTCAGACTCAAGCCAGTATTTCCTGCTCCATATGAATTGCAGGCCGGTTAGTATGCGTGCTTCAAAGCAAAGGGGAGGGACCTAGCAGGTTTAAGAACTGGGAGCTATGGGCAGACTGGATCCATTTTTACACACAGAAGCCAAGAAGATGGTCTAACAAGGACCAAGGGAACGGATTTGCCTTTCCAAGGGAGCAGCAGCACATGCTTTGGGAGACTGTCCAGCAACTAAAGACTGTTACCTGGGGATTGCAGAGCTCCCTGCCTCGCCATGTCCCTACAACCCGGTAATATTGATCTATAGCTAATACCTTTAAGCCTTGTACATTATTGTGGTATTTTTGCTCTGACTGCAAATCCATTGTAATTACATTGTATAGCTTTACTGTATATTTCTGTAATTATCTAGTGCGCCCTTAAGGCAATTAAACCATAAAATTAATCTTGGGCTGATGCTTTTACTCTGATCACGAATCTTAGAATACCCAGTGGGTAACAGGACACCCTCCCCGGCAGCCATTTGCTCTAGGTGCAGTTCCCTTACTGACCTGAGAGACAAAGGGGGCGCCGGAGAGCTGTACCTGTGGAGTTATGTCCCATTGGTGACGTGAGAGGAAAGGGGTCGTCCTTCACATTTGGTAGCAGCGGTCGGATCAGAAGCTGTGATACCCGGGCTACCGTGTGGCGGTCAGCTTAGTTCCTCACAATTGGTGTCAGAAGTGGGATCAGAGTAATAGTGTGCATGGGACCCCTACTCCCAGACACTAGAGACTACCAGCAGTACTTTCACTGCTGGGGTCTTAAGGTCAGCCCAGCACTAGACGGTCAGAGTGTAAATATAATAAGTTGTGTGCAAGGTCGGGGTTGCGGCTGTGTCAGTAACCAAAGGTTCCCAAGATGGCGGAAGGCACCAGGAGTAAGGCAAAGGGGGAGGCCAATGCTATGGTCTATGATGGGTTCGATACCGACGGAGGCGAGGGGGAGCTCAGCCAGGGCTCCCCAAGGAGCCCGACCCCCGTGCTCAGTCCCGCAGTGGACTGTCCACCCCCTGCCCGTCCCAGCCTGTCCAGATTGGAGGCCCTTTTCCAAGCGGCTATGGCACAGCTCGAGGCTGGTAATGACGCCGCCTATGACAGACTCCTGGTGGCGGCAGAGAAAGCAGCAGAGCGTGAGCATACAGAACGCCGTGAAGCTGCGGAGTGCCGGCACCGACTGGAGATGGCTCAGCACGGGCCCCCGCTGGACGCACCAGGCCCACCGGAGACAAGGGCTTCCAAGGTCCGGGCGGAGGACTTTCCCTTGCTTCAAAAGGATGGAGACCTGGATTCCTTTCTGCTGGCCTTTGAGAGGACCTGCCTCCAACATCATCTGGCCCTGGATCAGTGGGCAAGGTACCTGACCCCCGTTTGAGGGGTAAGTCCCTGGAAGTTTTGGGGGACTTACCTGCCGGGGAGGAGCAGGATTACAACAGCATCAAGCGGGCCCTGATCCAGCACTACAACCTCACCCCGGAGTCGTACCGCAGGAAGTTCAGGAGCCTGCAGCGGGGTTCAAAGGACACCTGGACCGACCACATGCGGGCCCTGCTGAGAGCTGCGGAGCACTGGACCTCGGGTCTAGAACTCACTACCCGCCAGGAGGTCCAGGAACTGTTTGTCATGGAGCAATTCTTGTGGAACTGCCCAGAGGACCTCCAGCAGTTCCTCAGTGACCGGAAACCAAAGGGGGCTTCTGCTACAGCCGCCCTGGCAGACGAGTATGCCAACAACAGGGCGCCGGAGCCAAAGAAGCCTTCCAGCAGCACCTGGAGAGGGGGTAAGCCCAATCCTGCCCCAGCCCCATATCCAGCCCCCAGAGTGCAAGGGGTGTACCCCCTGCTGCCCTCTCCAGGCCAGGAACAGAACCCAGACGTTGTCATAATTGCAATCAGCCAGGACACTTTAAGGCTGCGTGTCCCCAGCGCCAGAAGGCCCCATCCCTGTCCCAGAAACCGACCACTGTTTTGTGTGTGGGAGGGGGTGGTGGGAGGTCCCTGGACAATTACCAACCCGTCACCATCGGCCGCTCAGCGGTCATGGGACTGCGGGACACAGGCACTGAACGAACCCTGGTACGTCCTGAGGTGGTGTCCCCTCAAGACTTGGTACCTGGGAAAACCCTTTCTGTCTCCGGAATTGGAGGCATTGAACCGGCGCTGCCCGTTGCCAAGGTGTATTTGGACTGGGGCGCCGGGAGGGGGATGCGGGAGGTGGGAGTAACGCCAAATATTCCTGCAAATGTGTTGCTTGGGACCGATTTGGGGTGGCTAGTGTCCCAGTATGTGGCCACTGAACCCCAAGTTCGGCTCCCCAAGAATGTCATGACTCTACTGTGAATGCTAATGTTAATGTATTGAATGTGCCTCCAACAGTGGAGGAGGGAGTGAAACCTGATGGTAAGACATGCACTGACACTACACACACAGGGCTCACAGTGAGGACAGGTGCGGAGGCTGCACGCGAGAGTTCAGAGGTGGGGGGAGGGGCTGCTATGGGCAGTGTAGGGCCCCTAAGTGAACCCAGCCTGCTGAGTCTAGGGCCCCTGCAGTAAGAGGAACAAGCCATGGGGGGAGGGGGCGTCCCGGGAGAGGAGCCACCAGGTAAGACCCCAGGGCAGGAGTTCCCCACATGCGGGATGTCAGGAGGTCAGGGAAGTCTGCCTGACCCGGCGACTTGGTCAGGGGACGAGGGGAAGCAGGCGCTACCCGTGGTCTCAGCAGTCGTGGCCGCTGTTACCAGGAGTGGGAGCACCGGAGCCCAAGGGGCCTCGCGGAGGTCCGACGGTTTCCCCTTCTCCGACCAAGTGGCTGCCGAGTCAGACAGCAGCCAGGAGACAGATCCCGGGGAACTGACAGAGGACATGGCAGTTTCATCAATTCTTGCCACATCAAGTCAGGGATTTCAGGCAGCGTTGGAAGCTGACGCTAGCCTGAAGACACTCAAGGAGCAGGCGGCACAGCCTCCCCTGGAGTCCGACCGCGAGCGAGTGGTCTGGGACCAGGGACGGCTGTACCGGGTAACGATCCAGCAGGGTTCACCGGAGGCGTGGCACAGGGACCGACAGTTAGTGGTACCTCATCCGTTCAGGGCGGAATTGTTGCGGATCGTACACGAGATTCCAATGGCCGGACACCTAGGGATCACTAAAACCAGGGCCAGGCTAGCTCAGCGTTTCTACTGGCCTGGAATGAGGACCGAGGTGATAGCCTACTGCCGTTCGTGTGACACCTGTCAGAGGGTGGGGAAGGCGGGGCGGCGCCCCAAAGCCCCACTGGTAACTCTGCCCATCATCGAAGAGCCTTTCTCGAGGGTGGCTGTGGATCTCATTGGACCTCTGTCCACTCCCAGCCGCTCCGGGAAATGCTTCATACTAACGGTAGTGGACTATGCCACCCGGTACCCGGAGGCGGTAGCTTTGTCGTCCATTCGGGCCGACAAAGTGGCCACTGCCTTACTGGAGATTTTCTCCAGAGTGGGGTTTCCCAAGGAAATGCTCACCGACCGAGGGACCCAGTTCATGTCGCAGCTGATGGAGTCTCTCTGTAAGCAGGTACAGGTGCAACATCTGGTGGCCAGCCCGTATCACCCACAGACCAATGGCTTGTGTGAGCGGTTCAATGGCACCTTAAAGCAGATGCTGAAGATGTTGGTCGACTTCCACGGGAGAGACTGGGAGCGGTATCTCCCACACCTGCTGTTTGCCTACCGGGAGGTCCCACAGGCCTCAACGGGGTTCTCCCCCTTTGAGCTCCTGTACAGGCGACGTGTATGGGGGCCCCTTGCTCTGGTGAAGGAAGCATGGGAAGGGGATTTAGCCACCCCTGGAGTGTCAGTCATTGAGTATGTTGTGCGCTTCCGGGACCGAATGATGGCCTTGACACGGCTGGTGCATGACAATATGGCCCAAGCTCAGGCTGACCAGAAGCGATGGTACGACCAGAATGCTTGTGAGCGGACCTACCAGGTGGGTCAAAAGGTGTGGGTACTGGTCCCCGTACCTCAAAACAAGCTTCAGGCGGCCTGGGAGGGTCCATACCTCGTGCACTAGCAGCTCAACGCCGTCACCTACCTGGTCACCCTGGACCACGCCCGTGGAAGGAGGAAGGCCTTCCATGTGAACATGATGAAGGCCCATCATGAGCGGGAGGCTTATGCCCACCCAGTGTGCAACCTTCCAGAGGACGAAGAGGCAGAAGCCCTCCTGGATCTGCCACCCTAGCCAAGGAGAGGGTGCGGTAGGGCGCATGGGGGAACACAGGAATGTGATACCCCCTAGCGCCCTCAAAAGCAGGGAGGTGTAAGGAAAGGGACGCCGCCATCTTGTATAGGGCCTATACCAGCCTCCATTTTGTCGGTTCACAGAGCCACAGACTGCTAACTACACAGGGCCTGTTAGCATATCCAGTACGACCGGTTTTGATGTCCACTATGAATCAAAAGGGCTTTAGTATGCTAATTAGTTCAGGTCCGTGTCTGAATAAGATGGTCATTAGTATGCTAAATAACTCAGACTCAAGCAGGTATTTCCTGCTCCATATGAATTGCTGGCCGGTTAGTATGCGTGCTTCAAAGCAAAGGGGAGGGACCTAGCAGGTTTAAGAACTGGGAGCTATGGGCAGACTGGATCCATTTTTACACACAGAAGCCAAGAAGATGGTCTAACAAGGACCAAGGGAACGGGTTTGCCTTGCCAAGGGAGCAGCAGCACATGCTTTGGGAGACTGTCCAGCAACTAAAGACTGTTACCTGGGGATCGCAGAGCTCCCTGCCTCCCCATGTCCCTACAAACCGGTAATATTGATCTATAGCTAATACCTTTAAGCCTTGTACATTATTGTGGTATTTTTACTCTGACTGCAAATCCATTGTAATTACGTTGTATAGCTTTACTGTATATTTCTGTAATTATCTAGTGCGCCCTTAAGGCAATTAAACCATAAAATTAATCTTGGGCTGATGCTTTTACTCTGATCACGAATCTTAGAATACCCAGTGGGTAACAGGACACCCTCCCCGGCGGCCATTTACTCTAGGTGCAGTTCCCTTACTGACCTGAGAGACAAAGGGGGCGCCGGAGAGCTGTACCTGTGGAGTTACGTCCCATTGGTGACGTGAGAGGAAAGGGGTCGTCCTTCACATTTGGTAGCAGCGGTGGGATCAGAAGCTGTGATACCCAGGCTACCGTGTGGCGGTCGGCTTAGTTCCTCACAGTGATGCTATAGGGAAGTTGGAACCTTACTGCCACTCTTTCCCACTGATCACAGTGAGTTACTTGGGGTTCAGAAAACTTTTTTTTAAAACTTGTTGTCATCCAACTTTTCCAATTAATTAGGAATTATCGGAAGACCATTAAACATTACATTATACCTATTCAAATCACCGTATTGACTGTAACAGACTTTATCTTTCGAATTGAAGCATCTGATAAGTGTGTGCAAAGGTCGTTGTGAAGGGAGGAGGAGAAGGTGAGCTGTGACTTTACTTACTGTGAATGATGGATCTTGTGTTATCAGCTGGGTTTAAAAGGCTACTGACATTGTTATCCTGTCTGTGCTGGGAATGAGACTTCTGAAAAGTCCTCTGTAAAAAAAACACGAAGAACAAGTCTAAAATAACCCCAGGAGCCAGTTTGAAAATTTTAAAGTTTCTGAATAATTTTTAAATGCAGATTTTGAAATGGAAAAAAATATTGCCAAAAATGAAGAATACAAAAAAATTAACATAAAACTTTACTTAAACAATAAGTAAGTAATGTTGAAGATGTTGTAGATATACATCAGTTAAATTTTCTGATTTCTCATACATGAGATGGAAGGCTGTAACCTGGGCCTCTTGGATCATCTTCAGCCCCAGTAGATTGGTAACATCCTAATCATTGTGCATTCTAATTACAACATTGGAAAGATGATTGGGGAAAAAGTACAACAAAAATAAAGTAAAGCTTCACATTGGATATTATGCTTATCTTTAGGAAAATAAACAATACAAAACCATACAAGCTCGTACCTATACAAAACCAAAAATTACCAGTTTCTCCATATCACACTGATTTTGGCTCCTATGGCTATGGTCACACAACTGCTGTTTCTCTCTCATTCGAGAAAATTGGCCTAATAATGCCAACCACACGCTGATCAGAGTTTGAACAGAGTGTGATTCGATTTTCTCGAATGTGGAGAAATTAGAAAAAAATCTCCCTGAGCTCCTTTCTGTCAGTCCATGAAAATTGGATCGCACTCAGACCCATAGACATGAATGGTCGAGTACGACCCTATAATCAGATGCAACTTGTGCATGCTGCGATTTTTTGGTCTGAGGAAAAAAAATTGGACATATGCATGACCCCATAGAGTAAAATTACAGATAGCACTTGTCCAATTTTTATGATCGTGGGCACGAGCGCTATGTCTGATAAACCAATTTTTCATTTTTTTGAATTTTTTTTTTATGTCTGATAGCTTTCCCCAATGGCAATGGATAGGTACTAACTTTTTAGTTTACTACTCATAATCATCCAGTTCTTTCATCCAAGTAAATTTCTGTTTCATATAAAGGATCTTGGCACCTCGCGAGTGCAGAACCATGCTGATAAATTCCACAATCACTTCCTGGCAACATCCACAGTGATCTGCAGTTTCTTCTAGCAGCCAGAATCAAGCTTATCTCTGCTACCTGCCCTCACCCAGCTGCGCACTGTGAATTGGTCAAGCACAAGATATTCTGCTTTTAGGATTTTTCCTTAACCGGGGGCGACTTATGATGAATGCAAGTTTGGAGAATGACTTATGACATACCGAGCATTAAGATTATTTTCATTTAAGTCACAAATGACCCGGTGAATAGAGTCTTGCATATTTGCGGTTGACGGGGATGCTGGCACTCAGACAAGCCAGAGGTCAGGACAATGTGCACTTTGTTGGTGTTTCAGACCCAGACTATCTTATAATGTGACGGCTATTGTCTCCAGCAGGATTTGACTCATGCCTCCTGTAGAGTTGCACAATGCTTTACATGCAGTCCTCAGGCAGGACGATTTTTACTTGTCTGAATATCCAAGGCTTACCTCATTAAAATATAGCTTCCCTCTGCCAGAATTATATCACTTGTTAGTATACCCTAAATATAGCACCCCTTATGATAAGATTAAAAATACTGTATTTTTCCAAACTTTTAAATAATCCCTATAACACATTTTGTAGCCCTCTGCACATAAGACAAAAATGTGCCAACGAACCGTCTCTCGTAGGCTGCAAAACTCATCTTAAGGTACTGTCACACTAAGCGAGATCGCTAACGAGATCGCTAAAGCGTCAGCGATTTTATGACGCAGTAGCGATCTCGTTAGCGACTTAGCTGTGTGTGACCTGTAGCGGCGATGTGGCCTCTGCTGTGATGTCGCAGATCACTTATGAACGTTCTGAGCCGTTTTTTGGTCGTTGGTGTCCCGCTGGTGAGCCTGAATCGCTGAGTGTGACACCCTTTATGAACGACTTCACCAGCGTCGCAGGCGGGACTAGGTTTTCCCAACGACCGCAGAGGTCGTTATACAGATCGCTGATCTCTGATGAGATTTGTGTTTGGAAACTAACTAGTGACCACATAGCGATCACACCAGCGATCTCGCCAGGTCGTGTCGTTGTGATGATCGCAGGTCCGATCGCTAAGATGACAGTGCCTTTAGATTGCATCGGCCGCGTTTCATGTATTTCGACCAATGATCCAGCCAGTATTTATCAACAGCCGAAAATTAAAAAAATCCAACATGCCCAATTGTGGTTTTAGATGATGATGATCATTCCTTGGTTGGGTATTGGTAAAACGAACAATTGTTTATTTCCCTGCAGCGCCTAATTATCGTTCATTACAGTCAAAATCAGACATTTTGCCTGACTTTTATCTTATGTGCATGGCGGCCTTTAGACTGTACTTGGATGGCTGTACACAATGATATGTCGTCCTAATGACAGTCCCAGCCATGCGCTGCTTACAGGCATAAAGCAGCTGCTGGCATCGGAGCAGGACACTGCGAGGGAGCGCCAGGAAGGTAAGTGTAATTTTTTTTTTTTAATGTTTTCTGATGGGGCCATGCATACCAGGATGGGGGTGGGGGCCAATCATAAGGATGGTTCCATGCATAACCGGACTGGGGTTGGGGGGCCAATCATACCAAGATGCTATTAAAGAGAAATGAATATTCATTGCCCTCCACACCCACAGGCTTGGAATGCAGTGAATATTCATTTCTCTTTAGCAGCGTGCGCGGGTGTTAGCCACAGCCGCCGGCTCCAGCCTCCTGTGGCCCCAATGCCACTCCCTCACCTACTCACCACAGAGCCGGTACATCTGGACTATAAGTTGCACCCCCCATTTTCCTCCACATTTTTGTAGGAAAAAAGTGCGTCTTATAGTCCAAAAAATACGGTACCTAGTGTTTCATATACAGTGAGTTGCGAAGGTATTCCCACCCTTGGGATTTTTCATGTTTTGCTACCTCACAGCCTGCAATTTCACTGTTTTTTTCAGGATTTGCATCAGTTCATGTAAAGAACATGCCTACAACATAACTCAACCCTGACTTGTACTACTCAACAACTTTGTCCCTAACTTGTTTGGAGATCTCCTTGTCTTCATGGTGTTTGGTTAGTGGTGCCTCTTGTTAATGGTGCTGCAGCCTCTGTGGCCTTTCATAAAAGGTAAAGTGTATATACTGACAGACGTGTGACACTTAGATTGCACACAGGTGGACTACCTGTCACTAAGCATGTGACCTATGAAGGTAAGTGTTTGCACCAGACATTTTTATGGGCTTCATAGCAAACGGGGTAAATACATATGCACATGCCAATTTTTAGTTATTTGATACCAGAAATGTAATTTATGACTACATTTTCTCACTTCACTAACTTAGATGCTGATACAGCACACACAAATAGGATTACAAAAATATTTAAACACAGGTTGTAATGTAACAAAATAGGTAAAAAGCCAATGGGGTGAATACTTTTGCAAACCACTGAACATCAGGAAATTCTCCTATAATTCTAACATAATCACAAAGGAGAAAAGACCTTAAAATGTTTATTTCAAAGTTATTAACAGAATCCATTATGGTATCTATGTCTAACATGTATACAGTATTTTTTATTGCCTTTGATTTTATCATCTATTGTAATTTTTTGTATGAATAAAGTTTGTTACATTTTGAAGTAGTGTTCTCATTTTTTGGTAGGATTATAATATAGTATTTGTTTGAGGATACACAAATAAGAATAAAATAATTTATTTGCCCATTTATTTATCTATGTTAACCCCTTCACCCCCAAGGGTGGTTTGCACGTTAATGACCGGGCCAATTTTTACAATTCTGACCACTGTCTCTTTATGAGGTTATAACTCTGGAACACTTCAACGGATCTTCGCGATTCTGAGAATGTTTTCTCGTGACATATTGTACTTCATGTTAGTGGTAAAATTTCTTCGATATACCTTGCGTTTATTTTTTTAAAAAACGCAAATATGGCGAAAATTTTGAAAATTTGCAATTTTCAAACTTTGAATTTTTTTTCCTTAAAACAGAGAAATATGTCACACAAAATAGTTAAGAAATAACATTTCCCACATGTCTACTTTACATCAGCACAATTTTGGAACAAAATTTTTCTTTGTTAGGAAATTATAAGGGTTAAAAGTTGACCAGTGATTTCTCATTTTTACAACAAAATTTACAAAGCCATTTTTTTAGGGACCACCTCACATTTGAAGTCACTTTGACGGGTCTATATAGCAGAAAATACCCAAAAGTGACACCATTCTAAAAACTGCACCCCTCAAGCTACTCAAAACTACATTCAAGAAGTTTAATAACCCTTCAGGTGCTTCACAGGAGCTGAAGCAACGTGGATGGAAAAAATTAATATTTAACTTTTTAGCCACAAAAATGATCTTTTACAAACTTTTTTTTATTTTCACAAGGGTAAAAGGAGAAAATGGGCAGATAAAGCTGTTGTGCAATTTCTCCTGAGTACGCCAATACCCCATATGTGGGGGAAAACCACTGTTTGGGCACACGGCAGAGCTCGTAAGGGAAGGAGCGCCGTTTGACTTTTTCAAACTAAAATTGGCTGGAGTTGAGATTGGACGCCATGTCGTGTTTGGAGAGCCCCTGATACGCCTAAACAGTGGAAACCCCCACAAGTGACACCATTTTGGAAACTAGACCCCCTAAGGAACTTATCTAGATCTGTTGTGAGCACTTTGAACCCCAAAGTGTTTCACAAAAGTTTATAATGCCTGGGTGTGAAAAAAAAAAAAAACAATTTTCCACAAAAATGATTTTTTAGTCCCAAATTTTTGATTTTTCCCAAGGAAATTGGACCCCAAAACTTGTTGTCCAATTTGTCCTGAGTACACTGATACCCCATATGTGGGGGAAAACTGTTTGGGCGCACGGCAGGGCTTGGAAAGGAAGCAGTAACGTTTTGGAATGCAAACATTGATGGGGGTCGTGTTCCGTTTGTAGTGCCCCAGATGAGCCTAAACAGTAGAAACCCCCCACAAGTGACCCCATTTTGGAAGCTAGACCCCCTAAGGAACTTATCTAGATCTTTGGTGAGCACTTTGAACCCCCAAGTGCTTCACACAAGTTTATAATGCCTGGCATGAAAATAAAAAATCCTATTTTTTTCCCACAAAAATTATCTCTTAGTCACTAATTTTTTATTTTCCCATAGGTAACAGGAGAAATTGGACCACAAAATTTGTTGTCCAATTTGTCCTGAGTACGCTGATACCCCATATGTGAGGGGGAACCACTGTTTGGGCGCATGGCAGAGCTCGGAATGGAAGGAGCACCATTTGACTTTTTCCAACCAAAATTGGCTAGAATTGAGATTGGACGCTATGTTGCATTTGGAGAGCCCCTGATGTGCCTAAACAGTGGAAACCCCCCACAAGTGACCCCATTTGGGAAACTAGACCCCCTAAGGAACTTATCTAGATCTTTGGTGAGCAATTTGAACCCCCAAGTGCTTCACACAAGTTTATAACGTAGAGCCGTAAAATTAAAAAATCATATTTTTTCCACAAAATTGATCTTTTCACCCCAATTTTTATTTTCCCAAGAGAAAAACAAGACTCCAAAAGTTATTGTGTAATTTGTCCTGAGTGCGCTGATACCCCATATGTGGGGTAAACCACTGTTTGGGTGCATGGCAGAGTTTGGAAGGGAAGGAGCGCCGTTTGACTTTTTCAACGCAGAATTGGCTGGATGCCATGTCGTGTTTGGAGAGCTCCTGATCTGCCTAAACAGTGGAAACCCCCCACAAATGACACCATTTTGGAAACTAGACCCCTCAAGGAACTTATCTAGATGTGTGGTGAGCACTTTGAACCCCAAAGTGCTTCACAGAAGTTTATAACGTACAGCCGTAAAATAAAAAATCTCTTTTTTTTTTACAAAAATGATTTTTTCGCCCCCAATATTTTATTTTCACAAGGGTAACAGGAGAAATTGGACCCCAAAAGTTGTTGTCCAATTTGTCCTGAGTATGCTGATACCCAATATGTGGGAGTGAACTACTGTATGGGCGCACGTCGGGGCTCGGAAGGGAAGTAGTGACGTTTTGGATTGCAGACTTTGATGGAATGGTCTGGGGGAGTCATGTCGCATTTGGAGAGCCCCTGATGCGCCTAAACAGTGGAAACCCCCCACAAGTGACCCCATTTTGGAAAATAGACCCCACAAGGAACTTATCTAGATGTGTGGTGAGCACTTTGAACCCCGAAGTGCTTCACAGAAGTTTATAACGTACAGCCGTAAAAATAAAAAATCCTTTTTTTTTTACAAAAATGATTTTTTCGCCCCCAATATTTTATTTTCACAAGGGTAACAGGAGAAATTGGACCCCAAAATTGTTGTCCAATTTGTCCTGAGTACGCTGATACCCAATATGTGGGAGAAAACGACTGTGTGGGTGCACGTCTGGGCTCGGAAGGGAAGTAGTGATGTTTTGGATTGCAGACTTTGATGGAATGGTCTGGGGCGTCATGTCGCATTTGGAGAGCCCCTGATGCGCCTAAACAGTGGAAACCCCCCACAAGTGACCCCATTTTGGAAAATAGACCCCACAAGGAACTTATCTAGAAGTGTGG
Organism: Oophaga sylvatica; assembly: GCA_033576555.1. NCBI lineage: Eukaryota > Metazoa > Chordata > Amphibia > Anura > Dendrobatidae > Oophaga > Oophaga sylvatica. The sequence continues at coordinate 72,289,002 of JARQOD010000008.1, forward strand.
TGAGCGCTATGAAGCCCCAAGTACTTCACAGAAGTTTTATAACATACAGCCGTAAAAACAAAAAAATCATTTTTTTTTTTACAAAAATGATTTTGTCGCCCCCAGTTTTTTATTTTCCCAAGGGGTAACAGGAGAAATAGGCCAAATTGCACAATAACTCTTGTGGTCCAGAGTACGCTGATACCCCATATGCGGGGGTAAACTACTGTTTGGGCGCATGGCAGAGCTCAGAAGTGAAGGAGCACCATTTGACTTTTTCAACGCAGAATTGGCTGGAATTGAGATCAGACGCCATGTCACATTTGGAGAGCCCTTGATGTGCCTAAACAGCAGAAACCCCCCAATTCTAACTCCAACCCTAACCCCTAACCCTAGTCCCAACCCTAACCACAAACCTAACCCTAACACACCCCTAACCGTAATCCCAACCCTAATCCTAACTTTAGCGCCAACCCTAACCCTAACGGAAAAATGGAAATAAATACATTTTTTTAATTTTATTATTTTTCCCTAACTAAGGGGTGATAAAGGGGGGTTTGATTTACTATTTTTAGCGGGTTTTTATGATTGGCAGCTGTCACGCTAAAAGACGCTTTTTATTGCAAAAAATAGTTTTTTGCATCACCACATTTTGAGAGCTATAATTTTTGCATATTTTGGCCCACAGAGTCATGTGAGGTCTTCTTTTTTGCGGTACGAGTTGACATTTTTATTGGTACCATTTTTGAGCACGTGACATTTTTTGATCGCTTTTTATTTCGATTTTTGGAGGTTAGAATGAACAAAAATCAGCAATTCATGAATTTCTTTTGGGGGAGGCGTTTATACCGTTCCGCGTGTGGTAAAATTGATAAAGCAGTTTTATTCTTTGGGTCAGTACGATTACGGCGATACCTCATTTATATCATTTTTTTTATGTTTTGGCGCTTTTATAGAATAAAAGCAATTTTATATAAAAAAATATTATTTTTGCATCGCTTTATTCTGCGAGCTATAACTTTTTTATTTTTTCACTGATGATGCTGTATGACAGCTCATTTGTTGCGGGACAAGATGACGTTTTCAGCGGTACCATGTTTATTTATATCGGTCTTTTTGATCGCGTGTTATTCCACTTTTTGTTCGGCGGTATGATGATAAAGCATTGATTTTTTGCTTCGTTTTTTTTTTTTTATTTAAGGGGTTGACTAAAGGGGTTAACTAGTGGGACAGTTTTATAGGGGGGTCGTTACGGACGCGGCGATACTAAATATGTGTACTTTTATTGTTTTGTTTTTTTTATTTACAGGAAAAAATGAATTTATTGGGGAATATATATTTTTTTTTTATGATTTTTTTTACCACTTTTTATTTTTATTTTTTTACTTTTTTACTTTGTCCCAGGGTGGGACATCACAGTATTTTAGCAGATCGCTGGTGTGACAGTGTGCACAGCACTCTGTCACACCAGCGATCGCTCTGGCATCGCTGCAGGCTTCCTCAGCGCCTGCTCTCAGCAGGCACTGAGGAAGCCGCCTCCCTGCAGGACCCCGGCGCCATCTTGGATCCGGGGACCTGGAGGGAGGACGGACCCTCGGAACAGCGCGACACATCGCGCTGCTCTGAGGGTCTCAGGGGAGCGCGCAGGGAGCCCCCTGCCTGCGCGATCCTCCCCTGTGCCCCGGGTACAGCACGATCATGTTTGATCGCGGTGTGCCAGGGGTTAATGTGTCGGGAGCGGTCCGTGACCGCTCCTGACACACAGTCACGGGTGTCAGCTGTGATAATCAGCTGACACCCGGCGGCGATCAGCTGCGCTCCCCCCGGGAGCGCAGCTGATCGCCCATGACGTACTATTCCGTCCATGGGAATTAGGTCCAGGGTCACATGGACGGAATAGTACGTCTGATTGAATAAAGGGGTTAAAGCTGTAGTCCACTACTCGGACGAACCCTTCTCAATCCATTTATTTGCCCCCAGTAGAATAATACCACTTATACTCACCTCCGGGGCCGGTGCCTGTTGTGAATAGGCTGGAAATGAGTTCTGAGCAGAAGCTCCCTCTGGTGGTTACAAACGGTACTGGACTGTCCAGTAAAGATTGTGAGGATTGGGAATCAGGTGATACTGACTGGTCTTATATAAGGGAGTCGCCTTCCCATCAGGGTTGCCGGTGATCAATTGTTCTGGTCTCAATCCTTGATTCCTGTTTCCTTGGTAGCCTGCTGTGTCGTGTCTGAATCTCCTGCTAACAGATAAGACATTTTCTTCTTTTTGTTTTTGTGCTTGATTTTTGCATTTTGTCCTGCACTTCTGTGGGGGCCTTCAGGGTCCCCTCTGGGGGCTTTTGCCCTCTCAGTTCAGTTCAGCCACTGATGTTTGTACATTTGCTTTTTCCAGTTTTTTCAGTGGCTGCTGTTTTGTTTTTGGTTACACCAGAGAACTAATTTAGGTGGTAGAGGTCGTGTGATCTCAGGTGTTTTTGAAATTAGTAGAGTTGGTGCTTTTCAGGGTTTTTTGAGATTGCAGTAAGTGCCCTTCCTATCCTTTTCTATTTAGTAAGTTTGGGCCCCAACGTTTGCTCATACTATTTTCTGTCTGTGTCAGTATTTCTTCTTGTCTAACCGCCATTACATGTTTGGGGGCTTTCTATGTTCTTTGGGGATCTGCTCCGGGGCAGATAGCTTTCCTCTTTCTATCTTTGGGTGTAGTTGGTTTCTCGGGCTGTGACGAGGCGTCTAAGACCAACGTGGGAACGCTCCACGGCTGCCTCTGGTTGTGGTGGTTGGTCAGGGTGCTGCAGTCTCGTGGTTTCCAACTGCTCTGGTGTGTTTCCTTTTTTGCCTGCTCTCCTCAGCTACCAAATCATAACAGTATCACCGGCCCAAACTAAAAATTATATGGTACTCACAGAAGGGAAAAATATTGTGGAAAGAAAAAAGTTGTCAGAGATTTTTTTTTTCTGTTTGTTGCATTTTTTTTCCCTCTGTATCTCTGGGTGCTGAGGAGGATTTTTTTTTTCTCTCTCAATGGAGTTTGCACAGTTGTCTGGCCGTGTGGATCAGCTTGCCACTGAGGTTCGGAGTATTGCTACCTATCTTGCTAGGTTGCCTGTTGTGGAACCTAGGATTCCCATGCCAGATTTGTTTTTAGGGGATCGAGCTAAGTTTCTGAATTTCAAAAATAACTGTAAATTGTTTTTTGCCTTAAAATCTAAGTCCTCAGGGAACGCAGTGCAGCAGGTTCAAATTGTCATCTCTCTCCTGCGCGGCGACCCTCAGGATTGGGCTTTTTCCCTGACACCTGGGGATCCTGTTTTGAGTGATGTTGATGCGTTTTTTCAGGCTTTGGGGTTATTGTACGATGAGCCTAATGTCACTGATCAAGCTGAAAAAACCTTGTTGGCATTAAGTCAGGGGCTTGAGGACGCTGAGTTATACTGTCAGAGATTCCGTAGGTGGGCAGTCCTGACCAAATGGAATGACGACGCTTTGGCAGCTCTTTTTCGGAAGGGACTGTCAGATAATGTAAAGGATGTTATGGTGGGATTCCCTGTTCCCTCTGGTCTCAATGATTCTATGTCATTAGCGATTCAAATTGACAGACGTTTGCGTGAGCGGAAAGGTATGCATGGAATAATGTTGCCTTGTGAACCTGCTTCTGAATCCATGCAGTGTGATAGAGTGGTTTCTGGGGCACAGCGTCATGAATTTCGAAAGCGCAATGGGTTATGTTTCTACTGTGGTAATGCCTCTCATGCTATTTCAACATACAAGAGAAAAAGGTAGCACACTGTAGCGCTATAGCCTGCAAACACGAAACATGAAAAATGAATTGCATCATTACCTTAGAAATATGAAAAATTGAGAAGTCTTAGCGCATAAGATGGCCAAATTATGTGAGCCTGATAGCCACGTCAAGGCTCTTCTCGTATATCAGGTCCTAACTAATGCCTATCCTCGCTTAGAAAAGTCTGTCTGCATGGGAACGTATGAATCCTCTCTTCAGACTAAAATCTACATCTCTGTGGAGGGGTGATGAACCTGTTGTAATTAAAAAGCCTGTGACCACCAGGTGGAGTGCTCAGGTAGAAGGTAAATGAATACATATCAAAAAACTGACCGGCACATCCAAACATAGATTCAGTGTGAACAGGTGCTAAACCTAGAGTCACCAACTCATATACATACAAGAGAAAAAGGTAGCACACTGTAGCGCTATAGCCTGCAAACACGAAACATGAAAAATGAATTGCATCATTACCTTAGAAATATGAAAAATTGAGAAGTCTTAGCGCATAAGATGGCCAAATTATGTGAGCCTGATAGCCACGTCAAGGCTCTTCTCGTATATCAGGTCCTAACTAATGCCTATCCTCGCTTAGAAAAGTCTGTCTGCATGGGAACGTATGAATCCTCTCTTCAGACTAAAATCTACATCTCTGTGGAGGGGTGATGAACCTGTTGTAATTAAAAAGCCTGTGACCACCAGGTGGAGTGCTCAGGTAGAAGGTAAATGAATACATATCAAAAAACTGACCGGCACATCCAAACATAGATTCAGTGTGAACAGGTGCTAAACCTAGAGTCACCAACTCATATACATACAAGAGAAAGAGGTAGCACACTGTAGCGCTATAGCCTGCAAACACGAAACATGAAAAATGAATTGCATCATTACCTTAGAAATATGAAAAATTGAGAAGTCTTAGCGCATAAGATGGCCAAATTATGTGAGCCTGATAGCCACGTCAAGGCTCTTCTCGTATATCAGGTCCTAACTAATGCCTATCCTCGCTTAGAAAAGTCTGTCTGCATGGGAACGTATGAATCCTCTCTTCAGACTAAAATCTACATCTCTGTGGAGGGGTGATGAACCTGTTGTAATTAAAAAGCCTGTGACCACCAGGTGGAGTGCTCAGGTAGAAGGTAAATGAATACATATCAAAAAACTGACCGGCACATCCAAACATAGATTTTAGTCTGAAGAGAGGATTCATACGTTCCCATGCAGACAGACTTTTCTAAGCGAGGATAGGCATTAGTTAGGACCTGATATACGAGAAGAGCCTTGACGTGGCTATCAGGCTCACATAATTTGGCCATCTTATGCGCTAAGACTTCTCAATTTTTCATATTTCTAAGGTAATGATGCAATTCATTTTTCATGTTTCGTGTTTGCAGGCTATAGCGCTACAGTGTGCTACCTTTTTTTCTCTTGTATGTATATGAGTTGGTGACTCTAGGTTTAGCACCTGTTCACACTGAATCTATGTTTGGATGTGCCGGTCAGTTTTTTGATATATTTTCTCATGCTATTTCAGTCTGCCCTAAGCGGGGAAGACGTTTTGCATGCTCAGTTGTCTTGGGTAGTGTTCAGACTAAGTTTTTATTAACTGTTACCCTGATATGCTCTCTGTCCTCATTTTCTGCTCAGTCTTTTGTTGATTCTGGAGCAGCTATTAACCTGATGGATTTTGATTTTGCTAAACGTTGTGGGTTTCCCTTGATACCCCTACGGAAGTCTATTCCCCTACTGGGGATCGATTCTACCCCTTTGGCTGAGAATAAACCTCAGTTCTCTACTCAGGTGATAATGAGGGTAGAACCTGATCATCAGGAGAGTTGCAAATTTTTGGTTCTGTATAATCTGCATGACATTATCGTACTGGGTTTCCCTTGGTTACAGTCTCATAATCCTGTTTTGGATTGAAAATATGTGTCTGTTACCAGTTGGGGCTGCCAATGTGTTAATACCAACACTCCTGTTTTTTCTGCCTCCCCCCAGGCTCAGGATGTTCCTGACTTTTTGATTGATTTTTCTGATGTGTTTAGTGAAAGTAAATCTGCATCCTTACCTCCCCATAGGAGCTATGACTGCGCTATTGAATTAGTGCCTGGTAGTAAATTCCCTAAAGGTTGCCTTTTTAACTTGTCTGTACCTGAACATGACGCTATGCGGTCTTATATCAAGGAGTCATTGGAGAAGGGTCATATCAGACCATCCTCTTCACCCTTAGGTGCCGGTTTTTTCTTTGTGGCCAAAAAGGATGGTTCATTAAGGCCGTGTATTGATTATCATCTCTTGAACAATATTACTGTGAAATATCAATATCCTTTACCCTTGATCTCTGATCTGTTTTCCAGGTGAAAACCGCTACTTGGTTTACCAAGCTTGACCTCAGGGGGGCATATAACCTTATTCGCATTAAGCACGGGGATGAATGGAAGACGGCATTTAATACCCCTGAAGGGCATTTTGAGTACCTTGTGATGCCCTTTGGGCTCACTAATGCTCCTTCTGTCTTCCAGTCCTTCATGAATGACATTTTCAGGGATTTTGTGGATACATTTCTGATTGTTTATTTGGATGATATCTTGATTTTTTCCAATGACTGGGACTCTCATGTAAAACATGTTCGGACTGTGTTCCAGATTTTGAGAGAGAATGCTCTGTATGTGAAGGGATCAAAGTGTCTTTTTGGCGTTCAGAGGATCTCATTTCTGGGATTCATTTTGTCCCCATCTGTTATTGAAATGGACCCGGTCAAAGTTCAGGCCATCTGTGATTGGGTCCAACCTACTTCATTAAAGGCTCTTCAAAGATTCTTGGGTTTTGCCAATTTTTATCGTAAATTTATTGGTAATTTCTCTGTTATTGTTAAACCATTAACTGATTTGACCAAGAAGGGTTCTGATGTGGTGAATTGGCCTCCTGAGGCAGTCTCTGCATTTCAGGAACTTAAGCAGAGATTCACTTCTGCTCCTGTTCTACGGCAGCCTGATGTTTCTCTACCATTTCAGGTGGAGGTTGATGCCTCTGAAATTGGGGCAGGTGCCGTTTTGTCCCAAAGAGATCCAGAGACCTCTAAAAGTAACCCTTGTGCCTTTTTCTCTCGAAAATTTTCTCCCACTGAACGTAATTATGACGTGGGTAATCGGGAGTTATTAGCCATGAAGTGGGCTTTTGAAGAGTGGAGACATTGGCTGGAGGGAGCCAAACATCAGGTGATGGTCCTTACGGACCATAAGAATCTAGTTTATCTGGAATCTGCCAAGCGACTTAATCCTAGACAGGCCAGGTGGGCCTTGTTTTTCACACGTTTTAATTTTGTGGTTTCATTTCTTCCTGGCACTAAAAATGTTAAGGCGGATGCCCTCTCGAGGAGTTTCCTGGCGGACTCTCCTGAGTTATCTGATCCTTCTGTTATTTTGAAAGAGGGTGTAGTTCTTTCCGCCATCTCGCCCAATTTGAGACTGGCTCTGGAGGGGTGTCAGGAGGATAAGCCCGAGCGCTGCCCTGTTGGGAAATTGTTTGTCCCAGACCAGTGGAAAAAGAGTGTAATGTCTGAGATTCATTGTTCCGCGTTGGCCGGTCATCCCGGAATTTTTGGTACCAGAGACTTGGTTAGTCGGTCTTTTGGTGGTCTACCTTGTCTCGTGATGTCAGGGAGTTTGTGCAGTCCTGCGGGACTTGCTCTCGCTCCAAGCCTTGCTCTCGTTCTAGTGGTTTGTTGATGCCATTACCTGTGCCCAAGAGACCATGGACCCATATCTCTATGGATTTCATTTCCGACCTCCCTGTTTCTCAGAGAATGACCGTCATCTGGGTGATTTGCGATAGGTTTTCCAAGATGATACATCTTGTGCCATTACCTAAGTTGCCTTCCTCCTCTGAATTGGTGCCTTTGTTCCTTCAGCACGTGGTTCGTTTACACGGCATTCCTGAGAACATTGTGTCTGACAGAGGAGTCCAGTTTGTTTCCAGATTTTGGAGGACCTTTTGTTCTAAAATTGGTGTTCAATTGTCTTTCTCCTCGGCGTTTCATCCTCAGACCAATGGTCAAACTGAGAGAACAAACCAGACATTGGAGACTTATCTAAGATGCTTTGTGTCTGCTGATCAGGATGACTGGGTCTCTTTTTTGCCTTTGGCTGAGTTTGCTCTTAATAATAGGGCTAGCTCTGCCACTTTGATGTCTCCATTTTTCTGTAATTCTGGGTTTCACCCTCGATTTTCTTCAGGACAGACGGAGGCTTCTGTCTGTCCAGGTGTTGACTCTGTTGTGGAGCGTATGCAACAGATTTGGGACCAGGTAGTGGAGAGGTTGTCCCTCTCTCAGGAGAGGGCCCAGCGGTTTACTAACCGGCATAGGACTGATGGTCCTCGGTTTAAAGTGGGGGACTTGGTCTGGTTGTCCTCAAGAAATATTCCTATGAGAGTTGCATCTCCTAAATTTAAGCCTAGGTTCATTGGACCTTATAAGATCATGGAGATTCTTAATCCTGTTTCTTTTCGTTTGCTTCTTCCAGGGACATTTAAGATCCATAACGTGTTCCACAAGTCCTTGTTGAAGAGGTTTGTTGAGCCAGTGGTTCCTACTACTGTGCCTCCTGACCCTGTTTTGGTTGAGGGCAATCTGGAGTATGTGGTTGAGAAAATATTGAATTCTCGTTTTTCTAGACGGAAACTCCAGTATTTGGTTAAATGGAGAGGTTATGGTCAGGAAGACAATTCTTGGGTGTTTGCTTCGGACATCCATGCTAGGAGACTCAGCCGTGCGTATCATAGAACTCATCCTGACTGACCTGGTTGCTCAAATGAGGGTTCGGTGACCCCACCTCAAGGGGGGGTACTGTTGTAAATAGGCTGGAAATGAGTTCTGAGCAGAAGCTCCCTCTGGTGGTTACAAACGGTACTGGACTGTCCAGTGAAGATTATGAGGATTGGGAATCAGGTGATACTGACTGGTCTTATATAAGGGAGTCGCCTTCCCATCAGGGTTGCCGGTGATCAATTGTTCTGGTCTCAATCCTTGATTCCTGTTTCCTTGGTAGCCTGCTGTGTCGTGTCTGAATCTCCTGCTAACAGATAAGACATTTTCTTCTTTTTGTTTTTGTGCTTGATTTTTGCATTTTGTCCTGCACTTCTGTGGGGGCCTTCAGGGTCCCCTCTGGGGGCTTTTGCCCTCTCAGTTCAGTTCAGCCACTGATGTTTGTACATTTGCTTTTTCCAGTTTTTTCAGTGGCTGCTGTTTTGTTTTTGGTTACACCAGAGAACTAATTTAGGTGGTAGAGGTCGTGTGATCTCAGGTGTTTTTGAAATTAGTAGAGTTGGTGCTTTTCAGGGTTTTTTGAGATTGCAGTAAGTGCCCTTCCTATCCTTTTCTATTTAGTAAGTTTGGGCCCCAACGTTTGCTCATACTATTTTCTGTCTGTGTCAGTATTTCTTCTTGTCTAACCGCTATTACATGTTTGGGGGCTTTCTATGTTCTTTGGGGATCTGCTCCGGGGCAGATAGCTTTCCTCTTTCTATCTTTGGGTGTAGTTGGTTTCTCTGGCTGTGACGAGGCGTCTAGGACCAACGTGGGAACGCTCCACGGCTGCCTCTGGTTGTGTGGTTGGTCAGGGTGCTGCAGTCTCGTGGTTTCCAACTGCTCTGGTGTGTTTCCTTTTTTGCCTGCTCTCCTCAGCTACCAAATCATAACAGGTGCCGTTCTGGTGTTGTCGGCACTGTCTCTCCTGGTGCTTATGTGACATTGCTATGTCATGGGATCCCTGAGGCCAATCAGCGCTGGCTTCTTTCTCCCCTCATTTGGACAAATCACATATATCCGGTGGAGATGTGAGCTGCTGCTCTCTCAATTCCTACGGATGCATGTGAAAGCTACAAAGGCAGGGAGAGTGAGGCGGCCGCTAATTAGTCGTAGGTATTGCGTGACGTTACAATGTCACGTGAGCCCCAGGAGAGACAGCACCCATACCACTAGATGTTGTGATGTGGTATCCCACTAAGTGGCCATCTCCATGGGATACCGGATGTACACTGTGTTCCATGCAAATACCAATATTTTTGTGTAAAGTGTATGTTGTAACATATTGTTGGAACTGCTGACAGGCAGCATTCAAAAAGGTTAATCTTCCCCCACAGAGGCTTGTTCATGTGACCCAGCTCTGCTTGGCATGCAGTAACTTCTGGAAAAAGCTGGAACAAACTCCCCTGAGCAGTCAGCCAATGACTGCAGCTGTAAGAGTCACATGAGAGTGGGAGGAGCTAACTCCTTTGTGGTAGTAAGTATTGATTCCTGTGTAAGGAGTCAGCTATTATGTGAGAGGAATGAGAAGAGAAAGCCAGATTGCTGGAGGAGTTTTCTCCCCCTGACTGGTGGTTCTAGAAGGGACTAATAAAAGGATTTACCTTTTATGATTTTGTTTAAGTTACATCATACCGAGGCTGCGCTCACTTATAATTATTCATCCTATATACAGCTCTGACAAAAATTAAGAGACTACTGCAAAATTTTCAGTTTGTCTGATTTTTCTCTTTATAAGTATATTTTTGAGCAAAATGTAAATTGTTCTTTTATTCTTTAAACTACTGACAGTTGTAGAGAGACATAAAGGGGAATTAAAGAATTTTTCATTCTATGGGTTAGAAAAAGTGGATATTCCTATTAGAGGAGGGGACTGGAGGAAAAAACTCCTCCTAAGAGAGTTATTTTGGATTATTAAACTGGATACAAAACACCCCAATGGCATGAACTATAGGAATGACACTCTTTATTTATATTAAATCTCAGAGAATTGAATGCCTGTGGAAATTTTTTTTTTTCCTTCTTTCTCTTTCTCTGGCTTTCTTGTGATTTAGCCTTGTGATTATGTTGATTATTCTCAAATGTGATTGATTGCTAAAATATGTGTTTACTGATCAATGGTTGGTCACTATTTGTTTTTATACCATGTATCATAAGGAATCTGTATCTCAGTGAATAAGGGCTTTTGCCAGAAACGCGTTGAGATGTATCCCCAACCTGTATGATCTTTTAATCTTTTTTCAATAAATTTGAGGATTTTATTATTCTTGGGACTCACCATTACTAATTTTCTTAAACTACTGACAACATGTCTCCGAGTTTCCAAGCAATACATTTTGTATTTTTTTTTTCTAAAAATGAGAAATGGTCAAAATTAAATAAAAGAACTAGTGCTTTTCGACCTCAAATATTGCTAAGAAAACAAGTTCATAAACATTTAGAAACAATACTAATGTTTTAACTCAGGAAGAGTTCAGAAATCAATATTTTGTGGAATAACCATTTTTAATCACAGCTTTAAAGCGTCTTGGCATGCTTTCCACCAGTCTTTCACACTGCTTTTGGGTGACCGTATGCCACTGCTGGTACAAAAATGTAAGCAGTTCTTTGTTTGATGGCTTGTGACTATCCATCTTCCTCTTGATTGCATTCCAGAGGTTTTCAATGAGGTTCAGGTCTAGAGATTGGGCTGGCCATGACAGGGATTGGATGTGTGGTCCTTCATCCACACATTGATTGACCTAGCTGTGTGGCATGGTGCATTGTCCTGCTGGAAAAACAAGTCCTCAGAGTTGGGGAACATTGCCTGAGCAGAATGAGTCAACTGTTTTTCCAGGATAACCTTGTATGTGGCTTGATTCATATGTCCTTCGCAAAGATTAACCTGCCCAATTCCAGCCTTGCTGAAGCATCCCCAGATCATCACCGATCCTCCACCAAATTTCACAGTGGGTGCAAGACACTGAGGCTTGTACGCCTCTCCAAGTCTCCGTCTAACCATTAGACGACCAGGTGTTGGGCAAAGCTGAAAATTAGACTCCTCAGAAAAGATTACCTTACTCCAATCCTTATGGTCTTTGGCAACCTTTAGCCTGGCTCTCCTTTGCTTCTCATTGATGAAAGGCTTTTTTCTAGCTTTACATGACTTGAGCCCTGCCTCTAGGAGCCTGTTATGAACTGTTCTTGCTGTGCACTTCACCCCAGCTGCCATTTGCCATTCCTTTTGTAGGTCACTTGATGTCATCCTGCGGTTGCTGAGTGACATTCGAATAAGAGGACGGTCATCCTGGTAAGTGGAGAGTCGTTTTCGCCCTCTGCCGGTCTGTAGCTTTGTTGTTTCCAATGTCTGCTGCTTGACCTTGTTGTAATGGACTACCATCTTAGAAATTTTAAGGATGGAGGCAACATGACGCTCACTGTATCCCTCTGCTAGTAAAGCCAGAATTGAGCCCTTCTTTTCCTCACTTAAGACTTTCTTTTCAACTCCTTTGGCATGGTTAAAAGATATTTTTTAATTTCTATTACTTTTGGGATATTACTAGCACTTGTTTTGCCATCCAGCTTGCCTTTTGCAAGAGGATTGTGAAGACCACAGCAGTGTTTTTCATACTTTCCTTCCTTAAATAAGATTTGGTTCAGGTGATCACCTAATCAGAAGCACATTAATAATAATAATAATAATAATAATAATCTTTATTTATATAGCGCCAACATATTCCGCAGCGCTTTACAGTTTAACAGTTTCAAAACACAAGTCATAGGTAACAACGTTAACAATACAATAATTAAAGCAAAATAAGCCGACCCTGCTCGTGAGAGCTTACAATCTACAATGAGGTGGGGGAGATACAAAGTACAGGTGTGTATATACAATGGTGCATTTACAATGATGGTCCAGCCATCTTGAGGGAGTGAGGCATGGATGGAGATAGTGAATGGGCTACACATACACACTTAAACATAGAACGACTTTGGTTAGTGAATGTGATAGGCCACTCTGAACAAATGTGTTTTGAGGGAGCGCCTGAAACCATGCAAATTGTGGATAGTCCTAATTTCTTGGGGTAGAGCATTCCAGAGGATTGGCGCAGCGCGGGAGAAGTCTTGGAGTCGGGAGTGGGAGGTACGGATTAGTGCAGAGGTTAGTCGAAAGTCGCTTGCAGAGCGCAGCAGTCGGTTAGGCCGATAGATAGAAATGAGGGAGGAGATGTAGGGGGGTGCTGCACTGTGGAGAGCTTTGTGGGTGAGAACCAGTACTTTGAATTGGATCCTATAATGAATGGGCAGCCAGTGTAAGGACTGGCGAAGAGCGGACGGGTCCGAGTACCGATTAGCCAGATGGATGACCCTGGCTGCTGCATTAAGGATGGACTGGAGAGGGGATAGTCGAGTAATGGGGAGGCCAAGTAATAGAGCGTTGCAGTAGTCCAGGCGGGAGTGGATCAATGCTACAGTGAGGGTTTTTGTTGTTTCCATGGTGAGAAAAGGGCGGATTCTAGAGATGTTCTTTAGGTGTAGACGGCAAGAGCGGGCAAGAGATTGTATATGGGAGGTGAAGGAGAGATTGGTGTCAAACATAACACCCAGACAGCGAGCCTGCTGCCGGGGTGTTATTATGGTGCCGCCCACAGAGAGGGAAATGTCAGATTTAGGGAGGTTAGTAGACGGCGGGAGCAGAAGGAGTTCAGTCTTGGAGAGGTTAAGTTTCAGATAGAGAGCGGACATGATGTTGGAGACTGCGGACAGACAGTCGGTGGTGTTCTGTAGAACAGCGGGGGTAAGGTCGGGGATGACGTGTATAATTGTGTGTCATCGGCATAAAGATGGTACTGAAAGCCAAATCTGCTGATGGTCTGTCCAATTGGGGCTGTGTAGAGAGAGAAGAAAAGGGGTCCAAGGACTGAGCCCTGGGGTACACCGACAGTGAGAGGAAGAGGAGATGACGTGGAGCCAGAGAACGAAACACTGAAGGAGCGGTCAGAAAGATAGGAGGAGAACCAGGAGAGAACAGTGTCCTTAATACCTAGTGACTGGAGCCTAGACAGTAGGAGACAGTGGTCAACAGTGTCGAAAGCTGCAGAAAGGTCGAGTAGAATGAGCAGAGAGTGGTCGCCGTTACGTTTTGCTGTAAGAAGGTCATTGGTCACTTTGATGAGTGCAGTTTCAGTCGAATGTAGGGGGCGGAAGCCGGACTGTGAAGGGTCTAGGAGGGAGTAAGTGGAGAGGTAACGGGTGAGGCGGAGTAGACTAGGCGCTCCAAAAGTTTAGAGATGAAGGGGAGATTGGAGACCGGTCTGTAGTTGTTTGTGCAGGAAGGGTCAAGAGCGGGTTTCTTTAGTAATGGAGTAATGATGGAGTGTTTGAAGGAGGATGGGAAAATGCCAGAGGAGAGTGAGAGATTAAAGATTGTAGTTAGGTGAGTTGTGACAACTGGAGAGAGAGACTGGAGGAGATGTGAGGGGATGGGGTCGGTAGTGCATGTAGTCGGACGAGAGGAAGAGAGGAGTCTGGAAACTTCTTCTTCTGTGATGGGATCAAATGTGGAAAGTGAGCCAGGGGAAATGCAGGGTGGGATGGGAGTCACAGCACTTGGTGGTTGAGAGCAGATTTCCTGACGGATAGTATCTATTTTTTCTATAAAGTGGGAGGCCAGGTCGTCAGCACAAATGTCTGTGATAGGGGCTTGTGCTTTTGGCCTGAGGAGGGAGTAAAAAGTGTCAAAAAGTTTCTTGGGGTTGTTGGCTAGTGAGGAGATCAGTGTGGTGAAGTAGGTCTGTTTGGCGAGGTGAAGGGCAGCATTGTAAGTTCTTAACATGAATTTAAAGTGGATGAAGTCTTCTGGTGTGCGGGTTTTTCTCCAGAGGCGTTCAGCACTCCTAGAGCATCGCTGAAGAAGTCGAGTTTGCAATGTGAGCCAGGGCTGTTTTACTGTGTGTTTGGAGGTTCTGAGGGTGAGCGGTGCTACTTGGTCAAGGGTGCTTTTAAGAATGTCATTGTAGTGATGAACAGCCAGATCAGGACAGGAAAAAGAGGAGATTGGGGACAGCGATGAGTGTAGGGAGTCTGAAAGTGTCTGAGGGTTAATGGCTTGTAGATTTCTGAATGTGTGGTAGGTAGGAGTGCGCTGGGTGGTGGAGGATTTGTGAGCGTGAAGGAGAGAATGTTGTGGTCAGAGAGTGGAAGCGGTGAGTTATTTAGGTGGGAGATTGAACAGAGGCGGACAAAGACCAGGTCAAGGGTGTTGCCATCCTTGTGTGTCTCAGAGGTTGAAAGCTGTGAGAGGCCTAGAGAAGTGGTTAGTGATAGAAGCTGAGATGCAGATGTGGAAGTAGGTGTAAAGTATGTGATACAGTTCATATAGCGTCTTGTGCTTGGGTGCGATGAAAATACTTGAGACACAGGTTGATAAAGAAAGTCTTGTATTGCTTCATACAAATTGGCAAAAATAAACACACAGGTTGCAAACACAGAAGCAGGAGACACAGCAGGCCAGAGTAATCTAAGTTCATCAATAACTCTCCACAACAGATTCAGATCTTCTTCTATGTTACCGCAAGTCCATGCAAACGTGAGGCTTTCAAGAGCAGAGTTCAGAGTCCACAAGAGCTTCAGAGTTTCTCAGTAGAAATGGCTGGAGTACAAGGTCCAAGGCTTCAGGAGTCAGAACACAGGTTCACTGCAGGCTAGATTCCGAAGCACTGATTGCTCAGGTGTGGCTGTTTAAGAAGCAAACGGAGAGAATCAGGGCGGGAACATGCAAGCTGGAAAACTCCATTTTAACTGAGGGCAAGATAGCTGCAGCAAAACAGAAAGCAAAATGGCCGACGAACAAACTGAGTTTCAGAAACAGATACACAGAACCTTACATTACTCCCCCCTTAGGGCAACCTCCGGATGACCTCAGACCAGGCTTGTGTGGGTACCTCTGATGAAACTGACGGAGCAAGCGAGGAGCATTAACGTTATTGACTGGCTCCCATGAGTTGTCCTCCACTGGGTAGCCCTGCCATTTAATCAGATATTGTAACTGATTTCTATACAACCTGGAATCTAAAATCCTTTCCACCACAAATTCTTCCTGACCATCGACTAGCACTGGGTCAGGGCAAGGAGAAGAACGTCCAGGAAACGTATTGGGTGTTGCAGCCTTTAGTAGGGATACATGAAAGACAGGGTGGATTCTCATAGTTCTGGGCAATTGAAGACGACAAGCAACGGCACTTATAATCTTACTGATTTTATAGGGTCCAATGTACTTATGTCCCAACTTAGACGATGGAATCCTTAACTTAAGATTTCTGGTTGACAGCCAGACCAGGTCTCCTACCTTAAAAGCTGGTGCAGGTTTACGAAATTTATCTGCTGCCTTCTTGTACCTTTCCTGAGCCGATTCCAGATTCTCCTTTAGAAGATCCATATTCTTCTGTAAAGTCGTGACTCTTTCAGCCACTGCTGGCAAAGGCGTCTCTATGGGAAATCGTGGTAGAATGTTAGGATGATAACCTAAATTAGAGAAAAAA
This sequence comes from Oophaga sylvatica, assembly GCA_033576555.1. Lineage (NCBI taxonomy): Eukaryota > Metazoa > Chordata > Amphibia > Anura > Dendrobatidae > Oophaga > Oophaga sylvatica. The sequence goes on from JARQOD010000008.1 coordinate 72,305,094, forward strand.
GGAGACTGTTTAGTGGAGGCACTCTGAGAGTTGTTGTAAGAGAACTCAGCCAATGGAAGTAGATCCACCCAATCATCCTGTAGGTGGCAGATAAAGCAGCGGAGATACTGCTCCAGGGTTTGATTGGTTCGTTCGGTTTGTCCATTAGTCTGGGGATGAAAAGCAGAAGAAAGGTTTACTTTAATGTCCAATGCTGCACAGAAATTTTGCCAAAACCTAGAAGTGAATTGCACCCCTCGATCCGAAATAACCTCATCCGGTACTCCATGTAAACGAAACACATCTTTAATCATCAAATCTGATGTCTGTTTTGCAGTGGGTAAGCCGACACAAGGGATAAAATGAGCTGCCTTTGTTAAACGATCAACCACCACTAGAATAGTGTTCTTCCCTTGAGAGGTTGGTAATTCCACAATGAAGTCCATAGAAATGGATCCCCACGGGCGGGACGGGGTGGGAAGAGGCTGTAACAGACCAGTTGGTGAAGAGCGAGGTGTTTTGCATCTTGCACAAACCTCACACGAAGTGACATAGTCCAAAACATCCTTCCTACAAGTGGGCCACCAAAAGAAACGAGAAAGAAATTCCTGTGTCTTTAGAATTCCTCTATGCCCGGCTATTTTGGAATCGTGAATGAGTTGCAATACTCTCAATCTGACTGTTTCAGGTATATACAGACGTTGTCCCAGAATCCACACACCATTCTTAAAGACAAGACTTACGTCCCTTGGGGGTTGAGCCAAAAAAGAATCCGCATGGTATGCTTCCTTGATGTCTTTAATTAGGTCTTGATGATGAATCACTCCTAGGAATCTAGAGTCAGGAAGAATAGTCTTAGGAGGAGTAATTGGACGTGTCTCTGCTGAGTAAATCCTAGAGAGTGCATCAGCCTTTCCATTGCGCGATCCTGGTCTATAAGAAATAATAAAATTAAATTGGTTTAAGAAAAGATTCCAGCGAGCCTGGCGAGGAGTCAGGCACTTAGCCGACCTGATAAACTCAAGATTACGATGATCTGTCAGAACGACTATTTGCTGTGCAGCTCCTTGAAGAAGGTGTCTCCATTCTTTGAAGGCGGCAATAATGGCCAACAACTCTCTATTGCCCACATCGTAGTTCTTCTCAGCCGAAGACAACTGCTGGGAAAAGAAGGCACAGGGATGCAAGACATTCTTCTCACCTGTTCTCTGAGAGAGTATAGCTCCCACGGCACAGTCTGAAGCATCCACCTCTATTATGAAGGCAAGCTCTGGGTTGGGATGTACTAGGATAGGTGCAGTGGTAAATTTATCTTTTAGACGGGAAAATGCTTCCTGGCTTGGGGAGTCCAGGAGAACTTAGACTCTTTCCGGGTAAGTTGGGTGATAGGTGACACTACCTCAGAGAAATTTCTAATGAAACGTCTATAGAAGTTTGCAAACCCGATGAAGCGCTGTACCTCCTTCACATTTCTAGGACTTGGCCAATCATTGATGGCTTGGGTTTTACTTCCATCCATACTAATTCCTTGTGTAGACAGTACATACCCCAGAAATTGAATTTCGGTCTTATGGAATTCACACTTTTCAAGCTTGATGTAAAGATGATTTTGTCTTAGACGTTCCAAGACCATTCTCACATGTCCATGATGTTCCTCTGTGGAGTTAGAAAAAATTAAAATATCATCCAAATAAATTACCACGAATGTATCTAGGAGATCCCTGAAGATGTCATTCACCAAGTGTTGGAAAGTGGCTGGGGCGGTACTCAGACCAAAAGGCATAACCAGATATTCAAAGTGTCCATAGCGTGACCTGAATGCAGTCTTCCATTCATCCCCAGGTCTAATACGGACTAAGTTATAGGCCCCACGAAGATCTAGTTTAGAAAAAATTTTGGCATGTCGCACTCTCTCCAATAACTCAGGGATTAAAGGCAATGGATAACGGTTTCTAATAGTAACCTTATTAAGTTCCCTATAGTCTACGCATGGTCTCAGGGATCCATCTTTCTTCTTTACAAAGAATATGGGTGCCCCTGCAGGAGATGAAGAGGGGCGTATGAAGCCCTTGGCTAGATTTTCGTCTATGTACTCTTTTAAAGCCTTCAGCTCGGGCCCCGCCAGGGGGTAGATCTTACCAAAAGGTATCTCTGCTCCAGGCAATAATTCAATTGGACAATCATATGGACGGTGAGGAGGAAGCTGGTCAGCGTTCTTCTTGTCACATAAATCCACATAGTCCTGGTATACAGCTGGTAATTCAGGGACTGACATGGTTCCTTTAGGAACAGAGCAAGCTGAAATTTTTTGACTCATCTGTTTCTCTGGAAAGTGTAATTCCTTGGTCTCCCAGTTAATGGTAGGATTCTGAGCCTGCAGCCATGGTAGCCCTAGAATAATGGGAAAGTGAGGAGAAGAGATAAGCATAAAGGACAGTTTCTCTTGATGATCTTTACCCATAAGAACCTTTAAAGGCTCTGTTTCCTGATCCACTGGTCCAGAGGTCAGCAGGGAGCCATCCACAGTTTCCATCTGTACTGGAGCAGCCTTCTTCACTGAACGTATTCCCTGTTTTAGAGCAAAGGAGACATCCATAAAATTTCCACTTGCACCTGAGTCGATCATGGCAGAGCTAGACACCCAGGCTGAGTCAACCCAGAGTTTGATGGAAAGAAAACAGTGAGAATTGTTTTTCTTACAACTCAGCTGGGACACCGCTGAGGAAACTTGAAAGATGGCAGCATTTACACAGTCAACGTCCTCAGAGGTAACGGAGTTTAAGTCCGAGAAATCAAGATCTGTTGCTGCAGCTCTCTCTGGAGCCTGAGGCTCGGACCTGACAGATCCCCTCTCGCAACACTCACAATGAATGAGTGCTGCAGTAGTCTTGCGAGAACGGCTGGGACAGTTAATAATAAAGTGCCCTGACTTACCACAATAAAAACATAGATTCTCCTTAAAACGATGTTCCTTGCGTGCATCACTAACCCGTCGTAGTAAAGAGTCTACCTGCATGGGTTCAGGTTCAGGTTCCCGTGTAATCCTATTCAAAGGTTCCTTAGCTGGAGAGGAAGGTAGGAAAAGGTTAGTACGATTGCTTTCGAACCATCTCTCTTGCCTGCGTTCAGTTAAACGAGTATCAATACGGATGCAGTAGTTAATAAAGTCACCTAACGCAGTGGGAGGGTCGGCACGAGCAAGTTCATCCTTAATTAGTGGGGATAACCCCTTTCGAAAAATAGATTTTTTGGCGGAATTGTCCCAGGTGGTATCAAGGGCCCATCTCCTGAAATCCAAGGCATATTCAGCTACTGAGTGCTTACCTTGGCGCAAAGCTAACATGGCTGCTTCAGCTGTTGCACCTCGATTGGGGTCATCAAACACCTGCCCCATGGCTGAAATAAAATCATCAAGGTGATTCAAACAATCATCCTCAGTCTCAATCAGGGGTTTGCCCATATCAAAGCCTTGTTGGTAAGCAACATAATTATAGTAAGCACCTTAGATCGTTCAGTAGGAAATTGTGAAGCATGTGCAGAAAAAAAAAGATTACATTGATTAACAAATCCCCTGAATTTTTCACGTTCACCACCAAAACGAAAAGGGGCAACTTGGGAATCCCAGAACTCGGGGCCACGGCAGGAGCCTGGACTTGCCCCTCCAGAACCTCAATCCTGGCTCGCAAATCCTGAGTAGTCTGTCCAACCACTTGCAAATTGTGATTATTTAGGTCCTGAAGATTTGTAAAACGGGTCTTTAAATTCTGCAAATCTGCAAGGATATTATCAGTCACTCCACAAAGTTCCTTTATGCGGGCCTCCATTTTCCAGATCTTTTAAGACAGGATACTGGAAGAAGAGGAGAGAAAAAAAAAAACAATAGTGTTCACCTGTGGCAACACTGAAGAAAGAAAAAACTTTAAGGGAACTGCTCACCTGGAATGGTTGTGAGAAGTCACAACCACTATCATCACAGAAAGCTTTCAACCAGACATCTGATATCCAGAGTTTCAGCAGACAAAAAGAGAAGAGAAAAAAAAAAAAACAATAGTGTTTACCTGTGATAACACTGCAGAAAAAAAACTTAAGGGAATTGCTCACCTGGAATGGTTGTGAGAAGTCACAACCACTGTCATCACAGAAAGTACAACCGGACATCCGATATCCACAGTACAGCAGACAAGCCTTTCCAGACCCAGCAGACACTAACGTTTGGCTTCGGAATCTTGTAAAGTATGTGATACAGTTCATATAGCGTCTTGTGCTTGGGTGCGATGAAAATACTTGAGACACAGGTTGATAAAGAAAGTCTTGTATTGCTTCATACAAATTGGCAAAAATAAACACACAGGTTGCAAACACAGAAGCAGGAGACACAGCAGGCCAGAGTAATCTAAGTTCATCAATAACTCTCCACAACAGATTCAGATCTTCTTCTATGTTACCGCAAGTCCATGCAAACGTGAGGCTTTCAAGAGCAGAGTTCAGAGTCCACAAGAGCTTCAGAGTTTCTCAGTAGAAATGGCTGGAGTACAAGGTCCAAGGCTTCAGGAGTCAGAACACAGGTTCACTGCAGGCTAGATTCCGAAGCACTGATTGCTCAGGTGTGGCTGTTTAAGAAGCAAACGGAGAGAATCAGGGCGGGAACATGCAAGCTGGAAAACTCCATTTTAACTGAGGGCAAGATAGCTGCAGCAAAACAGAAAGCAAAATGGCCGACGAACAAACTGAGTTTCAGAAACAGATACACAGAACCTTACAGTAGGGCTGTTAATGGGGATGTTGAAGTCTCCAAGGATAAGGGTTGGTAGTTCTGAGGACATGAAGTGCGGCAGCCAGGCTGAGAAGTGGTCAAGGAACTGGGTGGGCGAGCCTGGGGGCCGATATATGACCGCTACTCTGAGGGAGAGGGGATGGAAGAGCCTGATGGTGTGGACCTCAAAAGAAGGGAATGAGAGTGATGGAATTGGGGGATGACCTGGAAAGTGCATTGTGGGGACAGGAGTATGCCAACTCCACCACTATGTCTGTTTGTGGGTCTCGGGGAATGGGAGAACTGTAAACCACCATAGGAAATGGCAGCAGGGGAGACAGTGTCAGAATCCTGAATCCATGTTTCAGTGAGGGCCAACAGATTAAGAGAGTGGTTCAGAAAGTAGTTGTGCAGGAAGGATAGCTTGTTGCATGCAGACCGTGGATTCCAGAGTGCACAATTGAAAGAAGGAGATGAGGGAGTGCAAGTAATATTAATAAGATTATTATGGTTTCGGTATGAGGTAGGGTAGGGATTGAGGTTGGGGGATGGTGGACCAGGGTTGGGGGAGATGTCCCCTGAAATCAGTAGGAGTAGGAAGATAAAGAGCAGGTAGTTGTTGGAATTGTAAGTAGGTTTTTTCTGTGATGTGTTTGGGCAAGATGGGCTGAGGTTTTTCAGGAAGGTGAGGAGTGCATGGGAGCTGTACATGGAAGAGGGAAGGATAGAGGGGCTGATGTGTATGAGTCGTGATGGAGGGGGGATGGGGCGGTGAATGTGGATGGCAAGGGAACACAGGAGGAAATAGATAAAGTACATAATGAAAAATAAGGCAAAGTGTGGGGTACCTGATTCCAGCCCTGATTAACTGCCATGAATAACTGCCGTTTTCAAGATGCTTTTCTTCTGTGATGCTTAACTTCTGGATGCATGCGCCCCCACAATGCATGCGCCCCTTAGACTACTCCTAAATATATAGTCCACACTACAGGGTCAGGAATGTGGGATTGTGGGAGCTGCTTTGGGATAATTTGCCAGCTGGGGCCAGCACACCAGGGGGTGGTTAGATCATCAAAGGCACTAGACCTGGCAACATCTATATGTTATAGCACTTTCCACCTGATAGCATCTACAGAGGCCCCAGTCACAGGAATACACAGCAGTAAGTATTAAGCACAGTGCAAAAAATTAATTATACTAAAGTTTTACCAGGCACATTAAACTATGTTGCAAGATGGTACAGCAGTGGTTGGCAGCAATCAGAAGTATGGAGTGCATACTATTGCTATATATTTCCACATGCAAGACAGAAGGGGCTTGTGTCATTCAGCTGCTTGCTGACAATGAATGGAGTGCATACATGCAGAGACTATCAATTCAGAGGATGAATGATTTGGTTACCATTGCTATATATTTCCACATGCAAGACAGAAGGGGCTTGTGTCATTCAGCTGCTTGCTGACAATGAATGGAGTGCATACATGCAGAGAGGATCAATTCAGAGGATAAATGATTTGGTTACCATTGCTATATATTTCCACATGCAAGACAGAAGGGCTTGTGTCATTCAGCTGCTTGCTGACAATGAATGGAGTGCATACATGCAGAGAGGATCAATTCAGAGGATGAATGATTTGGTTACCATTGCTATATATTTCCACATGCAAGACAGAAGGGGCTTGTGTCATTCAGCTGCTTGCTGATAATGAATGGAGTGCATACATGCAGAGAGGATCAATTCAGAGGATGAATGATTTGGTTACCATTGCTATATATTTCCACATGCAAGACAGAAGGGGCTTGTGTCATTCAGCTGCTTGCTGATAATGAATGGAGTGCATACATGCAGTGAGGATCAATTCAGAGGATGAATGATTTGGTTACCATTGCTATATATTTCCACATGCAAGACAGAAGGGGCTTGTGTCATTCAGCTGCTTGCTGACAATGAATGGAGTGCATACATGCAGAGAGGATCAATTCAGAGGATGAATGATTTGGTTACCATTGCTATATATTTCCACATGCAAGACAGAAGGGGCTTGTGTCATTCAGCTGCTTGCTGACAATGAATGGAGTGCATACATGCAGAGAGGATCAATTCAGAGGATGAATGATTTGGTTACCATTGCTATATATTTCCACATGCAAGACAGAAGGGGCTTGTGTCATTCAGCTGCTTGCTGATAATGAATGGAGTGCATACATGCAGAGAGGATCAATTCAGAGGATGAATGATTTGGTTACCATTGCTATATATTTCCACATGCAAGACAGAAGGGGCTTGTGTCATTCAGCTGCTTGCTGACAATGAATGGAGTGCATACATGCAGAGAGGATCAATTCAGAGGATGAATGATTTGGTTACCTGTGTGAAGAGAGAAGATGAATGTTAATTCTTTGCCATGAATAACTGCCGTTTTCAAGATGCTTTTCTTCTGTGATGCTCAACTTCTGGGATGCATGCGCCCCCACAATGCATGAATGAGGTGTACTCTGGTTGGAATTCAACAGACACTGGGATGGAATGGCTGTCAGACATGTAGAGAAGCTGATTTTTATAAAACTGTACAGTGGTCTCCTAATTTGTGCCAGAGCTGTATAATCTTAGCCTCCCAAAAATTGAAGGGATCTATTTTTCTATAAGAAACTTTGAAATATATCGATAACTATATTTTTTTCTACTCTTATGAGCCATTTCTTCTCCTCCCTACTGCTTTCTGAGCTCATCATTCACGCCACAATATAGCTAAAATCCAGCTTGCTCAAAACTACATGGACTACCATCCCTCAGAGGGATCAGACTGTGACTGAATATTGAAGTTAATGGAGAGGAGAGAGAGAAAGAAGGAGAAATAGAGTGAGCGAGACAGAGAAATGATGATGTTGCTTTCTAGTAAGTTTTTTTTTCTCAGTCCAGAGCTCTACAGTTCACTGTTGTACAATGTCCTCCATGCAGCTGCTGCTTCTGAACATATACAGAGAAACAAGAGAGCAGGAACCACTCATATCTGTGTGTTCTGCGTATGGAGACGCCATAACAGCTAATTTCCATCCATTAATTCATGGACAATTGTATATTAGGCCTCCTTCATATGTCCATACTTCCAGTACATGTGGCATTCGTTTTTTGTTTTTTTTACGGATACCACTATGTTATTTTATGGCCCGTGCTTTCGTTCAAAACACACAGACACGTCCTTTTTTCTGATAACACAGATGACAAGGGCCAATACAAGTCTAAAGGTCTGTGAAAAACATGTGCAGCACACAAATATTGCAAAGTAAAGGAGAAGCTTTGTAATTTCATTCTTTCTTTATTCATACTGGAAAAACACGGATGACACACTGTTGGCACACTGATGGCACATTGATGGCACACTAATGATACCCTGATGGCACACTAGTGGTACACTGATGTTACACTGATGGCATACTGATGACACACTTATCAAAAACTGATGGCACCCTGCTAACACCCTGATGACACCCTGATGGCACCCTGATTACACACTGATGACACACTGATGGCAACATGATGGTATCCTGACGACACACTGATGGCACATTGATGGCACACTGACGACTCCCTAACGGCACCCTGTTGGCACATTGATGGCCCACTGATGACACCCTGATGGTACCGGGATGACACACTAATGGCACCCTCATGGCATACTGATGACGCACTGACGGCACATTGATGGCACACTGACGACACCCTGAAGGCACACTGTTGGCACATTGATGGCCCACTGCTGACACTCTGATGGAACATTGATGGCACCCTGATAGCACACTGACGACAACCTCATGTTATATCGATGGTACATTGATGGCACACTGATGTCACATTGATGGCACCCTGATGACACTGTGATGGCACACTGACGACACCCTGACGGCACACTCTTGGCACATTGATGGCACACTGCTGATACCCTGATGGAACATTGATGGCACCCTGATTGCACACTGACGACACCCTGCCGGTACATTGATGGCACCCTGATGGTACATTGATGGCACACCGACGACACACTGACACACTAATCTAAAACACTGATGACACCGATACTGTTTTTTCCCTTACAAGTTTTATACTGACATGTGAATGGGGCCTTAGTGATAGAGACTGAAGAGCGGGAAGTACTGAAAAATAGGATGCAAGTCAATTTCCACCCGAGCACTCACTGATCACAATAGGACATTACGGTGAGATTCTTAATCAACAGTCATCACTTTGCCAACCAGACTTCTGGAGAAAGTCATTTACAAGTTTAAGATATGTTTGCAAACAGGTGCTACAGACTGAATAAACGTTGGCATGTCTACATGTACCGACATAGGAGGATGATCTCAAACTACTTCTGCCAAACAGCCGCAACAACAGGTTTTATTGCAGTCAGGAATCATTTTGGCACATCTGTGCGCATTTCAGTAAAAGCTATGAAATCTGAAACACCCCGCACCTGTCTGCACAGAGTATCCGTTCTCCTTTATTTGCTTTGGCTAACCTCTGTCCTTGCTCTTATTTAGGGTAAAGCGCTGAGGGGATTTTACGTCACGTAGATGGGCGGCTGTTGACAGACGGCATCAGGAAATTCCTTCAGGAAGCACCATGAATCTCCGCGCTACAATAATGCTGGTTAAAAAACAAAAACAACTGTAAATGCAATAGTGTTCTTGTATATGTCAGAGCAATAATGGTGTCAGCAAAGCATGCAACACTCACGGATATGACGAATAGTTATTAAGGCTTAGTTATTTATAATATGTATTTATTGGTGTATTCGGGGCAAATATACCATAAAGGGGTATAGCCCCCACATTAAAAAAGGGGATTGTAGTATAATGGTATAAGCATATGTATTTTCAGGCGGAATTCACCTGAAACCTGTCTGAAAAAATGGCTTCAGGCAATACGTGGCGTCCTCGCCCTGGAAAAATCTGCGGGTGGAGTATAAAGTACCCTAAAGGAGTCTATCTCAGCACATGAGGAGATAAGGACCTCAGGTGGGTCTTATTCAAATATTCGGAAAATTAGCAAATAAGGCAAGAAACCTTACTTTCATATTTGGTGCACATTGATTCACAGGACCCGGCTCATTGTCCACGTCAGGACTATGATTGGGCCATTCATAACTATGAATATTGTTTGATCTAAACCATTCAATTGTAGCTCTGGCAGTATGTTTAGAGTCATTGTTCTGCTGGAAGGTGAACCTACACCCCAGTCTCATGCCCTGTAGGGGACACAGCTAGCATGTGGAAGAAGGTGCTCTGGTCAGATGAGACCAAAGTAGACATTTTTGGGCTAAATGCAAAACATTATGTGTGGCAGAAAACTAACACTGCGCATAATCCTGAAAACATCATCCCCGCCGTCAAACGTGGTGGTGGCAGCATCATGCTGTGGAGATGCTTTTCTTCAGCAGAGGCAGGGAAACTGGTCAGAGTTGATGGAAAGATGGATGGTGCTAAATGCAGGGCAATTCTGGAGGAAAACCTGTTAGAGGTTGCAAAAGACTTGAGACTGGGGCGAAGGTTCACCTTCCAGCAGAACAATGACCCTAAACATACTGCCAGACCTACAATGGATGGTTTAGATCAAAGCATATTCATGTGTGTGAATGGCCCAGTCACAGTCCAGACCTAAATCCAGGGGGAATCTGTGGCAAGACTTGAAAACTGAAAATAGAAAATACACTGGCGCTACCTACAGGGGTGGGGGTCTACTGAGTAGACACGGATGATTGATGTGAAAAGAGGCCGCTGGAGTTGAGTCAGCTGCTGCGCTGATGCCGACTCTAAGTAACCAGAAAATGGTACACATAAATGAATAATCAACTAACTACCTGCGCCTCTATACCATGCATGCAAGAAGAAGAGATGCCCCCACAAGGTGATAAAATGCCAAGTGAATGTAGATGTAGATGTAACAGTAATAATTGTCAGGCATGCGTTTAGATGTAGATGTAGAACACTTACTGTCACGACAGCAAAGGACTGGGTAAAGGAGGGAGGAAATCCTGGCTCCGTACGGGTGATGATCGGACCGCGCACCCAGAGCGGGCACACCGAGAGTGCCGGGGCAGGGAGCGTCCTCCCTGCAGCTGGAACAAACTTGCTGTGCTGGGGCACTGAAAGTCCGGAAGTAGCGCGGCGTCCTCAGGCCACGAGGCGCCGCTCGTACGAGATGGACAGGACGGGGGCGGGACAAAAAATTGGTGACGTCACCGTAGTACAAGAGGCAGGAAGGGTCAAAAATCTTTCCGACGCGTTTCAAAGGCACACGGACCTTCTTCGTCAGGGATCCCTGACTTTCAGTGCCCCAGCACAGCAAGTTTGTTCCAGCTGCAGGGAGGACGCTCCCTGCCCCGGCACTCTCGGTGTGCCCGCTCTGGGTGCGCGGTCCGATCATCACCCGTACGGAGCCAGGATTTCCTCCCTCCTTTACCCAGTCCTTTGCTGTCGTGACAGTAAGTGTTCTACATCTACATCTAAACGCATGCCTGACAATTATTACTGTTACATCTACATCTACATTCACTTGGCATTTTATCACCTTGTGGGGGCATCTCTTCTTCTTGCATGCATGGTATAGAGGCGCAGGTAGTTAGTTGATTATTCAAGACTTGAAAACTGCCGCTCACAGACGCCTTCATCCAATCTCACTGAGTTAGAGCTTCAGCAGTTTGCAAAGAAGAATGGGCAAAAATGTCAGAATCTAGATGTGCACAATTTTCAGATTTATATTTTTTAAATGTTTAGGAAAGCATGTATCATTTCCTTTACACTTCACAAATGCTTGGTACTTTGTGCTGGTGTATCAAATAAAATCCCAGTAGCTTACATATAAGTTTGTGGGTTTAACATGAAAAATGTGGAAAAGTTCACAGGGTATGAATACTTTTTCAAGATGCCATAACAGGTGTCATTGTCACAATATAATCAATATTATTAATTTCATCTGTCAATCTTTTTAATTTTAAAGAAGTTTAGTGCTGCAGCCACAGAATATTGGATTCCTAAACAATGCCACCTTACAAAGCTAAATATTACTGTGTGATTTGAGTTTGCTGCTGGGGTTCTAGCGCCTGAGTATTGGGCTAGTATATAGGTGCCTTGGGCAATCGCTCAGTTTTCCATATGTTAAGGCCTCCTACAGACGTCCATTTCTATTTGTGTTTTTCATGGATCGGACAAATACCTATTATTATCTATGGGGCTGCTCACATGTCTGTGTTTTTTTGCTGACCGCATGTTGAACAAAAAAATCAGAAAGATAAGTCCAATTTTGATTCCAATCATGATCATGGTAATTGGATCAAAAGTACTGAAGAAACTTGGACTGTTTTTTTTCCGTGCCAGAAAAATCACTGATGTCTGAATAAGTCCTAATGTAAGAGTGTAGACAGTAACTCTCGTGTTCCTGCCCCTGGAGACAAGAATTGCATAAAATTAATAGTGTCATGCGCTTTTGTACACGTATTGTGATATGTGAAGTGTGAACTATGTCATATGGTTTTAGGAATGTAATGTGTAATAATGCATAACGTTTTAGGTAATGGTGGTGCTGTATGTAGGTACTGTAAAGGTAATGCCTAGTGTGAGTAAGGTACACTCCAGCGCCAGTATAGGGTAAGCATAGGATAACACACAATTTAGTGCTTAGGTTAAACATACATAGTGACTGTAGGTACATTAGGGCAAGATAAAGTTAATGTTTGGGACTAGCCCAGATTGGGAGATGGCTAGGGCAAATAAAAAGGGAACCACTTTCTGTTTTAGTTAGTGAGAGAGTTTGTTAGTGTCAGTGAAAAGGTCAAGCTCAAGGAGCAATAGGCTGATAGCTAGAGGAGTACATTCAGAGTTGGGTGGTGTTAGACCTTACAAGACTCCCTGCTGACATTCCTGCAACATTCGGAGCCTACGGCTTGATACAGGTGCTATGGAGAGCACTTTAACTCCTTCTGTACAGAGGAAGATGTACATAGAACTGCATGTGGGAGATGGAGTGGATCTCACAATACTGCGGGCCAGATGGGAAATCCCTGGGGCTGAAGGAAGCAGTTAGCGGTAAGGGGTAGTTCAGGCGGAACTAAAGGTGAAGCAGAAAATGTACTGTATTAGTGATACAGGCTGCTGTGCCCAATACTGCGTGATACAATCTCATGTAACTGAACTGTTCAGTAAACTCTTGAATAGTGTTGGGTGTCCCATGATCTATGTGCGGCTTTTCAGAATATGGAGAATTGAAGACAGCGGAGGCCTGAAGCCGGCAAGGGAGTGTAACGCACCGTACATTAGACAGAACTCCGGGACTGGGACTTGGGACACAATTTTCCTATAAAGTGCGATGGCATTATGGAGGAGCAACTCGACCACGGCTACCACCCTCAGGCACCTAACACTAAAACTAGCGCTTATCCCAAAAATTGCTTATATATGAGAAGAAAATAATAAAGAAAGAACATGAAAAAAAAGAATGTCTGAGGGCTGCTTCATCCAGAACTCTGTCCCACAGACCAGAAATCAGATTGGGATATTTATAACTTGCTGGCAGGTTACTTGGCACGCGTTGGACCATCCTTGGTTTAGGAGTTACGGAGCATCACAGCTGATGTCTTTTAGGAAAGCACAATGGCTGTAAGTGTTTCAGTTATTTAATGCAGTTTCTCGGTCCATACTTTTGGCAAGGACCCACTGAGCTCATATAGTTATATCAGGAGAAGAAAAGGCTTTTCATCCATGCTAGAATAAGTTATTCATTCTTAGATTTAATAACCAGCGGAGAATCCCATGAGAGCAAGATACTTGTACCTAATAAACGGTCACCAAAAAAATGTAGTTTGCTCCAATCCTAAAGTATAATTGATCTTATGACTCCGACATGATTTCACAGTCAGCCGGTGTTTACAGCCCTTCTATTGTATCGTTTGCTTACAGTCTATTTAGGACTTTATTAAAAGTCCAGCTTCAATAATCACACTGACAACTTTATATATGCTGATTCGTAGACACCACCTGTGCAAACACGCCATAACTCAGTGCAGAAAGACCTGCCGAAACCATAAGACACAACGTGTATGTGAGCAGTCAGCAGCGGCTCAGATTCTTTACATAGGGATTTTAATCACACTGGGAGGACTGTCAAGTAAACAGGGCTGCCAATGAATTCATCTGCAACGTAAGGGTTAGTAACAGCATCTTCTGACTTGTAGTTTGTGATTTGGATGAAGAAAAAAAAAAGAAAATTTATTTTAAAAAATGCTGCTAATTGGCATTTTGCGTATACACTGTGTGCAGAATTATTAGACAAGTGAGTATTGACCATATCATCATTTTTATGCAGATTCCAAGTCCAAGCTTTATAACCTAGAATACTTATTAGATGAAGCAGATCAGGTGATGTGTATTTGTGTAACGAGGGAGGATGTGGTATAAGGATACAGCTCTCTTTATCAAGGTGTGTAAGAAGATGAGCCGAAGCAGTGTTGTTGGTTCGAGATGCGCTTTGGAGCCGGAACTATCGTGTCCGTCACCACTGTTATTGGGGGACGACTTGTCTGCACAGGGAGGACCTGAGCTCCTGACAGAAAGGGGCGTGGGGAGATAAAAGGGACTGAGCGCCGGAACACGAGAAACTTGGCAGGAAGGCGACTACAGAGCAGGACAAAGGTTGACTCCCTCTCCACCGCTCCGATTACCACCGCCACTGACGCCAGCTCCTGACTGACTCACCCTCCCAGTACGCACTTACTGTATCATTACCAGGTGATCCCATACCGGCCCGGTCCATATTGTGCAGTGCAGTAGACATTCCTCATCTTCCTGAACTTTGCGAGTTCGTGCAAGGCCTTGATACCCCTGCGGCCTGCTCGGCAGTGTGCTCCCGGTGTACTGCATCACTCCAGAGGAACCAGCAGGAGGGACTGTATTCACGCATCAATGGACACGAGACCAACAGACCCGGATACTTCGGCATGGTCAGGAGACAGGGCATCTCGTTCCTACACAGCAGAGCCAGAGACTTTATCCACGGACTACGACGCCGTCGGGAGTTGTTCCAACCTCTCATCAACAAGAACTCCAACCAAAAAGTCACTCCTCTCATCTCCCCTTCCCTCTTTTGAATATTATATATTTGCTTGTGCAAGTTCCGTTTTCACGCCTTGTGTTTCGTTGCCATATCATCTCCCTGCGTGGAGTATTCCCTAAACTTAAGAAAATCTGTTACAGTAAAGTCTTATTAACCCCTTCTCTGCCTCCTGCTCTTTACTGCATCCAACGAACCTTTACAGTTGTGCAGAATTATTAGGCAGCTTGTTTTTGTTCTCAGGCGAAATGAAACAAAAAACAGATTTAACAGACTCTGAAAGGTCAAAAATTGCTAAAAGTCTTACAGGAGGGATGCAACACTACTAAGATTGCTAAGATATTGGGTCAATCACAGAACCATCAAAAGTTTTGTTGGAATAGTCAACAGGGTCACAAAAAATGGGTTGAGAAAAAAAAAAAAGACACACAAAAAGTGACACAAATTTGAGAAGAATCAAACGTAAAGTTACCAGGAAGTCATTATCATCAAGTGATGTCATATACCAGAGTTGCAACCTCCCTGAAGCCCCAGAAGTACAAGGTATTCAGGGCTCAGAGACATGGCCAAGGGGAGGAGGCTGAAACCCGACCATCACTGAGCAAGACACAGAAGTACAAGGTGTTCAGTGCTCAGATACATGGCCGAGGTAAGGAAGGCTGACACCTGACTGTTATTGTGTAGCCCTGGTACACAATACCAGGAGGATGAGTGGAGAGGTAACAGTTAAGGTCTCTTCATGACATCATGTACACTTCTGACACACCCAGCAGGGGTGTGGAAGGGAGTGATTTTAGTCAGTCAGTTTCCTGTCCTTGGACAGAGTAGACGTGTCCAGTTTGAGCCTGTCTTCAGTTCAGAAAGTGGAGGCTGGTACAGGTGGTCTAATTCACCTTAGCCTAGTCAGAGCTGTGCCCCACTGGAAGAAAGACTGAGCTATCTATTAAGAGTCGAGCAAATCGAAGGGCAAAGTGGAAGGAAGATTATTGGAAAAGTGCGTTTGGCTTGGAAAAGTCCTGCACATTGCTACCGGTTACTGGGGACCGAAGGATCACTATTGTTACAAGCATAGTGAAGAGAAAACCAGAGATTTACCGGACCCTAGGTCGCGGCAAACACCCCCTTATAGTCAGTACGTAACTGGGGTCAGGGGAAGTGAAGACTTTGAGTCTCTGCAGGACAAAATAAGAATTCAGCTCCCTCATAGAAAGGCTCCTAACACTAAACTGACTGGGAAGCACAGCTTTGGATAAGCTGGAATCATAGAGGGGACTTCGCTTCAGGCTGGTCGTACTCATTTTCATTGGACAGTAAAGGAGGCCCCTAACTTGCTTAGCTGTTGCCTCAAAGCTCATCCTCCATCAACCCCATCAGCCTCCCTGGGACCTGCCTGAACATCTTACAAGTAAAGGTATGGAAAGACGCTGACCGTGTGAGACTGAGTTATTATTGCATGCCTGCACAATCCCTACCTAACTACCGACCTGAGGGAAGAGTCCCACCTGTAGGGGACCCGACATCTAGCTGCCTCACCATCCCCTCAGAGATCTACAGCAGCGCTGGTACTAATTACCAGAATACTACAGGTGGCGTCACGAACTGTATATAAACCTATCCCCTGTAAATATTCCCCCAACATACGCCAGACCGCCAGGGCCACAGACCGAGCCACAGCTACCTGTGACAATCCCCATAGACTTCTACGGGCTCGGCTCTGAGTACCCCATTGCCCTGGTAACCCACAATTGTGGTGGCGGGTCGACACAAAAACTTGGCGTCACGAACAGGATCCGAAACTTGCAGCATTGCGAGCCCTGTGTGCCTGTGGAGTGTTTTGATGAAAAAGACTGTTGCTATTGTTTGGCGCTAAAATCCGCCATTTTGCCGCCATATTCGCGCCCTCAGGCGCTGGAGAAGAAGGTGGGCGGACCTGAAAAAGCGCGCAAAGTCTTGGACACGCCCCCAACCTGCACCCCAAACTGCATAGCAATCTGCGTCGCAAACCGCATCGCAAACGGCATAGCAATCTGCTTTGCAAACCGCATCGCGAACTGCATAGCAAACCGCATCGCAAACCGCATCGCAATCTGCATCGCAAACCGCATCGCAAACTGCATAGCAATCTGCATCACAATCCGCATAGCAAACTGCATCACAATCTGCATTGCAATCCGCATCGCAAATTGCATCGCAAAATAGAGCTGCAGGTCCTGCGACAGGAAGTGAACGCTCTGACATCAGAGCGCCTGCGACGAAGGTCCTGTTCCCACTGCGGTGCCTGTGAAGTAGCAGCATCTGAAACCGGTAGGCTCCGTTTAACCAAGGGGGCGCTAAGATGTCACAACAACCGGCTGACAGTGCGGCCCCGGCCGGAGGCCCCAATCCCGCACCGTCTGGTATTGTAGCGCCAGATGGGGGTGCAGGCCCAGCACCCAGTCCGGTAGTCCCGATCATGCCACTAACGCTCCCATATATGCCTGGGGCGAAATGGCTTCCCCAATACAGCGGTGAGCCAGGCACATTAGCAGGCTTCAAGCGGAAGTTATGCAGCATCCTAGAAATGTACTCCATGCCTGAGAGACAAAAAGCTGCTGTGCTAATAGGGCAGCTAACTGGCGCTGCTGAGAGGGAAGTGGAGACTTGGGATACCGTTGATCAGGAGTCGGTACCTGCGATCTTCCTTAAGCTGCATGCCATATTTGAAGACCGCACAGAAACGGATCTCCGGATGGCCTTCTATCACTGTTCACAACAGCCAGGTGACAGCATCCGGGACTATGCTTGCCGACTACAAGGAGCCCTGAAAGCACTCAAGCAAATTAACAATTTAAATGCTATCGACGAGAATAGAATGCTGAAAGAACAATTTATACAGGGATTGAGATCCCCAGAGGAACGCAGAACTGTAAATTGGTGGTCCTTAGATCATCCGGATGCTACCTTTGATGCCCTAAAAGACATGGCAATAAAAGGGCTGCGGCCCCTGGGCAAACCTGAGGTGGCCACCCAACATCATCAGGGTGAAGTCACTCTGGAACCGGCAGTAACCCCCTGTTCCCCGCTAGTGGCAGAAACCAAAACGCAGGTGACACCTCCTAGTGAATTGGACTGTCTGCGCTCAGAGGTGCGCCAGCTGACTAAAAATCTGGCCGCTGTGATGAGTGCCCTACAGCTGCGGAAAGAAGAGGAAGGGAAGATCTTGTTAGCTGACTGCCCAGAGGACGTTCCGTGGATGCACCGGAGAAGAAAGAAGACGTCGCCCCCCCGGAGGAGGACAACGCCACCCCCAGGAGCAACCTCTGATCAACACCCTTCTCGTCGAGAGATCATCTGTTACCGCTGCAACCGGAAAGGTCATCTGTCTACACAGTGTCCTTTAAACGGGCAGAACCTGGGTCCAAGGGCCAACACCCAGGAGAATACCCGTCAGGCCCCCTAGACTG
Organism: Oophaga sylvatica; assembly: GCA_033576555.1. Classification (NCBI taxonomy): domain Eukaryota; kingdom Metazoa; phylum Chordata; class Amphibia; order Anura; family Dendrobatidae; genus Oophaga; species Oophaga sylvatica. Next base: position 72,323,371 of record JARQOD010000008.1, read on the forward strand.
GAACCGCAGGTATGTGGGCGGGCGACCCTACCTGTCTATTATTCTAGATGGTATTGCTGTTCCAGCATTGTTAGACACTGGGTCCCAGGTGACCCTAATACCTGATGCTCTATATACCAAGTACTGGTCAATGGACAGTCTTAAACCTCCGAGCCTTGACTTTACTGTGTATGCTTCTAATGGTCTTCCTGTAGAAGTACTCGGGACAAAATGTGTAGATGTAAAGGTGGGCAGAGAGGAGTTGAAAGACCAAGGGCTTCTGGTAGTAAAGACTGTAAATGAGGAGAACGGTTTAAATATAATTTTGGGTACTAACATTATCGGTAATTGTTTGGGAGAAGTTGTGTTCTTACTCCAACAGCTCGCTGAGATTGCCCGACCAAGGCAGAGAGGAGTAATCCAAAGAGAGATCCGGGCCCTGGTGTGTCAGCAGCAAGCGAAGCTTACCGACGGCGAAATTGGTAATGTACGGGTCACTGACTCGGATCCTATTGTGATACCCCCAATGAGTGAAATGATCATTTGGTGCAGGGCAGCCATAGGTCTGAGAGGACAGAATTACCAAGCTGTAGTAGAACCCCACCATTCAGAACATAGACCTACACTTATGACTGCTAGAGGAGTAGTAGAGGTGGTGAATGGAAGAGTACCGGTACGGCTTCTCAATTGGGGAGATGATGAGGTAAACTTACCCCGTTATGCAACCATTGCTAAACTACATGCTGTCGACAATAATTCTATTCTCCCGGCTGAGTCCTTAGACTCCTGTCAAATAGAGGAGGACAATGACCCAGCAACCCAGGTGGCGGAATGGTGTCAGCAACTCCATGTTGGGACGGACACCACTCCCGCTCACCAGAAGCAAGGGGTATTACGGGTGGTGCAAGAGTACGCCCAAGTGTTTAGCAAAAATCCACTTGATTTTGGGACAATTAAGGGAGTACAACATCATATCCCTACTGGCAATCATCCTCCCATCAAAGAGCGGTATAGGCCCATACCTCCAGCTCATTATCAGAAGGCTAAAGAAATGTTGAATGATATGAAGAAAGCTGGGGTGATAAGGGATAGTTGTAGCCCCTGGGCAGCCCCTCTAGTTCTGGTTAAAAAGAAAGATGGTAGCTTGAGAATGTGTGTGGATTACAGGCAGGTGAACCGCATAACACACAAGGATGCATACCCGTTACCGCGCATAGAGGAATCATTAGCTGCTCTGAAAACGGCTAACTACTTTTCTACCCTTGATCTGACTAGTGGTTACTGGCAAGTGGCTGTGGCTGAGGAGGATCGTGAGAAAACGGCTTTCACCACCCCAATGGGGCTCTGTGAGTTCGACAGAATGCCGTTTGGGCTCAGTAGTGCCCCAGGAACATTTCAGAGAGTGATGGAAAATTGTCTGGGACATCTCAATTTTGAAACCGTGCTGCTATACCTAGACGACGTTATCGTGTATTCCAAGACATATGAGGACCATCTGAAGCACCTGGCAGAAGTGTTTGAGTCCCTGTCCAGGTATGGGATGAAATTAAAACCCTCAAAATGCCATCTACTCAAACAGAAGGTACAATACTTGGGGCACATCGTCAGTTCGGAAGGAGTAGCGCCGGACCCAGAGAAAGTCACCGCCATCCAGAAGTGGCCGGAGCCGAAAAACCTTAAGGAAGTGCGACAGTTCCTGGGACTAACGGGTTACTACAGGAGATTCGTGAAAGATTACACGAAGAAGGCAGCTCCTTTACAGGACCTCCTAGTAGGACAATCCCTAAAGAGCAGAAACCCTCCTTTCAATTGGGTAAAGAACAGGCTGAAGCATTCCAAAAGATGAAAGAGATCCTGACAGGTGATGAGATCTTAACCTATCCTGATTACAGCCAACCGTTCCTGTTGTACACCGACGCCAGTAATGAAGGTTTGGGAGCAGTTCTCAGTCAGAAGCAGAATGGCCAAGAAAAAGTCATCGCATATGCCAGCAGAAAACTCAGGCCAACTGAAAGGAATCCGGAAAATTATAGCAGCTTCAAGCTAGAGTTTCTGGCGCTGGTCTGGGCCATTACTGAAAGATTTAAGCACTATCTGGCCTCCAATAAGTTCACTGCGTTTACAGATAACAACCCCTTAACGCACCTGGAAACCGCCAAGCGGGTGCCATGGAGCAGCGATGGATGGCTCGGTTGTCCAATTACCAGTTTACTATCAAGTACCGGGCAGGTCGAAAGAATGCTAATGCTGATGCGTTGTCCCGAAGGCCGCATGACTCTGACACGGAAGAAGAATCGGACGACCTGGAAGAAATTGAGCTACCTGCGTTCCATCGAAATGGGGTAGTCCACGAGCATCGAGTCCACAGAAAGCAGTATGGTGCAACATTAAATCCTTTACCCCATCATAGCTGGAAAGAGACTCAGGACAGTGATCCAGTGGTCAGCCGCATCAAGGAGTTGTTAAGACAGGAAGGCTCCTCTCTGGAAAAGGATGCACCTATGTCAGCCAAGCTCCTGTGGAACGAGAAAAGCAGGTTGTTCCTATACCGTGAGAAGTTGTGCAGGAGATACGTCAACCCCAGAACCCATGAGATGGTCTGGCAAATCGTGGTCCCCAAGGCAGACGTCCCAATGGTGTTGGAAGCATACCACGATCAAGCAGGACACTTTGGCTGGAGGAAGCTGGAGACCCTGTTGAGATGCCGGTTCTACTGGGTAGGGATGCGCAGCTCCATCGAGAGGTGGTGTCGGAACTGTGGACCCTGTGGTCTCAGAAGAAAGGACTACGGTAGTCAGAAGGCACCCCTGCAACCTATCCGGACGACTCGTCCTCTGGAGATTGTGGCCCTGGACCATGTCAAATTGTCGCCAAGTAGATCTGGATACTCATACGCCTTGACCATGGTGGACCATTACTCCAGATTTCTGGTAGTTGTTCCAGTTAAGGACCAGACCGCAGTGACGGCCGCGAAAACCTTTCAAGCAAGCTTCTGCAGACCGCATGGGTATCCGGAGCAAGTCTTAACCGATCAGGGACCTGCTTTTGAAGCCGATTTATTCAAGGAATTCTGTCATATGTACGGGTGCAAGAAAATAAGAACGACACCATACCACCCTCAAACCAACGGTCTTTGTGAAAAGATGAACCATATTGTCCTTGACTTGTTGAGATCCATACCGTTGGAAGACAGGAATCGATGGCCGGATTTACTACCTGATTTGGTTGATTTGTATAATCATATACCTGTAAGCTCAACTAACTGCACTCCAGCCTATCTTATGAGAGCAAGGCCTGGAAAACTACCAATGGATTTAGAACTTGGAGTGGTAGAACCGGAGGCAGACGATGCCGTGGAAAACTGGGACGTCAATCGGCAAGAGCAGTACAGAAGAGTACAAATCTGTGTGGAGGAAAGTCTCAATAAGGCACGGGAGAAACAGGAAGATGTTTACAACAGAAATGCTCCTGCCAAGCCTTTGATGCCTGGAGAGGTAGTATTAAAAAGAAAAAGGAAGATGCACAAATTGGATAATCAGTGGGAGCAAGAACCCTACGTCATACAAGATTCTAAGTACGACAACAGAAAAGTTTGTGTCGTCAGTAAAGACGGAGGAAGAACAACAACCACTGTGTCCAGAGATCATTTGAAGTTGTGTCCAGAACACTTAAAGAGTTGTGAAAAGAACCCTGTCCTCAATCAAAGAGAAAGAAAGGAAGAGGTCATACACACCGATCTGGGAGATTTTCCTGCGGATTGGCCTAGACTGGGAGATGCTGTGATAATTCCAGTGTTGCAGTTTTATCAGCCACAAGAGGAAGTTCTACCTCCAGTTGTGCCTGTGGTGCCAGTTGAGCCCGCTCAGGAGTTACCCATCCCAGCAACACCTCAACCTGTGGAACCTCAAGATGGATCATCTGAAGCAGCGCCCCATACTATGGGATCCCCTGGTGAAGCTGACTCACACCGCCCAGCCATCAGTACGCTTGCCAGATCCATAGAAAGATTAAGGCAGTTCTATAGTTTGCCGTTACGCAGTGCAGACAGATCGCAACTTGATATACCTGAAACTACACCACGTAGATCAGAGAGAATCACAAAAGGGAAATTACCCATTAGATATCAGCAGTAGTTATAACGAATTTATGTGAACATTGTAAAAGTCTATATATATAAATGTGTTTTCCCTATTATGTCTTCGTTTAACAATGGACTCAGAGGCTGAGGACTGAGCCAGCCCAAAAACTGTATCCTGTAAATAGTTGCACTTTGTGCCTTTTTAATGGTTTCACATGAAACCTTGACTTACCTCTGAACCAAAAACCCGTGTGGTGTGGCACTGAGTGAGGTCTGCATTCGGATGTCCTGCAGCCCACCCAGGACCTACGTTGAAGGTTTGGTGCGGGTCCTTCACAAGTATACTGTATATTTATTAAATGCTATTTAATACTTTTGTATTTCTATATATAATGTTAATGTTTGCAACGTTCAAGATATCCTCACCTCCCGGATGGGACGAATTACTGTTTACTGTTTAATGTTTTCATGCATAAACAAAAATGTCTCTTTATATTTTACAGCCCGGGAGTGCTGTCGTTTACCATGGGGGAATGTGTAGCCCTGGTACACAATACCAGGAGGATGAGTGGAGAGGTAACAGTTAAGGTCTCTTCATGACATCATGTACACTTCTGACACACCCAGCAGGGGTGTGGAAGGGAGTGATTTTAGTCAGTCAGTTTCCTGTCCTTGGACAGAGTAGACGTGTCCAGTTTGAGCCTGTCTTCAGTTCAGAAAGTGGAGGCTGGTACAGGTGGTCTAATTCACCTTAGCCTAGTCAGAGCTGTGCCCCACTGGAAGAAAGACTGAGCTATCTATTAAGAGTCGAGCAAATCGAAGGGCAAAGTGGAAGGAAGATTATTGGAAAAGTGCGTTTGGCTTGGAAAAGTCCTGCACATTGCTACCGGTTACTGGGGACCGAAGGATCACTATTGTTACAAGCATAGTGAAGAGAAAACCAGAGATTTACCGGACCCTAGGTCGCGGCAAACACCCCCTTATAGTCAGTACGTAACTGGGGTCAGGGGAAGTGAAGACTTTGAGTCTCTGCAGGACAAAATAAGAATTCAGCTCCCTCATAGAAAGGCTCCTAACACTAAACTGACTGGGAAGCACAGCTTTGGATAAGCTGGAATCATAGAGGGGACTTCGCTTCAGGCTGGTCGTACTCATTTTCATTGGACAGTAAAGGAGGCCCCTAACTTGCTTAGCTGTTGCCTCAAAGCTCATCCTCCATCAACCCCATCAGCCTCCCTGGGACCTGCCTGAACATCTTACAAGTAAAGGTATGGAAAGACGCTGACCGTGTGAGACTGAGTTATTATTGCATGCCTGCACAATCCCTACCTAACTACCGACCTGAGGGAAGAGTCCCACCTGTAGGGGACCCGACATCTAGCTGCCTCACCATCCCCTCAGAGATCTACAGCAGCGCTGGTACTAATTACCAGAATACTACAGGTGGCGTCACGAACTGTATATAAACCTATCCCCTGTAAATATTCCCCCAACATACGCCAGACCGCCAGGGCCACAGACCGAGCCACAGCTACCTGTGACAATCCCCATAGACTTCTACGGGCTCGGCTCTGAGTACCCCATTGCCCTGGTAACCCACAATTGTGGTGGCGGGTCGACACATTATGAATGTGCTAAAGATGGTTTCTGAGCAGAGGCTCCCTCTGGTGTTTACAGACAGTACTGAACCTTTCAGCGAGGAGTGGCAATCTGGAATCACGGACTGGTCTGATATAAGGGAGGTTCCCTCCCATGATGGTTGCCGGTGATCAATTGTTCTTGTCTCAATTGTGGTTCCTGGTTCATTTGGAAGTTTGCTGGAGTCCTGTCTGCTTCTCCTGCTTTCAGATAAGATATTTTTTGCTTTTCTATTTGTACTTGCTTTTTGCATTGCTTTCTGCACTTTTGTGGAGGTTAGCCAGGTCCCCTCCTGGGGCCTGAGCTCCTCACAGTTTTTCTGCAGCCACTGTTATTTGCTCATTTGCTTTTTCCTGTTTTTTCAGCGGCTGCGGCTTGGTTTTTGTTCACACTGAGATCTGATTTAGTGGGAGGCGAGATCATGTGATCTCAGTAGTTTTGTAATCAGAATTGTTGGATTTTTGTAGGGTTTTCTGGGTTGCAGAAAGTAATCTCTCCTGTCCTATCCTATTTAGTCAGCTTGTGGCCCCAGCGTTTGCTCAGTCTATTTTCTGCCTATGTTTGTATTTTCATCTTGTCTAACCGCCATTATATGTTTGGGGGCTTCCTATTTTCTTTGGGGATCTGCTCCGGGGCAGATAGCTTTCATCTTTCTGCCTTTAGGTGTAGTTATCTCTGAGGCTGTGACGAGGCATCTAGGATCAACGTAGGAACGCTCCACGGCTACCTCTAGTTGTGTCGTTAGTTTAGGAATCTGCAACCCATCAGTTACCAACATCTCAGGTGTTCGGCTGCCCTGCTGTTGTTCCTGTCCTCCTCAGCTACCGAAACATAACACCTGACCACCACTGAGCAAGATACAGAAGTACAAGATGTTCAGGGCTCAGAGACATGGCCAAGGGGAGGAGTGTTGTGAATATGCTGGAGGCGGCTTCTGAGCTGGGACTCCCTCTGGTGGTTGCTGAGGGTAATGAACTGATTACCGAATGGCCTTCAACTGGCGCTGAATGGTAGGATATAAGTGGCCTGAGTTCCCAGCAACCTTGCCGGTTATCAATTGTTCCTGCTGGTCTTGCTTGAAGCACTGCTAGTTTCCTGTTCTCCATCAGATAAGTGTTTGCTGTTTTTTTTCCTCTGTTTGATTTTCTCTGCTGGTTTGCTGCTTGCAGTGGACTGCAGCCTGTCCCCTTTTGGGGTCTGGCGCTGCAATTGTGCTCCGTTTGTGTCTGCACTTTTGCTTTGCTCCTTTGTTACTTTTTATTTGCTGAATAGCGTTTTGTTACACCAGAGATCTGATTTAGGTGGATGAGATCGTGTGATCTCAGGTTTTTTTGGCAATCAGAAGTGTTGGTATTTTTGTTAGGGTTTTTTTTGGATTGCAGTCAGAATTCTTTCCTGTACTTTTCTGTCTAGACAGATTGGGCCCCAGTGTTTGCTCATTCTATTTTCTGTCTGTGTCCGTGCTTTCTTCTTGTCTAACCGCCATTACATGTTTGGGGGCTTCTTATTTTCTTTGTGGATCTGCACCGGGGCAGATAGCTTTCATCTTTCTGTATTTAGGTGTAGTTATCTCTCAGGCTGTGATGAGGCATCTAGGATCGCCGTAGGAATGCTCCACGGCTACTTCTAGTTGTGTGGTTAGTTCAGGTTACTGCAATCCAATAGGTTCCAGCCTCTCTGGTGTATTACCGCTTTTGCTATTTTTTGCTATTTTTCCTCAGTTACCGAAACATAACAGAGGAGGCTGAAACCCGACCATCACTGAACAAGACACAGAAGTACAGGGTGTTCATTTTCAGACACATGGCCGAGGTAAGGAAGGCTGACACCTGACCACCACTGAGCAAGAAACAGAAGTACAAGGTGCTCAGGGCTCAGAGACTTGGCCGAGGTAAGGAAGGTAGAAACCCGACCACCACTGAACAAGACACAGAAGTACAGGGTGTTCAGTGCTCAGACACATGACCGAGGGGAGGAGGCTGAAACCCGAACATCACTGAACAAGACACAGAAGTACAAGGTGTTCAGTGTTCAGGGACATGGCCAAGGTATGGTAGGTCGAAACCCATTCTCCACTGAACAAGACACAGAAGTACAAGGTGTTCAGTGCTCAGAGACATGGCCGAGTTAAGGAAGGCCGAAACCCGACCACCACTGAACAAGACACAGAAGTACAGGGTGTTCAGTGCTCAGAGACATGGCCAAGGTAAATTAGGCCAAAACCAGACCACCACTGAACAAAACACAGAAGTACAAGGTGTTCAGTGCTCAGAGACATGGCCAAGGTAAGGAAGGCCAAAACCCGACCACCACTGAACAAGACGCAGAATGTGAAACGTCAAGACTAGGCCAGGAAATATCTGAATTTGAACAGATCTATCAAATTTTTTATGGACTGATGAGATGAGAGTGACACTTAATGGACTGGATGGATGGGCCCGTAGCTGAATCAGTAACAGTTACAGACCTCCATTTCCACTCAAACACCAGCAAAGTGGAGGTAGGGTGCTGCTACGTGCTGGTGTTATTAAAGAGTAGGTAGTTGGACCTTTTCAGGTTGAAGATGGACTCAAAATCAACTCCCAAACCTACGGCCAGTTTTTATAAGACACTTTCTTCAAGCAATTGGTACAGGAAAAAGTCTGAATCTTTCAAGAAAACCATGATTTTAATGCAGGACAATGCTCCATTGCAGCATTGAGGTCTTAAAGATGAAAGATAATGACAAGTCCCCTTCCTTTCCTGATCTAATGCCTATTGAAAACTTGTTGGCTCTTCTGACATGGGAGATTTACAGTAAAGGAAAGCAGTCACCTCAATGATCAGTCTCTAGGATGCTGTGGTTGGGCTTGCCCCAAAATTTGATAGTTTATCAGTTATTATGATTGTTCTTGAAAAGAAGAAGGGCTATATTGGTAACTGATATATTTTTCAAATATCAGAAATTATTTTTTTGTACATTAGAGCCCCAATTCATCAATGCTTTCAAGCTAGAATTCTGGCTTAACATCTTTAAAAAGCCACGAAATGTAGGCACAACTCAGATAAATGCTTACAGTTTGCAACTTCTGGTGTCTTCCCACCAATTTCTTCCACCTCCGCCAAAATGGGCAAAGCTGGGGCTGGAAAGAGGTGTGGTGACTTCCGCTTGTCAAATTCAGGTTTGCTTCTCCACAAATCTTACTCCAGCAGGGGCAGAGGTACACACCACTCGTCCAGCGCTCTTGATTCATGAGGTGACTCCAGCATGCCCCGTCATCAATTGATGAATCCGGTCCTTTGAGTTATTTGGTTATTATTCTCACTTTAACAGATGAAAATAATGGCTGAGATGGCAAAATTTACATTTTTCATTTAGTACTCCACATTAATAGTTGCCTAATAATTCTGCAAACATAGATATTCTCCTAAGGCTGGATTCACACAGCATTTTCACCTATGTTCAGTGGGTCTATTGAGGCTTACGTCCAAACCCCCTGCAAAATGGGATTCGGGCGTAAGCCCTGATGAGGCCATTGACTATAATGATGCAGATAGAGTCACCGTGTGCTCTGTCATGCATCATTTTCACCGTATACATCAATTGGAGGCAAACACAAAGATGTCTTGCTGTCTGCCTCCATTAGTCGCATAAAGTCGAAAATTATGAACGACAGAGCATGCGGTGACTCCATCTGCATCAGTATAGTCAATGGCCCTGTCGGCGCTTTCACCAGAATCCCGTTTTGAGGGGGGTTCAGATGTAAACCCCTGACAGACCCACTGAGCATAGGTGAAAACACATTGTGAACCCAGTCTAAGAAACACAAAACCCAACTTTTACTTTGTTAAATATTCAAGTTTATTAATAAAATCTATTGGATTGACCGACAGCCCTGTAGTTGTTCAAAAATAAAATTAATCAAATTGCCTAATAATTCTGCACACAGCATAGTATATACTGTATATATACACACAGTCATGGCTAAAAGTGTTGGCACCCTTGAAATTGTTCCAGAAAATTAAATATTTCTCCTAGAAAATTATTGCGATGATGCACGTTATGATTTTGTTATACACATGTTTATATCCTTTGTGTGTGTTGGAAAAACACAAAGAAACAGAGAAGGAAATGCAAATTGGACATCATTTCTCACAAAACCCCAAAAACGTTCCCCTGACGAAGGAACTTGATTCCGAAACACGCGTCGGGGTGCGTGTTATCAAGATTTGGCAGCAATCAGGTATTGAATAATTGTTATTTGCACATAGCACTTTTTATCACAATCGTCAGGATATTGTTTCTCTAAAATTTTTTTTCACTTGTCTTCTTATATTAATTTTTTTTTTGCCTAATTTGGTTTATATTTGATTATCCTGCAGTTAGCACAATTGCATTACTGCCCTATATATATAATTTTTGATTATCTTGCATTTTTTGCACAATTACATGTTGTATATTTACTGGGCACATATTATTATTTTGGTTCTATATATTCTTTTCTTGCTGTGTTGCACTTTATTAATTTTAATCCAATATATCTGAACTGCCTTATTTACCATATTGGTGTTTTATTGGGAAGTCTTGATGCACATACTATTTGATATATTTTTTATCTTCCCATTGTTTTACCTTGATTTTCAATAAAGATATGTGATTATAATAATTCCTTGCTTGGTCTCTTATCTGGTCTGTCCTAACTTTCTGGTTGGCTTTTTATCAAAGCATTTTGTAGAACTGGCCTTGAAATTCTGTATAAACAGTTTGGAGAAGATCCATTTCTGTGCCACCATAACTGCGCGTCACTCAACAAAACAAGGTCAACAAGTAACGTCATGGTTGCCGGGCAGTGGTGCAGAAGAGCTTTACCGGTTGGCCTTAACCTGTTTCAACATTTTGAGGATTACAAGCCAAATCCTCTTGTCCAACATCAGTGTCTGATCTCCCAGATGAATGGCCAAAAACTCCCACAGACACGGCCAAAAACTTTGATCCATATAGTAAACTTCTTTTAACGCGCAGCTTGAGGTGACTGGTTATTGTGTCATTTCTGCACACTTTTTACACTACTTTCATGGAATAAACCATTACTGTACATAAAAATCCCACTTGTCCTATACATTTATGTTTCTTCAGGTCGGCTGCTTTGACAAGGTATTCTTAGTGTGTAATGATTGACCAGCTACATGTTAAAACGGCCAAAGATAACAGCTTTGCCGAGGCTTGAAAAGACATGTTAAGCAAGCCTGGTCTCTTCCTGCAGAGTTAGTCATCTGAGGCTAGCCATATTGATTAAAAGTGAACAAGTCAGACGACTGATGTGGTTAGGAGAAGAGAAAAAAAGACGTGCTATCACTTGCCAAGAGAAACAGGCTCCTCTATTTTTGTACTGAGATATTTCTGATTAAAGAGGTCAACCTGATGCAGCATTTCAATGTTATGACAGTAGCGTGGGTGAAGACCATTAGCTGCCTATGCTTTCTTGGAAGATTACAGTAAAGCTTAGAGCTACAGGCAGTTATTGTTTCTCAGTGGTGCTAAGTGTGCCCAGCAGGGATCTGATCAGACCCCATAGCTACTGCCCATGGAGAATGTGGCTTTCCAATCATGGTACCTCCACCTTCTCCCACCTCTTGCTGTACTTCCGATAGTATCAGTATGTATGTCTGAGGTCCTAGACCAAATTACGGTTTTACTCTCCTACACTACGCGTGTTAAAGGGAACCTGTCAGGCGATTCATGCTGCCCAAACCACAGGCGTTATGAATCAGAGCCTGCCTGCAAGATTTCAGCTAGGTATACTATTTTCTCAATCGCTTTGGCAGTTCAGAGAAAACATACTTTACAGATTTACCCTTAGCCGGCTATTCGCAGGACTGTTGCAGCTGATTGACAGGTTTCTACCTCGGATGTAGATAGGGAGAGATCTGTCGATCACCTGCAGCAGTGCTGGGAAGAGCTGGTCAGGGGTGGCTCCGGACTAATCACGTCTTTCACTATAGTCCCTGACCGGATTTTTAAATATAGTTTGTCCAAAACCTCAAAATGTTTCAGAAAATAATATACCTGGCTGCAGTCATGCAGCCATGGTGCAATTCATGCTGCCTGCAGTTTGGGCAGCATGAATTGCCTGACAGGTTGCCTTTAAGGATGCTGAAACAGCGTTTGTCCCACAGCTTTTCCTCCCCAAATCCTCCCTATATAAAGGCATGCTCAGCTTGGCTTCGAGACCATATGTTCAGAAAGGAAGAAGGGGGCTTGAGGATTGACCGACACCAATCTGTTGTGCATGACCACCATAAACTTATACACTACCTTTTTTTACCTCCATTGTAATTGAATTTAAAATGTGTTTGTCAGGCAGACCTGCTGTGGTTGCAGCATGTAAGGTAGCAAACTTCATTCAGGGGTTGGAAGCACACTGACAGTGAATGAGGCACCTGTCAGCCTCGGGGATCCCAGATGTGCCACTCAAATCTCTATTCTCTATGAAAAGAACATCACATTCTTTACAGATTTATAAATATATAACTGGTAGATTGGTAGAAATATTGACCAGTACATGACTTTCATCCTGCATTTTTCATAATTTTCCCCTATGCTTCGAAGCTATAATATTTACCATACAAAGCAAATAGAGGAATCGGGGATTCCTGCTTTCATGTAGCTACAGTACACAGCAAATGATCAGAAGAAGCAGCATTGATGACATTATGCAGACATACTGAGCAGTGTAGCTGTGATTCCAGGTGAACTGGAGTGAAATAACCACTTACAAGAAAACAGCACAGCAGCACAACTATGTGCCTTTCATTCGCCAGCATCTGTTCATATAAACCTCAGATGGCTACTGTGATCTGATCCGTTAGTGAACTGGCAGGTGATATTGAGGAGAAGTGGGTCATAAGTGGAGAAAGAAGCTAGTTTCTCATGATAAGATATGTTACAGACGTTTTTATATTAGCTTGTACAATTATTGACATATTTATATATGATTGATGTAATACATCAACCTGTAGCATTTTTTCAACTTTTATCCCAAAATGGTCACGCCACACTTACAAAACTCAAAGTGGCATAATTTACAATTCCTTCTCATCAGCATTACTCCACTTACAAGAAATATAATTGCAGTGAAAGATAGAGAAGAATGCCACAGGCAATGGATTTCTGTTCTGGGTGATAAGGGGTGCCAACCAGTTTGCCTTTGCCAGATTATTCAAAAAGAGAGGAAAGCCAAGCCATGACTCCACGCACAATCAGGGTATGTTCTGGGACTGCCATTCCTAGGTTGTGTGGTCGCATCCATTGCCACTTGATTGTACAGTGCGGCAGTATTTGTTGGAGCTTTACGAGTAATAAATAAGACTCATTCTTGTTCTCATTGAACAAGTATACAATTCAGACATAGGAAGCCCTTTCTGCCTCTATTCATATTAGGTCAGGCTCGTATACAACAAGTCACTGTTGCTGTCCCATGTGGCCAGTCTAGACTAACTCCATGAGTTTGTAAGCGTATTGCTAAAAAAAAAAAAAAAAAGATGCGTACAAGTTGGAACAGTTGTTTTCTAGATTTGATGCATGAAGATATTCTTCTTATTATGAGCCGTTTTCACAAAGCAGTATTATACTGGGAGAGTCTCTGCTCTCAGACACATTGCAGCCTATTCAGCCTAATGGGATATTATTGTGATATGGTAATGCTTTGTAAATAAGGGTGTAAGTCGCCCCAAAGCGCTGCAATGGATCACACGCTGCTTGTTACTGAAAATACACCATAGGGATTCCTGTTATGGAAAGTAGCCATCTGTGGACAGCCGAGCTTCTAACCACAATTTCAGGTGATTTGTGTTCAAGTACAGAGGTTTTAATGTAATTCAAAGACGCTTCGCTGTTTAAGGTGTGCAATAAATTAAATCTACAGTAAAAGTGATTATAGGCTAAGGGCTTGTTCACATTCAGCGTTCTTGCTGCTTTGTTTTCCGTGCGGAAAAATGCAGCATTTTACGGTAACATCAAGATAAATGATATTTCCAAAATCTCAACCACAAGAGGCATTTTTTCTTGCTGTTTTTTGAGCTGAGGTGCGTTTTTTTTTAACAGATTAAGTCAATTGTTTCAGCGTTTTTAATCAGTTTTTTTTACCCATTTAATTGAATGCATAGAAAATGTAACAAAGTGCATTAAAAAAGCGCAGAAAAACCGCACCTAATGTTAAACTCCGGCCCGCCATGTGATTCTGTGCGGCCAGCGAGGTAAGGATACAGTTCAACTCTGCTCCGACCTGCTCTCCTCAGCCATAGCTTAGCACAGGAGGCAGAGCCGACACAGGTCGCTGATGCCATCTTTGAAGCTGAGCAGATGCAGCGAGCGGAAAAAAGAGGGGGCGGCACCAGCACAAGGAGCAGGTGCCATCTTTGTCAGAGTGAACAGTGCATGCCATGAACACAGCCTGAACAAACGGTGAATGCAGTGGTCAAAGTCAGCCAGCACAAACGATGAACGCAGTGACTAAACAAACAGCGCACGCTGTGAATGCGGTCAGACTGCACAAAAGGTGAACGCAGTGATCGCAGTCACCCTGTATAAACAGTGAACGCAGTCAACCCAGAAAAATGGTGAACGCAGTGATCACAGTCAGCCAGCACAAACCATTAACGTAGGTATCGCCGTCAGCCAGTACAAATCATGGATGCAGTGATCACAGTCAGCCAGCACAAACCATGAAGGTAGTTATCACAGTCAGCCAGCAAATAAGGTGAACGTAGTTATCACAGTCAGCCTGCACAGTAAATGCCGTTAATGCAGTCAGTACAAACAGTGAATGCAGTGATCGCAGTCAGCCATCACAAAAAATGAAAGCAGTCAGCCAGCACAAAAAGTGAATATAGTCAGCTGGTGCTAACAATGAAGACAGTCATTCAGCACAAAAAGTGAATGCAGTTATCAGCACAAAAGGTGAACGCAGTCATCCAGCACTAAAGGTGAACGCAGTCATCCAGCAAAAAAGGTGAACGCAGTCATCCAGCACTAAAGGTGAACGCAGTCATCAGCAAAAAGTGAACGCAGTCATCCAGCACAAAAGGTGAACGCAGTCATCCAGCAAAAAGGTGAACGCAGTCATCCAGCACAAAGGTGAATGCAGTCATCCAGCACAAAAAGTGAATGCAGTATCAGCACAAAGTTGAACGCAGTCATCAAGCACAAAACGTGAACGCAGTCATCCAGCACAAAAGGTGAACACAGTCATCCAGCACTAAAGGTGAACGCAGTCATCCAGCAAAAAAGGTGAACGCAGTCATCCAGCACAAAAGGTGAACGCAGTCATCCAGCACAAAAGGTGAACGCAGTCATCCAGCAAAAAAGGTGAACGCAGTCATCCAGCACAAAAGGTGAACGCAGTCATCCAGCACAAAAGGTGAACGCAATCATCCCGCACAAAAAGGTGAACTCAGTCATCCAGCACAAAAGGTGAACGCAGTCATCCAGCAAAAAAGGTGAACGCAGTCATCCAGCACAAAATGTGAATGCAGTCGTCCAGCACTAAAGGTGAACACAGTCAGCCAGTGCAAACAGTGAACACAGTCATTCAGCACAAAAAGTGAATGCAGTTATCCAGCACAAAAGGTGAACGCAGTCAGCCAGCCAATCACAGCTGCAGCAAAATATATATAGATTGGTGTCTGAGAATTCCTTCAAGTCTTCTCCTTATCTTTTTGGATGTTTCTCTGATGATATGCTCTTTTAGTCACCTGATCACTGTAGCCAATCATAGACTTCTGCGGCCCTGCGTCTACCCAAGGGAGCAGACATTGTTTCCGAAGCAGACACCGCTATATTCCGGGAGGATGGAGGGGGCTGGAAAGTGAGGATGCATCTGTTTATCAATGTAAAACCATGAATGTCTGAAAAAAATGTATTTCGGTGTCTTTAACTAAAAAGTGTCTTTGGGTCCTTTTCCTTCCAGTGAAACCTTAAAATGAATCTCACATACTAAAAGTCATTTGCCTACTGTTTCATGATAATCATCTTTTTCTCACTTGTGGTTTAGGAGTCTGTTCTTTATAATTATTCTATTCTCAGTGCACTGACTTTCTGTCTCACCACTGATTAAGAGCTTTCTGCATAGTGTAGACAGAGAGCTGCTGATCATCATTTTGTGCAACGTGGTTAATAATGTTTTGTACAGTTTATCTTTTTAGTGACTACTGACTGTGACTTTCTTAGCATGTGTGGACTCTAATTTACCAATGCAGGAAGCAATGTAATTTCTTGGTACATTACTGCACACTTGAGAGAAGAGAGAGTTCCGTTGCATGGGGGGAAGATGATCTACAGGAACAGGAAGTGGTTGGAGGATCGCTCATTGACAATAGCAGATTGATGTTTTACTGAAACTGATATTACATATTAGATGAGAGTGTCTTGAACAAGAAAATGTAAAAAGAGAATTCTGCATCCATCAGGATCTGTGATAAAATCTCTCTACGTCACCAATCCTGTAATATAATGTACTTGTCACAACATATGAGTGGAGATAATTAATAGTTTAGGATATGCACTTTAAGTGGATCTGTCAACAGATTTAGTATAGCCGAGTTTTTTATTTTCTACAGCAACCCATGGCAAAAAAATGTACATGTGCTTTTAACTGCTCTAACTTTTTTTCTCATTCGGATAGACAAATAATTTCTGACTTTTTTTTTTGTGATACATGGGGCTTCATTTTTACGTCATTTTTATATTCCTTTTTTGTGCTGCTATTGGGAAAAATGGAAAAAAAATAAGAAATATGGGTCTATGTTTTAGATTTTAAATTGTATTCTCCTTTGTGTAGAAATTATGTTGCATATACATATATACATGATAGATATAGATAGGTAGATAGATAGACGCACAAAAATTAATTCAGCACTCCCAAAATAGAAAATTTGAAAAATTTAATGGCCCATAGTGACGGCAACATTTCAGTCCAATTGTGGACCTGGTCCTCAATTGGACCAAAACATTGCCATCACTATGGGCCATTAAATTTTTCTATTTTGGGAGTGCTGAATTAATTTTTGTACATATTTTGGAGGATTGGTTTATGGCTAGGAGGCTCTGTACCCCTGTCCTCCTTTTTTTGCTGGTGCTACCTTGATTTTTTCTAGATAGATATTTTATAACACTGAAAAATCTATTTTAATATACAGGTGTTTTTCACAAAATTAGAATATCATTAAAAAGTTAATTTATTTTAGTTCTTCGATACAAAACATGAAACTCATATATTATATAGAGTCATTACAAACAGAGTGATCTATTTCAAGTGTTTATTTCTGTTAATGTTGATGATTATGGCTTACAGCCAATGAAAACTCAAAAGTCATTATCTCAGTAAATTAAAATAATTAGCAAAAAATACCTGCAAAGGCTTTTTAAGTGTTTAAAAAGGTCCCTTAGTCTGTTTCAGTAGGAGCCTCAATCATGGGGAAGACTACTGACTTGACAGATGTCCAGAAGGCAGTCATTGACACACTCCACAAGGAGGGTAAGCCACAAAAGGTCATTGCTAAAGAAGCTGGAGTGCTGTATCCAAGCATATTAATGGTAAGTGGAGTGGAAGGAAAAAGTGTGATAAAAAAAAGGTGCACAAGCATCCGGGATAACCGCAGCCTTGAAAGGATTGTTAAGAAAAGGCCATTCTGAAATTTGGGGGAGATTCACAAGGAGTGGACTGCTGCTGGAGTCATTGCTTCAAGAGCCACCACACACAGACATATCCAGGACATGGGCTACAAGTGTCGCTTTACTTGTGTCAAGCCACTCATGACCAATAGACAACGCCAGAAGCGTCTTACCTGGGCCAAGGAGAAAAAGAACTAGACTGTTGCTGCTCAGTGGTCCAAGGTGTTGTTCTCAGATGAAAGTAAATTTTGCATTTCATTTGGAAATCAAGGTCCCAGAGTCTGGAGGAAGAGTGGAGAGGCCACAATCCAAGCTTTTTGGAGATGGAAATTTCATTCTCCAGCAGGACTTGGCATCTGTCCACACTGCCAAAAGTACCAATATCTGGTTTAAAAACAACAGTATCACTGTGCTTGATTGGCCAGCAAACTCGCCTGACCTTAACCCTATAGAGACTCTATGGGGTATTGTCAAGAAGAAGATGACACATCAGACCCAACAATGCAGACGAGCTGAAGGCTGCTATCAAAGCAACCTGGGCTTCCATAACACCTCAGCAGTGCCACAGGCTGATCGCCTCCATGTCACGCCACATTGATGCAGTAATTCATGCAAAATGAGCCCCGACCAAGTATTGAGTGCATTTACTGAACATACATTTCAGTAGGCCAACATTTCGGATTATAAAATCATTTCTCAAGCTGGTGTAATAAAGTATTCTAATTTACTGAGATAATGACTTTTGGGTTTATATCAACATGAACAGAAATAAACACCAGTTGCTGGTAGTGGGGAAATAATGGAGTCACAAACATGTACTTATTTATTTTACTCACCTATATAGGGCCATTAATTCCACAGTGCTTTACAGACATTAACATCACTGGCCCTATTGGGGCTCACAATCTAGAATCCCTATCAGTATGTCTTTGGAATGTGGGAGGAAACCGGAGAACCCGGAGGAAACCATGCAAACACGCGAATTACCTACAAACTCCGTGCATATATTGTCCTTGGTGGGACTTGAACCCAGGACCCCTGCGCTGCAAGGCTGCAGTGCTAACCACTGAGCCACTTTGCTGCCCGTATGGGGCATATAAGGTGTTAATGGAGCTGCGGCAATCACTCTTTCCCTGCTGCTTGTCTGTACTAGGTGCAGGGAGTGAGCCCTGAGGTCAGGATTCCATATTGAAGGTTGTCCACATCCCAATGGAAAATGGCCAGGTACGAACTGGGACTGAAATTCAGCCCTGGCATTTGAAATCACACAGGCCTATGTTGTCCCCATCCCCAAGCACCAGATTGGGATATATTACTAATATTACTCTGGATTGAGGAAAGTAAGATTTACTACTAGACCAATATTTCTAATTTTCTAATGATACCCGTGGCCAACGACTTTGTGCTCCATCACAAATCTTAACAGTATGGGTGTCTTGAGAACGACGATTCTGTTAACAATGTAGCAGACAAGGCGTCCCACGACCATACAGGCCCTTCTGGCATTTGCCAGAAATTCCAGATGGCCAGTCCGGCCCTGAAAATTACACATTGTATTAGGGCTTGAAAAGACATTGGAATAACGGGATGTGTTTAAGGCCTGTTTCACACATCCGTTTTTCCCCTTGCGGCGCCCCCGGCATTTTCCCGCAGCGCCGCATCTGAAAATCTGATGCGCCGCATGCGGCTTTTTTCGCATTGACATGCATTAGCGCCGCATGGCGCCGCATGTCAATGCGTTGCATGCGGTTTTGTCCGGATGCGGCGCAAATGTACATTGCGGCGTCCGGAAAAAACGCTGCATGTAACGTTTTTTTTTTTTGTCGGATGGTTTCTTATCTCTCCAAGCATCAGAAACCATCCGGCAAAAAACCGCATTTTGGGCGCCGGAAGTGTGAAAGCTTTCCACATGCGGCGCTGCGGTAAAATGCCGGGGGCACCGTTTAGGCGCCCGCCGGATGTGTGAAAGAGGCCTAAGATGTCCTGGGGGCTACAAAGGAGATCAACTGGGCACTGGTGCCGCCATCTCCACCTTCAGACGAGCTGCGGCTGTCCGCTCACTTTCTGTTAATTACTTATAGTTTGTGGCAGTAATGACTCAACTGACAGGTTTCCTTTAATGAGAATCTGTCAGCAGGATTTTGCTAACTCTTCTCAGAGCATAATGTAGAGACAGAGACCCTGATTCAAGCGATGTGATACTTACTTTATTGTGTACTGCAGTTTTAATAAAATCCTTGTTTTTTTCTGCTTCAGTTCTCTGAATACTGAACTCTGTAAAACCCTGCCAACACCACTGATTAACAGCTGTCTGTGCATAGGCAGAAAGCTGCCATTCAGTGGAGGGGTGGGGTTATACAGAGCTCATGAATATGGAGGATTACATGGCAGCAGGTTTACTAGTCTTCAAATGATAATCTCCTGCTGACATAAAAGTGATTTTATAAAAACAGCAGCCTGGTGACAGATTTCATATGCGCAGTCGTTTTGTCATCACTTTGCAAATGTTCATTCTTTTTACTATTTTTAAGTGTTTTTTTCAGGCAGCTTTTTGAGCGTACCCACCTGGAAAATATGCTGTGTGCACATAGTCTTACCATGGGGATTCAGAACAATTTTCACCTATTCTGAAATGACCGCCTGTGCGTGAGACGATCTCCTGGATAGGTAAATATTGTATTTTTCATTGTTCTGAGTTTCATATTAATTTATGAGCAGTAGAGGAGATGTGCATTTTCTGAGTGTGCCAAGTTTAGTATATTGATGAGTTTATCTCTTTTGCTGCCTATGAGAATACCCTCAGCACTGGCAGTTTTATCACGCAGCCTGTGGATGTGATACTTGTTACCCGCTGCTCCGCTGTTCGCCGTTGTGCCGCCCCGTTGTATTATAAGGCCAGGTGCATGTTTACCCCGCTGTATTATTGAAGCGTCCGGACAATGGGTGTAAGGGTGGAGTAACCCTGCTCTATGCCAGGAATAAAAGGTGGAATATAAATAGCATTTTCTCTTCACAAATATCTAAGAGATATTAGAAAAAAATGCATTGTAGAGCTATAAAAAATATTTGGTTTGGAAATGTATCCAAGGTTATTGCTCCCCACAAATGTTTTCATTATATCGATTGGTGAATTATCACACACAGGATACATTTGCTGCTAGCTTCACTAGTTCATTATTAGTCCATTTATATCTTATGGAGTAATTCAATAGGAAGCATAGGATTAATGGAATCCTTTGTCCAATTGTCAATGTAGTCATAGTCCGGCCACTCATTGGTCAACTTTTATTCCTATCATTTATTTTCTGCTGTATTTTTTCTACAGAAAATTTGCTGCTTTTAAAAGGCTTGTCCCATGAGCAAAGTACATTTTAAAGGGAACCTGTTAATTAAAAAAAACACTATTAATATGCGGTTATTCTGGAGGTTAATAGCATTCTGAAGACATGCGGACGCTGCACTGAATGTCCTGCTGCCAGGAGGAAATGAACTTTATTCCTCCTGTCAACCTTGGGCTTTCAGTCATAGAGACGTGGCTGTCGCGGCTTCAATCATCACTCAGTACATAGTGAGCAGCAGTTGTAACTGCTCCCCGGCACTGACTGACAGCCAGCTCAGCAGAGCATCAGTGCAGAAGCGGCTGTCAGTCAGTGCTGGGGTGTGGTTACAGCCGCCACTCACTATGTACTTAGCGGGCACTGTAAACGAGCCAACTACACCTCTATGACTGAAATCCCAAGGATTCTGAGATTAATAAATTAATTTCCTCCCAGCAGCGGGGCTTTCCATGCTGCGGTTGGACAGCTTCAAAACGCAATTAATCTGAAGATTAACCTCATATCTACAATTTAATAGTGTTTTTTGACATGACTGTTTGCCTTCATTTAATAGATCTTGGAATAATAATAAGTTCCACAATTGGATGTGTTTTAAAAATATTCCTGTGCTGAGATAATCATGTACCACTGCTTGGACTGTGTTTTCTAATATGCACTGTCTTTCTTGCTGTGTCCGACAGTGCAGGAACATGGTTGGTGCACACCACAGCTCCTGGAAAGGAGCCTGGCCTTATTTTTGAAAGGTAACACATTTCCCCACATGTTTTATCACAGGAGCAAGTGTTACTTATGAGTCTTTACCCCTCTAACCTTATAATAAATCAAATCAGTGACATGTGAACTCAGCAGCTGTCTGATGTCCTATGTCCTGACTGGATTTATGATGAGGTCACAGGACTGTAGACGTGGCAGAGACACTCGCTGCTGTGATAAAACAGGCAGGGAAATGTATTACCTCACAAAATGAAGCAAAAGAAAGGCGCTGCTGTGTTGTTTGTATAGTCTCTTATGCTTTATCCTCTGGCAAGGAGCTGCGGTATGTGTTGACTATGAACTGGAGCAGCTCTGCATGGTCAGACAGAGACACAGTACACAGTAGTGGCACATTTATAAGATTATATCACCATAGAAACTTTTTTTAACACATCAAATTGTGGAACTTATTATTATTCCAAGATCTGTAGCTTAATATGTACTTTGCTCGTGGTACAATTAACTGTCCAAAGAAAGGCAAAGTGAGCTCTTGAAAACTAATTCGGACTGTACACTTAACGACTTCATGACCTTTGACGTAAGGTTATGTCATGGTTTGGAAGGGGTTCATGCCCTATGACACAATCGTACGTCATGGCGATCGTGCCTGCACAGGAGAAGTGCCCAACAGATCGCTGCCAGGAGCTCGGCATAAGTAATAGCCGAGACCAGCCTGTCACTGCTAGGAGCAGTGCCCTCACCGCCATGGGCCATTTAACTCCCTAAATGCAATGATTGATATCAATACCAACATTCCAACATTTAGGTGGTTGGGAGAGCGAGGGGGCTCCCTCTCCCTTGCGATCGGCGTCCCCGCGACGACATCTCGAGGGCCTCCTCCTTGTCATAGCAATTTGATGTCATCATGATGGCTTCCGGGTCTGCCAAATACGGTAGCCTTGTTAGACCATGCCAGCAGCATGGTCTAAGAGGCTTCTGTCAGTGCAGCACTGACAAGTATCATTACATTACAGTAATGAAAGTTAAAGTCCAATAGAGGTACTAAGAAAGAAAGTAAAAAAAAGTTTTCAAAAATTGTAAAAGTATTTTTTTTAAAAGTCATATATATATATATATATATATTACTGTATATACATATAGTGGGTACGGAAAGTATTCAGACCCCTTTAAATGTTTCACTCTTTGTTTCTCAAAGATTTCAATCAAATCTGCATTACAATATGGCACTCCTTCCCTTATGAGCTTTTCACTGTGCTTGACAAGTAGTTTTCAGTTACACATAGCATATTGGCACACTCAGGAGAAATTGCACAAAAAAAATAAGATCCAATATTTCTTATTAACCCTTATAAAGATTAGAAATGTGGGGCAATAAACAAGTAAAAATATAAGAGTTCTTTCTTTATTGCCCAATGGTATAACATTACGTGTGGCACATGTGGTGTCAACATGCTCACTGCAGCCCTAGATTAATTCATTGATGGGTGTAGTTTGTAAAGTGGGGTCACCTATGTTGGGGTCCCCTTTTGTGGCACCTCAGTGGCTCTGCCATTGTGATATGGCACCCTCAAATCATTCAAACAAAATCAGCATTCCAATATGGCGCTTCTTCACCTCTGAGCTTTGCACTGTGCTTCAAAAGTAGCTTTCAATCACATATGAGGTATCGGCGTACTCAGGAGAAATTGCATAACAACCTGTAACATTTGTTTCTCCTATTATTCCTTCTAAAAATTAAAAGCTTGGGGCCAAAGCAACATTTTAGTGGAATTAATAGTAATTGTCCATTTCCTCTGCCCAGTGTTATAGACTTCTGTGAATGACCGGAGGCTTAAAAATGCTCACTAGATACCTAAATGAATTACGTAAGAGGTGTAGTTTCCAAAATGGGGTCACTTTTGGGGATTTCTGCTGTATTGGCATGTCAGGTGCTCTCTAAATGTAACATGGCATCTGCAATCTATTCATTGCCTTCCAAGCCCTGCCATGTGCCCAAACAGTAGTTTTCCCCACACGTGAGGTATTGGCGTACTCAGGAGAAATTGCACAACAAATTGTATGGTCCATTTTTTCCTGTCATCCTTGCGAAAATGGAAAAATTTGGGGCTAAAGCAACAATTTGTGGGAAAAAGTTAAATTTTCATTTTTTTCTCTTCCAAATTGCTTTAATTCCTGTGAAACACGTGAAGGGTTAATAAACTTCTTGGATGTGGTTTTGAGCACTTTGAGGGCTGCACTTTTTTAAAATGGTGTCACATTTGGGTATTTTCTGTCACATAGGCCCTCAAAGTCACTTCAAATAGGATGTGGTCCCTAAAAAAAAAGTTAGTTTTGTAGATTTTGTTGGAAAATTAGAAATTGCTGATCAACTTTTAACCCTTCTAACTGCCTAACAAAAACAAATTATGTTTCAAAAATTGTACTGACGTAAAGTAGACATGTGCAAAATGTTATTTATTATCTATTTTGTGTGATATAACTGTCTGGTTTAAGGGCATAAAAATCCAAAGTTTGAAAAATAGCAAAAATTTTCAGCAAAATTCCAATATTTTAACAAATAAACGCAAAAAATATTTGTCTAAATTTAACACTAACATAAAGTACAATGTGTCATGAAAAAAAGTCTCAGAATCAGTGGGATCTGTTGAAGCGTTCCAGAGTTATTACCACATAAATTGACAGTGGTCATAATTGTAAAATTTGGCCTAGTCAGGAAGGTGAAAACAGGCTTGGGGGGTGAAGGGCCTAAAGGCACCACTGAACTTTTTTTTGTTTTTATTTTTTTTCTGTATGAGGAGCCTGAAATATGCATGTAAAAGCATTCAACAGTGCTGCTTGAAATTTGCACCCAAAACAAGAGGGAAAACATGTCTAAAAAATGCAGCAAAAAAACCCGCAATACTCAGGGCAGATTATTATTCTAGCACATTTTAGTGTGGATACCTGCAGAAAAAAATGAAGATAAAAAGAACATGAAAGAGCATTTTCACCACATGTGAACACAACTCTAAGGTATTTACAATTGTTTTTGAGTCTTGTTAGGCAGTAGACATTTGGACATTTGCTGCTTTACATTTAGGTATCTTTAGAAGGAATGGAACATTTGTAAAGTCTGATAATTGTCTGTTTGCAGGACATAATATGTCATTATGACTCATTGCATATACTCAGACTATTGTTTAGCACCTTTTTGCATGATTTATGTGTTATGTTTTATATGACAAGCCAGTTGTAGAAGACTGGTTTCACCGGCTCTTCCAGTTTCTGGTCTAGATTCTCATTCCGCATGCTGAGCTTAAAAACATGTTTTGTTTTGTTTTTTTGAGGGAAGCATCTGATGTGGTTAGAATTGCTCTGCACCACTTGGCAGCATTTTACAATGTCAGTAGAATAAAAAAAAACAACAACAAAAGTCCTATCTGTAGATCTTGCTAGCGACTTTAACAGCTGTGAGTGTAACTCCCATGTTCGCTCGCACTTGTTCTTTTCTCATACCAGCTGAACACCAGACATCAGCCTTCTTCTATATGTCAGTTCACAGCAGGAGGAGTATAAAAATGTGTCGGGACAAGTAAATTGTGTGGTTAAGGAGAGCCAAGATCTTAGTATCATAATCAGTGCATTAAGTCTGGCATTTTATGCGCCAGTCTTAATGAGGGGTGTGCAGAAATAATATGCACCGTATTGCACGCCCTTTAATGAAATTGGCCCACTTTTTGGCGTGCGCCTCTTGCTCTTTGCCAGAAGAGTTAGTCCAGTTGGTGACTAGAATAGCATTTCTGACATAAGAAAAGGCGTCACTTTCCATGAATTTGACAGGCGGGTGTAGGTTGGACCTATACAGCCCGAACTCCTATCGAACTCCATCCATTTTGGCAAAGGAACCTCTCATGAAAACGCCAAAAGTCACAATATTTTGGCTCAGCATTGTGCAAAATTGTTGTGATTATTTAAAGTGTTTTAAGCCATTTTTCTGGTGTGTCAGTCCATAAATGTAGAAAATAGTACCACAAACCTATTCCGGCAAAATTTATTTTTGTGCTTTCATTTTTTTTCCTCTTCTTCAGAGAGGCATAACTCTTGTATTTTTCATCTTAGCTGTATAAGGGCTGGCTTACGTTATACCTTAGCTCCTATCGTTGATTTGAACCTGCAAATAAAACTTTTGTTCTATATAATTACATTTTCTAATGAAGCTCAGCCATTGGCTTGGCTTCAAAGAAAAGCTGAGATGCAAGCTATGGGAACCTTCAGCAGGACTCCAGCTGCCCTGATAAGGCCTCTTTCACACTTCAGTCGTGCAACGTCAGTCAAAATCCACCAAAGTGTGAAAAAAACGGATCCGCCCTTTTTTTGGCGGATCCGTTTTTTTCCCCATTGACTTGCATTAGTGACGGATTTTGACGGATGGTCGTCCGTTTGATCCATCAAATGACCGATCCGTCAGAATTTTGACGTCCGTCTTTTTTTGAAAACGTACAATGCAAAGTTTTTTGCGTGCATCGAAATGGCGGACTATGACGGATCCGCCGCGTCCGCCGTTTTGTATAATGGACGCTTATGGGTGGCTGATCCGTCTTCATCCGTTTTTGGCGGAATCTGCCAGCGGATGCGTTGTTCTCTGCAGAAAGTGCTAAAACCCATTCAGGTCTGTCTGTCTCTCTCTCTTTCTCTCTCTCTCTCCTCCGTACCAGACATGCGTACACTGCATTTTCCGGGTTCAAAAGTTCACAACGGATCCGCCTTAAAATCGGATCCGTTCCATCCATTTTTGCACTTTTGCTGCGGATCTGTTTTTTTCACCCTTTGGCGGATTTTAACTGACGCCAAACGACTGAAGTGTGAAAGAGGCCTAACACATTTGCACCCCATGATCTCGTTGTGGGATGCCTATGGAAGCCTGTGCATGCTCATCGGCAATCATGCCATTTAAATGGTTGATTGACAGCAGCATTCAAATGGTTAAACAGCATGCAATCGGAGCAAGATCATGTCACTGCTGTTACAGGCAGATGCTGGCTGTGTAACACAAGCGTTAGTTGCTGGGTATGAAGCGGGCTCAACTATTGAGCCTGCTCCGTTACTGGTGGACCCGATGTAGGACATACTCAAAAAAGGATTAAAAAATACAATTTGTCTCACAAAAACTTAAGCTCTCATTACTGAAAAATTAAACCTCTATGGATCTTGGAACACAGCGATACACACAAAAAAATGCTATGTTCTCAAGTCATAAAATAGTTGTATTGTTAAGAGGTTAAGTGCCAAAACATCAGGAGACTAAAAAGCAGGGATATATCATGTTTTGTCATAAATGTAACACAGGTATAAACAGAATTTCTATACATGTTCTTCAAGAAACCACAAAAGTAACATTTTGTGAATTTCCAAATTATTGCAATGGTGATGTCATAGTTGTTCCTCTTTCTATGTTGTGTTTCTTTATCAACTGGAAGTGATAAACAACAATAGCAAAAAAGTGCTCTATTTTCTGAAATGTGAGTCCACTGTTAAGGAGTTGTCCGGTACTTTAATATTGATGACCTATCCTTGGGATAAGTCATCAATATCAGATTGGTGGGGGTGTAATGACTGCCTTTTCAGCCAATCAGCTGTTGCTTTTGGCGGCCATATGTGGGGGATGCAGGAGGTTGCACACCCACCAATCTGATCAGTGTCAGACAGGGATGACAAGGTCCCGCTAGTAACAATGAATGTGGGACCCACTGCTCAGCTGCATATAAATAATACATTACCCTTATACACAAATGTACCTATGCTTCATTATTATAATAAACTGAGTAATTTGTGACATGCTGCTTCTCTCGGTACAGACTGAATAGTGTAGTGTTCCAACTACTATTCATATGGGGGCATGGGGCCACCTACTGCCTCACAGAGACCCACCGGGATCCACCTGTTTCCCAGCAGGCCAGTCCGAGTCTAGATCTGATATTGACGACCTTTCTTGAAGACACCAGACAACCCCTTTAAGTAGAAGAAAAGATCAAGAAGAATTTTTCCAATTATTTATAATGAATTTGGCCAGAGCCTTAGCTACCTACTCTATCTATGACATTGTTTCTCATTTGTGGCGTCGCAAATATTTCATAGAACAGCATTTTCAACCACTAATCTCTAGAGATCCAAACTTTGCAAATTATCAGCATAAAATATGAAAGAGGAACCATAGGGTCAGGGTGGGAACATCTAAATGTAAAAATAAAAAAGGATCATTTTTAGAAAATCTATATATAAAGTTATACAAGTTATGCGCTGTATAAGAATTTTTAAAATTTGTACTTTGGCTGGAAATCGGGTGGTTTGGGGCCAGGTTTTTAGGGGGGGCTTATTTGGTCACAATTTTTTTTTAGTAGAAATTTTGCAATTCTAAAAACAAATAAAGTTTTCTACCTAACTAACAATTAACAATCAAAGGCAAGTAATTAAAAAGGGGCGATTACGATGCAAAATATATTGCAATAAATCAGTAAAACATTTAAATTGAATTGCAGCATGTGAAAAAGATTTGACCCCTTGCTTTTGCAAATTTGTAAAATTTGGGTTTTTGCAAATTTTGGGAAATTAAAATTTTCCCCAATCATACACACCATTTGCATAGGGAAAAATTCTTTCTTGGGGAAAAAGGGGAAACAGTTTTAAAAACAAAACAATGAAATTTTATAGCTGCCCAAATTCACAAGGAAAAGTTTTATTTTCAGGTGAAATTTGGGTGACAGACCCCTTTAACTGCCCCCGAAGAAATTTTACTAAGTGGGGAAAAAACTTTCAAAATCATGGTAAAGAAAAATTTAAAAACCCAAAAGAGGGAAAATATAATAAAAATGTTCGTATAAAAACATTTTAAAACAAAATAATATTTTAAAAAAAGGATTGAAAAGAAAAGTTTTCACCTGATTTTGGGGGTGAATTGTAAAAATTGGGCCAAGTCTTGGCAAGATTCCCATGGTCAAAAATGCCGTAATTCCTAAAAATTTTTAAGTGTAAGGTACATTTATGTTTCATCTACACTTTGCACATCTTTGGGAAACTCCTAGTGCATAATCAAAGTATACATAGTGCCAAGAGTGTCTCTTTTTTGGGCGTGTTTCATAGTTTTTTAAGGTTTAAGGAGACATAAGTCCATCAATTTTTAAACCCATACCCTAACGCAGATACCCCAGATATAGCATCACGCGAACCCCTACCACTGGTATTCCGCAAAGGACTCCTGGGAACCATTTTCCGGGGGCTCGCTGAGGCGGGGAAAACTGCGGGGGGAGCCGGGAAAGGGGAAATTCATTATTTTTTTTTTAATTTTGTTTTACCAGGGGTAGGTACCCGGGGCCCGGGGGAGAGTCTCCCCTCCTCCAACCCTGGTACCATCCACATGAACCCCCCTTTTATTTGCCTAGCCACATGCGAAAAGAAGCGGTTCAATTTATTTTCCCATGGCGGGGATTCCGCCGAGATTACCAAAATTAATAAAAGTTGCTATTTTTTCCGCGAAGCGTTTTTTTTTCGCAGAAAAAAACCAACATGTGCCCAAACATGCGGAATTCATTAACAGAAAAGGGTGCTTAATGCTTGCTTTTTTCGCGTTTTTACCACGAAAACGGAAAAAAACGCAAAAAAAACGCAAATATCCGAACGGTGAAAAATTATTTTTTAAACAAACTACCCGTACCTCTCAGTATTTTTTTGGGCATTGTCCCCGGAATTGAACCTAAGCCCCAGTTTTTAAGTCTTTTTCAGCCCTAACATTTACCTCCATTCATCACCATCTTTCCAAAAACCTGACCCTCTCGCATTTAAGAAAAACCTCCCCACAGGGTAACTGCCCCCACGTTTTACGTTGGGGAAAGGTTTTCAAGTGATGTACAATTTTTTCCGCCACACTTTATTTGTATTTAGCTCAAAAAAATTTTAACTTTGTCCATCCACCCAAACACCT
This sequence comes from Oophaga sylvatica, assembly GCA_033576555.1. Classification (NCBI taxonomy): domain Eukaryota; kingdom Metazoa; phylum Chordata; class Amphibia; order Anura; family Dendrobatidae; genus Oophaga; species Oophaga sylvatica. Next base: position 72,352,722 of record JARQOD010000008.1, read on the forward strand.
TCTTCTAATTCTGCTGTAATCTCTGCATGCAGATAGCACAAAACC
>JARQOD010000008.1:72352866-72405309 GCA_033576555.1 Oophaga sylvatica
CCCCCTTGAGGCCAAAACTCTGGGCTCCAGGGAGTATTTGCCTCGGGGGAGGAAAAAAGGTTTGGAAAAAAACCCGCAGAACCATCCCCCGAGAAGCTTTTTGGGTAAGTACCGCCCGCTCCACAGAGGAAGGCCCCCCAGGAAAAAACGCTTGTTGCCACCCGGGGCGAGCAGCACGGACGGAAGAGAAGGGCCGTTTTAGAAAAGGGAAACCCCCTGCTTCGGGCGCCCCACTTTTTTGGGTTGCATCCTTTGCGGGTGAGCGCGAATTGGCGCAGCCTGAAGAGAAGGCGGTAGAAAGACGGAATATTTGGGAAAATCCAGGAACCCTAAGGGCCTTAAACCCCCTGGGGTCCGGGCCCTTTTCTCGGGGCAGAAAATTTCCCCGGGACCTTCGAGGCCTGCGAAAAATATGTACCCAAAAAAGGGAAAGCGATGTCTGCTAAAAGAGGCCCACTTTCAAATTTGGCGAAGAGGGTTTCCCCTGAGCCGGCGAACCTGAAAAACACCCCCGGTGGCTGAAGACCCGGGAAGAAACCGAGTCTCAAGGTACCCAAACGCAGGAGTAGAGGAGGTCCCGGAAGATGTCATTGACCAACTCCTGAAAGACTGCTGGAGCATTACAGAGACCAAAGGGCATCACCAAGTACTCGTAGTGGCCGTCCCGGGTGTTGAATGCCGTCTTCCATTCATCTCCTCGACGGATACGAACCAGGTTGTATGCTCCACGAAGATCTAGTTTGGTGAAGACTCTAGCCCCTCTAAGACGATCAAACAATTCAGGAATGAGCGGAAGAGGGTACTTATTCTTCACCGTGATCAAATTTAGGCCTCTGTAGTCAATACAGGGACGGAGAGATCCGTCCTTCTTTTTTACGAAGAAGAAACCTGCTCCCGCTGGGGAGGTAGATTTCCGGATGAATCCTTTTGCTAAGTTCTCCTCGATATATTCGGACATCGACCTGGTCTCAGCAGCGGACAACGGGTAAATACGCCCACGGGAGGCGTGGTACCGGGTAGCAGGTCGATCGGGCAATCATATGGTCTATGCGGGGGTAATGTCTCTGCTTCCTTTTTATTGAAGACATCAGCAAATGACCAATATGGAATCGGGAGTCCTGGTAGATTAGCAGGAGTAGGAGAAGGACAGACGGGATGAACAGGCACCAGACACGTTTTATGACAGTCCTGTCCCCAGCGAAGAATCTCTCCATTCTGCCAGTCAAGCACAGGTGCATGCTTTTGGAGCCAAGGCAGACCTAGTAAGAAAGCATGAGAGAGTCCAGGCAGAACATGAAATGAGATGCTCTCAGAATGCAACATTCCACCTGCAGGGTTATGGCTTCGGTGATAAGTCGGATGGGACGAGGTAGGAGACCCCCATCCACAGCAGCAACAGATACTGGTTCAACAAGAGGTTTGGTGGGAATGCGATACTTCTCTACTAGAGCCTGTGACACGAGATTCCCAGCTGCTCCAGAATCAAGTTGGGCCATCTCGAAGTAACGGTTCTTACCGAGAAGAATTGAGACCGAGAGCAGCAGAGATGAAGAGGATTTATTTTTGTCTAGATTGACCTCTCCGAGCGAACCTAGACACAGGCGTTTCCCGACTTCTCCGGACAGGTTCGGATCCAGTGCTCCTTACTGCCGCAGTAGAAGCAACTTTTCTCGGCACGGCGTGAGTCCTGACGGGCTTTGACCATCTTGGTCTGGTCGACCTGCATAGGCTCAGCAGTGTGCACCTGGGGAAAACGGAAGGGGTAAAATGAGGAAACTTTTTTTCACGGGTGACCTCTTTGGCTCATTCCTGGAACCGTAGATCAATCCGATTGGCAAGATTTATTAAATCATCAAGCGAGGTTGGAATGTCCCAACCGGCAAGTTTGTCTTTAATACGGCCGGACAGACCCTCCCAGAAGACCGAAATTAGAGCTTCATTGTCCCAAGCCAGTTCTGAGGCTAGAGTACGGAACCGTATGGCATATTGACCAACGGTGAGACTTCCCTGACGGAGACGCAACAGAGATGATGCAGAGGAGGTCTTCCGTCCAGGTTCGTCGAATACCCTCCGGAAGGCCGAGAGAAAAGCAGGCAGGTCTGACACCAGAGGATCTTCTCTCTCCCAGAGAGGATTAAGCCAGGCCAGAGCCTCTCCGGTGAGATGGGACATGATGAAGGCAATTTTGGCCCGGTCAGAATTAAACTGGTGTGCCAGGAGTTCGAAATGCAGGGTGCACTGGTTAATGAAACCCCGAGCCATAACAGGGTCGCCTCCATACCTAGGAGGAGCTGAAAGTCGGGGACCGGGAATGGAAACCACGGAATTGGGAGTCAGCGGGGCTACCGGATTATGAGTCATGGCTCCAGCGGTGGTTGCTGGTGATGGATTCAGAGTGTCCAAGCGGGAATTGACGTTCCGCAGGTGACCCAGGATAGCCTCCTGTTGAGACCTCTGGCGAGACAGCTCATGACACAGTTCCGGAAGTGAAGGGGTTTGGGTGCCACCGGGTTCCATGGCCCGAGCAAACTGTAATGGGTCTGGTAGGTGGAACCACTGACGGAAACGGGTCTGGTTGGTGGAACCACTAAGCTTTATTATACAAGACAATTTACTTGTAAGAGAGCGGGTGGCATCCGGGAATAGGACAGGGAATCACGGCAATTAGCCAGGCAGTCTCTGGACAGGCAGGTTGTCACAATAAGTGACCAAGGAAGTCTCTGGACAGGCAGGTTGTCACGGCAAGTGACCTGGGCAGTCTCTGGACAGGCAGGTTGTCACGGCAAGTGACCAGGGCAGTCTCTGGACAGGCAGGTTGTCACGGCAAGTGACCAGGGCAGTCTCTGGGCAGGCAGGTTTGTCACGGCAAGTGACCAGGGCAGTCTCTGGGCAGGCAGGTTGTCACGGCAAGTGACCAGGGCAGTCTCTGAACAGGCAGGTTGTCACGGCAAGTGACCAGGGCAGTCTCTGGACAGGCAGGTTGTCACGGCAAGTGACCAGGGCAGTCTCTGGGCAGGCAGGTTTGTCACGGCAAGTGACCAGGGTAGTCTCTGGGCAGGCAGGTTTGTCACGGCAAGTGACCAGGGTAGTCTCTGGGCAGGCAGGTTGTCACGGCAAGTGACCAGGGCAGTCTCTGGACAGGCAGGTTTGTCACGGTAAGTGACTAAGGCAGTCTCTAGACAAACAGGCATATACGACCTGAACTGGTGGAGCCTCCTGGTAGGCTGCAGTCGGATGGCAGATGATCGCTCCCAGGTGAGCAGGCAAGAGTCTCTGGAATAGCCGGGGATCTCTGCTGATGATGTCCGAACCTCTAGATAGAGCTGCAGTCGGATGGCAGATGATCGCTCCCAGGTGAGCAGGCAAGAGTCTCTGCAATAGCCGGGGATCTCCGCAGATGATGTCCGAACCTCTGGATAGAGCTGCAGTCGGATGGCAGATGATCGCTCCCAGGTGAGCAGGCAACAGCCGGGGATCTCTGCTGAAGATGTCCGAACCTCTGGATAGAGCTGCAGTCAGATGGCCGACAGGCAAAAAGACAGGTAACAGGCAGGCAACTGGAAACAGGAGCTGATGGCTGAAGCAGAGTTAGACTGCACAGAAACAACATTGCTCGGGCACCTCCATTAAGGAGGAAGCCCTTAATATAGGGTGGAGTCCACCAGCATTGGCTGGAGACTGATTTGGAAAATGCGCGCGGCTCCTTTAAGAACGGGGGAGGGTGCGGGCGCGCGCCCTAAGGCCAGCAGCAGGGAAGGAGCGCGCGAGACCAGCAGGGCGGAAGGAGGACGCCGAGGATGCCAGAGGCGCAGAGGAGGCTGGGAGCACTGAGGACGCTGAGCGCAGGTGAGGAGAGCGACGTCCCTGTCTGGCAGCAGGCAGGGACGCGGGCGCTACACAGGTCTGTCTGTCTCTCTCTCTTTCTCTCTCTCTCTCCTCCGTACCAGACATGCGTACACTGCATTTTCCGGGTTCAAAAGTTCACAACGGATCCGCCTTAAAATCGGATCCGTTCCATCCATTTTTGCACTTGTGCTGCGGATCTGTTTTTTTCACCCTTTGGCGGATTTTAACTGACGCCAAACGACTGAAGTGTGAAAGAGGCCTAACACATTTGCACCCCATGATCTCGTTGTGGGATGCCTATGGAAGCCTGTGCATGCTCATCGGCAATCATGCCATTTAAATGGTTGATTGACAGCAGCATTCAAATGGTTAAACAGCATGCAATCGGAGCAAGATCATGTCACTGCTGTTACAGGCAGATGCTGGCTGTGTAACACAAGCGTTAGTTTCTGGGTATGAAGCGGGCTCAACTATTGAGCCTGCTCCGTTACTGGTGGACCCGATGTAGGACATACTCAAAAAAGGATTAAAAAATACAATTTGTCTCACAAAAACTTAAGCTCTCATTACTGAAAAATTAAACCTCTATGGATCTTGGAACACAGCGATACACACAAAAAAATGCTATGTTCTCAAGTCATAAAATAGTTGTATTGTTAAGAGGTTAAGTGCCAAAACATCAGGAGACTAAAAAGCAGGGGATATATCATGTTTTGTCATAAATGTAACACAGGTATAAACAGAATTTCTATACATGTTCTTCAAGAAACCACAAAAGTAACATTCTGTGAATTTCCAAATTATTGCAATGGTGATGTCATAGTTGTTCCTCTTTCTATGTTGTGTTTCTTTATCAACTGGAAGTGATAAACAACAATAGCAAAAAAGTGCTCTATTTTCTGAAATGTGAGTCCACGGTTAAGGAGTTGTCCGGTACTTTAATATTGATGGCCTATCCTTGGGATAAGTCATCAATATCAGATTGGTGGGGGTGTAATGACTGCCTTTTCAGCCAATCAGCTGTTGCTTTTGGCGGCCATATGTGGGGGATGCAGGAGGTTGCACACCCACCAATCTGATCAGTGTCAGACAGGGATGACAAGGTCCCGCTAGTAACAATGAATGTGGGACCCACTGCTCAGCTGCATATAAATAATACATTACCCTTATACACATATGTACCTATGCTTCATTATTATAATAAACTGAGTAATTTGTGACATGCTGCTTCTCTCGGTACAGACTGAATAGTGTAGTGTTCCAACTACTATTCATATGGGGGCATGGGCCACCTACTGCCTCACAGAGACCCACCGGGGATCCACCTGTTTCCCAGCAGGCCAGTCCGAGTCTAGATCTGATATTGACGACCTTTCTTGAAGACACCAGACAACCCCTTTAAGTAGAAGAAAAGATCAAGAAGAATTTTTCCAATTATTTATAATGAATTTGGCCAGAGCCTTAGCTACCTACTCTATCTATGACATTGTTTCTCATTTGTGGCGTCGCAAATATTTCATAGAACAGCATTTTCAACCACTAATCTCTAGAGATCCAAACTTTGCAAATTATCAGCATAAAATATGAAAGAGGAACCATAGGGTCAGGGTGGGAACATCTAAATGTAAAAATAAAAAAGGATCATTTTTAGAAAAATCTATATATAAAGTTATACAAGTTATGCGCTGTATAAGAATTTAGAATTGTACGTTTGTGCTGGTGGAATCTGGGTGGATATGGGCCATGGTTTTAGGTGGGGCTTATTTGGTCACTAATTTTATTTTAGTAGAAATATTGCTAATTGCATACTAAACAAATAGAAGTTTTCTACACGTAACTAACAATTAATCAATCTAAAGGCAATGGTAATTAGAAATGAGGCGATTAAGAGTGCAAATATATATTGCAATAAATACATGTAATAACATTTAAATATTGAATTGCAGCACTGTGAAAAAGTATTTGACCCCTTGCGTTTTTGCAAATTTGTGAAATTGGGTTTTTGCAAATTTGTGAAATGTAAATATTCCAGATCATACACACTCATTTGCATATTGAAATAAAGTTCTTTCTTGGGGGCAAAAGTGGAACAGATTTAAAAACGAAAACAATTATATTTATAGCTGCTCCATATTCTACAAGGCAAAGTTTTCAGTTTCAGGTGTAAACTTGGGGTGACAGACTCCCTTTAACTGTCCGCAGAAGAAATTTTACATAAGTAGGGCAAAAACTTTCAAAACTCATGGTTAAAGAATAAGTTAAGCCCAAATAGAGGGAGAAGATATAATTAAGAAATGTTCTGTATAGAAAACATTTTGAAAACAGATTAAAAGTTTTGAAAAAGGATTGAATATAGAAATAGATTTCACCTGATTTTTGGGGTGAATTGGTAAGAAATATTGGGCCAAGTCTGTGACAAGATTCTCCATGGGTCATATTATGCTCTGTAATTCCTACACAATTTTCTTTAATGTGTAAGGATACATTTATGTTTCATCTACACTTTGCACATGCATTAGGAAAGCTCCTAGTGCATATATCAAATGTATACATAGTGCCAAGAGTGTCTCTTTTGGACGTGGTTTCATAGTTTTTAAGGTTGAAGGTAGACATAAGTCCATCAGGTTTAACCTATACCCTAACGTCATGATCCAAAAGACGGTAAAACCCCATGAGGCAGATGCTAATTGCCCCATATTGTGGAAAATTCCTACCTGACTCCACATATTTTTACACACAAAATAACCCTATTCGGAAAACAATCAATATATAACTCTATTTATTCAATGACACAAAAACACCTTATAAATAAATTCATTCAAAAAGGGTCCAGAGTTTTTTTACTTAATTAAAATTATTTTATTTTATTTTAACATAATTAAAAAGATAATATACAGAGTAACAACACCAAGCAGAAAAGGGACCAGAAATAAGTTATTCTCTAACAATTGTAAGTTGATTGCACAGAAGGTATAGATTATATCAAAAATAATAATAAATAATTTATTTTTAATAAATTTTTTGATCTAAATGCATATTATTCTAATCCAAATGATGAAAGTGCTATTATGCAATAAATACCATAAATAATATAAGCATAAAGATAATTAGGTGTAAATTAATTATAAATACAAAATAAATAATTTATTTTACCAATAAATAAAGAAAAAAATGCAAAAAAGTGCTATTGTGCAGTCCTAATACCAGCAAGGATAGGGAAACAGAGATATTTAAATTCCAATCGAAATATGCGAAAAACGCAATCAGTAGTAAAAATAAAATATCCTGTGACACACCTATGTGTCCAAAAAAGATCTCAATAAAGGTGCTAATGTGCCTGCTAGTAAAAGACAAAAACTAAGCAAGCTAGTTGCCAAAATTATATAACCCAAAGAGAAGGCCAAATATAAATATCCTCATCCATATAATGAACAAAAACCCAAAAAAATCATGGACTAAGAGTCATAATAAAAAAGTAAATTTTTATTTATACATATATCAATTGATAAAACCAATAAAGTCAAGTAAAAATCGTAGTAAACAAAACAAGGGAAAAAGCAGCATCTAAATCTTAATCAAGTAGGTCATGTGTTATAATAATTAAATGATTTTATACAGCAATACAGACAATACATACAGTCCAAGTTGATCACAGATTCTTATATATATGCGCACACCACTAAAGTTTATTAAAGGGTTGATTGTGACTTGTAGGATCGCTACTTCCAATAGGTGGCGCTATAGAGTACAAGTCCTCTTTGTTTGAAGAGGTAATTTGCATATTAAAATTTCCCAGAGGAGCATTGCACGGCGAATAAGCCTCCTTACCTTGACACGCCAGAGCTGGTATGTCACTCTCCACAAGGAGTAACCTTACCCCCCAGACCCCAGTCCAGAGCCTCTCATCTAGCCAAATCAGATCTCTCCTACTTTGCACTGACGAGGACCAATAGTCCGAAACACCGTGTCTGCAAATGGAGATTCTGATTTGGCTTTTATCCTAAGTCATATTACAAGACTCGTTAAAGGGTTGATTGTGACTTGTAGGATCGCTACTTCCAATAGGTGGCGCTATAGAGTACAAGTCCTCTTTGTTTGAAGAGGCAATTTGCATATTCCGCGGCAATCCCGCACTTCTCTGCCGCGGGAAATATGCATTTTTTTTATATGCGTATTCCCGCCAGAAACTAGCGTTTTGCAAGCGTAATTAGCTTGCAGAATGCTAGCGTTTTCCTAGCGATCTGTAGCATCGCTTGGAAAACTGATTGACAGGTTGGTCACACGAGTTAAACATAGTGTTTGACACGTGTGACCAAATTTTTACTATTGATGCCGCCTATGCCGCATCAATAGTGAAAAGATCTAATGTAAAAATAATAAAAAAAATAATAAATAATGATATTCTCACCTTCCGGCGGCCCCCGCAGCTTTCCCGCCTCTCAGCGACGCTCCCGGCCAATCGCGTTCACAGGCGTCCTTTGCGACAGACCCCAGATGACGTAGCATCACGCGAGACCGCTACGTCATCTGGGTGATTCTCGCAAAGGACTCCTGGGAACGCGATTGTCCGGGAGCGTCGCTGAGAGACGGGAAAGCTGCGGGGGCAGCCGGAAGGTGAGAATATCATTATTTTTTATTTTAATTATTGTTTTACCAGGGATATGGTACCCAGGGCCTGGAGGAGAGTCTCCTCTCCTCCAGGCCCTGGGTACCATCGCACATGAACCGCTTATATTCCGCATAGCCACATGCGAAAAGTAAGCGGTTCAATTCATTCCTATGGCGGCGATTCCGCCGAGATTACGCAAAATTAATGAACATGTTGCTATTTTTTCCGCAAAGCGTTTTTTTTCGCAGAAAAAAACGCAACATGTGCCCAAAACATGCGGAATTCATTAACATGTATAGGATGCTTAATGCTTGCGTTTTTTTCGCGTTTTTACCACGGAAAATCGCTGAAAAAACGCAAAAAAAACGCAAATATTCCTGAACGTGTGAACTTAGTTTTAATCTAAACTATCCATTGTACCTCTGGCAGTATTTTTATGGTCATTGTCCTCCTGGAAGTTGAACCTACGCCCCAGTTTCAAGTCTTTTGCAGCCTCTAACATTTACCTCCATTCATCATCCATCTTTCCAACAACTCTGACCAGCTTCTCTGTCATGTTGAAGAAAAACCTCCCCACAGGATGATGCTGCCACCACGTTTGACGTTGGGAATGGTGTTTTCAAGGTGATGTACAATGTTAGTTTTCCGCCACACGTTGTATTTTGTATTTAGCTCAAAAAATTCTACTTTGGTCTCATCTCACCAGAGCACCTTCTTCTAAATTCTAGCTGTAATGCTGCTGCAGTGCAGTATAGCACAACCTACACCAGGGGATGCTAGTGAGGGGAGAGAGGTTGCACTTACAGCGAAACACCAATGAGCAGCAGCACAAGGGCCACCAGGTGGCGAAAGAGTGGTCAGACGAGCCGAGTCAGAAACAGTCAGGACAAGAAGCACAGAGATCACAGCAATACACGTGATCAAGTACAAGTCAAAAGTCAGAGCCAGATGGGAGCAGAGATGACCGAGACGAGAGACAGTAAAACAGGTCAGAAGACAAGCCAGGTCACATACCAAGAGTCCAAGCACAGGGAGTGAACACTAAGACAAGCGGTGTGGCAGGAAAGGGAAGTCACGGGAACAGAACAAATGTGCAGAGGACAAAATACGGTATCAAGGGGTCAGCTGCTCTAGCCTGGAAGCATGAACTATCACTAGCATTGGTCAGCAGGCCACAGCAGACTGAAATAGCCCACAGAACCAAAAACGAGGCAGAGAAGGTTAACCCTCGCATGACCAGACCGGGGAAAGAATAACATGAAACAAATCCCGGCCTGGATCATGACACTAGCTGTGTCCCTTACATAGCTTTTTGCAAACTGCAAATGGGACTTATGGCTTGATTTAAAAAATGGTTTTTTCTTCCAACTCCATAAAGGCCAAATTTGTGGACTATACCACTAATCGTTGTCCTGTGAACAGATTCTATCCCATCAGCTGTGGATCTCTGCAGCCTTTCCAGAGTGACCAAGGACCTCTTGACTGCTTCTCTAATTAGTACTGTCCTTGCTTGGGGAGTCAGGTTAGGTGGACGACCATATCTTTGTAGATTTGTAGTTGTGCCATACTTTCATTTTTGGATGATGGATTGAATAGTTCTCCATGAGATGTTAAGAGCTTGAGCTATTTTTTTTAGAACCTAACTCTGTTTTCTTCAACAACTTTATCTCTGACCTGTCTGGTGTCTGGTGTGCTCCTTGTTTTTTATGTAGGTGTTTGATCCCTAATGTTCTCAAACAAACCTCTGAGGCCTTCATAGAACAGCTGCAGTTATAACGAGAATAAATTACACACAGTTGAACTCAATTTACTAATTATTATGTGACTTCTGGTGGCAATTGTTCCCTTCGAATTTTATTTAGGGGTATTAGACTACAGGGAGAAAATTCAAATGCACGTCACAATTTTCTAATTTATATTTTTAAAACAATTAGAACACCAAGTATCATTTCCTTTACATTTCACAATTACTTGATACGGTACTTTGTGTTGCAATATCACATAAAATCCAATAAAATACATTTCAGTTTGTGGGTGTAACGAGAAAAAATGTGAAAATGGTCAGGGGACTGAATTCTGCAAACATTGTGAATGCTACCATAAGTGCTTAACTGCAAGTTTGCAAAAAGGGGTCATTGTAATCATGTACATCTCAATAGTGCTGCTCACATTGTAAGATTATGACTCAGACCTGTAAAACTGGGAAAAGGGTCAGTGAATAATCATGTGAGAAGCACACTGGTGTAAAGTAAAGCTGTGAAGCAAAACCTAATGCTGATACTAAAGATTAGGACAGAGACTTGTATGTATGTTAAGCATATTACATGATACAAATCTCTAGTATTGCAGCCAGCAGAGTTGTCCCTATTTAAGAAAAAGTCCAACAGAGGGAGACAAAAATCTTTTCAACTAATATTTCAGATTTCATCTGTTTATATGTGTAATAAGTAAGACGAACTATATGTGTGCAGCTTTATCCTAAGTAGATCAACATTTCCTATGTCTGTAGATTAATTTTGTTCTTCATTATGCATGATTTTTTTTTATGTATGTTTTAGGAGGATTCTTTGTGATAAAGGTGAGAATGTAAATTATTGGCCTTGACAGTTTTTTTTTCAAGGGGGAATGTCAGAGGTCAGCTCTGGGTTGTAAAAAGCATAAACCTAAAGTAAGACACTAGGACTAATGTATTTTACATAATTTAACACATAGATGCCCTAAGAAAAACATGCCAGTCTGTGTTCAAATCCCGAAATCCAAAGTGATTGGCACTCCACTGCACCAGTGGTGAAAGAGGAAAATGAATAATACAAATTCAGAAGAGTCCCTGTACTCACGGAGAATATAACTGTATCCTTTATTAAATCAGACTGGAGCGTTTCAGCCAGTCCTGAGCTTTCCACTATGGCTCAAACGCATCCAGTATGATTCAATAAAAGGTAAAATTATATCCTCTGTGAGTGCCTGTACTCTTCTGATTTTGTGTTCAAATTCCTTCTTCATGTCCCTTTTCTGTGCCGTGGTGAACCAAGATGAGAGTAGGATGGTTTTGTTGAAAGTCTATGGCTTCTACACCACAATCCCTGCCTCTTCCAGGAGAGCTGAAGACATCAGATCAAAGCCAAAGTAGGACAGCACTCAGCTGAGCACTTGTGCCACTTAATTTGTTCCTGTGATCTGGAGCCCCAGTGATTAAAAAAAAAGTTTCATGTAACATTAGTAATACTTTAAAGAAAAGCTAAACTATTTTTCAGGGAACCTGTCATGACTCACCAGCAAAAACGCTATTAACCTGCAGATATGGGCTTAATCTGCAGGTTAATAGCGCTACTAACCTGTCCAGTGCCTGCACGTGGCAGAACGCTGCGGGGAGAAAATTAACTTTATTCTCCCCAGTAGCATTGGGTTTTAGCCACAGGGGTGGCACTGGCACTGGTTCCATCACTGCTCTGAGTATACAGATTGGCAGCCGTAACTGTACCCCTGGCTCTGACTGACAGCCGTCCCCAGTGCAGTGCGAATGTCAGTTAGGCGTTAGGCTGGAAAGGCTGGAATCGAGGCCCTAGCGAAAAGTCAGGTGTTCGCCTAGTCACGTCCCTCCAGGCTCCCCTCAGGTCATGGCACAGTGGTTCCACTACCACGAACGTTATATGGAAAATCTTATGTCGGGAATTGCTGCATCAAAGCTAAGATCTGCCAGGGTGTACAGATGTTATAGAACTCGAGGTTCTGATGGAACCCCATGTGCAGGAGAATTCAAAGCCCTATCGAATTCCAGAGGCCTGCCGAGAACTGATCTCCAAAGGAGTGAAGCATATGCTGAATCTCTGAGTCATTGAGGAATCTAAGAGTGGGTGGTCTTACCCATTTGTCCTTGTTCCAAAACCCAATGGAGAATGGAGATTCGGTAATGATTATCGGAAGCTGAAGTCTCCAAATTCGACGCATATCTGATGCCGCATGTTGAGAGACTTGGGCTGGCAAGGTACATAACCAAGTTGGATCTAACAAAGGGATATTGGCAAATCCTCATGTCAAAAAGAAGCCAAGGAGAAGACAACTTTCTCTACGCCCGACGGTTGCTTCCAATTTGTCAGGATGCCATTCTGACTGCAGACAGCTATGGCCACTTTCCAGAGGGCCATGGACCGGATCCTCGTATCCCAAAAACAATTACACTGCAGCATGCCTGAACGATATCGTAATCTTCAGCCCAGTTTGGGGAAGTCATCTGGGAAAGTTCCAGGCAGTGTTTCATGCTCTCAGGAAGGGCTTCTCTATAAATCTAAAAAAAGCGCCATGTGTAATGAGGAGGCCAAATACCTTGGATATGTAGTAGGTAGAGGTGAAATCAAATCCCAGATCAATAAACTGGACACATTTCAGAACTGGTCAAAACCACTCGCACAAAAAAGCAAGTTATTACCTTTCTCTAAATCGTGGGTCGGTCATGGTGGCGGCACCCCTGACCGACCTCCTTAAGGGGAAAAAATCAGTCATGGCCAAATGGACTTTGGAGGTGGAGACGGCCTTTCAAGAACTGAAAGTAGCTCTGTGTAAGCAGCCGGTCATGATTGCCCCTGACTTTAAGAAGGAATTTGTACTCCAAACGGACACCTCAGAAATCGGATTAAGAGCGGTCCTTTCTTAGGAGATACATGGAGAAGAGCATCCTGTTCTCTACCAAGTAGGAAACTGTAAGCATGTGAAACAAATTATTCCATTGTAGAGAAGGCATGCCTGGCCATAAAGTGGGTGGTGGACACATTGTGATACTATCTCTAGGGCAAAGATTTAAATTAGTGTCAGGCCATGCCCCACTCAGGTGGATGAGAGAGCAAAAGTGGGAAAATACTTGTGTTACCCACTGGTTTCTAGCCCTGCAGAATATCCGCTTACATATGGAACATAGGTATATGATAATGCCGATGCCCTCTTGAAAATTCCATGTTTAGTGGTAGAAGGTGCCAAGCACACAGCTATAGGCAGAGGGGGGAGGTATGTAAGGTTGCTGTTAGACACCTAGTGGATGGGAAATAAACTTAGACTAATGCTTCAGTGCATATATGACTAAAAGTGGTTAACTGACCATGACAGGTTGATTGCAAGCAGCTGAAGAGTTGGGATAAATGGCTGCTCCACATATCTCCGCCCCTGGGTGTGGTTTACTTTGCAAAATGAGACCTGTTGTCTCACATCTCACATATGCTTGTGTGTCCAGAGGTGTGCAGATGTCCTAGATTGACTGCCTTTGCTAAAGGACTAAAAGCTGGACTTTAAGCCAGGCGGCGGGCCCAGTACTATTGTATGAACTTGTTACTTTATGGTTTACTTTGTGCTGGACAAAGTCTGTATTTAAGTTTTCCTGTGATGTGGTTAAGATGACTAAAATAAACCAGCCGGACTTTAAATAGAAACAATACCAGGCTGTGATGCTTCACATTGCTCCCAAGTGAGTAGCATTGTTAAAATATACAATTGAAACTAGAAGTTTACATGCACTATATAAAAAGACACATATGCATGTTTTCCTCAATGTCTGACATGAAATCAGAATAAACTTTTCCCATTCTAGGTCAATTAGGATTACCATAATTATTGATATTTTCCTAATACTAGAATAATGCGAGAGATAGAATGTTTTAAGGCATTTTTATTACTTACTGCAAAGTCAAAAGTTTACATACACTAAGATTACTATGCCTTTAAACAATTCTGGACTGCCCATATGATGATGTCGTGTTTGGAAGCTTCTGATTATGTATTTTAATGCACACCTGAAACACACTGCTTCTTTGTGTAGCATCATGGGAAAGTCTAAAGATATCAGCCAAGATATCAGGAAGAGAATTGTGGACTTGCACACTTCTGCCTCATCCTTGGATACAATTTCAAGATATCTGAAGGTGCCTTGCTCGTCTGTACAAAAAATTATACGCAAGTACAAACAAGATGGGAATGTCCAGCCATCATACCGCTCAGGAAGGAGACGGGTTCTGTGTCCCAGATATGAAAGTGCTTTGGTCCAACGTGCATATCAACCCATGGACAAAAGCAAAAGACCTTGTAAAGATGATGGTGGAAGCTGGTAAGATTGTGTCACTATCCACAGTGAAACGAGTACTGTATCAACATGGGCTGAAATGCCACTCTACCAGGAAGAAGCCATTACTCCAAAAGAAACATAAGAAAGCCACATTAATGTTTCAAATGTACACAGCAACAAAGAACTTAATTTTTGTAGCCATCCAGTGATGTGATGAAACTAAAATTGAACTTTTGGGCCTAATGACCCTGTGCTCTGAAAGCTTGCAAACATATTATTTTCTGGTTAGCCAATAAAGTTATCACTCTGAGAATACTTTTGTCATCAATGGGCGGAAAAGTATTCACATCTTATATAATGCATGGAAACTTCTAGTTTCAACTGTTATATATATATAAATATTTATTTATTTTTTTAAGTTTAGTTACGATATTAATTCTTTTACACTGTATTTCATTATTTGTAAATTATTTAAATCTGTGAATTTTATGGAAAAAAAAGAGTTGTAAAAAAAACCTTCAAGTGATTTCAAGGATTACTTTGTATCAATTAGTAAAATGCTCTGAAAAGCCATTATGCAGTACGCAAACAATTATTAGAGAGCTAATAGATAATCCATTAGACCCAGTAAAGAAGTATAATATAAGTATATACCTGTAAACACCTAGTGAGGATACAATGAGGGCCTCTGGAATATTTTTGACAACCTTGTAAGTTCATTCCCTGTTCATGCTCTTTAGAAGCTGCTTTCGACTGCACCGTAGCCGAAATCAGTACAGTATACTCAGACAATTTGCTGCGCAAATGCCGCCGCCATTTAGCTGGAGGAAAAAAAATGTGACTGGAGCAATAGATGCTACTGCACATGCGCCGCCGCCATTTTGCTGTAGGAAAAAAAATGTGTCTGGAGCGATAGATGCTACTGCGCATGTGCCGCCACAATTTTGCTGGAGGTAAAAAATAATTGGCTGCAGCAAAATGCTCCAGCAGCTGCGCATTAGCATCTATTGGTAAGAAATACATGCTACTGCACAGGCACCGGCACCATTTTGCTGGATGTAATTTTTATTTTCTAAGCCAACAATATTATTTGCATTATGTAAAATAGGAGGCAGGTCACTGAAGGATCAGTAACCTGTTATAAGCCCATACAGATGCATATGTAAGCAGAGCACCACATAAAGACTCCCACATAGGCCGACTCTGGAGGAAAATCTTGTTCCTGGTTGCAGTTTGTTATTTTAAAAGAAACTGTGTTTACTCATCATCTTCAGGTCCAACAGTGAGTCTCAGGTGCTACTCCCGGTGTCCGGTATTGGCTGTGACGTTGATGTAATGTCGACAGAATGTCAGTCAACCAGGGAATTCAGAAGCTCTGAGATCGGCGATCAGTCTATGAAGGCAGAGCCGCTATACAAAATATGCACACAACAGCATTATTAATTGAAAAGCTTTCTTATGAGGGATTGGACAGAGACAACCACCCAAAAATAGCTGAAAGTTCACACATTTTTTCAAGTGTCATGTGGGAAAGTTTTTGCCCACTTGATTTAACCTCTTTCCGACATTGGGTGTAATAGTGCGCTCACATCGGAATCCCTTCACTTTGATGTGGGCTCCGGTGCTGAGCCACATCTTTCCAGGCACATGTCAGCTGTTGTGAACAGCTGACATGTCCTCTAACAGCTGTGGGTGGAATCACGATCCACCCGCAGCTGTTAACTAATTATATACCGCTGCCAATCCCTGACAGCGGCATTTAACTCGTGCTTACAGGAAGCGAGACGGAAATCCCGTCCATTGGTGACCCGTCACATGATCGTGGATCACTGATGGGTCGACATAACAAAGTTTAATTAGATATATAAAATGTTTGATAACAAAGAAAATCACAAGATGTGTAAACAAACAAGTGCCCTTAACGTTTGCTAGTGAAAGTGTTGTACCTAAAGAAGTCTTACTCGCTGCGTACAATAGGCCTAAAAAAGAGTAAGACTTTAGTCCTATTTGTTTAAGGACTTTAAACCTGAATACCCCTTTAATTTCTAATATACGGGGGCTATTATGTGCCCCTACTGAATAGAGACAGAGATGCACCTTACTGTAGATCCTGGTGGTAAATCAGACCACTCAATCCTAGGATCGTATACTATGAGTACTCTTAGTGCTCTAATGTTGGTATATCAAGTGTATACAGTGGTTAGGGGGACAAACGGGTCATATATATGACCACCTGTTCACTTCACAACCCCTGATCCAATATAGGGTACAATAAAGAAACAACCGGGTGGATGACCATCCCGGTAATCAAAATGCAGCAGGAATCTAAACAATACTTACACACAAATTTTGAAAAACTGCCTCATTTCCATAATTGTGATAAAAAAGTAAGCAGGTTAGAACAACAATGGTGCCAATATATATCACAGTCAGTGCTCACTGTGTTTATAAAGCATAGGTCTGCTGTACCATTTAAGTCCCTGTATAAAGGTAGTGAACACATAAAGACATCATTGATACACGCGTATGTCAATGCAAACAAAAAGGCTTGGTCTCACCCAATTGATCTGGGATGACTTAAGTATGCATGCTCCACTAAGGCTTACAGGTGCAGTCAAGACTTCTCCCATCTGCCGACGCGTTTCATCCGTGTGGACTCATCAGGGCAGTTTTGTACCAGATTCACCTGGTTGCTGCAATGAACGAAGTACTGCAGCTTCTAGTCTCCCATGGAGACTATTGAAGAATGCAAAAAGTGTAAAAGAATGTTTTTAAAAATATTAAAAAATATATAAAAGTTCAAATTGCCAGACTTATAAATGCCAGAATTACGTTTTTTTGGTCGCCGCAACATTGCATTAAAAAGCAATAAGGGCACGCAAAAAACAAGCCCTTACCCAACCTGAGATCACGAAAAATGGATACGCTACGGGTAACGGAAAATGTCAGCAATTTTTTTTTAAAACCAAAGTTTGGATTATTTTTTCACCACTTAGATAAAAAAGAACTCAGACATGTTTGTTATCTACAAACTCGTAATAACCTGGAGAATCATAATGGTAGGTCAGTTTTAGCACATAGTGAACATGGTAAAAAAAAAAAACAACTGTGGGATTGCACTTTTTTTGCAATTTCACCGAACTTGGAATTTTTTCCCGTTTTCCAGTAGACAATATGTTAAAACCAATGGTGTTGTTCAAAAGTACAACTTGTCCTGCAAAAAACAAGCTCTCACGTGGCCATACTGACCAAAAAATAAAAAGTTATGGCTCTGGAAAGGGGAGCAAAAGACGAGAGCGCAAAAGCAAAAATACCTCCGGTCTTGAAGGGGTTAAAGTAGGCTCAAAGACCACTTTCAGCCCACAATATGGTGTCTTGAAAGTAAACTGAGAGGGGATCTACCTATTGATCTCCCAAACACACAGAGGATATTGATATCAGAGCGCACACTTGGACCCACGCTACAAACCAATTCCTCTCCCTTCTTCCCTGTGTGTTTTAAGTTGTTTATTTTATAACAATTTTGGTCATTATACCCTACAAAGCATTATTTATGGTTGCTTCTCAAACTACCATACTGTATTTTCCTGAGACCTTTGCGGTACTATGTCTTCACCCTTGGCTTTTAACTAGGATAACATCTCGATTCCATCTTAGAAGTGAGAATGTGACCCTGTAACTTACTCATTTTGTGTCCCTATGATGTTACAAGATTCACCATAGTCACAGTTAACTGATGCTTGTATTGTTAAAACCTGTAAACTGGGGGCTATGAGAGCCGAGCCATCATATTTTGTGGAGGGCTTTGGGGTCCATCATACTATGTTGGGGGAACATCATACTTTGTAGGGGGTTGTTTGGGCATCAAGGAACACTTTTTAGGGGTTCTCAGGGGACAATATTAATTGCTAAATATTACATTTTATGGCAGTCAAGGTATTATAGCTGTCAAAGGAAAAGCACAGGTGGCATTATTACTTTCCAGGGGGGCAAAATGTGAGCACTATTACTTTCTAGGGCATAAATATTTTCTAGGGGGCTATTTTACCATCCAGAGTGCGCAAAGGGACAATTATACATCCCCAAAACTTTAGTAACAAATATCTTTGTATCTTGTAAATGTGAACCAGCAGAGAATTCTTTATTATCATTATCATTAAATAAAAGAATCAAAAGACCACAATAACCTAAGATGTACAATATTACTAGGTATGATAAGAAAACCTAAATCACTGTTGCATAAAAACTAAGCATTGCCCGCTAACATAAATAAAAAAGAGATGAATTGGTACAAGATGCTGGACCTAAAACTACATGTTAAAAGATTGACAACCATTTTAATGAACGTCTGCATGTCCCACCTTTATGAGAAGTGGTGGATTATAAAGTCTTTCGGATCTTCCAGCATCTGATGCCGTTCATTCTTGGTTCTAATGTTTTCCATGAAGGTGAGGACTTCATAGAGTAACTTCTGGTTTTAGATGAACATAACCTGGTCCCATTTTAATGCATGTATATATATATCCCCAAAACTTGGACCCCCCTGAAACTCTGCTGAACCAAATTTAGATCACCATAGGGCCCAGAGATGATCCAAGTATAACTGCTGAGGGTCCGGGTCTTGTAGAAGCAGTTCCATGTTTATATAATACTTTCATATGTACTTAGGCTACGAGCCAAGCGCTTCATTCCAATATATAACTTTAATAACAAATATCTTTGTATCTTGTAAATGTGAACCAGCAGAGAATTTTTTTATTATCATTATCATTAAAAAAACAGAATCACCAGTCCACAATTACCTAAGATGTATTAGGTATGATAAGAAAACCTAAATCACTGTTGACTATTGTAACTGTACAGCCAGAAAAAAAAATATACAAAGTTATGAAATATGCTTGACTTCTAAGAGCCAGAAAGCAAATTCTGATCCACCAGTTCAAATATTAGTGTTAAACTTATTTTTCACTCCTTAAGCTGAAAATATTTTGTTCTCATTTTAGTAAATGCACAAAAAATAACCTTTTAAACAAAGATGTCCAGTGGAAAATTAAAAACAATATTTGGAAATGTTGCTAAATAAATAAAATAAGAAACTCAGTTATCATTTCTACACTACATAATACAGATAATAGAATTATTTAGATTTAGCATTATATCTAAAATGTTTTGTTTATGATGCTGCACAATTGCCCCATAAATGCACTTGAAAATATGGTTAAGGATCCATATTGTTGATAAGAAGACTGAAGGTATGAGTATAAGCTGGCTCCCTGTGGAATCATCCAACTCCCAGGCACCTGAGAGAGCACACTGAATTCTGTTTTTTCCTGATATTACATACACAGTGATGTGTACACAATAGAAACAATGGCAAAACGTCTCCTACAAGTTATTTTCTACAATGTTAGCCACAATCCAGTTATCAGCAGCATAACTCCAGGGGAGGGGAATAGGGGAAGTCACTCGCCCTTGGCCCACTCACATTGCGTGCCCACCTAGATCAACCATGCACAGCAGCTGATATAGTAAACTCTGTGGTAGAACAGAGAGCCATAGTCTCTCTGCCCCACCATTCTTCGTTCTGTAGTCCACAGGTTGCTTTATGTCTGTGGCCTACAGAACACTAGGAGCACGCACAGGACACCAGAGTCCAGCAGCAAGTGGCATAATGACGTCACCAGGTCGATATGCCTGTGCTAGGACACTGACTGTGCCAGTGTACTCTCCAGGCGTTAGGTGAGAATATAGTATATATTTTTTAATTTTATTACTTACTGGAGTTATTATGTAAGGTACTTCATCCTGTGTGGGTGCATGTAGGGTTATCCTACTTTGTGTAGGAGGGCTGTAGTGTCATAATACTGTATGGGGACCATCATGCATTGGGGAATCATGAGGGCATCATAAACTGTCAGTCATTACATGTGTCACACTGGTAACGCCCCCTTTCATTTAAAATAAACCCTGGAGGCAGATTCTCAGGAAGATCTATGTCCAGTCCATAGATCTCAGCTCATCTACATGTGGATTTTCTGGAATAAAACATCGGAAAGCAAATATCAACAAATCATTTTATTCAGTTTGCTATTACCTTCATGTCCAAATAGACGGCTTAGGATTGTTAATCCTACTGACAGATTCTCTTTAAATGTTGACCCGCAACAAAATCTGTAGTAGCCTATTGGTAGTGATTTGTTGTAAATTTGTATGTATGGAAATTACAGAACAAGATGTTTGGATGCTCTTTTCAGGAAAGTCCCCTGTGTATCATTTTTAGAGGATTTGTTTAAAATTAGGAATCAAAAGAGCTTGTGAACAAAATTTTCAGATCACTACGATTAGAGTTAATAAAGGGATTTCCTTTCTGCACAGTCTTTTTTGGGCCTCCTTCACACATGTTACCAGTACGTGTGGTATCCGTTTTTTTCACAGATACCACTTGTTCCCATTATAACCTATGGTGATGTGTGCGTCTGCATTTTTACATAGACCGTGTGTTTGTGCAAAACACATGGAGACGTGCGCTTTTTTCCAGCAGCACGGATGACCAGGGCCAATACAAGTCTATGGGTCTATGAAAAAACACATATGACATCCATATGCCGCCTGTATTGAACACTACAAAATATAGGAGAAGCTTGGTAATTTATTTATTTCTTTATCCATATGGGAAAAACACTGATGACACATTGATGGAAAAACGGACACACGGATGACACAATGACAGAAAACACTGATGACACCGGTACTGGTTTTTACTTGCGTGTTTTACTTAGAAGGGCGCCTTGATGACAAGCTGAGCTCAGACGTCCTACAGCTTGAGCTCCCAGTAAACGGCAAAAAACTGTTCAACTTCCCAGCAGCGCCACCA
Organism: Oophaga sylvatica; assembly: GCA_033576555.1. Taxonomy (NCBI): domain Eukaryota; kingdom Metazoa; phylum Chordata; class Amphibia; order Anura; family Dendrobatidae; genus Oophaga; species Oophaga sylvatica. The sequence continues at coordinate 72,374,242 of JARQOD010000008.1, forward strand.
CAGGACAGAAGCAGCATTACACAGTGCTCTTTATAAATGGTCGATGTGTGGTGCATAGATGAGCCAGAGCGAGCAATGCTATTCATAACCATTTTCCACTATAATTATGAGGCTTCTGAGCATCCATTCCCTTTTGGTCCCTGATGTATATAAGTTTTACTAAATAGTTTACCATGGATTATGGTATCTCCTGAGCTACCAACCACCTCGATGGTTTTATGACATATGATTCGGAGACCAACGCTTCTGTAAATGAATATTTGCAAATTGCCTCTCTGGTTAATGAATAATGAACAGATAGGCTCTTTGTTTTACCTCTAGTTCTTGTTATCAACAGCAAACTTTACTGGAATCCAAATTAAATATACTTACTGGAAATGTGCTGCTAGAGTGTTTTACTATCTGTGAATTATGTATCCACTCTGTGTTTCCCGCTGATTAGTGCTGTGTAATCTATGAAGCATTCTCTCGGCATATTTCACAGCATCCATGTAATAGAAGAATTGATATTTTTTCTGGGTATAATAATTTATTGTGACACCGTAAAGACACATCGTCAGGCAATCTGCACAGAATAATTAAACACTCCCCTCGAAGTCAGCGCGTTCCTCTTCTATTACGCCTCCCCTTCTCCTTGCTTACCCATGCAAACTGCTCAGCACTTAACCACAAGCTAAATATAGTGAGAGCAAAGTGGAATTTAACATTTGAACCAAGAGCTCACTCCCTTCACTTCCCTTTTCTCTGCTCTATCCTATTTGCTATTTATATAAATATCATGGTTATGTTTTGTATTATTTTATGTTTCAAGAAATAATATGCACGTACGTAATAAACATGTTTAATAAACAAAGAACATACAGGACATAGAACGTGAGTAGCAACGTGTTAACGCTTTCGTGCCTGGTATAGTATAGTATATCACAAAGCCAGCAAACACTTAATTTAAAGGGGTTTTACAGTTTGAGCAGAAAAGCCTGCAGTCACTCTAGGTGACTGTGTACAGTCATACAGAGATGCGCACTGTCACAATTCCGGTATTCCCCGTGAGAGCGGTCATTCACGTTAGCGCTAGTATGTGATTTGCATAGTTGCGGTACGTGCCTGCATTTCTCTTATTCTGAATATTAACAGAAGCAGATGATAGTTCAGTCGGCACGTGACCGCAACTGTGCAAATAGCATTATATCACGTAACCACCCTCTTCTTCTAGGGAATTATGACAGTGTGCGCATCGTACAATGCAATGATTCATCAACGTGCAGTCACCCAGAGTGACTGTACAATTTCCTTCTCATCCTGGAAAACTCCTTTAAAAGTTATTAGGTAGCTGTTGGGCAAACACTTTCAGCCGACGGCTATCTCTCCTGACTCCCCCTACACACAGGAGCGCTCACTCGGCTGAGCACTACTGTGCCCACAATGAGAGAGTTGCTGCCACTCATCTGACATCAGCTTCTCGGGGGGGAGAAAAAAAGGATCGGATGTTAAAATCGAACATGTTGGATCCAGCTCTTCCCAGTCATCATTTGTCAGTGGAGAGTCAGGAAGCCCCCATACACATTGAATTACTGCAAATATCAGCGGATCAGCCAACTTTAGTCTATTGTGTATGGGGGTCTTCTGGCCAAATTTAGACAGTAGCTTTTTCTTGTACGTGTTTTATGCCTGTTTTATATAAAATGTGTCATCAGAAAAGTATCTATTTAAATCAGGTTTTTATGTTAAATGTACATTTAATTTTTTTTTATTTTAATTTTCCTTATCACTATGTTAAAAAAAAAAGTAACCTATCAATTTTCACAGGTCTGTAAATAATTATGGTATCAGTGTTAGCATCCAAAATACAATCACAGGACTACAACAAAAAAGATCAAGATCAAAACTATCTAGAGCAAATCCCTGGATGGATCCTACTTGCTGAGGTGATGGGCTGCACAAGAGTACTCATGGTCTTTTGTGTTGTAGTCCTGTGTATTGTAGTTGTATATAGTGTCACCTTTACATCTTGCACCTTTGTCCAGCTCATTACTAGAGCAGGTGGGACTCTACCAGGGACTCTTTAAAGGTATTATGGGACTGGATGTTTTCATGATTGTATTTTGAATGCCAACATTCAGGGCCGGCTCCAGGTTTTTATGGGCCCCGGGCGAAAGAGCCTCAGTGGGCCTCTTTAACACAGACCACGATTCATGATGCACAGATACTGCAGAGAAATATGGGTACAGTACAATGCCAAACACTTCTCTTCTTCCATTACATGACTGATACCTATTGTAAATTGTACAATAGCTCAAAAACCGCCAAATCCTCACAGCGCACAGTACAGACTGGACAGTACAGTCCTCCATACAATATTATGGGCACCACATAGTCTCCCCCTCATCATCCATATAATACCCCATGCAGGATGTCACCCAGCCATCCCCCATATAATGCTCCATACAGAATACTGGACCCAATATAATGCTCCATACAGAATACTGGACCACATATAATGCTCCATACAAAATATGGAGCTCTCCTCTACACTGTGCTGCGTTCTGCACTGTTACGGCTCAGGAAAGGGCGCTGTGGAAAGACTCCCCATTATCATCATCATTGCCTGCCCATTATCATCATCATTGCCTCCCCTCATCATCATTGCCTGCCCATCATCATCATCATTGCCTCCCTATCATCATCATTGCCTCCCCATTAATATCATCATCATCATTGCCTTCCCATTATCATTGTCTCCCCATCATCATCATTATCATTGCCTCCCCATTAATATCATCATCATTGCCTCCCCATTATCATTGCCTCCCCATTAATATCATCATCATCATTGCCTTCACATTATCATTGCCTGCCCATCATCATCATCATTGCCTCCCTATCATTATCATTGCCTCCCCATTAATATCATCATCATTGCCTTCCCATTATCATTGTCTCCCCATCATCATCATTATCATTGCCTCCCCATTAATATCATCATCATCATTGCCTTCCCATTATCATTGTCTCCCCATCATCATCATCATCGCCTCCTCACCACCATCACTGCCTGCCTCCCCCCACCACCATCACACATGCACTCTCTCACATACACACAGGCAGGCACACACACACACACATCTCACATACACGCATGCACGCACACACACACATCTCACCTGTCCGGCGTCCGCGCGCTCTCTGCCACAGCCTGCCGCTGAATGATGATGTCATTCAGCAGCGCTGCTGTGAGAGAGGACGGAGGCACGGGGAGAGGTACGTATTGCGCCGGCTTGTGCCGGGGCCCTGAACAAGCGGGGGGGCCCAGTGGCGGCGCTGACACCGCTAACGGGCGCCGGGGTGCCCGACGGCGAGTGGGCCCCCCCGCCTGCTCAGGGCCCCGGCACTTGCCCGGGTGTGCCGGGTGCTGACGCCGGCCCTGCCAACATTGTTTTTAATTGGGTGTTTCCTAGTATACGCTAATAAAGTCATTTGTTATTTTATACGGTGGTCCCTGTTTATGGGAATGTTTCTTTTTTGTTTTTTTCATATAGCCACTTTTTGACATCCCTCAGGTAGACCCTGTTATACTCTATAGACCATTCATGAATGGTGCCCCACTGGTTTGTTTTCAGATACCTCTATATACAGGGCGCAACACACCTATTAGGGCACTATTCCCAATAGGAGGTGGTCACTGCTCACCTCATTAACGTCCTTGCACAATGATGTTTGACCAAACTGCTCTGATAATGCATCTATACAATGGGGTCTCAGTCAGCCTATTACTAGTGATGTCCATGTCGTTGCTGAAAATTACAGAAAGTAGGAGTCTTAAGCCGCCCGTACACATTGGATGGCTGTTGGCCAAATGATGCTTAGTATCCAATAGCAAAAAGAGGACAGCACCGCTGATACTACTCAAAATACTCGCATGCGGTGTTTTAAAATACTGCAGGCATATACCCCAAGACTGGTGAGTGCTACCCATTCTGTTTCGTCTGGACAAATGATGCTTAGGCCAATTATGTGGGCGACAGCCATCTCAGCTGAGTTACCCACAGACAGGAGCGCTCGATGGGGCAGAGGTGTTCTTTACGAGAAAGCGGCCAGAAAGCTGACATTTGAGCCGGCGAATTATCTCCAGGAGAGCAATATGATTGGTAGTCTGAAATCGGGCATGCCCAAGCAACTTCTCCACTGACAATCATCTGGCGCTCCTATACACGTTTAGCCAGCAGTTTTTTTTATGTCTCTCAAATACACTGGAGGACCACAAGACATGGCGTTAAGCCGCCACAAAACATATCTCTAGAAGAAAAAAAAATTGGCAGCCCAATATTGGACATGGCTGATCTTTAACTCCCCAGACAATCAATTGTATGGGGCTCACATAAACATTGGACCGTTGGCTAAACCTGTCATTATCGGCGAGTTCGGCCGACACTAGTCTAATGTGTATGACATGCTTTGCTATGGCCTGTTTTTGCAGATCAGACTTTTTTTTAGGTTTATGGGAGTGAGAAAAAAATTTAATGAATGCTGCATCCCTTTTATCAATAATCCAACTTTTACCGAAGCAACATCTTAACGTAGCCGAAGGTTGGCGATATACTTCAGATGGCTAGCAGATAAGTGTCTAACATGCATGGCCAACCTCGGACTACAATATCTCTCAATCTCCTCACCCATTCGACACCCATCACTGTTGCACTATTTTATTTTACAATGTATTCCCACTTCTCAATATTTAAGCACTGATAAAAAATACATCTGTTTAGAAAGCCTTACCTGTCATTTTGCCTATGCTTGAAAAAAGTCTGCTTTTTGGCCAAAACGTTGCTCTTATGATGCATTTTGTATAAAAAAAGGAATTCAGTGATTTCTCCGGTGCCATTTTGTCTCTGGGCTGCACTTCATGGCAGGGACAGACATACAATTAATGCAACCTGGGGGCTGCACAGGGGCTCAATGGGTTAGGGGGCACACTGTCATCCTAAAAGCTGCTTTCTACTATCAATCATATTGCACAAAAGGGCATGACCTTAGAAACTTCAAAACTCACAATGAATGGTGGATTCCTAGAGAGAAGTAATTAGGTGCTTTATCAGGAGATACGCAGTAAGAGGAGACCCAGAGGTCCACTACTGCCCCTGTTCCTTGGTTGCAATGACCTGACACAACTGGCCTATGATAAGCTCTGATGACAATGTCCATAGCAAACATAATTTATTTCGAAGAGTTGCAAAAGTAAGGTTGGGGATATCCCAACACATGTGTCACGCAACAGCCATTCCCAATTGATCTGTGACTTGCCCTCACGTGAGTGTTTTAGAACTGTGATTATTTGTAAAAAAGTAGGCCAAATTGCAGACCAGTCGCAACGCACAAGGGCCACAATTACATGTAACTTGCTTTGAAGTCTATGGCAAGTGAGTTGCATGCAACTTGAGGCAGAAAATCCAACATATTTGCAATGCGGTGTCGCAGTCGTAGGAGGTCACAGGTTGCAACATGACACTATAGGAAGTTATCACATGCATCGTTGCAACGCGGTGCTGAGATTTCAGTGTTGTGTGACATGTCATCGTGTGACCTTAGATTAAGGCAACTATGGAGATTAATAACCGAATTGGTAAAGAACTGGGACAGATTGTATCTGGCAAAGTTCTGAAAGGAATGAAAGTTGGGCAGCCTGTAATTATGGAACATAAACCCTCCAAAGTACTGCTTGCAGGCCACGTATGTTAAGATTGTCCGTGGCAGTTCCAGCCACATTTATGACACATACAGTTATTTTAGAAATAATAATTTTAATGTAAATATTCATTGTTTTCCTTACTTTATTCTGTTTTTTTAGTGTGTGTTTGTGACGTACAAGCAGAATATTTTAAAGAAAACTGAATGAGAACTGAAAACAGGATATAATTACCGTACACATCGTACTGCGACATAGCAAAGTGGAGACTCACTGTGAAAAGAAGGAAATGGCTTCAGTTTATTTGCCTGAAAGAGGACTGAAGAATATTGCAGTTTGCTAGTAGGTAGCATGGTCTTATATGTATTATTGTGTCTAAATCTCCTTTTACGGATAGCCCTCGTACGTATGACAGTCTATGGGGCTATTCACATGTCCGATTTTTTTCCTCGGACCGAGTGGTTCTTGCAAAATCACGGAGATATGTCCGATATTGATCCGAGTATCAAATCAGAATCAACAATACAAGGTCTGGGAAAAAAATCAGAAAGCACTTGCCATCTGTGTTCTATATATTGTTCACTGACAAATAAAAGGTGTAGAAACTTCTTTTTTTCTTGTCAGTGAAAGAAACTGATCAAACTTTGATGAAAATCACTTATGAAACTCTGTCCGTTTTTCTCGTGCAGGAAAAAACCTGACATCTGAAAGAAAACCAGAGAATGTACAGTATATGTAAGTATATATCCAGTAACTTGTATTCTGCCTGTGGGCCTTGACTAGAAATTTGATTAAAATATTAATATATATTGTGGCAAAGTCACTGGTAAAGTGTTGGAGTGGAGATATGTTTCACTACGTTTAATGGTGTCAGTGATATATAACCCAGAGTTTTTTCGTCCAGCACACTAAGTGCCATGAGGGGTTAACCTAATTTATATAATGGGTTAGCTTTTATGTGGACATCCATAGAGCGGGTGGGAGGATGTCCACCTTATCTCCTCCCCAGGGTGTGGTCTTGGGTCTAAATAGCTGGACTCCAGAGGCAGTCTTGGTTCAGCAGGGCTGGAGAGAAGATCTCCAGTGCTTTGTGTCCTGAGGAGGAAAGACTGAACCTGTGTTGCTCCAGAGCGGGCAGCTCCCCGCAAATGTATGGACTGTGTTACAGCACTTTGTATTTTTTTTTTCTTATTTTGCCTGAAGGGCTGTTTTACTTTTTCCTTAAAGTGATTCTGTCACCCCTTTTTTGTGATATGAGATAAAGATATCTCTCAATAGTGCGTCCCATAAGTAATCTAGTAGTACCTTTTATAGCCCCTGACACCACAGCTTTGATGCAAGAAAACCTTTGTAATCTGCCTCTTGCTGTATGCAAATCGCCGCGTTCTGGTCCGCTCAGCGAGGCTTGTTCTGCTTCTCCACCTCCCTCCTCGGCTTGCTGTTCGTATCTTCATCTGTGAATATCACAGATTCCGTTGTTTTTCCGCGCATACACTTTGGAAAGGGCCCTCGAGCGTGCGCAGTATGCTTTGCCCAACAGTGGGCAAAGCATAAAACCAGTATTGCGCATGCGCCTGAATTTGGCCTCACTTTCTATGCCTCGGAAGTCTTCTAAGGCAGGCTGTATGTTCCTGGACGCCGGAAATCATACTGAAGCCTTGCACATTACACAGGAAGCTTTGGATAACAAGTTTTCAGATAGAGGTTTGTTATCCGAAGCTTCCGGTGTAATGTGCAGGGCTTCAGTCTGATTTCCGGTGTCCAGGAACATACAGCCTGCCTTAGAAGACTTCCGGGGCATAAATAGTGATGCAAAATACCGGCACAAGCGCAATACTGATATTATGCTTTGCCCACAGTTTGGCAAAGCATACTGCACACGCGCGAGGGACTGTTTCAATGCGCACGCTCGGTAAACACGACGTGTTCGCAGTCAAAAAGTGCGTAGGGCAAGACAGGAGGGGGGTGGAGAAGCGGAACAAGCCCCCCGAGCAGACCAGAACGCGGCGATTTGCATACAGCAAGAGGCAGATTACAAAGGTATTTTTGCATCAATGCTGGGGTGTCAGGGCTATGAAAGGTACTACTAGATTACTTATGGGACGCACTATTGAGTGATATCTTTATCTCATATCACAAAAAAGGGGTGACAGAATCCCTTTAATGTTGGTTTACACTGCTATATAATAAACCAACAGAAGATTTAAAGAGACAGTGTTCCTGTTTTCTACCTCCGTGTACAGCTCAGTGAGTTGAACTGCCACAATATACAGTACAGACCAAAAGTTTGGACACACCTTCTCATTCAACGATTTTTCTGTATTTTCATGACTGTGAAAATTGTAGAATCACACTGAAGGCATCAAAACTATGAATTAACACATGTGGAATTATACTTTACACTTTACAAAAAAGTGTGAAACAACTGAAAATATGTCTTATATTCTAGGTTCTTCAAAGTAGCCACCTTTTGCTTTGATTACTGCTTTGCACGCAGAAAAGGTGAACGGATGGATTCTACATGCCTGGTTCCCACCGTGAAGCATGGAGGAGGTGGTGTGATGGTGTGGGGGTGCTTTGCTGGTGACACTGTTGGGGATTTATTCAAAATTGAAGGCATAGTGAACCAGAATGGCTACCACAGCATCTTGCAGCAGCATGCTATTCCATCCGGTTTGCGTTTAGTTGGACCATCATTTATTTTTCAACAGGGCAATGACCCCAAACACACCACCAGACTGTATAAGGGCTATTTGACCAAGAAGGAGAGAGTTGGGGTGCTACGCTAGATGACCTGGCCTCCACAGTCACCAGACCTGAACCCAATCGAGATGGTTTGGGGTGAGCTGGACCGCTCACCGCTTCAGTTTTGATTAAATCCCCAACAGTGTCTCCAGCAAAGCACCCCCACACCATCACACCACCTCCTCCATGCTTCACGGTGGGAACCAGGCATGTAGAGTCCATCCGTTCACCTTTTCTGCGTGCAAAGCAGTAATAAAAGCAAAAGGTGGCTACTTTGAAGAACCTAGAATATAAGACATATTTTCAGTTGTTTCACACTTTTTTGTAAAGTGTAATGTATAATTCCACATGTGTTAATTCATAGTTTTGATGCCTTCAGTATGATTCCACAATTTTCATAGTCATGAAAATACAGAAGAATCTTTGAATTGTGTCCAAACTTTTGGTCTGTACTGTATATAAATTATTTTTGCAAGTTTTTCATATAAGTTTTTGATATAAAACATTTATATTTTTCATTCTTTTGAATGGGATTGCTAGGATCCCCAACAGAACAACCTTGGGGTAAATGAGGTCTGTATCTACCGCCCTTTTCATGCATGATGGGAATCAGTGCAGGGCTTCCCTTGTTTCAGGGCATGCAATATTAGCAAAGAAATAAAAAGGTAAGTAAACCTAAGAACATGCTTCCCACGCATAAACTAGCGAAGTGGCAGACGCGTGCAAGAGCAGCGTCTTTCTTTCAAGACATGTGGTAAGTATGCAAAGCAGAAAGAGAAATCACATTTTATCACTGGTATTTGTTGGACTGTGGATAAAACACGATAAGACATGTGTACGGCTCCCCCCCTTTCTTGCCTTTACCTATAATACCACCAAAAATCAAACCACTATACTCAACAAAAATTGTTAATTTCTCTGCAGTTTTCCAACAATGGTTGTACTAAGAGAGGATTCCCTGTGATGAATGCAAAGAAGCGATGCAGCCCCAACTCTATCCTCCCATCCTGTTAGATGGAAGCCTCTGAAAGCTCCTCCTATAACCACAGGTAACTTCAGTATAAAAATATCAAAATGACTTGTTACAAAAACAGGAAAAGCCGTCCTTTCTGTCCTCAAAGCACAAAGACTAACATTTTAAAACTCTGGTTTCTACTGATGAAAGATATAAAGGTTGTGTCATATGCTAATTGTGGTTTGGGCTTGTCTTGCTTTTTATAGCTTACAGTTTCCTGGTTGCTTTGCTGTAGACACTTACTAGCTAGCCAAATGGTGTGTGAACTCATAGATACGATGTTTGCGTGTGAAAGAGCAGCAAAATAACATCAGTCACATGTCCGATTACATACTGAGTGCATCATCTGATGAAACTACATGACACATGCGGACGCCGAGCCAACAGTAATTAAGGAATGTGTGTAGATTCTCAAGGGCACGGAAAAACACTAACTTTTAGTTAAATACATGAATTCGCTATTGGAGAGTCTTCTTACCTTATTGACAGATTTATTTAAAATATATAGATATTAGAAAGCACAGAAAAACAAGATGAAGAATTCTCCAGATACTTTGTTACTTGTATGAATCCTGAGTTACAGTCTGTATTATGATCCAGAGCTCCAGTGCTATTGGAAACAGTCTATAATAATAATAATCTTTATTTATACAGCGCCAACATATTCCGCAGCGCTTCACAATTCAAAGAAGCATCGTTGACAAACTCATCCATTTCACATTGTGTAAGCTAAATATTAATGTTCACAAGAGGAGCCCGTATATGAATGTCATGTACAACAAGAGGAGAGATAATGGGTTATTTTCATATATCTTCTGACCACTTTCCCAGCCATCTGGAGAAGTTTACGTTCCAAGGCAGAGAGAATAAAAGATCATTACCTCTCTAGACTCCACCAAAAGGACCCATAGCGTGAAGAACATTAGTCTTCAGGCAGACAGAGCACAATATATAGATGATTGAAAGTCAATGAGACTGTGGGGCTGGGGCGGACATATCATTGGTGTAACCTGTGCAGCCGCACAGGGGCCCAAGAGGTGAGGGGGCCCATTTATACCTTCAAAGCAGGTGCAATTTTGCATTTTTAGGAGGTCTTGGGCTGCAAAGGGCCCATGTATTGTTCTTGCACAGGGGCCCTTTTCTGACTTTGCCCGCCATTGTTGTGGGGTATCTACGATTTACACTTTGCTGATGCACAAAACTTCTGTGATCCTACAGGCAAGATAAAGTTTTAAAGATCTGACAAAAAAAGTCAACAGGCCATATTCCCACATAATGCAAATACTGCAGAGGGTCTTCGCACAGAAAATCTGCTGCGTCTAACTTTCCAAGCAAAGTGGATGTGATTTCATGAGGACTCGTGCACATTGTGCATCTGAAGATGTTATTGTACTGTGAATATTTTCTCTGTAGGATTTTAAGGGGGGAGTCTGAAAAAGAAACTGCATGTAAAAACGGATGTGTAAAACGAACCGCAGATGCGTTTTAAGTGCAAAATTAAAGCTTTTCTGTACTAGAAAAAAAGCATTAAAAACGTTGTTTCAAATGTGCACCAAAATGCATTAAATGAAGGGGAAAACGCAGCAAAAATTAAATTATCAGAGAGGATTGTTATTTTATATTATAATGTAGACACGTGCAGAAAAACTCAGCATTTATGCAACTTGTGAACACGACCTAAACTCAAGTGCAATGTCCTCCTCCAACCATATGTGCTCAATTGCCCCTCAGCTCCACCACGGGATTACATAACATAACATCGTCCTAGAGCTGAGCAAAAAGATATGTAGGACATGTTAGTAGTCTGTTGATGCTGAACCAGAGCACTGTCAACCTTCTACTACCTGCAGCATGTCTTCTAATTAGTACATAAAGCACAATATTATGTATGTGCTACACCGCACATGCATAATAACTGCTGTCGTGTGTTGCAGACTTTGCAGATTAGAAAAAGCGGCAGTAGGAAGTTCACAGTGCGCTATTATGTACTACTGGCGTAGCTGCTGGACCAGGGTCTTGAAAATCTTTTTTCTTCAACTCTACAGATTTTCAATTCACATCAATTACTAAGCGTTGTTTATATAGCGCCATTGATTCCACAGCGCTTTACAGACAACATCATCATGGTCCCCATTGGGGCTCACAATCTACATTCCCCATCAGTATGTCTTTGGAGTGTGGGAGGAAACCGGAGGAAGCCCACACAAAGACGGGGAGAACATACAAACTCCTTGCAGATGTCCTAGGATTTGAACCCAGGACCCCAGCGCTGCAAAGCAACAGTGCTAACCACTGAGTCACTGAGCTGCATGATGGACATCGATGGATTGTCCATGTAATGGAAGATAAGAAATGTCCTTCAGTTCAGGAAACTCTCTTTTAATTGCTCCCCACACTGGCAAACAGGTGAGGAACCTGAACAGACGAACTTGCCATATAACCTATCACCTCAGAATTCCCTTACGGACCATATGAAAATGAGTTTTCTAAATAGCAGTAGACAACGCCTTAAATGTAAAAAGTCTGTTGAATAAGTGTGTTCACTGCATTTATTGTTATACTTGTGAGGTTGCTCTATATTATAAGCTCAGCTAAGCATTAATTAGTAGTTTAAGACTCAATCTGTCCAAAAATAGGAGTTATTAAATTAATTATAAGAAATTCTAAGAACAAGAACATTACCAAATACTCTTGCTTCTATTGAACTATTTTTATTAAATTTAAATTTATCCACTAAAATGATTAGTCTGTTACTAACTTCCCTAGTTTTATGTGACTAACAACATAAAACGTGGGCACTAATTTAAGACTTTATTTTTAAATTACATAGTCTGAGTATAATATTGTAAAACAGGCTAACCACATCAAGGCAGCGCCACTTACAGCAAGCCCCAAGACGGTTCTAATATAATTTCTTTGAAAATGGGTTGAACATTGCATGTATTTCTAAGTCATGTTGATAGTGAAAACACCCAGATATATTTAACAATATATATAGCAGGGATTCACTTTCTCTGGTAGGCATTAGACAGAAGGCCATAGGTAGTGTGTAGCGCCGGCGTCCCTGCCCTCTGCCAGGCAGGGACGCTGTTCCCCTGCGCCAGCGTCCTCTGCCAGGCAGGACGTCGCCCCCCTTACCCACGCTCGGCGTCCTCCTTCCGCCCTGCTGGGGTCGCGCGCTCCTTCCCTGCTGCTGGACTTAGGGCGCGCGCCCGCGCGCTCCCCCGCTCTTAAGGGGCCGCGCGCATCTTTCAAAAAAGGTCCCCGGCCAATGCCGGAGGACTCCACCCTATATAAAGTACTCCCTCCTTAATGGAGGTGCCCGAGCAATGTTGTTGCACTGTTTACTCTGCTTCAGCCCTCAGGTTCCGTTACCAGTTACCTGCCTGTCTCCTGCCAGTTTGCTGTCTGCTACCTGTCCGCAAGCCTACCTGGAGGTTCGGCCGTCACCGGTGGTGACCATCGGCTATTCCAGAGAATCTCGCCTGCTCACTTGGGGGCGCTCATCTGCCATCTGCCTGCAGACCTACCCGGAGGTTCGGACGTCACATGCGGTGACCATCGTCTATTCCAGAGACTCTCGCCTGCTCACTTGGGGGCGTTCATCTGCCATCTGCCTGCAGACCTACCCGGAGGTTCGGACGTCACATGCGGTGACCATCGTCTATTCCAGAGACTCTCGCCTGCTCACTTGGGGGCGTTCATCTGTCATCTGCCTGCTAGCCTACCGGGAGGCTCCACCATCTCAGGTCGTATATACCTGTCCATCCAGAGACTGCCCCGGTCACTTGCCGTGACTACCTGCCTGTCTATCCAGAGACTGCCCGGTCACTTGCCGTGACTACCTGCCTGTCTATCCAGAGACTGCCCCGGTCACTTGCCGTGACTACCTGCCTGTCTATCCAGAGACTGCCCCGGTCACTTGCCGTGACTACCTGCCTGTCTATCCAGAGACTGCCCCGGTCACTTGCCGTGACTACCTGCCTCTCTATCCAGAGACTGCCCAGGTCACTTGCCGTGACTACCTGTCTGTATATCCAGAGACTGCCCCGGTCACTTGCCGTGACCTCCTTCCCGTCTGTCCAAAGACTGTCCCTGTCACTTGCCGTGACTTCCTGTCCGTTCCCGGGCGCCACCCGCTCCTTTACAAGGAAAGCCTCCTTGTATAATAAAGCTCAGAGGTTCCGCCTCCCTGACCCGTTACAGTTTGCTCGGGCCATGGAACCCGGTGGCACCCAAACCCCTTCGCTCTCTGACCTGTGTCATGAACTGTCTCGTCAGAGGTCTCAACAGGAGTCCATCCTGGGTCATCTGCGGAATGTTAATTCCCGCCTGGACACCCTGACTACTTCACCAGCAACCACCACTGGCGCCATGACTCGCAATCCGGCAGTCCCGTTGCTTACCAATTCCGTGGTTTCCGTTCCTGGACCTCGACTTTCTGCTCCTCCACGGTTTGGAGGCGATCCTACTCTGGCTCGGGGTTTCATTAACCAGTGTACCCTGCATTTCGAACTCCTGGCTCACCAGTTTAACCATGACCGGGCCAAAATTGCCTTCATTATGTCCCATCTTACCGGAGAGGCTCTGGCCTGGCTTAATCCTCTCTGGGAGAGAGAAGATCCTCTGGTGTCTGACCTGCCTGCTTTTCTCTCGGCCTTCCGGAAGGTATTCGACGAACCCAGACGGAAGACCTCCTCTGCATCATCTCTGTTGCGTCTCCGTCAGGGAAGTCTCACCGTGGGGCAATATGCCATACGGTTCCGTACCCTTGCCTCGGAGCTGGCCTGGGATAATGATGCTCTGATATCTGTCTTCTGGGAGGGTCTGTCCGGCCGTATTAAAGATGAACTTGCCGGTCGAGACATTCCAACCTCTCTCGATGACCTAATAACTCTGGCTAATCGAATTGATCTACGGTTCCAGGAACGCGCCAAAGAGGTCACCCGTGAGAGAAGGTTTCCTCGTCTAGCTCCTTCTTTTCAGAGACCTGTAACTCCTTCCGCTTCTCCCCAGGTACACACTTCTGAGCCTATGCAGGTCGACCAGACCAAGATGGTCAAAGCCCGTCAGGACTTACGCCGTGCCGAGGGGAGTTGCTTCTACTGTGGCAGTAAGGAGCACCGGATCCGTACCTGTCCGGAGAGGTCGGGAAACGCCTGTGTCTAGGTTCGCTCGGAGAGGTCAATCTAGACAAGAATAAATCCTCTTCATCTCTGCTGCTATCAGTCTCAATTCTCCTCGGTGAGAACCGTTATTTCGAACAAGCCCAACTTGATTCTGGAGCAGCCGGGAATCTTGTTTCACAGGCTCTAGTAGAGAAATATCGCATTCCTACCAAACATCTGGTTGAACCAGTATCTGTTGCTGCTGTGGACGGGGGTCTCCTACCACATCCCATCCAACTTATCACTGAAGCCATAACCCTGCAGGTGGGAATGTTGCATTCTGAGAGCATCTCGTTTCATGTCCTGCCTGGACTCTCTCATGCTTTCTTATTAGGTCTACCTTGGCTCCAAAAGCATGCACCCGTGCTCGACTGGCAGACTGGAGAGATCCTTCGCTGGGGACAGGACTGTCATAAAACGTGTTTGGTTCCTGTTCATCCCGTCCGTCCTTCTCCTACACCAACTAATCTACCAGGGCTCCCGATTCCATATTGGTCGTTCGCTGATGTCTTTAATAAAAAGGAGGCAGAGACATTACCCCCTCACAGACCTTATGATTGCCCGATCGACCTGCTACCCGGTACTACGCCTCCCCGTGGGCGTATTTACCCATTGTCTGCTGCTGAGACCAGGTCGATGTCCGAATATATCGAGGAGAATTTGGCCAAGGGATTCATCCGGAAATCTACCTCCCCAGCGGGAGCAGGTTTCTTCTTCGTAAAAAAGAAAGACGGCTCTCTCCGTCCCTGTATTGACTACAGAGGCCTAAACCTGATCACGGTGAAGAATAAGTACCCTCTTCCGCTCATTCCCGAATTGTTTGATCGTCTGAGGGGGGCTAGAATCTTCACCAAACTGGATCTTCGTGGAGCATATATCCTAGTCCGTATCCGTCGGGGAGATGAATGGAAGACGGCATTCAACACCCGGGACGGCCACTATGAGTATTTGGTGATGCCCTTTGGTCTCTGTAATGCTCCTGCAGTCTTTCAGGAGTTGGTCAATGACATCTTCCGGGACCTGCTCTACTCCTGCGTTGTGGTGTACCTAGACGACATCTTGGTCTTCTCTCCGGATCTCCAGTCTCACCGGAGGGATGTTCGTCAGGTTCTGCTCAGGCTTAGGCAGAATCACCTTTTCGCCAAATATGAGAAGTGTCTCTTTGAGCAGACCTCGCTTCCGTTTTTGGGTTACATCATTTCTCAGACAGGCCTAAGAATGGATCCGGAGAAACTATCTGCCATCGAGAAATGGCCCCGACCGGAGGGATTGAAGGCCATTCAGCGGTTCCTGGGATTCGCCAATTATTACCGCCTCTTCATACCGCACTTCTCTTTCCGGACTGCTCCAATCTCCGCGCTCACCCGCAAGAATGCTAACCCCAAACAGTGGACGCCCGAAGCAGAGGAGGCCTTTCTTTCCTTAAAACAGGCCTTCTCTTCCGCTCCAGTGCTGCATCGCCCGGACGGCAACAAGCAGTTCTTCCTGGAGTGGACGCTTCCTCTTCTGGAGCCGGAGCGGTACTGACTCAAAAGTCTTCTTCCGGGAGGATGGTATCTTGCGGCTTCTTCTCAAAACTCTTCTCCTCTTCTGAGCGCAATTATTCCATAGGAGACCTAGAGTTATTGGCCATCAAGCTGGCATTGGAGGAGTGGCGTTACCTACTCGAGGGAGCTCTTCATCCGGTAATCATTTACACTGACCACAAGAATCTGGCTTACCTCCAGCATGCCCAGAGACTTAATCCTCGCCAAGCCCGGTGGTCCTTGTTTTTTGCCCGCTTCGACTTTCTTTTACACTTTCGCCCGGCCGACAAGAACATCAAGGCGGATGCCTTGTCCCGGTCTTTCCTGGTGTCGGATCTCGAGGAGGAACCTAAACATATCATCGATCCCGCCAGAGTGATGCAGGTGGCTCCCGTGAGTCTAAATCGTCTCCCTCCTGGTAAGACGTTCGTATCGGTACCTGATCGGGAGAGGATCCTCCACTGGGGTCATTCGTCTAAACTAGCTGTCCACGCTGGTCAGAAAAAGACCCTCCAGCTCATTACCCGGCATTACTGGTGGCCTACCCTGCACAAGGATGTAATAGACTTTGTTTCTGCCTGTGCCTCCTGTGCCCGCAACAAAGTTCCGAGACACCTGCCTGCCGGCCGTCTTCTCCCGCTTCCTGTACCCGCTGCCCCCTGGCAGCATATAGCCATGGACTTCATAACGGATCTTCCCGTCTCTGCTGGTTGTACGGTCATTTGGGTGGTCGTTGACCGATTTTCCAAGATGGCTCACTTCATTCCCCTGCCAGGGCTTCCGTCTGCACCCGAGTTGGCTAAAGACTTTATCCGCCACATCTTCCGTCTTCATGGTCTGCCTCGTCACATTGTGTCGGATCGTGGGGTACAGTTCACCTCACGTTTCTGGAGAGCCACTTGTAAGTTGCTAGACGTCACCCTGGATTTCTCCTCCGCTTACCACCCACAGTCCAATGGTCAAGTCGAGCGAATCAATCAGATTCTGACCAGTTATCTCCGGCACTTCGTTAATGCCCACCATTCTGACTGGGTGGATCTCCTGCCTTGGGCCGAATTTTCGTACAACAATCACGAGAGCGAATCTTCCTCCAAATCTCCGTTTCTTGTAGTCTTCGGTCAACATCCTCGGATCCCTGTACCTATTTCCATCTCTGTGGACAATCCAGCTGCGGAATCCCTGGTTAACGAATTCTCCTCCATATGGGAGAGTACCCGGTCCGCACTCATTCTGTCATCCGAGCGCATGAAGAGACATGCTGACAAGAAACGTCTGGATCCCCCTCAATTCCGTCCTGGGGATAAGGTCTGGCTCTCGTCCAAGTATGTTCGGCTCAAGATTCCTTCCTACAAGTTAGGTCCTCGGTTCATCGGTCCTCTGGAGATCATCATCAGATCAACCCAGTGTCCTATAAATTGAAACTCCCGGACAATTTGCGGATTCCTAACTCCTTCCATGTATCTCTCCTCAAACCGGTGGTACTTAACTCTTTTGTCAAGTCTACAGGTACACCTCCTGCTCCACTGTCTGCTGAGAACGAATTTGAGGTAGAGAACATTTTGGCCACCAAAAGGGTAGGAAGAAAGACCTATTTTCTGGTGGATTGGAAGGGGTTTGGTCCTGAGGAGAGAACGTGGGAGCCTCGGGAGAACATCCATGCCCCTCTCATCCTAGCTAAATTTCTTTCTGGCCTAAAAAAGGGGGGCCTAAAGGAGGGGGTACTGTAGTGCCGGCGTCCCTGCCCTCTGCCAGGCAGGGACGCTTTTCCCCTGCGCCAGCGTCCTTTGCCAGGCAGGGACGTCGCCCCCCTTACCCACGCTCGGCGTCCTCCTTCCGCCCTGCTGGGGACGCGCGCTCCTTCCCTGCTGCTGGACTTAGGGCGCGCGCCCGCGCGCTCCCCCGCTCTTAAAGGGGCCGCGCGCATCTTTCAAAAAAGGTCCCGGCCAATGCCGGAGGACTCCACCCTATATAAAGTACTCCCTCCTTAATGGAGGTGCCCGAGCAATGTTGTTGCACTGTTTACTCTGCTTCAGCCCTCAGGTTCCGTTACCAGTTACCTGCCTGTCTCCTGCCAGTTTGCTGTCTGCTACCTGTCCGCAAGCCTACCTGGAGGTTCGGCCGTCACCGGTGGTGACCATCGGCTATTCCAGAGAATCTCGCCTGCTCACTTGGGGGCGCTCATCTGCCATCTGCCTGCAGACCTACCCGGAGGTTCGGACGTCACATGCGGTGACCATCGTCTATTCCAGAGACTCTCGCCTGCTCACTTGGGGGCGTTCATCTGCCATCTACCTGCAGACCTACCCGGAGGTTCGGACGTCACATGCGGTGACCATCGTCTATTCCAGAGACTCTCGCCTGCTCACTTGGGGGCGTTCATCTGTCATCTGCCTGCTAGCCTACCGGAGGCTCCACCATCTCAGGTCGTATATACCTGTCCATCCAGAGACTGCCCCGGTCACTTGCCGTGACTACCTGCCTGTCTATCCAGAGACTGCCCCGGTCACTTGCCGTGACTACCTGCCTGTCTATCCAGAGACTGCCCCGGTCACTTGCCGTGACTACCTGCCTGTCTATCCAGAGACTGCCCCGGTCACTTGCCGTGACTACCTGCCTGTCTATCCAGAGACTGCCCCGGTCACTTGCCGTGACTACCTGCCTCTCTATCCAGAGACTGCCAAGGTCACTTGCCGTGACTACCTGTCTGTATATCCAGAGACTGCCCCGGTCACTTGCCGTGACCTCCTTCCCGTCTGTCCAAAGACTGTCCCTGTCACTTGCCGTGACTTCCTGTCCGTCTCCCCGGGCGCCACCCGCTCCTTTACAAGGAAAGCCTCCTTGTATAATAAAGCTCAGAGGTTCCGCCTCCCTGACCCGTTACATACACTGTGTTCCAAATTATTATGCAAAAATTGTTTAGGAGTGATAAGGTAAGAATTTTTTTGTTTGTCAGTTAAACTCATTGATGGTGATGTGTGTCAGGGCTCTTTATATCACTGTAAGCAATTGCAGACACCTGTGCTAATTAGTTTGGCAGGTGTGTCCAATGAAAGGCAAGACTACTTAAGAAGGTTGTCCACATTATTAAGCAGCCTACATTTTCTGCCAAAATGGGAAAGAAAAAGGATGTGTCGGCTGCTGAGAAGCAACAAATTGTGGAGTGTTTAGGTCAAGGCATGACTACAATCAACATTGCCAAGACACTTCATCGTGATCATCGCACAATCAAGAAGTATGTAGCTGATTCCCAGTACACACGTGTGCGTGCTGATAAGAGAAAATTGAGGACTCTTTCCTACAGGCAATTATGTCAGGTTAAAAGAGCAGTGGCAAAAAAGCCTTGTCATAGCAGCAGACAAGTTTTTGAAGCTGCTGGTGCCTCCAACGTCCCCCCAACAACAAGATGCAGGGTCCTTCAGAGGTTTGCAGCTGTGCGTAAGCCATCCTGTCGACCTCCTCTATCCACTGCACACAAGCAGAAACGGCTCCAGTGGGCCAAACAATACATGAAGACTGACTTCAAAACTGTTTTGTTCACCGATGAGTGCCGTGCAACGCTCGATGGTCCAGATGGATGGAGTGGAGGTTGGCTGGTTGATGGACACCCCATGCAAACACGGCTACAGCACCAACAAAGAGGAGGTGGAGTAATGTTTTGGTCTGGAATCATGGGGAGAGAGATTGTCGGCCCCTTTAGGACCCTGAAGGGGTAAAGATTAACTCAATAGTGTATGTTGAGTTTCTCAAACAGCACTTCCTGCCATGGTTCAAGAAGAAGAACCGTGCATTCTGCAGCAAGATCATTTTCATGTATGATAATGCAACGTCTCATGCTGCACATAACACATCTGCATCTCTGGCTGCTATGGGCATAAAAGGTGACAAACTTATGGTGTGGCCCCCATGCTCCCCTGACCTCAACCCCATTGAGAACCTCTGGAGCATCATCAAAAGAGTGTCTATGATGGCGGGAGGCAGTTCACATCTAAGCAACAGCTCTGGGAGGGTATTCTGTCCTCATGCAAAACAATTGAAGCAGAAACCATCCAAAACCTGACAAATTCAATGGACGAGAGAGTTCAGAAGCTCCTTTCGAACAAGGGGTCCTATGTGCAAATGTAACATCACCTAGAATAAAGTTTTGAGTTGAAAACTGTTTGATTTCAGTTTGTAATAACCTGCTAATGCTTATAATTTCAAAAATGACCATTTTTTTGTTCTTTATTAAAATGAAAAGGTTGAAAACTCTGCTGTGCATAATAATTTGGAACATGCATTTTGAGTGCAGTTTGAGTGTTTTATTTTTTTAAAAATATACTGTTATCATAGGCAGTTTGTACAAAAACCTTTCAATTGTACTCTAATAGTTATTTGACTGGAAAATTACAATGACTGAAATTCATATAGGTAATTTGGGAAAATCTGAGAAAATATTATTTGCATAATAATTTGGAACACAGTGTAGTGTTCACACAGGCAATGCAGTTTTGGCCCAAACGTGCAGTTTTTCTTGCTTTCCACAGGTTGCACAGCACCAAAGCAACAAATTCATAAACAAATCACCTAGCCTTGCGCAAGCACTAACTAAACAATTTCGACCCTAGCTACTTCAGACACAGCTGAGCTAGCCCAACATCGGTCAAACAAAACTGCTATTGTGTATAGCAACCACTGATATTTGCAGTGTGGTGTATGCGGCCTGTGCAGACTCTTCTTACAGAGATTCAGGAATGTTTCTCTCTTCAACTTCAATACACATCCAATCTGCTCAGCCTCTCTAAGTGTCACACTGTGACAGTCTTCAGTAAGGAAGGGGCCTCAAACTGTCCCTGGAACTGGAACCCTAACTGTCACTGTCACGGGGGTGCGCTTGAAGTTAGAGAGGCCCGAGTCTCCGGCTTACTATGCTCCTGTTAAACCGAGATCTGTCCCCTCCCACACCCCATGAGACATGGGTCAAAAATGTAAGGTAAACAAGGCACAAAGACAAAATAGGATAACAAAAAGCAACAAACATACAGTCATGGACAAAAGTTTTGAGAATGCACAAATATTAATTTTTACAAAGTCTACTGCTTCACTTTTCTAATGGCAATTTGCATATACTCCAGAATGTTATAAAGAGTGATCAGCTTAACAGCAATTACTTGCAAAGTCAATATTTGGCTAGAAAATGAACTTTATCCCCCAAAACACATTTCAACATCATTGCAGCCCTGCCTTAAAAGGACCAGCTAACCTCTTTTCAGTGATTGCTCCATTAACACAGGTGTGGGTGTTGATGAGGACATGGCTGGAGATCAATCTGTCATGATTAAGTAAGAATGACACCACTGGACACTTTAAAAGGAGGCTGGTGCTTGGCATCATTGTTTCTCTTCTGGTAACCATGGTTATCTCTAAAGAAACACGTGCAGTCATCATTGCAATGCACAAAAATGGCCTAACAGGGAAGAGTATCGCAGCTAGAAAGATTGCACCTCAGTCAACAATCTATCGCATCATCAAGAACTTCAAGGAGAGAGGTTCCATTGTTGCCAAAAAGGCTCCAGGGCGCCCAAGAAAGACCAGCAAGCGCCAGGACGTCTCTTAAAAGTGTTTCAGCTGCAGGATCGGGCTACCAGCAGTGCAGAGCTTGCTCAGGAATGGCAGCAGGCAGGTGTGAGTGCATCTGCACGCACTGTGAGGCGGAGACTCTTGGAGCAAGGCCTGGTCTCAAGGAGGGCAGCAAAGAAGCCACTTCTCTCCAGAAAAAACATCATGGACAGACTGATATTCTGCAAAAGGTACAGGCAGTGGACTGCTGAGGACTGGGGTAAAGTTATTTTCTCTGATGAATCCCCTTTTCGATTGGGACATCAGGAAAACGCCTCATTCGGAGATGACAAGGTGAGCGCTACCACCAGTCTTGTCTCATGCCAACTGTTAAGCATCCTGAAACCATTCATGTGTGGGGTTGCTTCTCAGCCAAGGGAATCGGCTCTCTCACAGTCTTGCCTAAAACACAGCCATGAATAAAGAATGGTACCAGAACGTCCTCCAAGAGCAACTTCTCCCAACCCTCCAAGAGCAGTTTGGCGATCAACAATGCCTTTTCCAGCATGATGGAGCACCTTGCCATAAAGCAAAGGTGATAACTAAATGGCTCAGGGAACAAACATAGAGATTTTGGGTCCATGGCCTGGAAACTCCCCAGATCTTAATCCCATTAAGAACTTGTGGTCAATCATCAAGAGACGGGTGGACAAACAAAAACCTAAAAATTCTGACAAAATGAAAGCATTGATTGTGCAAGAATGGACTGCTATCAGTCAGGATTTGGTCCAGAAGTTGATTGAGAGCATGCCAGGGAGAATTGCAGAGGTCCTGAAGAAGAAGGGTCAACACTGCAAATATTGACTTGCTGCATTAACTCATTCTAACTGTCAATATAAGCTTTTGTTACTCATATGTTTGCAATTATTATATTTCTGTCTGTGATAAAAACATCTGTCAAACACACATAAAAACCAGAGGGCAGCAGATCATGTGAAAATATAATATTTGTGTCATTCTCAAAACTTTTGGCCATGACTGTACAGTTACCAAAGTTAGAGCGGTATAAACGGAAAAATAGGAATGCACCAACCAAATGGGAACAGGACAGTGAGGAAAGCATATACCCAAAATCAGCACACAACAATCTCCAGTAGCAACAATGATCTCTAAATCAGCACAGCATCTCCAAGGAGCTAGGAAGCAAAGCTTTCACTGGCAAGGCAGAAAAAAATCTGGCCTGATTTTATAGGGAGAGTAATGACCAGATCAGAAGCAGCTGAAATGGAGCTACAAGTTTCTGACCAGCATAGAAAGGGTCGTTAACTTTTTCAGCACCAAAGGAAACCACACAGGCGAAATGGAAGATCTGCGATTCACAATACGTAGTGATCTAACCCCAGATCTCCCAGGATGATGTGACACACTTGTGACAATTAGTGCTGGGACTTTCATTTCTTCACTTCCTAACATACATAATATACTTACCAGCTGCAATATTGTTCTGTTATCGCTCTGGTCATCTTCTGCAAGTTTTGACCTGCTGGATCGATCCAGCCTTTGTTGGGCGAGCTGCAGGTAATTCCTACATGTAAGTCTGTGAGAGCCAGAACAAGGTAGATTGTGACTGTTACCTCTGATTTCCAATCAGTCAGAAGTTGTGGTCACAAGATGGTGGAGCGGGACTGTAGCAGAGCTGGGAAGAGTAGAAGACAGTGGCTGTCAAGTATCTTACTAAGGGCACGAATCTTACATTTTTTACACCATTCCAGCTTTGAAATAACAAAAATGCAGGAATGGTATGTTAAAGACTTTACTGATGGTACAATAAACAGCTTGGTGTTACACTGAACCAGTGGTACAGCTATCTCTCCAAAGTGTCCCAGGAGACGTTTTTTAACACAAAAATGCCAGGCCACATGTTGCTTGTGCATCTGTGAACCTAAGTAACCAAAATGTGCTACCGGTACCGGCAGCGTCTCCGGACTTGTCACCTATCTGGGACATAATTGGTCGGCAATTGCAAAGAAAGCTGGATTTTGATGATTTGCTCAAGTGCATTCGGCAAGGCAAAACATTTGTCAGAAGACCATTGATAACAACATAGATGGAGACAAGGTGTGTAAGTGAGAGGATTCAGAACTTGGAGCTTATATTCACTATTAAATAGAGATTTTTTGAAAATGTTTCCTTTTTTCATCTATATTTACTTAAATAGCTTTCAGAATATAACAGAACACAGCATATAGGAAGGAAATCAAGAAAAAAAAGTTATTATATATGCGCTGACTTTGGTCTTGGTAAAACACAGTGGACCTACCCCAGCAGATGACATGGCTCTCCAAATCATCACTGATTGTGGAAACTTCACACTGAACATACATTTCAGTAGGCCAGCATTTCAGATTTTAAAATCATTTTTTCAAGCTGGTGTACAGTATTCTAATTTATTGAGACAATGACTTTTGGGTTTTCATTGGCTATAAGCCATAATCATCAACATTAACAGAAATAAACACTTGAAATAGATCACTCTGTAATGACGCTATATAAGATATGAGTTTCACTTTTTGTATTGAAGAACTGAAATAAATTAACTTTTTGTTGATATTCTTATTTTGTGAGATGCACCTGCATCTTAAGAAAATACTAAATAGAGAAACATAAGAGTCCGAAATCAAAATATAAACTACCGTACATGAAAAAATCCTAAACAATGAAACCATGCAACATATTGTTTTTTTTATGCAAGCAATTGAGAAACAAAATTCAGGAAGTGACAAAAAGCCTTTACAAAAATGATCATTGACTTCCCATAAAACTCGTGGTGTTGCTTTATTTTGTTAATCTCCACTGTTCTATTGTAATTATCACATTAACACACATTGCTGTCACAGAAAATATTCTATAGAATATGAGGACTTCAAAGGAAAACTCCACAATGCCAATTATTAATCTATTTATAGAAAAAGATTCAAATAGAAAAATATAGAAGTCACCATTAGCAGATAGATAGCTCTTTATTTGCTATTCTTTTTATTTCTATTTTTCTCACTGATTTTTATGAATAACATATTTTTTTACAAATTAAATGGAATTGCAGATATGTTTTGTTAAAACTTTGGATGTTTTAGAAGCACCCTTTTGAGCTAGTACAGCCATGAGTCTTCTTGGGAATGATGCAACAAGTTTCTCACACCTGGATTTGAGGATCCTCTGCCATAATAATAATAATCTTTATTTATATAGCGCCATCATATTCCGCAGCGCTTTACAGTTTAACAGTTTCAAAACACAAGTCATAAGTCACAACGTTAACAATACAGTAATTAAAGCAAAATAAGACGGCCCTGCTCGTGAGAGCTTACAATCTACAATGAGGTGGGGGAGATACAAAATACAGGTGTGTATATACAATGGTGCATTTACAATGATGGTCCAGCCATCTTAAGGGAGTGAGGGATGGATGGAGATAGTGAATGGGCTACACACACACACACACTTACACATAGAATGACTTTGATTAGTGAATGTGATAGGCCGCTCTGAACAGATGTGTTTTGAGGGAGCGCCTGAAACCATGCAAATTGTGGATAGTCCTAATTTCTTGGGGTAGAGCATTCCAGAGGATTGGCGCAGCGCGGGAGAAGTCTTGGAGTCGGGAGTGGGAGGTACGGATTAGTGCAGAGGTTAGTCGAAAGTCGTTTGCAGAGCGCAGCAGTCGGTTAGGCCGATAGATAGAAATGAGGGAGGAGATGTAGGGGGGTGCTGCAGTGTGGAGAGCTTTGTGGGTGAGAACAAGTACTTTGAATTGGATCCTATAATGAATGGGCAGCCAGTGTAAGGACTGGCGAAGAGCGGACGCGTCCGAGTACCGATTAGCCAGATGGATAACCCTGGCTGCTGCATTAAGGATGGACTGGAGAGGGGATAGTCGAGTAATGGGGAGGCCAAGTAATAGAGCGTTACAGTAGTCCAGGCGGGAGTGGATCAATGCTACAGTGAGGGTTTTTGTTGTTTCCATGGTGAGAAAAGGGCGGATTCTAGAGATGTTCTTTAGGTGTAGGCGGCAAGAGCGGGCAAGAGATTGTATATGGGAGGTGAAGGAAAGATTGGTATCAAACATAACACCCAGACAGCGAGCCTGCTGCCGGGGTGTTATTATGGTGCCGCCCACTGAGAGGGAAATGTCAGATTTAGGGAGGTTAGTAGACGGCAGGAGCAGAAGAAGTTCAGTTTTGGAGAGGTTGAGTTTCAGATAGAGAGCAGACATGATGTTGGAGACTGCGGACAGACAGTCGGTGGCGTTCTGTAGTACAGCGGGGGTAAGGTCGGGGGATGACGTGTATAATTTGTGTCATCAGCATAAAGATGGTACTGAAAGCCAAATCTGTGATGGTCTGTCCAATTGGGGCGGTGTAGAGAGAGAAGAGAAGGGGGCCAAGGACTGAGCCCTGGGGTACACCGACAGTGAGAGGGAGAGGAGATGAAGTGGAGCCAGAGAACGAAACACTGAAGGAGCGGTCAGAAAGATAGGAGAAGAACCAGGAGAGAACAGTGTCCTTAATACCTAGAGAGTGGAGCCTGGACAGTAGGAGACGGTGGTCAACCGTGTCGAAAGCTGCAGAAAGGTCGAGTAGAATGAGCAGAGAGTGGTCGCCGTTATGTTTTGCTGTCAGAAGGTCATGGTCACTTTGATGAGTGCAGTTTCAGTCGAATGTAGGGGTCGGAAGCCGGACTGTGAAGGGTCTAGGAGGGAGTGAGTGGAGAGGTAACGGGTGAGGCGGGAGTAGACTAGGCGCTCCAAAAGTTTGGAGATGAAGGGGAGATTGGAGACCGGTCTGTAGTTGTTTGTGCAGGAAGGGTCAAGAGCGGGTTTCTTTAGTAGTGGAGTAATGATGGAGTGTTTGAAGGGGAATGGGAAAATGCCAGAGGAGAGTGAGAGATTGAAGATTGTAGTTAGGTGAGTTGTGACAACAGGAGAAAGAGACTGGAGGAGATGTGAGGGGATGGGGTCGGTAGTGCATGTAGTCGGACGAGAGGAAGAGAGGAGTCTGGAGACTTCTTCTTCTGTGATGGGATCAAATGTGGAAATTGAGCCAGGGGAAATGCAGGGTGGGATGGGAGTCACAGCACTTGGTGGTTGAGAGCAGATTTCCTGACGGATAGTATCTATTTTTTCTATAAAGTGGGAGGCCAGGTCATCAGCACAAATGTCTGTGATAGGGGCTTGTGCTTTTGGCCTGAGGAGGGAGTGAAAAGTGTCAAAAAGTTTCTTGGGGTTGTTGGCTAGTGAGGAGATCAGTGTGGTGAAGTAGGTCTGTTTGGCGAGGTGAAGGGCAGCATTATAAGTTCTTAACATGAATTTAAAGTGGATGAAGTCTTCTGGTGTGCGGGTTTTTCTCCATAGGCGTTCAGCACTCCTAGAGCATCGCTGGAGAAGGTGAGT
Source organism: Oophaga sylvatica (assembly GCA_033576555.1). NCBI lineage: Eukaryota > Metazoa > Chordata > Amphibia > Anura > Dendrobatidae > Oophaga > Oophaga sylvatica. Next base: position 72,401,360 of record JARQOD010000008.1, read on the forward strand.
TTGCGATGTGAGCCAGGGCTGTTTTACTGTGTGTTTGGAAGTTCTGAGGGTGAGCGGTGCTACTTGGTCAAGGGTGCTTCTAAGAGTGTCATTGTAGTGCTGAACAGCCAGATTAGGACAAGAAAAAGAGGAGATTGGGGACAGCGAAGAGTGTAGGAGTCTGAAAGTGTCTGAGGGTTAATGCTTGCAGATTTCTGAATGTGCGGTAGGTAGGAGTTCGCTGGGGTGGTGGAGGATTTGTGAGCGTGAAGGAGAGAATGTTGTGGTCAGAGAGTGGAAGCGGTGAGTTATTTAGGTGGGAAATTGAACAGAGGCGGACAAAGACCAGGTCAAGGGTGTTGCCATCCTTGTGTGTCTCAGAGGTTGAAAGCTGTGAGAGGCCTAGAGAAGTGGTTAGTGATAGAAGCTGAGATGCAGATGTGGAAGTAGGACTGTTAATGGGGATGTTGAAGTCTCCAAGGATAAGGGTTGGTAGTTCTGAGGACATGAAGTGCGGCAGCCAGGCTGAGAAGTGGTCAAGGAACTGGGTGGATGAGCCTGGGGGCCGATATATGACCGCTATTCTGAGGGAGAGGGGATGGAAGAGCCTGATGGTGTGGACCTCAAAAGAAGGGAATGAGAGTGATGGAATTGGGGGGATGACCTGGAAAGTGCATTGTGGGGACAGGAGTATGCCAACTCCACCACCATGTCTGTTTGTGGGTCTCGGGGAATGGGAGAACTGTAAGCCACCATAGGAAATGGCAGCAGGGGAGACTGTGTCAGAATCCTGAATCCAGGTTTCAGTGAGGGCCAACAGATGAAGAGAGTTGTTCAGAAAGTAGTTGTGCAGGAAGGATAGTTTGTTGCATGCAGACCGTGGATTCCAGAGGGCACAGTTGAAAGAAGGAGATGAGGGAGTGCAAGTAATATTAACAAGATTATTATGGTTTCGAACTGAGGTAGGGTAGGGGTTGAGGTTGGGGGATGGACCAGGGTTGGGGGAGATGTCCCCTGAAATCAGTAGGAGTAGGAAGATAAAGAGCAGGTAGTTGTTGGATTTAGAAATAGTTTTTTTCTGAGATATGTTTGGGCAAGATGGGCTGAGTTTTCTTAGGAAGGTGAGGAGTGCATGGGAACTGTACATGGGAGAGGGAAGTATGGAGGGGCTGATGTATATGAGTCGTGATGGAGGGGGGATGGGGCAGTGAATGTGGATGGCAAGGGAACACAGGAGGATAGAGATAGAGAACATAATTTAAAAGAAAGCAAAGTGTGGGTTACCTGATTCCTGCCCTGATTAACTGCCATGGATAACTGCCTTTTACTCGATGCTTGTCTTTCGTGATGCTTTGCTTTCTGTGATGCGTGCGCCCCCCTTACTGCGTGCGCCCCTTAGACTACTCCTAAATATATAGTCCACACTACAGGGTCAGGAAAGTGGGATTGTGGGGGCTGTTTTGGGATAATTTGCCAGCTGGGGCCAGCACACCAGGGCGTGGTTAGATCATCAAAGGCTACCTGGCAACATCTATATGCTTTAGCACCTTCCACCTGATAGCATCTAGAGAGGCCCCAGTCACCGGGATATAAAGCAGTAAGTATTTTAAACACAGTGCAAAAATGAATTATTCCAAAGCCTTATTAACAGGCACATTAAACTATGTTGCAAGATGGTAAAGCAGTGCTTGGCAGCAAGTAGAGGTATGGAGTGCACACCATTAATATATAGTGCAGCATTCAACACAGATAGCAGAGGTGGGGATTCTATTCAGCTGTTTGCTTCCACTGAATGCAGTTCATACCATTAATATATAGTGCAGCATTCAACACATTCTTCCTTGCAGATCCTCTCCAGTTCCATCAGGTTGGATGGTGAACGTTGGTGGACAGCTATTTTCAGGTCTCTCCAGAGATGCTCAATTGGGTTTAGGTCAGGGCTCTGGCTGGGCCAGTCAAGAATGGTCACAAAGTTGTTCTGAAGCCACTCCTTTGTTATTTTAGCTGTGTGCTTAGAGTCATTGTCTTGTTGGAAGGTTAACCTTCGGCCAAATCTGAGGTCCAGAGCACTCTGGAAGAGGTTTTCATCCAGGATAGCTCTGTGCTTGGCTGCATTCATGTTTCCTTCAATTGCAAACAATTGTCCTGTCCCTGCAGCTGAATAACACCCCCATAGCATGATGTTGCCACTACCATGTTTCACTGTTGGGATTGTATTGGGCAGGTGATGAGCAGTACCTGGTTTTCACCATACATACTGCTTAGAATTATCACCAAATAGTTCTATCTTCGTCTCATCAGACCAGAGAATCTTATTTCTCATAGCCTGGGAGTCCTTCATGTGCTTTTTTAGCAAACTCTATGCAGGCTTTCATATGTCTGGCACTGAGGAGAGGCTTCCGTCGGGCCACTCTGCCATAAAGGTCTGACTGGTGGAGGGCTGCAGTGATAGTTGACTTTGTGGAACTTTCTCCCATCTCCCTACTGCATCTGTGTAGCTCAGTCACAGTAATCTTTGGGTTCTTCACCTCTCTCACCAAGGCTCTTCTCCCATGATTGCTCAGATTGGCTGGACGGCCAGGTCTAGGAAGACTTCTCGTGGTCCCAAAATTCTTCCATTTAAGGATTATGGAGGCCACTGTGCTCTTAGGAACTTTGAAAACTGCAGAAATTTTTTTGTACACTTGGCCAGATGTGTGCCTTGCCACAATTCCGTCTCAGAGCTCATTGGCCAGTTCCTTTGACCTCATGATTCTCATTTGGTCTGACATGCACTGTGAGCTGTGAGGTCTTATATAGACAGTGTGTGCCTTTAAAAATCAAGTCCTATCAGTTTAATTAAACACAGCTGGACTCCAATCAAGGATGATCACAAGGAAATGGACAGCATGCGACTTAAATATGAGTGTCTGAGCAAAGGGTCTGAATACTTATGACCTTGTGATATTTCAGTTTTGCTTTTTTAATAAATTTGCAAAAAAATCTACATTTGGTTTTTTTTTTGGGTGCAGAGTGTACATTAATGAGAAAAAATGAACTTTTTTGAATTTACCAAATGGCTGCAATGAAACAGAGTGAAAAATATAGAGGTCTGAATAATTTCCGAACCCACTGTGTATGTGTGTGTATATATACATACATAATATATATATACATATATATATACCAGGATGAGGGTGGTCCAAATGTTGCACCGGGCCCATTGAACTTTAGTTACACCAATGTATCTGCCTATATTTCCACAGCTAATAAAAGTTATAAGAAGTTGCCCCCAGCAAACCTCAGAAGTATTTAATCCATGTGGAAAGTAACCCAGTTCTGCTTACAATATCTGCTGATACAAAGTTACCAGCAAATTCTTTTGTCAGTAAAAAAATTTTATGGGCACCAGTAAAACAACATGAGAAGTAAAGAAAATATGCCCCTGCCAGCTCACCGACCACCACCGGAGCACGAGACCGAAAGTCCAGACCAAGACATGCAGCAGAGAAAAATGAGAGGAAAAGTCCGGCTTCTAAAAAAGTGCAATTCTTCATTCAATCCAATATAAAATTGTCACAAAACAGTGTCCTCCATAGTGCAAAAAAACAGAGAGCTTTGACAAAGACCTTTTGAGGTCGAAACGCGTTGCTGGTTTAGCTAGTGGTGCTAACTCTCCGTTTTTTTGCACTATGGAGGACACCGTTTTGTGACGATTTTATATTGGATTGAATAAAGAATTGCACTTTTTTAGAAGCCGGACTGTTCCTCTCATTTTTCACCAGTAAAACAAACCTACCAATATGTAAATGACTGAAACTGGACGATTTAAACAGCATAATCAAAGACCCCTTGAAGGCCAAGTATGCAGGATTGAGAACAAAAGAAAAGTATTAATGTCTCAAGAACGGCTGAAAATTTTAATAAGCAGTAAATTGCAAAATTGCTTCTGTTTACAAGAAGTATGTGACAATATCCATTTATGTAGATTA
>JARQOD010000008.1:72405409-72484140 GCA_033576555.1 Oophaga sylvatica
ATCGCTGGTCAACTTTTAACCCTTATAACTTCATAACAAAAAAAAATTTTGTTCCCAAAATTGTGCTGATGTAAAGTAGACATGTGGGAAATGTTATTTATTAAGAAATTTGTGTGACATATCTCTCTGATTTTAGGGCATAAAAATTTAAAGTTAGAAAAAATTGCTACATTTTCAAAATTTTCGCCATATTTCCGTTTTTTTCATAAATAAACACAAAGTCATATCAAAGAAATTTTACCACTAACGTGAAGTACAATATGTCACGAAAAAACAATCTCAGAATCAGCTGGATTCGTTAAAGCGTTCCAGAGTTATAACCTCATAAAGTGACAGTGGTCAGAATTGTAAAAATTGGCCGTCATTAAGCTGCAAAATGGCTCTGTCACTAAGGGGATAAAGGGATCTCCGGTATGGAAGTTAGGGTAAATCCCTCAGGGCTCTGATTCTCACCCCAGGCTTATATTAAAGGGATCATTGGTATGGAAGTCAGGGTAAATCCACTCAGTGCTCTGGTTCTGATGCCAGGCCTCTCTTAAAGGGATCCCCGGTATGGAAGTTAGGGCCATTCCACTCAGCGCTCTGGTTCTGACCCCAGGCTGACGGGGTGATGTGGGATATTAGGGGTAGTAGTCCAGTGGCTCTGGCTGACGGGATGATATGGTATATTAGGGGGAGTAATCTGGTGGCTCTGGCTGACAGGATGATGTGGGATATTAGGGGTAGTAGTTTGGCGGCTGTGACGGGATCATGTGGGATATTAGGGGTAGTAGTCTGATGGCTATGGCTGACGGGATGATGTGGGATATTAGTGGTAGTTGTCCGGTGGATCTGTCTGACGGGATGATGTGGGATATTAGTAGTCCAGTGGCTCTGGCTGACGGGATGATGTGGGATATTAGTAGTCCAGGGCTCTGGCTGACTGGATGATGTGGGATATTAGGAGTAGTAGTCCGGTGGCCCTGGATGATGTGGGATATTAGTGGTAGTAGTCCGGTAGCTCTGGCTGACGGGATTGTGTGGGGTATTAGGGGTAGTAGTCTGGTGGCTTTGACGGGATGATGTGGGATATTAGTAGTCCGGTGGCTCTGGCTGATGGTACGATGTGGGATATTAGGGTAGTAGTCGGTAGCTCTGGCTGACGGGTTTGTGGCTATACACTCAGCTTTATATATAGAGATATAATCATTATAATTTGTTATAACTAACCTTAGTTAGTTACTATGCCCGGGCAGCGCCGGGCTCTTCAGCTAGTTACATATAAAAGTGAAACCCTCCTGAAAATTTATTTTTTTACAGTAATGATAACTCATTAAAGTGTAGCTGTCATTTTGTAAATGGTTTTTATAAATTACAGGTGCTGCATAGTGTTGCTGACTAGTGAAGGTGTGAATCTTGAGACCCCCATCAATCAGTAAAAACATGCATGAGCGGTGAACTGATTCAATAGGCTAGGGGTCCAAACACCGATCTATGTGATCCTGAACTATTGGACCTGTACACTGTTCTGTGTGCACAGCTCAAGCAGGAGCTGTGGGGGTCTCGGGACCAAAACACACATTGATCAGTAACCCTCTGCAGCGCCTTTACATAAAAAGCTTTTATGAAATGATGGTTACACATTAAGTAATTTTTTATTGAAGGGAGCATTCTCAAGTTTGGAAGGATAAACTGATATAGGGGATAAACTCCTGATCACTGGAGGTCTGGCCTTACCAATCCTGAGAACCGGAGCTCTGGAGAGCCCCATGTAAACAGAGTGTCGCTCCATTTATTCTTAATGGGACCACTGGAGATAGTCTAGTGCACTACAATCGCCTGATCATTGGCACATCCAATGGAGTCACAGTGTGCATAATTGTGTACCATTCACTCGGGGCTCTTCAGAGTCCATCTTCTTGAGATTGAAGGGGATCCCAGCGGTCAGACCTCAAGTGATCGGGAAATTATATTCCATGAATAGGAGGGTAGCTTCCCAACTTGAGAATAAAAATACAGCAGAAAAAGGGCAGCACCGCTTACCTGCCCAGGTCTCTGAACAAATGCACTACAGGATGCAGCCAGCCCATATAGCAAAGATGTTGCAAAATACCAAATAGAACTGTTAGGTTGTGAGTGGTTGTCTATTTGGTATTTTGCACCTGTGTTTTGCAACATCTTTGCTGTATGGACTGGCTGCATCCTGTAGTGCATTTGTTCAGAGACCTGGGCAGGTAAGCGGTGCTGCCCTTTTTCAGCTGTAATTTGGAATTTTTGGAGGATTTTTAGTCCTCTTCTGTGGCTTTGCTACCTACTTGAGAATACTTTTTTAAAGTGTAAGGGCTCATTCAGACATTAGTAATTTTTCATCAGGGTTTATATGCTATAACCAGAAGTGGAACATACAGAGAAGAACTGTAATTGAAAAATTAACATCTATTCTGTGTTTTGGAGACACTCCTGGTTTTGGCATATAAACAGTGATGAAAAATCACTGATATTTGAACGAGTCCTAACAGTCAATTTGGGAAAACTTGCAGCAAAATGCCTGTGCCTCTCTCCAGCTCCGCACTCCTCCCCTTTTCATGGAGCTATATGAGCAGCGACTGTCGTCTCTTACCTCAATAATGGCAAAATCTACACGCTGAGCACAGATTTTACATGTGAATTGAAATTGAAAAATCAATACAAAAGGAGAAATGAGTAGCTTCCTCTGGAAAAATATATTACAAAATTGCTTATTGTACAATTAATTTCCAAAACAAAAATTAAAACAACTGTTACTCTTTAAAATAAGTGTTTGGTGAGCAGGCACAATTGGCTAAATAGTATAAAATAACTATTACTTGCCTGATAAATCCCTGGACGCTCTGGTGCTACCAATCAGTCTGTTTACGCCCCAACATTGGTTATGTGCAGTATACCCATGTGACTGGTGCATGTAAATCACTGACTGATAGTGTGCAATCTACCTACACAACCGGGGTTGCTACAGGGGAGTAAAGAGATGGCTGGAGGCACAGGTGCAGTGCCTAGGGAGTTATCAGGTAAGTAATGGTTCTTTTATACCGTTTTCCACCTCTAGTGTAATTCTGGATGCTTCTGGGAAACTTCTTTTTTAATAAATCTAAAATAATTGACAGTTATGGCAGCCGCCAGCAGGAGGCGCACACTTGTAGTAAATGTAGCAGACATGGCACACATGTACCAATGTTCAGAGATAATAGTTTTGGCCATACGGACAGTCCTGCAGAGAGTGAATTGCATATCTGTACTTTACTCTCACACATACAGGTCTGGCCATTTTGCACATATTGATATCTTTCTGCCCAGTGAAAACTTACACTTTGGTACAAACTTAGCAAATTATTTCCTGTGTTATTCTTTAGATGTCTGTATGTATTGTAAGAAGTCAGTTGCATTTTAATTAATTTATTTTTGCAGTTTGCTTGTGAAGAGAACTCCCCGAAGTGTTGGTTATCGGCCTGATTGTAAGTAGCCTTGCATTGTATGGGAATAATAGGGAAATTGACTTGGGCATGACAATCTGTAATGGTAATACAAGGCTTGTTTCTACTCACATTTTCCTTTCCATATGGTCTATTGGGTCATAATAAATATAGTGTGGAACAGCCACATCTGCTACAGCTGAGGTGTGAAGAACCTGGTCCATCTGTATGTTACATAGAAGATATGTAATGCTCCATTAATGGCCATTGCAGGGCAGTTCGCTGGCCCCCGCATTTTCCCAGCTGCTTAGAGTCTGAGATATCAGTGATGAGCAGGAGAGGCTGGAAAAATATACACTATTTTCACTCACCCCACTGATATGCCCCAGGAGTTAATTGCTCTAAATACATCCGGTCTATGAAATTGTTATTGAATGTAACTAAAACGCCTTCCACTTCCGTGGGCAAAAAGTCTTAGTTACTTACCGTTAACGGTATTTTTCGAAGTCCATGACAGCACTACAGAGAGAGGGGATCCGCCCCCTTAGGAACAGGAAACCTACAGATACAAAAGGGCGGCACCTCTCCCACGCCTCAGTTGGATTACAGAGCATAAGAGGACTATCAAGGTTAAATCGTATACAGCAAAAAATTTATGCATCACACAGTAACAATAATCAATTGTTTATTACATGTGGACTATATAAGAGGAAGAAGTGCACATAGAACATGGGTGGGAATGTAAGGGTGCTGTCATGGACTTCGAAAAATACCGTTAACGGTAAGTAACTAAGACTTTATTCGAACGTCCATGACAGCACTACAGAGAGAATTACAGAGAGTAATAACCACTCAGGGAGGGACTACAGCCTGCAGCACCCTTAATCCGAAAGAAAGGTCTGAGGAAGCACCCAAATCTAACCTATAATGAGTGTAAAACGTGTGTGGAGAAGACCACGTAGCTGCCTTACATATCTGGTCAATGGAGACTTCTGCCCTCTCTGCCCATGAAGTCGCCACAGCTCGGATGGAATGCGCCCTTAGCCTCTCAGGTGCCGGCTTGCCCTTCGAGGTGTATGCCAGAGAAATTGCTTCCCTAATCCATCTGGCCAATGAGCTTTTTGTTATTCTACAGCCTTTGTTAATTCCCTGAAAAGAGACAAACAATGCATTGTCCCTTTTCCAGGGATCAGTGACTGCCAAATATTGCAGGAGACATCTTCTAACATCTAGAGTATGGAGTTTTATCTCTTTTTGATTAGATGGATTAGGGATGAATGAAGGGAGAACAATCTCCTGTGTTCTGTGGAAAATGGAAGACACCTTAGGTAGGTATGCCGGATCAGGTCTAAGTATTATTCTATCATTCAGGACCCGAGTGTAAGGAGACAGTCTGGATAGTGCCTGGATGTCACTTACCCTCCTAGCCGAAGTTAATGCTATCAGGAATGCGGTTTTAAGGGAAAGAATTTTTATTGATGCTGCTGATATAGGTTCAAAAGGGGGCTCTGTTAAAGCAGTGAGAACAAGGTTCAAATCCCATGGCATGATTCTGTTCCTTACTATGGGTCTCGACCTACCCGCAGCTTTAATGAATCTACTGACCCAGTAATTATTGGTGATGGTGCAACTGAAGAGTGCCCCCAAAGCTGAAACTTGCACCTTAAGGGTGCTTGTGGAGAGACCTAAGTCCAGACCCTTTTGTAGGAATTCTAGAATCTGGGTTATCGGTGTTGGGTCCCCTGCTATCACCCCCGAGCTCTGGAGAAATTTTTTCCAAGTCCTAGCGTAGATTCTAGTTGTAACCTCTTTTCTGCTTTTAAGAAGAGTATTAATTACATTAGCAGAAAACCCCTTATCCCTCAGTAGCGACCGTTCAAAATCCACGCCGTCAGGTGGAGGCCCGCTACTCGAGGATGGTAGACTGGACCCTGGGAGAGCAGATCGGGAATATCCGGCAGGACCCACGGGTCGGCTATCGACATGTTCCTGAGACATGAAAACCATGCCCTCCTGGGCCAGAAGGGAGCGACTACTATTACTCTGTCTTTCCTGACCTTCCTCAATACTAGGGGGAGTAAGGACAAGGGAGGGAAGGCGTATGCTAGATTGAAATCCCACTTTAATAAAAGAGCGTCCACTGCCAGAGGGCGTTCTTTAAGATTTAGAGAGCAGAACCGTCTCACTTTCCTGTTGCTTTTGGTAGCAAAGAGATCTGTGTCCGGTTGACCCCATTTCTGTACAATCAGGTCGAAGATGGAAGTCTTTAACGACCACTCTCCTTGACTTAGGAGATTGCGGCTTAAGAAGTCCGCCTTGGTATTTTCTTCTCCCCTTATATGTAGAGCCGTTAGAGAAAGAAAGTGTCGTTCTGCTATCTGGAGTAGGCGCCTTGCCACTTCCATGAGAGGACCGGAACGAGTACCACCCTGGTGGTTGATGTAAGCGACTGTGACACGATTGTCGGAGAGCACTCGAACGTGGTGACCCTGTAGATAGACAAGGAGCTTTTTAATCGCTAGCTCTACCGCCGTTAACTCCTTCATATTAGAAGACATTTGAATCTGATCCAGCTCCCATAAGCCCTGAACCATAATGTCCCCCATATGAGCCCCCCACCCAGAGGGGCTTGCATCTGTCGTGACTATTCTGGATATTTCATATTCCCAGGGAACCCCCTTAGACAGGTTCGTCTCCTCCTTCCACCAATCCAGGGATCTTATAGTAGTCTGGGACAAGGATAGCTGGCCTTCTAGGTAACCACCTAGAAAATTTTGATACAAGAAGACCTCAGCTTGCAGCGTCCTTGTGTGAAATTGAGCCCACTGAACCGCGGGGATACAGGACGAGAGGGAGCCCAAAAGAGACATGGCCTTCCTAAGAGACATGGAGGGGTTATTGGAAGCGTTTAGGACCTGGTACCGTAAGCGAATCAACTTGTCTGACGGTAAACTACAGATCTGATTCCGTGAATCCAGAATTAGCCCTAGAAACTGCTGGACCCCCATCGGAATCAAACGAGACTTTTTAGTATTTATTAGCCATCCCAGCCGCTCTAAGGTAGATATTGCTCTTTGCAGTTGCTCTAGGCAATGCTCTGCCGTCTTTCCAATGATAAGAAAGTCGTCGAGGTAGGGGACTATAAGCATATTGGATTCACGTAAGTGGGCCATGACCTCCGACATAACTTTAGTGAACACTCGTGGGGCAACCGCCAAGCCAAAAGTAAGGGCACTATATTGAAAATGTCGCAGCGATTCCCCCATCTGGATTGCTACTCTGAGGAAACGCTGATGCTCCACATGGATCGGTACGTGGTAATAAGCGTCTTTCAGATCTAACACCACCATAAAGCAATTTTCAAACAGAAGCTTTATTGCTGAGCTGACCGTTTCCATTTTAAATGGGTGAATAACCAGGAATTTATTGAGGGCTTTCAAATTAATAATTGTTCTAAAAAACCGTCCGGTTTACGGATCAAAAACAGAGGGGAGTAAAACCCTTTACCCCGTTCTGCTTCCGGCACCTCCACTAAGACTTTCTTAGCGCAAAGCTCCTGAACTTCCAACTCCAGAGTGGCCTGCTCCGATGGGAAGTCCTGAGGGGGGTAATTTTAAAGTTATCCTGAGGTACCGAGGAGAATTCTAATCGCAGCCCTGTAGCTATGAGGTTAAGGATCCAGCTACTGCTTGAGATTTCCGACCAGGCCGGGAAGAAGGCCCTCAATCTGCCTCCTACCGGCATCGCTAGTCATTGCGAGGGTTTGTTTCTCTAGTTGGACCCCTAAACATAAACCCTGTACCTCTTCGCCTCTTTTCATCCCATTTGGCTCACTCCCTGGACGACCTTCTGCGGCTGAACCTCCTTCTGCTGAAAGGTCTTTTATAGAAAGGGGTTGATAGACTGGGAAACTTTTTCTTGTCGTCCCCTGCCTTTTCCAAAAGTTCGTCCAGGACCGGGCCAAAAAGATATTCGCCGTCACACGGAATGGAGCAGAGGCGAGATCTGGCTTGAATATCGCCCGGCCAACATTTCAGCCATAATGCCCTTCGTGCTGAATTAGACAGCCCTGCCGCTCTGGCAGCCATTCTTACTGAGTCCGCTGAGGAATCAGCCAGGAAAGCCGCCGCGTTCTGAATTACCGGCAAGGTCTTCCGAATTGACCCACTAGAGGTTCCATCTGCTAACTGGGATGCTAACTGGTCTAGCCAGACCATCATTGATCTGGCTGCACAAGTGACTGCAACCGCTGGTCTCAGGGCACCTGCCGACATCTCCCATGTCCCTTTCAAGAAGGAGTCTGCCTTCTTGTCTAGTGGATCTTTCAAAGACCCCATATCATCGAATGGGATGGAGGATTTTTTAGAAGCCTTCGCCACTGCTGCATCCAGCTTCGGGGCCTTATCCCATCTACCTGTCAAGGGATCTTCAAAGGGATATCTCCGCTTAAACGCTTGGGGTAAGGATTCTCTTTTTTCAGGCTTCTTCCACTCTCTGTCTATAAGGCCTTGAATGCTACTGTTTAGAGGAAAGGATCTCCGTTTTTTTGGATCTAGACCACCGAACATCAGATCCTGTACTGAGAGTTCTGGTCTCGCCTCCTCTACCCCCATGGTGGACCTAACTGATTTGACAAATTTGTCCATCTGGTCCAAGGGAAAACAAAATCGGGTAGCGTCTTCCGTAGAAGAAGAGGAAGAAGCCGAAGAGGAAGGCGAGGAGGGTCCTGGCACAACTTCACCCTTGTCATGGGCGGCAGGTGAATCTGAATCAGATAAAACTGGTACAGTTCTACGCCTGGAAGATTCTCCGTGTCTTGAGGACGCTTTCATCTCTGCTCTTATTATCTCCTTCAGGCTTTCGGTGAAATCTGGAGTCTCCTCCGCTATCTAAAAAGGGAAGGGGCATAGGGGGGGGTTACTATCTCATCCCAGGCCCCTGCCCTTCCCCCTTAAATGCCCTACCGTCCGTTGCATGCACGGCTGGCATAACCTTTTAGGGCAAGCGTCAGGCAGAGGGCAAGCACAAAAGGCACATTCCCTGTGCTTGCTTTTCACCGAACACTTCTTCCCTAGTAACGGAACACAGAATGGGGGGAAAACTGCATTACTGGTATTCTAGGTTTGACGATCTCTTACCCAGTCCATACAGCAGTAGGTACCGGATCACGGGGAGGGGTCTTTTTCCCAGCTGCGGAACTTCTGCGGCTGGCGCCCCTGGCCATTGAAGAGGAGCGCTCTGTCTGCTGCTGCTGGCTCTCCTGATGCACCGAGGGAGCTTCTGCAGTGTCCATTGTCAGAAAATGGGGCAGAAGCGCTTTACCTCCTTCCCAGGCTCATTATATCCTCCCCCGGATATCCGGGTCAGCAGGTGTGGCCAGGGGTCCACCCCCTCCTGCTCCCCGCCCCACAGCCCCCTGCACCTCCCCGCCGTCCCCACAGCAGGCGCCGCCTCACGTATGGTGCAGCCGCCAAAATTTTCAAAAATGCCGGCCGGTGTCTCACTTCCGGTTCCGGCGGTGGAGACTCCGCCCCCTTCCTCAGCGCTCCCACCGGAGATCCCACCGATCAGCCGCACCGACGCAGGCAAGTAAAGCCTCCCGCCGCATCGCCCCCCCAGCAGGGATGCGAGCGGGAGATGTCAAAAAGCCCCAGCCACGCCGCCGCGGCAGCGGCACGCGGCAAAAATTTCAAAAACCCCGCCGCGACGCGCGGCGGGAAATTCAAAACACCCGCCGCACTGTTCATAGCAGCGACGCGCGGCAGAAAATTAAAAAAAAAACCCGCCGCGCCGTCCATAGCAGCGACGCGCAGCGGGAAATTCAAAAAACCCGCGCCGTCCGTAGCAGCGACGCGCGGCGGGAAATTCAAAAAAAACCTGCGCGGCGGGAAATTCAAAATTAAAAAAAAATATATTTATTTTTTTTTTTTACGGCTGCACCACCAGCAGGCCCCCACCATGACAGGACCGCAGGAGAGGACAGGAAGCAGGCACCGGGACCAGGGAGAGGGGGGAATACTTACCAACCGGCGCTGGCTGGGAGACATGATCCTCTGGATACTGCTCCACCTGCTCCGCACACTGTCGTGGAGTCCTACCCGGACCCACCATGGCGCTTCCAGGAGCTCCGCACCGGTCGAGGTAGGAGATCCTCCCCGCTACCTGGGTCGACCGGCCGGCCTGGGTCCTCCTGAAGATCTTCATCTGTAGGAAACCCGTCCTTTAGGAACAGGAAACCAACTGAGGCGTGGGAGAGGTGCCGCCCTTTTGTATCTGTAGGTTTTCTGTTCCTAAGGGGGCGGATCCCCTCTCTCTGTAGTGCTGTCATGAACGTTCGAATAAATACTGGTTCCAGCAAAGACATTTTGGTATTTTTTTTTACTCCAAATGTGTTTCTTTGGGTGGGAGAAAATCCATGTTGTAGTCAAAATTGAGGGGAAGAAGAAAGCTTAGCCATTTCATTTTAACACTTGATATTGGACATAGAGTCCTTCTTTTTGATGCAGGCTCAGAAGATGAGCCTGCATCAATCTTTGTAATCTACGGCTATGTTACACAGCCAACATCTGCCTCGGCGGCAAAAGGAGATGAGTGTTGCACTCTTCTTTTGTTAACCTTTTAAATGTCAATCTCTGACCTGACAGCTGCATTTTCAGATCACGGTCCAGGGTACAGACTGATCCACCTGCCCATAGGCCGCCTCTGTAATGCGATTGCTTTTATAAGCGATCACATGTTCAGTTCTCCTAAAGCAACTAAAAAATGAAGGGGGGGGAGGAAAGCTGGCTTTAATGTTGAGCCGCTGTCAGTCAGGGCCTGGGGCACGTTTACAGCCGCCGTGCTCTATACACAGAGCGGTGACTAAACCAGTGCTGCTACCAGGAGGAATAAAGTTAATTTTCTCCCTGCATTGGGGGTCTGAGCACTGGGCAGGTTCAGAATGCTATTTACCTCTGCTCACCATGCTAGAAACACGTCCTCACACAGCTCAATTGATGTTAGAAAAAATGTTATCTCGAAAAATGGTGACGCAAATATATATATATATATATATATATATATATATAATTTTTTTTTTTTTTTTGTTGTTGTCACTTACCAAACTTGCAAATATATATACCGTATTTTTCGGACTCTAAGGCGCACTTTTTTCCTCCAAAAATGTGGAGCAAAATAGTGGGGTGTCTTATAGTCTGAATGTACCGGCTGAGGTGGGGGAGCAGTTTCGGCGAGCAGCGGGTTACAGAGGCAGGAGCCGGCTGCTGCCCGCCTGTGCCCACTGCTAAAGAGAAATGAGTATTCATTGCCCTCCACACCCATGGGAAGTAGAATGCAGTGAATATTCATTTCTCTTTAATGGCATCCTGGTATGATTGGCTCCTGGTATGCCTGGTCCCATCCTTTCCTTATCCTGGTATGATTGTCCCCTACCCCATCCTGGTATGCATGGCCCCATCAGAAAACATTAAAAGAACAAACCATTACACTTACCTTCCTGGCGCTCCCTCACAGCGTCCTGCTCCGATGCCAGCAGCTGCTTTGTGCCTGTAAGCAGCGCATGGCAGGGACGTCATGCGCTGCTTGCTAGTCGAAGTGCAGCTACCGAAATACTCATTGCTCTGCACGCCGGGACTGTGTGTGCGCAAAGCAGTGAGTATTCATTGCTCTCTAGCGAGCACAGTGTCAGCCGGAGCCTTCCTGCTGCTGCTGGCGGTTACGTGTGCCTCTTTTCAAGAGAAATGAATATTCACCCATTCCATTAATATTCATTTCTCTTAAGTAGCGGTACACGTGACCGCCGGCAGCTGCAGGAAGTCTCCGGCTGGCACTGTACTCGCTATAGAGCAATGAATGCTCTCTGTGCACACAGTCCCAGCGTGCAGAGCATGGAGTATTCCGGAAGCTACCCTTTGGCTTACAAGCAGCGCATGACGTCCCTGCTATGCGCTGCTTACAAGCATAAAGTAATTACTGGCATCGGAGCAGGACACTGTGAGGGAGCGCCGGAAAGGTAAGTGTAATGTTTTTTTTTGTGTTTTTTTTTTTTTTAAATGGTTTCTGATGGTGTCAATCATACCAGGATAGGGACGGGACATGCATACTAGGATGAGATGGGGGCCCTGCATACCAGGATGGGGATGAGGGGGGACCATTCCTACCAGGATGGGGGTGAGGGGGGACCATTCCTACCAGGATGGGGATGAGGGAGGGGACCATTCCTACCAGGATGGGGATGAGGGAGGGACCATTCCTACCAGGATGGGATGAGGGAGGGACCATTCCTACCAGGATGGGGATGGGGGGGGGACCATTCCTACCAGGATGGGGATGAGGGAGGGACCATTCCTACCAGGATGGGGATGAGGGAGGGACCATTCCTACCAGGATGGGACCATTCCTACCAGGATGGGACCATTCCTATTAGGATGGGGATGAGGGAGGGGACCATTCCTACCAGGATGGGGATGAGGGAGGGACCATTCCTACCAGGATGGGGATGAGGGGGGGACCATTCCTACCAGGATGGGGATGAGGGAGCCATGCACACCAGGATAGGAATGAGAGAACCATATATACCAGGGATAGGGGATATTAAGTACAGAATTGACCACATTTTTTGCTTTAATTTTTTTCCCCTAATTTCCTCCTCTAAAACCTAGGTGCGTCTTATAGTCCGAAAAATACGGTTATATATATTTTTTTAATGGCTGTAATCGTACTGACCAGAAGAATCATGTCGCAGAGTCCTTTTTGACGCAAATTAATACCATAAGAACAAAACCAAACAAACAAAAAAATTGTGGACTTGTGTTTTTTGCACAATTTCACCTCGCATCGAATTTTTGTGTGCAATACATTTAAGGGTGTCATTCAAAATTACAACTTGTCCTACAAAAAAAACGTTCATACAGTTATGTTGATGAAAAAATAGGAACAAATAATGAAAAAAGGCTTAAGCACTCAACTTAAAAGGTTTAATAGTAGTATCTCCAAACGTTTCGGTCAGAAAAGACCTTCATCAGTGACTACTTATTTTTATATAGAAGATTGTCTCCTAAAAAGGGGAGAGGTGCGTGCCCCAAGGAAAGTGTGCTGCTTAAAGACAAACGTAGCTTATAAGAATGCTCAGTAGAAATATCCAGTGACTAATCTTGCGGTATCCACCGCTATGTTGACTGGAGCTCTGCCAGGACGCTGTCTGAGCCTGCTGATTTGATTTCCATGAGTATGTGGGGCGGAAGTCAGCAGGCTCAGACAGCGTCCTGGCAGAGCTCCAGTCTACATAGCGGTGGATACCGCAAGCTTAGTCACTGGATATTTCTACTGAGCATTCTTATAAGCTACGTTTGTCTTTAAGCAGCACACTTTCCTTGGGGCACGCACCTCTCCCCTTTTTAGGAGACAATCTTCTATATAAAAATAAGTAGTCACTGATGAAGGTCTTTTCTGACCGAAACGTTTGGAGATACTACTAATAAACCTTTTAAGTTGAGTGCTTAAGCCTTTTTTCATTATTAGTACCCGGTGTGGGAACCTAGACTTTAAAGCACCAGTTTCATTCAGGTTGTGCTCACGGTTTTCTTTCACGAAAAAATAGGAACAGTCATGTCACTTGCATGAAGGTCAGGAAAAAAGTGTATATGTGTGTATAATATATATATTTTTTGTACCTGTTCCTCAGCTATGTAAACCATTAATTTGTGTAACTCTTCAGTTGTAGGATTTGAAGTGCCAGACAAGTTTGTTGTGGGGTACGCGTTAGACTACAATGAATACTTTAGAGACTTGAACGTGAGTATTTTACACTTTTCATAGTGCAGGCAGTTAAGGGAAAAAAATGCAAATAAAAAGCGCACAACCCATCCACCAGCAGTAGCTGCATCAGCTATGTAGTCGCTTAGCTCTGTGGATACACACTGACCATCGGCATTTCTGAATCTTGCCAACCAAGATGGTCAGTGGTTGGTCGTCAGTGCTGTAATGGGGAGAATTTGGAACATGTAGTAGAAGTAAAGACGAGCAGAAAAGGCATTGGGGCAGGTTTATTACAGTGGCTCATGCTGGATGATACATTTGGGACATTATTTAGATACTTTTGTCTTGCTTTACTTTTTAATCCATTCTTTTTTCCTGGCAAAATGATGGCACATTTTTAGCCACACCACTCCCGATGAAAATACTTGCTGCATTCAACTGAACTGCAGTGTTTCAATAAGATAATAGGTCTAAAACAAGATCTATAATGTTGGGCATAGTCACAGAAGTAAATGTGCCCCATTGTGTATGGGTAGTAAGAGACCGGTGTCAGAAGATCTCTAGGATGTCGTAGCATCTTGCTACTCTTTATGTTTATTATGCATTTACCTCTTCCAGTGCCCGGTCCGGTCTGACATACTGTATTCTGTTTATTTCAGCACATCTGTGTGATTAGTGAGGATGGGAAGGAGAAATACAAGGCATAGAAGATACTTGAACTATTGATCAGTTGTCGGCTCCTAAGGCTGGGTTGGATTTCCTGACCTCAGGCTCCTAGACATCATCCACATCACATATTAGATGCCTCACTGCATGAAAACAAATATACCTTGTCCGCTCTTTCACTTCAGTATGTACTGCTCATGAACAGGACTCCATCCTGCTTAGTGTGATGTTCACAATCTCTGGAATATGTAAGATTTGCGTTTCTTTTATTGATGAGTAATACTATTTTATGCAGGGGGTTGTAAAGACTAGTGCAAAAGGGTAAATCTGTCCATAGCTTACAATCAGGCTGGAAGCCCTGATTAATGGCATTAGCTGTAGCAAACATAACCCTTTTCTGTTTCATAAAAATGTTAAAACTTCCTAAAGCTAAACTTTCTTTTACACAGACTATTGTGAAAAGATGTTCTTATGAACGCTGGTTACTTGATTATCGGCCTGTCTAAACACGATGACAGTCACTCAAAGAATAAGCAAAGCCTAGTTTGCTGTGTGAAGTGATTTTTACGTTTGCTTACAAATCATCTTTTTCGGCAGCTCATGTGCTGACTAGTAATGAGCGAACATGCTCGGATTAGGTCTAATCCGAGCATGCTCGTGTGCTGGCAGAGTGTCATAGGCGTGCTCAAAAAATATGTTCAAGTTCCCGTGGCTGCATGTCCTGTGGCTTTTCGGCCACAGCAAATGCAGGGATTACCTGTTTGTTAGACAATCCCTGTTGTGGCTGTCGAACAGCAGCGAGACATGCAGCCACAAACATATTTTTTGAGCACGCCGAAGACACTCTGATCGCACCCGAGCATGCTCGGATAACACCTTATCCGAGCAACCTTATCCGAGCATGTTCACTCATCACTAGTGCTGACAAAAACAATGATTATGTGCACATAATAATTCTGTGCTCGTGGAGGTGCCGTCGGCCTTTCTAAACAGGCCATGACTCAACCACCAAACAGTGTTCATGCAGCTGATCGGTTGTTGAACTGCTACAGTCTCTCGTCTCCATGCAGCACAAGTCTACTGAGAAATATTAGTTTCATTGGTCCTTGATTCTTTTTCATGGAGTCATGGGAAGCACAACATCAGATGGTTCAGGCCAGGAACGTAATCACACAGGTCTCTAGTAGACTTTAGTTGATTAGATTGGGGTAACTGCACCACACAAACAAGTAGGTATATAGCTTTTGTGAGTAATGTACTTGTAGGCACTATTCTTTCACACAACAAACTCTGTTAACATAAATGACACTTTATTGACACTCAAGAAAATGGGCGCGGTCATAAAACACATCATGGGAGATAACCAATCGAGTCTCCCAACAATCATGATAACGGGGTTGGTTCCAAAGTCGCCTGTGTTACTGTCTATAGCGTGGTTTTTGCACATGCTCACTTCATTCACACTGGTGGTTTAGAATCTCCCATTCTTCAGATCTGTGGGGGTCTCAGGCACAAGTCCTCCAGCTTATCATGCATTTATAACTTATCTATGGATAGGCAATACATGTTGTTTATGGGACAACCCTTTTCACTGAATATACAAAAATGGGTTTTCTAAACTGGAAAACTTTGACAATTTTTAAGAAATGAGTCTTAACACAGCTTCCAAGTTCGACATCAGCAAAGGAAAATAAGACATATTATGAAAACAATTTGGTATTTGAATAAAACGTGTCAAAAAGATTTGTGAATTTGGTCACAAGGCAGCAGGTCTGACTGAGATCCCCAACAATCTCAAAATGTTATGGAGAAGTGCCCCCCAGCTCTGGAGAAGTGGCTCGACATGAATAGTCATTTGCTCTCAATATTTTCAAATTTGTTTTAAGTGTACATCCAGAGGGGTTATATATATTGGAGATTTTCATCAGTGGAAAATTCACAGAAGAAAATTCACCACCATGCTATGCTGATTTGGTTGTGGAAATGCCACATACTTTGCATTGCAAAGGATAAAAACTTGCAGAATTGAATGAAATCCTACAGATTTCAGCTAATTTTCCTTATAACATGTTTTGAGGTTTTGCAAGTTATCCTCAGTGCTGATATTGTAATACACTGGATCTTTCACTCTGACAATCTGCATAATGTCTGACTCGTGTGGATGTCTCTTTAGGCTAAGTTTCCTTTGATGTGAAACTTGGCGGATTTTCTACTGCGTCTTTGCCTGCAGAAAATCTGTTGCATTTTACAATGCATAACTAAGGAATGTCAGCAAATCTGCAGCAATTGACATCTCTAGTATAAAATTGACAAGAGCTGTTTGTAATATCTGCGGCATGATTATTTATGCTGAACATGTAGATGCAAATTTCACTCTCTGTAAGGCCCTTTTCACGTGTATATGTGGCATCCAGTTAACACGTACCTTTGACACATATCCACTCGTTACTATTATAACCAATGGTGATCTTCACATGTCCATTTTTTTCCCGGCCTCATGGACGACAAAGGGCCAATACAGCCGTGTGAAAGGGGCCTAATGCAAGGGGTGATATTTGCAACTCCTCCACACCTTTTTTGCAAGAATATCTGCAGCGCTGAATACCACTGTCAGTATGGCTGTGGCAGTAAATAAATATTTTCCATGGACACGTAGCCCTACTCTTAATATCTGTTAAAAGTCAATACCTTCAGCAAGTAGTGATGCAGGAGTAAAGGACTGATGACTTTTTTTTTTGTTTTTCAACCTGTACACTGTGTTCAAGTATAGGATTTATGATGATGGACCTCAAGTAGACATTTTATTTTTTTTTTTAAATGTGTAATTTATTTTTTTATATAAATAATTTTAGTTGTAATTTTCTGCTTTTTAGAAATATAGCAAATCTAGAAAAACTTAGATTTGTGTATTATGAAAAGAATTCAATAATTAGTTTAATCAGAACAGTCATCAAAATATTGCAAAACATCTTTTCAAACTGTTGTAAAAACAGTATGCTTTCTCTTTATTTTTACATATATTTAAAGAAAATATTTATCTTTGTCATGAGCAAGGTTGTGAATAAGCTGCTTGTAGGAAATGTTATCCTTGTATATAGACTGAACTAATTTTTTATGATTTTGAAGAATATTCAGTCTAATTACAAAATAGCTGTTTAATTCATTTATGTAATCCTGCTGTCCATGACAATAAAACCTTAAAAAAAAAATCAGATTGTGTAATTTTTTATTTTTTTTTATTTGAAAAGTGATGGAATTCAGATTAAAGAACAATATTGGGCATTAATATTGCAATACAAACCACCCTCGGGGGTAAAGGGGTTAAGGGTACAAAAATTAAAAGCTTGAAAATTTCCAAAATTTTTGCAAAATTACAGTTTTTTTTTCATAAAAACGCAAGTTATATTGAAGTTTTACCGCTAACAAAGTACTATGTCATGAAAAAACAGTCTCCGAATAAGCGGGATAGTTGAAGCATTCCAGAGCTATAACTTCATAAAGGGACAGTGGTCAGAACTGTAAAAATTAGCTTGGTCACTAAGGTGTTAACCGCCGTTCACTATGAAGTCTCTAAAACTGTCTGGTGCAAGCAAATACCTTCAGTCAGATGCTTAGTGAAATTGTCTACCTATGTGCAATCTTAAGTGCCACATGTCTGTCAGTATATACACTTTATCTTTACTGAAAGGTCACAGAGGCTGCAACAACATTAACCCCCAAGGACGGTTTGCATGTTAATGACCGGGCCAATTTTTATAATTCTGACCACTGTCCCTTTATCAGTTTATAACTCTGGAACGCTTCCATGGATCCCAGTGATTCTGACATTGTTTTCTTGTGACATATTGTACTTCATCATAGTGGTAAAATTTCTTTGATATGACTTGTTTATTTATGAAAAAAACGGAAGTTTGGCGAAAATTGCGGAATTTTCTGAATTTTCATGGCCTTAAATTAGAGATATGTCACACAAAA
Organism: Oophaga sylvatica; assembly: GCA_033576555.1. Classification (NCBI taxonomy): domain Eukaryota; kingdom Metazoa; phylum Chordata; class Amphibia; order Anura; family Dendrobatidae; genus Oophaga; species Oophaga sylvatica. Next base: position 72,423,235 of record JARQOD010000008.1, read on the forward strand.
TACTTAAGTAACATTTCCCACATGCCTACTTTACATCAGCACAATTCTGGAACCAAATTTTTTATTTTTTTTTAGGAAGTTAAGGGTTAAACAGCGATTTCTCATTTTTACACTTTTTTTTTTTTTTTTTTTAAAAGGGACCACATCACATTTGAAGTCACTTTGAGGGGTCTATATGATAGAAGATACCCAAAAGTGACACCATTCCAAAAACTGCACCTCTCAAGGTGCTCAAAACCACATTCAAGAAGTTTATTAACTCTTCTGGTGCTTCACAGGAATTTTTGGAATGTTTTAAAAAAAAAAAAATTAACATTTAACTTTTTTTCACAAAAAAATTTAGTAATTCACTTCAGATCCAATTTCTTTATTTCCCAAGGGTAACCGGATGAATTGGACCCCAAAAGTCATTGTGCAATTTGTCTTGAGTACGCTGATACCCCGTATGTGGGGGTAAACCACTGTTTGGGTGCATGGCAGAGCTCGGAAAGGAAAGGAGCGCCATTTGACTTTTCAATGCAAAATTGGCTGGAATTGAGATCAGACGCCATGTCACGTTTGGACAGCCCCTGATGTGCCTAAACAGTGGAAACCCCTCACAAGTGACGCCATTTTGGATACCTGACCCCCCAAGGAACTTATCTAGATGTGCCTTAACAGTGGCAATGCCCATCAAGTGCCCCCTTTTTGGAACTAATCTACTGTTTCCTGGTATGTGAATTTTATAAGTGACCATGGATCTCACCGCAGCTCAACCCGGCTGGGAACAAAGCCCAGTGTGTTGTGAATATGCTGGAGGCGGCTTCTGTATATTCACAACACCAGAGACCGGATGTGACTTCGGCGGTATCCCCGCTAGCACCGTGAGCGCTCAAGATGCTAGTGTGGATCTCACCCCGGCTGGAAACCTCTATGACTTCACCCCCGGTTACTAATGCTGTGTTCTCAGCGTGGACTGTCGCATCTTGGCACCGTCCAGGTTGAAAACTAATGATGTTTGGCTGCTGTCACATGCTAAAAGATGCTTTTTATTGCAAAAAATAGTTTTTGCATCACATTTTGAGAGCTATAATTTTTCCATATTTTGGCCCACAGAATCATGTGAGGTCTTGTTTTTTTGCGAACAAGCTGACGTTTTTATTGGCACCATTTTCGGAAACATATTTTTTTATCACTTTCTATTTTGATTTTTGGGAGTCAGAATGAGCAAAAACCTGCAATTCATGAATTTCTTTTGTGGGGGTTATACCGTTCCGCGTGTGGTAAAATTGATAAGGCAATTTTATTCTTTGAGTCAGTACGATTATAGCGATACCTCTTATTTTTTTATGTTTTGGCACTTTTATATAATAAACTATTTTATAGAAAAAATAATTGTTTTTGCATCAGTTTATTCTGAGAGCTATAACTTTATTTTTCTGCTGATGACGGCTCGTTTTTTTGCTGGACAAGATCACGTTTTCAGTGGTACCACCTTTATTTATATCCGTCTTTTGATTGCGTGATATTCCACTTTTTGTTCGGCGGTATGTTGGTATAGCATTGTTTGTTTCCTTTTTTATGATGTTCACTGAAAGGCTTAACTAGTGGGACAGTTTTATAGGTCGGGTCGGTGCGGACGTGGCAATACCAAATATGTGTACTTTTATTGTTTTTTTTTTTTTTCATTCAAGTATTTAGTTAGTGATAGAATATATATTGATATTATTATTATTTTTTAATATTTTTAGAATTCATTTTTTTTTACTTTCCTTACTTTTTTTTACTTAGTCCCACTACAGGACAATCATTTTTTGCAGGCTGATCGCTTCCATAGCATGCAGATGTAGTATCTGCATGCTATAGAAACTCAGCGCTGCACTGACAGGGAGACTTGCTGATCATGCACTGCGCATAATACTCCATCCATGGTCAAATTGGCCTAGGGCACAAGGACGGAATATTATGTCTAACGTCAGAAAGGAGTTAAGCAAGAGGCACCACTAACCAAACACTATGAAAACCAAGTAGATCTCTAAAGAAGTCAGAGACAAAGTTGTTGAGTAGTACACGTCAGAATTGAGTTATAAAACGGTATCCCAATCTCTGATGATCCCCTTGAGCACCAACAAATCCATTATGATCAAATGGAAAGAACATGGTACCACAACAAACCTTCTAATGGAACCACTAACTAAAATTATCAGCCCGGGCAAGGAGTGCATTAATCAGAGGCAGTAGAGACCAAAAGTAACCCCGAAGGAGCTGCAGAGTTCCCAAGCAGAGAATGGAATATCTGTCTATATGACCAGAATAAACCGTACACTCCATAGAAGTGGCCTTTATGGAATTTTGGGCAGAAAAGTCTTAGTTACTTACCGTTAACTGTATTTTTCTGAGCCCATGACCACACCACGAGAGAGGGGATCCGCCCTTTAGGGACAGGAAACCTACATATATAAAAGGGCGGCACCTCTCCCACGCATCAGTTGGATTACAGAGCCCGAGAGGACCTCCATGGTTATTGGCAGAAATACATACAATACTCTAACACCGAACAATTTCACACACGTGAAAAAAGAAGAAGACAAGCACACCCACACGTGAAGGGAGGGAATCTAAGGGTGCTGTCATGGGCTCCGAAAAATAACGTTACCGGTAAGTGACTAAGACTTTATTTGGTCTCCCATGACAGCACCACAAGAGAATTACAGAGCGATAATAATTGCCTTATGGAGGGACCACAGCCTGCAGCACCCTTATACCAAAAGGTGAGATCAGAGAATGCACCCATATTCAACCCATAATGCTTATAAAAGGAGGAAGAAGACCATGTTTCTGCGTTACATATCTGATCGATTGAGACCTCCGACCCCCCCCCCCCCATGAGGTTGCCATGGCTGAAGTGGAATGCACCCTTAGACACTCCGTTGCTGGCCTGCCACTCGATGTATATGCTAAAGAAATAGCCTTCCTAATCCACGTAGCCAAAGTACTCTTTGTGCGAGATATGAGCACGTTGTGCAGTTGGAAGCCCAAATACTGGATCTAAATGCGCAGCTGGCAACACTGAGATCCATAAACAATATGGAAAGGAGTCTGCTGCTCACTGAGCAGACGCTCAATGGGATAGATGTGGGGGAGGATGGTAGTAAGGAACTGCAGGACAGTGAGGCAGCTAGCTGGGTGACAGAAGGCAGGGTAGAGGTAAGAGTACCAGGGAGACTAGTCCTGATCTGGCACACCCCAATAAGTTTGCCAAGTTGACAGATGAGGGGGGTGTCAGTACAGGGGTAGCACTACAGCAGCAAGGCATGTCCTCTGAAAGCCGGAGGAGTGTCTGCTCCAGTAAGGGGGAAAAAAGGGGAGCAGGGCAAGCCAGACAGGTGCTGGTAGTGGGGGATTCAATTACTAGGGGAACAGATAGGGCAATCTGTCACAAAGACAGGGATCGTCGAACAGTGTGCTGCCTAAATGGCGCTCGAGTTTGACACATCGCTGATTGGGTTGACAGATTACTGGGAGGGGCTGGTGAGGATCCAGTGGTCATGGTGCACATTGGCACAAATGACAAAGTTAGGGGTAGGTGGAAGGGCCTTAAAGATGATTTCAGGGAATTAGGCCACAAGCTTAAAGCAAGGACATCCAAGGTGGTATTCTCTGAAATACTGCCTGTACCACGCCAGAGAGGCAACGGTACAGTGTGCTGCCCACCTGGCGCTCGAGTTCGACACATTGCTGATGGGGTTGACAGATTACTGGGAGGGGTTGATGAGGTCATGGTGCACATTGGCACAAATGACAAAGTTAGAGGTAGGTGTAAGGTCCTTAACCCCTTCATGACCCAGCCTATTTTGACCTTAATGACCTGGCCATTCTTTGCAATTCTGACCAGTGTCCCTTTATGAGGTAATAACTCAGGAACGCTTTAACGGATCCTAGCGATTCTGAGATTGTTTTTTCGTGACATTGGGCTTCATGTTAGTGGTAAATTTAGATCGATAATTTTTGCGTTTATTTGTGAAAAAGAAAATGGAAATTTGGCAAAAAATTAGCAATTTTCAAATTTTGAGTTTTTATTCTGGTAAACCAGAGAGTTATGTGACAAAAAATAGTTAATAAATAACATTTCCCACATGTCTACTTTACATCAGAACAATTTTGGAAACAATTTTTTTTTGTTAGGAAGTTACAAGGGTTAAAAGTTGACCAGCGATTTCTCATGTTTACAAAATTTACAAAACCATTTTTCTCTATCGCTTCATTGGGGTACACAGGAACCATGGGGTGTATGCTGCTGACACTATGCATATAAAAAAAAGGTTGGCTCCTCCTCTGCAGTATACACCCCACCGACTGGCACCAAGCTATTCAGTTTTAGCTTAGTGTCAGTATGAGTTGGACACGGGTCTCTTCGAGGCCCCGGCTTCACTTTGGGCCTAGTTTGCGCCGGCTCCGCCCCCCTTCCCTCTAGCTTCCAGGCGGGCTTTTCTACCACCCGTCCTTCCTCCTAGCGCGGCCTTGGGCTCCGCCCACCACTCAGCTTCACTGTGGGCTGGAGCCGCCGCCGTATTCGTCCTCGGAACCCTGCATTCTTGCTCTGTTCCTCTCAGCAGCGCACGCCTTTCCTGGCTCGGTTCGGATCACTCTCCAGCCGGGTCCTCTGTGAGAAGCCTCTGTTTCATCCCGTGCAGCATACACAACCTCATCACATCTGATCAGCAGCATACAGGACACCGTGAGTAGCTCTGCCCTGCAGAGCTGACACTCTCCTCTGTCTCCTTTTTTTCTGTCCCCAACCTTCTGGCATCAGTTAGTGGGATTGCTCACCATGCCTAAGCACAAGAGAGAGCCTGCTCGCCCCCCACCTTCCTCTTCCTCCTCCACTCTGGTCAGACACTTTGTATGCTCTTCTTGCAATGGCAGACTCCCTTCAGGTCAGTCATCTCCCCTCTGCCAGGCCTGCAGCGACCCAAAGGGACCCACCCAGGAACCCCCTTCTGCCCCGGGCGATTCTGAGACCCCTATCACTGAGTGGGGCTCTTTTCTGTCACAATCTGTGGCGGACCTCACCAGGGTGTCACAGACCCTAGTGTCCGTTTTTGACAGATTGCCCCTTGCAACTCCCGTAGTCGCCAGTGGGTCACAAGACTCTCATCCTGGTCCTTCCAACCCAGGCCGTAAGAGACCTAGACTGGAGCACCGTTCTAGGTCCTTTTCCCGCTCCGCCTCACCAGACGAACTTTCACGGCGCGAGCCTTTTCTAGCACCCTCCTCTCCGGGATAAGGCGAGGCGTATTCGGACGCGCTTTCGAAAGATGAGTCGGACCTGGATTCAGATCAGGCCTCCAGCATGACTGATATGGTGCAGAGCCTAATTGTTGCAGTCAATCAGACCTTAGGCATCAAAGATACCGCTACGGAATTCGCAGATCAGGCGCTTTCGTTCAGACGGTCAAAACCACCTCCCAAGGTCTTTGCCTCGCATACTGAGTTCATGGAGATACTCAAGAGGGAGAGGGAAAATCCAACCAGGCGCTTTCGAAGAGGGAAGCGCCTCGGCATCCTATATCCCTTCCCCCCGGATCTTACCACTAACTGGATGATTTCCCCTACAGTGGACCCACCGGTTTCCAGACTGTCCACCAATACGGTCCTCCCACTTTCTAATGCAGCTTCCCTCAAGGATGCCAACGAAAGAATTATTGAGTCGCTGGCAAAATCAGCTTTTGCAGCGGCCGCCTCTGCTTTATGCCCGACCTTTGCCTCCACTTGGGTCTCAAGGGCCATAGCCAGATGGACCTAACAACTCCGCAAGGGCATCATAGCTGGAGCCCCTCCGAGAGAGCTGGCGGAGCTTGCAGACCAAATTTCCCATGCTGGGCAATATTTGGTATCGGCCTCCCTGGATGCCGCGTCCTGCGCTGCTCAGGCATCCAGCAATTCTGTAGCCATCCGGAGAAACATTTGGCTCAAAGCATGGCAAGCTGATCTTTCTTCAAAGTCGTCGCTCACAGGCCTCCCCTTCCAGGGAGATCGTCTGTTCGGCTCCAGGTTGGAATAGATCATTAAGGAGGCAACGGGAGGCACGAGTTCCCTCCTCCCTTAGTCCAAGCCTCGCAGACCAGTTCAAAGGCGGCAGTTCCGCTCCTTTCGCCGTTTCCCGACGCCTGAGGATTCTTCCGGTCAACGCAGGCCGCAGAATCGCCAGGTCAAGAAGAAGGCTTCCTTCAGGCCCACTCCTTCCTGGCATTCCTATAACTACCAGGGTAGATCCACCAAGGCAAGACCTGGCAGATCTTCCTCGGCTTGACTCGGATCCAGGGCCCAGCGGTTCTCTCAAGCTGGGTGGTCGTGTGAAGGACTAAACTAAGAAAGATCAGGACTGAATGCTCCATTTTGTGCTTGTAACTCCATCTTGTCTTTATGAGATAAATTCTGTTACTAGGCAATAGTTTCTGGCTGGTAAAGAGCCAAATAGTTTTTTCTGATTTTAAGTAGAGTAAAGGTTATGGGCTGTAATAAAACCGGACTGCTCCAGTTTGGACAAGATATGAGACCTTGAGTGGTATCACTGTAGAAATGTTTTGAGAACTGAGTATGATATTGTTCTTTCCTATGTTACGTAGACATGACCATATATGTAGTTTCCTATTTTCTTGTATTCTTATAGGTTAATTATCCTGTAATTCTTATAGGTCAATTTTCTTGCATTTTCATAGGTTAATTGTTGTAGGTGTAGTTTTATACTATTGGTTGAAATACAAACTTACTGAATACTATAAAAGATGATGATATAATACATGGGTTAGAAATCTACTTTGATTCTCCCAAATAGAGACAAGTCTCTGTGTGGTCATTGCCGGCAATACCCTGTGAAATAATTTGGAAGTCACTTGGTCAACCGTGAAGGGTCACTTCAGATCCTCCCTCAACAGTCGTCTCCTGCTGTTCAGAGACCTTTGGCTTGACTTGGTGGAGGATGCATGGGTCAGGGAGGCGGTATCCTCAGGATACAAAATAAGAGTTCACTTCCCGTCCCCGAGATCGGTTCTTCGAATCCCGCCCCCCAAGGGATCCTACTTTGGTCCCGGGTTTCTTTGCAGCCATCGACTCCCTTCTCAGTTCCGGGGTTATCGTCCCCGTTCCAGACCAAGAACGCTTCACAGGTTTTTATTCAAACCTGTTTGTTGTGCCGAAAAAAATCGCCGCGGTTCGGCCCATTCTGGATCTCAAGTTGCTGAACAGGAGAGTCCGCCTGCGACCGCTCCCAGGGTCTTTACAAAGATCATGGCGGCAGTGATGGCCATCTTGAGAATCAGAGGCCTGGTTCTCATTCCATACCTTGACGACATCCTCATCAAGGCTCCGTCCCTCCCTCAGGCCCAGCAAAGCCTGTCCATCGTTCTCGACACCCTGGCTCGGTTCGGGTGGATCGTCAACAGGAAGAAGTCCTGCTTTGTTCCATCCCAGTGCCTGGTCTTCCTGGACATGCTGTTCGACACCCTTCAGGCGAAGGTTTTTCTCCCCAAAGAGAAAACAGCAGTTCTTCAGCAGGGAGTTCGGTCTCTGCAGGGCCTTCAGCTTCCTTCCCTCCGGTCAGCAATGAAGGTGCTGGGCAGAATGGTTGCAGCCTCAGTCAATTCCCTTTGCGCAGTTCCACCTGAGACCTCTTCAGCGGGCTATCCTGTCTCAGTGGGACAGGTCTGTCTTGTCGTTGGATCGCCCGCTTCGTCTCCCTCTCAGAGTCAAGCAGTCTCTCAACTGGTGGCTGTCATCCCCCCTCATCCTCCAGGGCCGGTCCTTCCTCCCAGTCCACTGGCAGGGTATAACAACGGACGCCAGCCTTCTGGGCTGGGGGGCAGTTTTTCGCCACCTGACGGCTCAGGGTCATTGGTCGGCTCAGGAATCCTCTCTACCGATCAACATCCTCGAAATCAGGGCCATCTTTCCCTCCTTCACTGGGAAACGCTTCTCAGGGGCCTGCCGGTCAGAATTCAGACAGACAATGCCACAGCGGTGGCGTACGTCAATCACCAAGGAGGGACCAGAAGTTCCCTGGCGATGGCCGAGGTGTCCAGGATCCTTCATTGTGCGGAGGCGATGGTTCCGGCAATATCCGCTGTGCATATTCCCGGTGTGGACAAATGGGCCGCCGACTTCCTCAGCCGCGAGGGTCTTGCGGCAGGAGAATGGTCCCTACATCAAGAGGTCTTCCATCAGATCTGTCTTCAATGGGGAACTCCGGACATGGACCTCATGGCATCCTGGCTGAACAGGAAGGTTTCACTGGTTCATCTCCAGGTTCCACGACCCTCTCGCGTTGGACGCCGATGCCCTGGCCATTCCCTGGTCGCAATTCACTCTTCCCTACCTGTTCCCGCCCCTTCCTCTTCTTCCCAGACTGCTGAAGATCAAAGAAGGGGTGCCGGTCATTGTGATCGCCCCAGATTGGCCCAGGAGGTCTTGGTGCGCAGACATTGTCAATCTCCTGGTGGACGCTCCCTGGAGACTCCCAGACAGGCCAGATCTTCCGTCACAGGGTTCAATTTGCCACCTGAGTTCTCGGTCGCTCAATTTGACGGCGTGGCTGTTGAGACTGCGGTATTGAGAGCATGCGGGTTCTCCGATCGGGTAATTCGCACCATGATCCAGGCCTGAAAACCGTCGTCCTCTAGGGTCTACCATCGAACCTGGAAGGCCTATTTTCGCTGGTGTGAGTCCAACATCAACCCCCCAATGAAGTTGTCGCTCCCAGCTATCTTGGCTTTTCTCCAAGCGGGACTGGATTCTGGCCTCTCTCTTGGAACTCTTATTAAAGGGCTAGTGTCAGCCCTTTCTATCCTCTTTCAGAAATCCTTGGCATCTCGTCTTCAAGTCAAGACTTTCCTTCAGGGAGTGGTGCATACGGCTCCCCCGTACCGGAATCCTGTGGATCCCTGGGACCTCACTCTCGTTTTGGAGGTTATGAGGTGTGCTCCCTTTGAACCTCTCAGAGAGGTTCCCCTGTCTGTTTTATCCTGGAAAGTGGTCTTTTTCGTGGCAGTCACTTCCATCAGACGAGTTTCAGAATTAGCGGCTCTGTCCTGTCGCCCCCCTTTTCTGGTTCTTCACCAGTATAAGGTAGTGTTGCGGCCTCCGCCTTCCTTTCTTCCCAAGGTGGTATACACTTTTCACATGAATGAAGATATTGTCCTGCCTTCCTTCTGCCCGGCTCCGACTCATTCTCTGGAGCGCTCGTTGAACAGGCTAGACCTGGTCTGGGCAGTGAGGATCTACCTGGATAGGACTGCTTCCTTCAGGAAGTCGGATCTCCTGTTCATTCCAGACGGGGCGCGGAGAGGCCGGCCTCCAAGGCTATGATTGCGCATTGGATTAGGACTGCAATATTGGAGGCTTACCGGGTTAAGAACAGAGTGCCCCCCTGGGATTAAGGCTCACTCCACCCGGGCAGTAGGCGGTTCACCCTACAACTTTGCAAAGCGGCAATCTGGTCTTTCATCCACACGTTTGCCAAATTTTACAAGGTCCACATCTACGCTTCGGCGGACGCCAGCCAAGGCAGAAAGATCTTGCAGGCGGCATTGGGGACTTCGCCGACCTGAATGGAGTCTCCTGCCATTTTTTCCCTCCCTAGGGACTGCTTTGGGACGTCTCATGGTTCCTGTGTCCCCCAATAAAGCGATAGAGAAAACAGGATTTTGGTACTTACCGTAAAATCTGTTTCTCGAGCGTTCATTGGGGGACACAGCACCCTCCCATATGTTTTACAACTCCTGTTCTTTCTTCTGGTTGTTATTATTATGATTGAGTTGTCTGTTTCGTTGTTTGGTTCTGTCATGTTGTTCTACTGCTTTCTCACTAACTGAATAGCTTGGTGCCAGTCGGTGGGGTGTATACTGCAGAGGAGGAGCCAACTTTTTTATATGCATAGTGTCAGCCTCCTAGTGACAGCAGCATACACCCCATGGTTCCTGTGTCCCCAATTAATGCTCCGAGAAAAAAAGATTTTACGGTAAGTACCAAAATCCTGTGTTGTTTTTTTTAGGGACCACCTCACATTCGAAGTCACTTTGAGGGGTCTATATGGCAGAAAATATCCATAAGTGACACCATTCTAAAAACTGCACCCCTCAAGCTACTCAAAACTACATTCAAGAAGATTAACCCTTCAGTTGCTTCACAGGAACTAAAGCAACGTGGAAGGAAAAAATGGACATTATAATTTTTCCAACAAAGATTTTCTTTTAGCATCAATTTATTCATTTTCACATGGGCAACAGGATAAAATGGATCCTAAAATTTGTTCGGCAATTTCTCCTGAGTACACCGATACCTCATATGTGGTAAAAAACCACTGGGTGCACAGCAGGGCTCAGAAGGGAAGGAGCGCCATTTGACTTTTTAAATGGAAAATATGCTGGAATATTTAGCGGTTGCCATGTCGCGTTTGGAGAGCCCCTGTGTGTCTAAACATTGGAGCTCCCCCACAAGTGACCCCATTTTGGAAACTAGACCCCCAAGGAACTTATCTAGATGCATAGGGAGCACTTTGAACCCCCAGGTCCTTCACAAATTGATCCATAAAAAAATACTTTTTTTCACAAAAATTTTCTTTTAGCCTGTTTTTTCATTTTCACATGGGCAACAGGATAAAATGGATCCTAAAATTTGTTGGGCAATTTCTCCTGAGTACACCAATACCTCATATGTGGTCATAAACCACTGTTTGGGCGCACAGCAGGGCCTGGAAGGGAAGGAGCGCCATTTGACTTTTTGAATGGAAAATTAGCTCCAATCATTAGCGGACACCATGTCGCATTTGGAGAGCCCCTGTGTGCCTAAATATTGGAGCTCCCCCACAAGTGACCCCATTTTGGAAACTAGACCCCCCCAAGGAACTTATCTAGATGTGTGGTGAGCACTCTGAACCCCCCAAGTGCTTCACAGAAGTTTATAACGCAGAGCCGTGAAAATAAAAAATCATTTTTTCCTCAAAAATAATTTTTTAGCCCGCAATTTTTTATTTTCACAAGGGTAAAAGGAGAAATTGGACCCCAAAAGTTGTTGTCCAGTTTGTCCCGAGTACGCTGGTACCCCATATGTGGTCGGGCGGTGTACCACTGTTTGGGTACATGTCGGGGCTCAGAAGGGAAGTAGTGACGTTTTGAAATGCCGACTTTGATGGAATGGTCTGCGGGCGTCATGTTACGTTTGCAGAGCCCCTGATGTGCCTAAACAGTAAAAAAAAAAACAAGTGACCCCATTTTGGAAACTAGACCCCCCCAAGGAACTTATCTAGATGTGTGGTGAGCACTTTGAACCCCCAAGTGCTTCACAGAAGTTTACATCGCAGAGCCATGAAAATAAAAAATCTTTTTTCCCCAAAAATAATTTTTTCTTTTCCCAAGGGTAACAGGAAAAATTGCACAACTTTGGGGGTCTTTTCTCTTAAGTACACTGATACCCCATATGTTGGGGTAAACCAGTTTGTGCACACGTCGGGGCTTGGAAGGGAGGGATCACCGTTTGACTTTTTGAACGCAAAATTGGCTGGAATGATATGCCTAAACAGTGGAAACCCCTCAATTCTAACTCCAACCCTAACCCCAACACACCCCTAACCCTAATGCCAACCATAACCTTAACCACAAGCCTAACCCTAATCCCAACCCTAACCCCAACACACCCCTAACCCTAATTGTAACCCTAAGCATAACCCTAACGGAAAGATAAAAATATATTTTCTTTATTTTATTATTTGTCCCTACCTATGGGGGTTGATAAATGGGGGGGGTATTTACTATTTTTTTTATTTTGATCACTGTGATAGACCCTATCACAGTGATCAAAATGTCCCTGAATGAATGAATCTGCCGGCCGATTCGGCGGGCGCACTGCGCATGCGCCTGCCATTTTGGAAGATGGCGGCGCCCATGATCTATGATGGAGGGACATCGGGACTCGGATCGGTACTGTCGAGAGAGGGGGGATCGGAAGGCAGGAGAAAGCGGAGGGGAGGGGGAGCAGATGCTCACTGTGGCGTCAATCGGTGTGTGGGGGGAGGTGTCATATTACTGTCTCCAGCCATGGCCGATGGTATTTCAGCACCGGACATGGCTGGATTGTAATATTCCACCAAGTTTCATTGGTGAAATATTACAATCGCTCTGATTGGCTGTTGACATGAAACAGCCAATCAGAGCGATCGTAGCCACAGGGGGAGGGCAAAGCCACCTCCCCTGGGGTGAAGCACAACTCCTCACCCCGACCCACAGGAACGCGATTTATACCATGACGCTTATGTAGGCATCACAGGTCGGGAAGGCACAGGTTTTCATGATGCCTACGTAGGTGTCATAGGTCGGGAAGGGGTTAAAGATGATATCAGGGAATTAGGCAACAAGCTTAAAGCAAGGACCTCCAAGGTGGTATTCTCTGAAATACTGCCTGTACCACGCCAGAAAGGCAACGGTACAATGTGCTGCCTACCTGGCGCTCGAGTTTCGACACATTGCTGATCGGGTTGACAGATTACTGGGAGGGGTTGATGAGGATCCAGCGGTCATGGTAAACATTGGCACAAAAGACAAAGTTAGAGGTAGGTGGAAGGTCCTTAAAGATGATTTCAGGGAATTAGGCCACAAGCTTAAAGCAAGGACCTCCAAGGTGGTATTCTCTGAAATACTGCCTGTGCCACGCCAGAGAGGCAACGGAGATTGGGGAGATAAATAAGTGGCTCAGGAATTGGTGTAGGAAGGACGGGTTTGGGTTCCTGGAGAACTGGCTGAATTCTCAGTTGGCTACAGGTTCTACGCTAGGGACGGGCTGCACCTTAATGGGGAGGGTGCAGCTGTGCTGGGGTAGAAAATGGCTAGAAGGTTGGAGAACTGGTTAAACTAGGGATTGGGGGAGTGTATTCATTTTATAGGAGGGGAAGATAGTGCAGATAGTGACCTGGGCACAAATTAAGAAACTGGGTGGGGTTAGAACAGTTAAAATTTTAGGGAAGAATAGAGGTAATGAGAGATACATAAAATTCATGTATACTAATGCCAGACGCCTCACCAACAAAATGAAGGAATTAGAATTAACTTTGTTGGAACATAATTATGACATGGTGGGGATATCTGAGACCTGGCTGGACGAGAGCCATGACTGGGCTGTTAATTTACAGAGCTATAGTCTGTTGAGAAATGACCGTACAAATAAGTGAGGGGGGTGTGTGTTTATATGTAAAATCATCCTTAAAACCCATCCTGCATGATAATATATGTGAGTCTAATGAAAATGTAGAGTTCCTCTGGGTGGAGATAAGGGGAGGGTGAAAAATAAATTATTGATAGGGGTTTGTTATAAGTCTCCAAAAATAATGGAAGCAACGGAGAGTATCCTCGTAAAGCAAATATATGAAGCAGCGACTCAAGGAGAAGTCATAATTATGGGGGACTTCAACTACCCTAAAATACATTGGGGAACAGAAACCTGCAATTCCAGCAAAGGTAATTGGTTTTTGACAACTATGAGAGATAATTACCTTTCACAACTGGTTCAGGACCCAACAAGAGGGGGGGCACTGCTAGACCTAATATTAACCAACAGGTCAGACCACATATCAAATATAAGGGTTGGGGGGTCACTTGGGTAATGATCACAAAATAATAAGTTTTCATGTATCCTTTAATAAGATGTGTAGTAGAGGGGTTACAAGGACACTAAACTTCAGGAAGGCAAATTTCCAACGGATGAGAGATGATCTTAGTGCAATAAACTGGGACGATATCCTGAGACATAAAAATACACAAAGAAAATGGGAGACGTTTATTAGAATCCTGAATAGGACCTGTGCACAGTATATACCCTATGGGAATAAACATGCTAGAAATAGGAGGAAACCACTATGGCTAAATAGAGCTGTAAGGGGCGCAATAAGTGACAAAAAGAAAGCGTTTAAAGAATTAAAGCAAGTATGTAGTGATGAGGCATTAAATAAATACAGTAAATTAAATAAATTCTGTAAAATGCAAATCAAGACAGCAAAGATTGAGACAGAGAGACTCATTGCCAGAGAGTGTAAAGATAATCCCAAAATATTCTTTAACTACATGAATAGTAAGAAACTAAAAAATGATAGCGTTGGCCCACTTAAAAATAGTCTGGGTGAAATTTAGGATGAAAAAGCCAATATGCTTAATGAATTTTTTTTCAACAGTATTTACACAGGAAAATCCCATGACAGACAACATGATCAGTGATAACAAAAATTCTCCATTAAATGTCACCTGCTTAACTCAGCAGGAAGTACGGTGGCGTCTAAAAATCACTAAAGTTGGCAAATACCCAGGCCCGGATGGCATACACCCCCGAGTACTGCAGGAATTAAGTACAGTCATAGATAGACCATTATTTTTAAGCTTTAAAGATTCCATAACGGGGTCTGTACCACAGGACTGGCGTATAGCAAATGTGGTGCCAATATTCAAAAAGGGGCAAAAGCTGAACTTGGAAATTATAGGCCAGTAAGCTTAACCTCTACTGTAGGTAAAATTTTGGAGGGTTTTCTAAGAGATGCTTTACTGGAGTATCTGAAGAGCAACCTCATGACCCAATATCAGCATGGGTTTACGAGGGACCGTTCTTGTCAGACTAATCTGATAAGCTTTTATGAAGAGGCAAGTTCCGGACTGGACCAAGGGAACGCAGTGGATGTGGTGTATATGGACTTTTCAAAAGCTTTTGATACGGTGCCACACAAAAGGTTGATACATGAAATGAGAACAATGGGGACAGGGGAAAATATGTGCAAGTGGGTTAAGAGCTGGCTCAGGGATAGGGAACAAAGGGTAGTTATTAATGGAGCACACTCGGACTGGGTTGTGGTTAACGGTGTGTTGTACAGCAGAGGTCGGTGTTGGGCCTGCTTTTTAACATATTAATGACCTTGTAGGGGGCATACAGAGTTGTATTTCAATATTTACAGATGACACTAAACTCTGCAGGGTAATTAATACAGAAGAGGACAATTTAATATTACAGGAAGATTTATGTAAACTAGAATCTTGGGCTGATAAATGGAAAATGAGCTTTAATGTGGATAAATGTAAGGTCATGCACTTGGGCAGAAGAAATTAGATGTATAATTATGTGCTTAATTGGAAAACACTGGGCAAAACTGTCACTGAAAAAGACCTGGGTGTATGGGTGGACGACAAACTCACATTTAGTGGCCAGTGTCAGACAGCTGCTACAAAGGCAAATAAAATAATGGGATGCATTAACCCCTCTCTGACATTAGACGTACTATCCCGTCCATAAAACCCGTGCCATTCTGACCATGGACGGGATAGTACGTCATAGGCGATCAGCTGCGCTCCTGAGGGGAGCGCAGCTAATCGCCGCCGGGTGTCAGCTGATTATCACAGCTGACACCCGTGACTGTGTGTCAGGAGCGGTCACGGACCGCTCCCGGCACATTAACCCCTAGCACACCGCGATCAAACATGATCGCGGTGTACTGGGGGCACAGGGGAGGATCGCGCAGGGTGGGGGCTCCCTGCGCGCCCCCCTGAGACCCTCAGACCAGCGCGATGTGATCGCGCTGTTCTGAGGGCTTCCTCCCTCCCAGGACCCGGATCCAAGATGGCGCCGGGGTCCTGGAGGGAGGCGGCTTCCTCAGTGCCTGCTGAGAGCAGGCACTGAGAAGCCTGCTGCACTGCCTGAGCGATCGCTGGTGTGACAGAGTGCTGTGCACACTGTCACACCAGCGATCTGCTCAAATACAGTGATGTCCCACCCTGGGACAAAGTAAAAAAGTTAAAAAAAATAAACATGTTATAAAAAAAAATCCAAAAAAAAAAAAAAAAATATTCCCCAATAAATTCATTTCTTCCTGTAAATAAAAAAAACAAAACAATAAAAGTACTCATATTTGGTATCGCCGCGTCCGTAACGACCCCCCCTATAAAACTGTCCCACTAGTTAACCCCTTTAGTGAACCCCTTAAAAAAAAAAAAAAAAAAAAGCAAAAAATCAATGCTTTATCATCATACCGCCGAACAAAAAGTGGAATAACGCGCGATCAAAAAGACCGATATAAATAAACATGGTACCGCTGAAAACGTCATCTTGTCCCGCAAAAAACGAGCCGCCATACAGCATCATCAGCGAAAAAATAAAAAAAGTTATAGCTCGCAGAATAAAGCGATGCAAAAATAATTATTTTTTATATAAAATTGTTTTTATTCTATAAAAGCGCCAAAACATAAAAAAATGATATAAATGAGGTATCGCCATAATCGTACTGACCCGAAGAATAAAACTGCTTTATCAATTTTACCACACGCGGAACAATAAAAACGCCTCCCCCAAAAGAAATTCATGAATTGCTGTTTTTTTTCATTCTAACCTCCCAAAAATCGAAATAAAAATCGATCAAAAAATGTCACCTGCTCAAAAATGGTACAAATAAAAACGTCAACTCGTACCGCAAAAAATAAGACCTCACATGACTCTGTGGGCCAAAATATGCAAAAATTTTAGCTCTCAAAATGTGGCGATGCAAAAAACTATTTTTGCAATAAAAAGCGTCTTTTAGCGTGACAGCTGCCAATCATAAAAACCCGCTATAAATAGTAAATCAAACCCCCTTTATCACCCCCTTAGTTAGGGAAAAATAATAAAATTAAAAAAATGTATTTATTTCCATTTTCCCATTAGGGTTAGGGTTGCGGCTAAAGTTAGGGTTAGGGTTGGCGCTAAAGTTAGGATTAGGGTTAGGGTTGGGATTAGAGGTGTGTTAGAGTTAGGTTTGTGGTTAGGGTTGGGACTAGGGTTAGGGGTGTGTTGGGGTTAGGGTTGGAGTTAGAATTGGGGGGTTTCCGCTGTTTAGGCACATCAGGGGCTCTCCAAATGTGACATGGCGTCTGATCTCAATTCCAGCCAATTCTGCGTTGAAAAAGTCAAACGGTGCTCCTTCACTTCTGAGCTCTGCCATGCGTCCAAACAGTAGTTTATCCCCACATATGGGGTATCAGCGTACTCTGGAACCCAAGAGTTATTGTGCAATTTGTCCTATTTCTTCTGTTACCCTTGGGAAAATAAAAAACTGGGGGCGAAAATATCATTTTTGTACAAAAAAAATTATTTTTTTGTTTTTACGGCTGTACATTATAAACTTCTGTGAAGCACTTGGGGCTTCATAGCGCTCACCACACATCTAGATAAGTTCCTTGTGGGGTCTATTTTCCAAAATGGGGTCACTTGTTGGGGATTTCCACTGTTTAGGCGCATCAGGGGCTCTCCAAATGCGACATGACGCCCCCAGACCATTCCATCAAAGTCTGCAATCCAAAACGTCACTACTTCCATTCCGAGCCCCAACGTGTACCCATACAGTAGTTTTCTCCCACATATTGGGTATCAGCGTACTCAGGACAAATTGGGCAACAACTTTTGGGGTCCAATTTCTCCTGTTACCCTTGTAAAAATAAAATATTGGGGCGAAAAAATCATGTTTGCAAAAAAAAAAAAAAAAGATTTTTTATTTTTACGGCTGTGCGTTATAAACTTCTGTGAAGCACTTCGGGGGTCAAAGTGCTCACCACACATCTAGATAAGTTCCTTGTGGGGTCTATTTTCCAAAATGGGGTCACTTGTGGGGGGTTTCCACTGTTTAGGCGCATCAGGGGCTCTCCAAATGCGACATGACGCACCCAGACCATTCCATCAAAGTCTGCAATCCAAAACGTCACTACTTCCCTTCCGAGCCCTGACGTGCGCCCATACAGTAGTTTTCTCCCACATATTGGGTATCAGCGTACTCAGGACAAATTGGACAACAACTTTTGGGGTCCAATTTCTCCTGTTACCCTTGTGAAAATAAAATATTGGGGGCGAAAAAATCATTTTTGTAAAAAAAAAAGGATTATTTTTACGGCTGTGCGTTATAAACTTCTGTGAAGCACTTTGGGGTTCAAAGTGCTCACCACACATCTAGATAAGTTCCTTGTGGGGTCTATTTTCCAAAATGGGGTCACTTTGTGGGGGTTTCCACTGTTTAGGCGCATCAGGGGCTCTCCAAATGCGACATGACGCACCCAGACCATTCCATCAAAGTCTGCAATCCAAAACGTCACTACTTCCCTTCCGAGCCCTGACGTGCACCCATACAGTAGTTTTCTCCCACATATTGGGTATCAGCGTACTCAGGACAAATTGGACAACAACTTTGGGGCTCCAATTTCTTCTGTTACCCTTGTGAAAATAAAATATTGGGGGCGAAAAAATCATTTTTGTAAAAAAAAAAAAAAGATTTTTTATTTTACGGCTGTACGTTATAAACTTTAGTGAAACACCTGGGGGTTCAAAGTTCTCACCACACATCTAGATAAGTTCCTTGAGGGGTCTAGTTTCCAAAATGGTGTCATTTATGGGGGTTTCCACTGTTTAGGCAGATCAGGAGCTCTCCAAACACGACATGGCGTCCAGCCAATTCTGCGTTGAAAAAGTCAGACGGCGCTCCTTCCCTTCCAAACTCTGCCATGCACCCAAACAGTGGTTTACCCCCACATATGGGGTATCAGCGCACTCAGGACAAATTGCACAATAACTTTTGGAGTCTTGTTACCCTTGGAAAAATAAAAATTGGGGTGAAAAGATCATTTTTGTGGAAAAAATATGAATTTTAAATTTTACGGCTCTACGTTATAAACTTGTGTGAAGCACTTGGGGTTCAAATTGCTCATCAAAAATCTAGATAAGTTCCTTAGGGGGTCTAGTTTCCCAAATGGGGTCATTTGTGGGGGGTTTCCACTGTTTAGGCACATCAGGGGCTCTCCAAATGCAACATGGCATCCAAACTCAATTCCAGCCAATTTTGGTTGGAAAAAGTCAAATGGTGCTCCTTCCATTCCGAGCTCTGCCGTGCGCCCAAACAGTGGTTCCCCCCCACATATGGGGTATCAGCGTACTCAGGACAAATTGTACAACTTATGTGGTCCAATTTCTCCTGTTACCCTTGGGAAAATAAAAAATTAGTGACTAAAAGATAATTTTTGTGGGAAAAAAATAGGATTTTTTATTTTCATGCCCGGGCATTATAAACTTGTGTGAAGCACTTGGGGGTTCAAAGTGCTCACCAAAGATCTAGATAAGTTCCTTAGGGGGTCTAGTTTCCAAAATGGGTCACTTGTGGGGGGTTTCCACTGTTTAGGCTCATCTGGGGCACTGCAAACGGAACATGACCCCCATTAACGTCTGCATTCCAAAACGTTACTACTTCCTTTCCAAGCCCTGCCGTGCGCCCAAACAGTTTCCCCCCCCCCCACATATGGGGTATCAGCGTACTCAGGACAAATTGGACAACAACTTTTGGGGTCCAATTTCCTTGGGAAAATTCAAAAATTTGGGACTAAAAAATCATTTTTGTGGAAAATTGATTTTTTTTTTTTTTCACACCCAGGCTTTATAAACTTTTGTGAAACACTTGAGGGTTCAAAGTGCTCACAACAGATCTAGATAAGTACCTTAGGGGGTCTAGTTTCCAAAATGGTGTCACTTTGGGGGGTTTCCACTGTTTAGGCGCATCAGGGGCTCTCCAAACGCGACATGGCATCCAATCTAAATTCCAGCCAATTTTAGTTTGAAAAAGTCAAACGTCGCTCCTTCCCTTACGAGCTCTGCCGTGTACCCAAACAGTGGTTTTCCCCCACATATGGGGTATTGGCGTACTCAGGAGAAATTGCATAACAACCTTATCTGTCCATTTTCTCCTTTTACCCTTGTGAAAATAAAAAAAAGTTTGTAAAAGATCATTTTTGTGGCTAAAAAGTAAAATATTCATTTTTTCCTTCCACGTTGCTTTAGTTACTGTGAAGCACCTGAAGGGTTAATAAACTTCTTGAATGTGGTTTTGAGTACCTTGAGGGGTGCAGTTTTTAGAATGGTGTCACTTTTGGGTATTTTCTGCCATATAGACCCCTCAAAGTGACTTCAAATGTGAGGTGGTCCCTAAAAAAAATGGCTTTGTAAATTTTGCTGTAAAAATGAGAAATCGCTGGTCAACTTTTAACCCTTATAATTTCCTAACAAAAAAAAATTTTGGTTCCAAAATTGTGCTGATGTAAAGTAGACATGTGGGAAATGTTATTTCTTAACTATTTTGTGTGATATATTTCTCTGTTTTAAGGGAATAAAAATTCAAAGTTTGAAAATTGCAAAATTTTAAAAATTTTCGCCATATTTGCGTTTTTTCAAAAATAAACGCAAGTTATATCGAAGAAATTTTACCACTAACATGAAGTACAATATGTCACGAGAAAACAGTCTCAGAATCGCGAAGATCCGTTGAAGCGTTCCAGAGTTATAACCTCATAAAGAGACAGTGGTCAGAATTGTAAAAATTGGCCCGGTCATTAACGTGCAAACCACCCTTGGGGTGAAGGGGTTAAAAGAGGCATAGATGCTCATGAGGAGAACTGTTTCTTCAGTAGTCTCGAAAGCTTGCAATTTGTTACCATCTTTTCAGTTAGCCATTAAAAGGTATCAACCACTGAGGACTCTCAAGTCTAAGGCTAAGTTCACACGTTGCGGAATTGCCGCGAAATTTCCGCGGCAATCCCGCACTTCTCCCGCAGGAAATACGCACGTTTTTTGTGTGCTGATTCCCGCCAGAATAATAGCGTTTTGCAAGCGTAATTAGCTTGCAGAATGCTAGCGTTTTCCTAGCGATCTGTAGCATCGCTTGGAAAACTGATTGACAGGTTGGTCACACGAGTCAAACATAGTGTTTGACATGTGTGACCAACTTTTTACTATGATGCCGCCTATGTCGCATCAATAGTAAAAAGATCTAATGTAAAAATAATAAATATGATTATCTCACCTTCCGGCGGCCCCGCAGCTTCCCGCCTTCAGCGACGCTCCCGGCAACTCCGGTCCCAAGATGCTTTGCGGCAAATCACACCGATGACGTAGCATCTCGCGAGACCGCTATGCCATCTGGGTGATTCTCGCAAAGGACTCTTGGGACGAAGTTGCCGGGAGCGTCGCTGAAGGCGGGAAGGCTGCGGGGCCGCGGGAAGGCTGCGGGGGCCGCCGGAAGGTGAGAATATCATTATTTTTTATTTTAATTATTGTTTTACCAGGGATATGGTACCCAGGGCCTGGAGGAGAGTCTCCTCTCCTCCAGACCCTGGGTACCACCGCACATGAACCGCTTACATTCCGCAAAATTAATGAACATGTTGCTATTTTTTCCGCAAAGCGTTTTTTTTCGCGGAAAAAAACGCAACATGTGGCCAAAACATGCGGAATCAATTAACATGTATAGGATGCTTAATGCTTGCGTTTTTATCGCGTTTTTACCGCGGAAAACCGCGGAAAAAACCGCGAAAAAAACGCAATTATTCCTGATCGTGTGCACTTAGCCTAAATATTTTTCATGAGGAGAACATAATTTTACCCCTATACAAGTCACTAGTGCGACCACACTTAGAATAATGTGTACAGTTCTGGTCTCTGGTGTATAAGAAAGACGTAGCTGAACTAGAGCGGGTGCAGAGAAGAGCGATCAAGGTTATTAGAGCACTGGGGGGTCTGCAATACCAAGACAGGTTATTACTCTTGGGGTTAGTTTGGAAAAACGAAGGCTTAGGGGTGATCTTATTATAATGTATAAATATTTGAGGGGACAGTACAAAGACCTTTCTAATGATCTTTTACTCTTAGACCTGAGATGGGGGCAAGTGGGCATCTTCTACGTCTGGAGGAAAGTAGGTTTAATCATAATCAGACGTAATTCTTTACTGTAAGAGCAGTGAGATTATGAAACTCTCTGCCGTATTATGTTGTAATGAGTGATTCACTACTAAAATTTAAGAAGGGACTGGATGCCGTTCTTGAAAAGTATAATGTTACAGTGCCTTGCGAAAGTATTCTGCCCCTGGAACTTTTCAACCTTTTCCCACATATCATGCTTCAAACATAAAGATACCAAATGTAAATTTTTGTTGAAGAATCAACAACAAGTGGGACATAATTGTGAAGTTGAGCGATATTTATTGGTTATTTTAATTTTTTGTGGAGATACAAAAACTGAAAAGTGGGGCGTGCAATATTATTCGGCCCCTTTAACGTAATACTTTGTTGTGCCACCTTTTGCTGCGATTACAGCATGGTATGTCTGTATCAGTTTTGTACAGCGAGACTGAAATTCTTGCCCATTCTTCCTTGGCAAACATATCTAGCTCAGTGAGGTTGGATGGAGATCGTTTGTGAACAGCAGTTTTCAGCTCTTTCCACAGATTCTCGATTGGATACAGGTCTGGACTTTGACTTGGCCATTCTAACACCTGGATACATTTATTTGTGAACCATTCCATTGTAGATTTTGCTTTATGTTTGGGATCATTGTCTTGTTGGAAGACAAATCTCTGTCCCAGCCTCGGGTCTTTTGGAGATTCCAACAGGTTTTCTTCAAGAATGGTCCTGTATTTGGCTCCATCCATCTTCCCATCAATTTTAACCATCTTCCCTGTCCCTGCTGAAGAAAAGCAGGCCCAAACCATGATGCTGCCACCACCAAGTTTGACAGTGGAGATGGTGTGTACAGGGTGATGAGCTGTGTTGCATTTACACCAAACATATCGTTTGGCATTGTTGCCAAAAAGTTCGATTTTGGTTTCATCTGACCAGAGCACCTTCTTCCACATGTTTGGTGTGTCTCGCAGGTGGCTTGTTACAAACTTAATGACACTTTTTATGGATATCTTTGAGAAATGGCTTTCTTCTTGCCACTCTTCCATAAAGGCCAGATGTGTGCAGTGTACGACTGATTGTTGTCCTATGGACAGACTGTCCCACCTCAGCTGTAGATCTCTGCAGTTCATCCAGAGTGATCATGGGCCTCTTGGCTGCTTCTCTGTTCAGTCTTCTCCTTGTTTGAGATGAAAGTTCAGAGGGACAGCCGGGTCTTGGTAGATTTGCAGTGGTATGATACTCCTTCCATTTCACTATGATCGCTTGCACAGTGCTCCTTGGGATGTTTAAAGTTTTGGAAATCATTTTGTATCCAAATCCGGCTTTAAATTTCTCCACAACAGTATCACGGACCTGCCTGTTGTGTTCCTTGGTCTTCATGATGCTCTCTGTGCTTCAAACAGAACCCTGAGACTATCACAGATCAGGTGCATTTATACGCAGACTTGATTACACACAGGTGGATTATATTTATCATCAGTAGTCATTTAGGACAACATTGGATCATTCAGAGATCCACAATGAACTTCTGTAGTGAGTTTGCTGCACTGAAAGTAAAAGGGACCAAATAATATTGCACGCCCCACTTTTCAGTTTTGTATTTCCACAAAAATTTAAAATAACCAATAAATTTCGTTCAACTTCACAATTGTGTCCCACTTGTTGTTGATTCTTCACCAAAAATTTACATATGGTATCTTTATGTTTGAAGCAGGATATGTGGGAAAAGGTTGAAAAGTTCCAGGGGGCCAAATAATTTTGCAAGGCACTGTATATATACTAGATTCCTTGATAAGGCGTTGATCTAGGGAACTAGTCCGATTGCCGTATGTGGAGTCGGGAAGGAATTTTTTTCCCCAATGTGAAGCTTAGATCAACATGTTAGGCTATGGGTTGAACTAGATGGACTTAAAGTCTCCCTTTAACCTTAAATACTATGTTACACGAAGACCCTTCCTGGTGCCCTAGAAGGAAACAAACAAGGCATTTTCCTTCTTTCAAGGATTAGTGACCAACAGATACCCTAGCAGGCACCTCCTAAAGTCTAGAGTATGTAGCTTCCTTTCTTTCTGGTTAGTAGGATTGGGGAAGAAAGAAGGGAGAACTATCTCCTGCGACCTGTGGAATCTGAAGGCTATGTTAGGCAAGTAAGCTGGATCCTGCCTAAGCACCACCCTGTTATTCAGGAACTGTGTATGTGGAGGGAGTCTAGAAAGAACCTGGATCACTCACCCTCCGCACTGTTAATGTGACCAAGAAGGCTAAGGGAGAGCACTTTCAACGAAGCTGAGATAATGGTCTCAAACGGGGCCTCAGTCATAGCTGTGAGAACCAAGTTCAAGTCCCACGGCATAATCCTCGACGCTTTAATAAATCTGGCCACCCAGTAATTACCTGCAATGTCACAGCTAAATAAAGCCCCCAGCACTGACACTTGAACCTTAAGGGTACTTGTGGAAAGACATCTCCAGACCCTTTTGAAGGAACTCCATAATTTGACCTATTGGCACCCCCTTCCAGGCTCTAAAGGCTCTAAATTCTGAGGTAGCTAGAAATTTCCTAAAGGCCCTGGCGTAGATCCTGATCATAATTACAGTACCTTCCTACTCTTTAGGAGAGTGGCTATCAAATTTGGGGAAAATCCTTTATCCCTCAGTAATGACCTTTCAAATACTACGCCGTCAGGTGAAGCCCCGCCACTCGTGGATGGTAGACTGGACATTGGGAGAGGAGATCCGGATGTTCTGGTAGCACCCATGGAACGGAGATCAACATGGTCCTTAGCCATGAGAAACACACCCTCCTGGGCCAAAAAGGGGCAATTACTATAATCCTTGCCAGGCCTCCCTGATCTTCTTCACCACTAGAGGCAAAAGGGTTAAGAGGGGAAAGGCATAACTCAGGTTGAAGTCCCACTTTATCAAGAAGGCATCTACCTCCACAGATTTCTCTCTGGGGTCGAGAAAACAGAACTGCTTCACTTTTTCTGTTCTTCTTGGTGGCAAAGAGGTCTACGTCCGGCTGACCCCACATCCGCACAATTTGGCTGAAGATGGCACTTTTCAGCGTCCATTCTCCCTGCCTTAGTAGGTTGCGGCTTAAAAAGTCTGCCCTGATGTTGTCCTTTCCTCTTATGTGCAGCGCTGTCAAAGATAGAACAGCTGTTTCAAATAGCAGAGAAGCATTTTCTATCATTTCCATTAGGGGTCTGGATTGAGTTCCACCCTGGTGGTTGATGTAGGCAACGGCAACCTGATTGTCAGAGGGGATCCTTACATGATGACCCTGCAGGTATATAAGGAGCACCTTAACTGCCAGTTCTACTGCCGTTAGCTCCTTCAGGTTAGATGAACTCTCTAACTGTTGCTTCCCATAGGCCCTGGACTACGACCTCCCCCATATGTGCCCCCCCCAACCAGTAGTGTCCGTGATCACCCGGGTTATGTGATTTTCCTAGGGAACTCCCCTGCACAGGTTATCCCGGTCTAACCACCACCTCAGGGAACATATAGAAGCAGGGGACAAGGTCAGCAGTCCCTGCAGGTACGCCCCAAGGGCCCTATCATTATCTAACATGTCCCATTGTAAGGTTCTTGTATGAAACTGCGCCCACTGGACCGCTGGGATGCAGGAGGTTAGCGAACCCAACAGGGACATAGCACGCCCAAGGGACATAGTGGGATGGTTTGCTGCTCTTAATACTTGGTGTCGAAGGTAAATCAATTCATCAGGCGGCAGATGACACTCCTGCCTCTCTGAGTCCAGAATGAGCCCCAGAAACTGCTGCACCTATAAGGGTTGTAGCCGAGATTTTTTTAATGTTCAGTAGCCACCCCAAGTGTTCCAGAGTGGACATCCTCTCTGCCTGAACTAAGCAATGATCTGCTGACCTGCCTACAATAAGAAAGTCGTCTAGGTAGGGAATAATCAGCACGTTGGTTTCACGCAGGTGGGCCATGACCTCGGCAACTACCTTTGTAAAAACGTGAGGGGCCACGGCAAGACCAAAGGGGAGAGCTCTAAATTGAAAATGCCTAACCGCGTCCCCCAAGACTACCGCCACCCTGAGGAACCGCTGATTTGCGTGAATAGGCATGTGGTAGAATGCATCTTTTAGATCCAACACCGCCATAAAAGTTTTCAAAAATTAGTTTTATTGCTGAGCAAATAGATTCCATCTTCAAGGGGGCAATACCAAAGAACCCATTTAGAGCACTAAGATTAATGATAGTCCTGAAGGAGCCATCCGATTTCCGAATCAGAAAGGGGGGGGGGGGGGTGGGGGGAGTAGAATTCTCCGCCCCTCTCCGGCCCAGAAACCTCCGCCAGGACCTCCTTATGCCATAAATCTAGGACCTCAGCCTCTAGGGCGGCCTGTTCTGAGGGGGATGTCCGGGAAGGGGTTATCATGGATTTGTCCCGCAGGATAGAAAAATCCAATCTCAGCCCTGATGAGATCAAGCTACGCACCCAGTCACTATTGGTAATCCGTGACCAGGCTGGGTAGAAGGCAGTGTACCCCCCTAAGGGGGCTGCCAATCATTGGTGGGGTTCTTACGCTCTCGTGATGAGTCTCCAAACATGAACCTCGTAACGCTTTTCTTCCGCTCATCCCACTTGGCTCGGTCCCTGGACGGCTTCCTACGACTGAACCTTCTCCTACTGAAGGGTCACCGGTAGGAATGGGTTGACAAGCTGGGGAATTTCTTTTTATCGTCCCCTGCCTTCTACAGAAGCTCATCCAGGACCGATCCAAAGAGGTACTCCCCTTCAAATGGAATAGAACAAAGTCTGGATCTGGCCTGAATATGCCCCGGCCAGCACTTTAGCCATAATGCTCTCCGAGCTGCGTTAGAAAGGCCCGCTGCTCTAGCTGCCATCCTGACTGAATCCACCGAGGCATCAGACAAAACGCTGCAGCACCCTGAATCACCGGTAAGGTGCTTAGAATAGTCTCACGCGAGGCTCCCCCTTTCAACTGAGTCTCTAGTTGGTCCAGCCAGACCATCATTGATCTGGCCGTACATGTGGATGCCACTACTGGTCTCAGGGATCTTGACATCTCCCATTCCCCATTAAGTAACGTGTCTGCCTTCTTATCTAGAGGGTCTTTTAGGGTCCCCAGATCCTCAAAGGGCAATGAGGATTTTTTGATGCCTTAGCCACTGCTGCATCAAGCTTTGGGGCTTTATCCCAGGTGTTGGCTACAGGATCCTCAATGAGGTATTTTCTCCTAAATGCCGGAGGAAGGGAGCCCCTCTTCTCCAGCCTCTTCCACTCCCGGTGCACCAGAGCCTGGATATTTTCATTCAAGGGAAAGGACCTGCGTTTCCTTTGATCAAGCCCCCTGTGAGATATGGGAAAATTATATTTAATTGATATAATTTTGGTATCTGATGGAATTCCCTATCAGATACAGTTTGGCCCAAAAATACTTGCTCCAAACTCAGCCCCCACCTTTGGCATTCCCCCAGGCCGAAAGGGGAAGCCAAATACACATCAAACAATGGGACCTCATTATCCAGGGAAGGCACTTCCTTGGACAGGGCAGACCAATGTTTTTTTTTTTTAATTAGCTCAAGCAAATAGGCCTTTGAAACTCTCCAGGGGGAACCAGAAGGCATAGACCCTGTGTCCCCCAACACCAAGTCCAGCAATTATCACAGGGGTGTGAACTCTTGTTCAGTTACCAGCCAAGTGGCTTCCTTTGTTGGATTCAGGCTGACACGCAGAGATATTGGCACCGCAGACTCAAGGCTCAACAGCATAAGGCTCTGAGATATTGAATCTAGAAAATGACCTATAATAAAAGAAATCAGACAAGAGATATATGACCCGGCGATGAAGAATCCGCTGCACCCTCAGAGGTCTTGTTTGTATAAAACTTTCATTTTATTGAAATCGTTAAAAAATGTATAAAAGCAGAGTTACATGCAGCCAGCTCAAACCAGCGGACATCTAGAGCGACATGTTTCGGTCATGGTCATATACATTTTTTATACAAACAAGACCTCTGATGGTACAGCGGATTCTTCAAGCTGCGACCCTGGCTGACGGACGGATTCCTGGAGTGAGATGAATGATGGTGACCTTACTAAAATATTTTTTCATAATAAAAGAATGCAATATCTCTGAACCTAGCCGAGCACAATCGGAATCTGCATTCCTTTCCCCATAGGCCCATACCATGCAGCCACCTCTAGCACCCTGCGTTATTGAGTTATAGAGCATGGCTACCAGGAATTAAATATGGAAGGCATATTTGATCTTACTGCACAGATAAAATCCAACAGAACTGAGTGGCACTACCGCCATCCCATTTACTTCTTTGGGCGGAAAGTTATGGGCATCCACGGTTCTGGCCGGAAAACCATGCTCTCAGATATGGGAGGAGAGAGGCTGCACAGCCCAGGGGTTGGCGCAGCCTGGGGATAATAGGCGGCTCCTCATTTTGGACCTAGTCTTTCTACTGGCAGGAGGCCCGTTAGCTGACGCGGCCGAAGAATTACATAACAAAGATTTGGACCAGCGATTCATCAGCGCCTCCCTGTGGTCACATGCTACATAACATAATTGTAATCTATCTGCAGGGCCGGCGTCAGCACCCGGCACACCCGGGCAAGTGCCGGGGCCCTGAGCAGGCGGGGGGGCCCACTCGCAGTCTAGCACCCCCCCGCCCGTTAGCGGAGGAGAGCGGTGTCAGCGCCGCCACTGGGCCCCCCCTCGCTTGCTCAGGGCCCCGGCATCAGCTGGCACAATACTTACCTCTCCCGTGCCTCCGCTGCCGCAGCTCCGGGGGGGCCGGCGCTTCCTCTCACAGCAGGCCGCTGAATGACGTCATCATTCAGCGGCCGGCTGTGGCACAGAGCGCGCGGACGTCGGACAGGTAAGACGTGTGTGTGTATGTCTCTGTGTGTGTCTGTGTGTATGTAGTGCGGTGCTTTGTGTGTGTGTGTGTGTATATAAGTATGTGAGAGTGCTTGTGTGCTGTCTGTGTGTGATGATGGGCAGGCATTGCTGATAATGGGTCACACCCCATGGTTGCCATGGGTGACACTGTCTGTGCTGAGTGGCAATTTTAGCCCCGTATTCTTAGCTTTAACTTCTGTTTATTTTTACGGTTATACCCTGACAACTAGGCTTTTTGTACTGACATTAGAACTATATAGTCAGCCCATTGTATTATACCTTTATGGCTGGGGTATACCATAATAGTCAGGCTTTTGTCACTGACATTAAAGCTTTATGGCAGATATACGGCGCTCCAATTGCATATTGTGGGTATTCTGCAGGTGCTCTTTTTCTTGTTTTTCTCATCCATTCACCATCATATATATACACTGTTTGACTTGTTTTTTGTATAACTAGAAATTGTAATAAAGATTTGTACTTTTTTAAATTATTGTATCATTGTCTCATGTTGAGCTGGATGCTTGGTAGTTCCTCTCTAATATTAACATATGCTGAAGTAGCTCTGTCCTAAATTACTGGACGATGTATTTGAATATCACCCATGGTTATGGTTTAATCAAAATTGCTGATAATGGGGAGGCATTGATGATGATGATGGGAGATGATAATGGGCAGGCATTGCTGATAATGGGGAGGCATTGGTGATGATGGGGAGAAGATGATGATAATGGGCAGGCATTGATGATAGGGAGAAGATGATGATGGGGAGAAGATGATGATAATGGGCAGGCATTGATGATGGGGAGAAGATGATGATGGGCAGGCATTGATGATAATGGGGAGGCCATGATGATGATGGGGAGGCAATGATGATGATAATGGGGAGTCTTTCCACAGCGCCCTTTCCTGAGCTGTAACAGTGCAGAACGCAGTACAGCGCAGAGGAGAGCTCCATATTTTGTATGGAGCATTATATGGGGACCAGTATCCTGTATGGAGCATTATATGGGGACCAGTATCCTGTATGGAGCATTATATTGGGTCCAGTATCCTGTACGGAGCATTATATTGGGTCCAGTATTCTGTATGGAGCATTATATGGGGGGTGACATCCTGCATGGGGTATTATATGGGTGATGAGGGGAGACTGTGGTGCCCATAATATTGTATGGAGGACTGTACTGTCCAGTCTGTACTGTGCGCTGTGAGGATTTGGCGGTTTTTGAGCTATTGTACAATTTACAATAGATATTACTCATGTAATGTAAGAAGAGAAGTATTTGGCATTGTACTGTACCCATATTTCTCTGCTGTATCTGTGCATCATGAATCGTGGTCTGTGTTAAAGGGGCCCACTGAGGCTCTTTCGCCCGGGGCCCATAAAAACCTGGAGCCGGCCCTGTCTATCTGTATCCCACCCTTGTACTACACTCCTGACTGTATTACTTAGTATATATTGTTCACAATATATATAGTCATGGCCAAAAGTTTTGAGAATGACACAAATATTATATTTTCACATGATCTGCTGCCCTCTGGTTTTTATGTGTTTGACAGATGTTTTTATCACAGACAGAAATATAATTGCAAACATATGAGTAACAAAAGCTTATATTGACAGTTAGAATGAGTTAATGCAGCAAGTCAATATTTGCAGTGTTGACCCTTCTTCTTCAGGACCTCTGCAATTCTCCCTGGCATGCTCTCAATCAACTTCTGGACCAAATCCTGACTGATAGCAGTCCATTCTTGCACAATCAATGCTTTCATTTTGTCAGAATTTTTAGGTTTTTGTTTGTCCACCCGTCTCTTGATGATTGACCACAAGTTCTCAATGGGATTAAGATCTGGGGAGTTTCCAGGCCATGGACCCAAAATCTCTGTTTTGTTCCCTGAGCCATTTAGTTATCACCTTTGCTTTATGGCAAGGTGCTCCATCATGCTGGAAAAGGCATTGTTGATCGCCAAACTGCTCTTGGAGGGTTGGGAGAAGTTGCTCTTGGAGGATATTCTGGTACCATTCTTTATTCATGGCTGTGTTTTAGGCAAGACTGTGAGAGCCGATTCCCTTGGCTGAGAAGCAACCCCACACATGAATGGTTTCAGGATGCTTAACAGTTGGCATGAGACAAGACTGGTGGTAGCGCTCACCTTGTCTTCTCCGAATGAGGCGTTTTCCTGATGTCCCAAACAATCGAAAAGGGGATTCATCAGAGAAAATAACTTTACCCCAGTCCTCAGCAGTCCACTGCCTGTACCTTTTGCAGAATATCAGTCTGTCCATGATGTTTTTTCTGGAGAGAAGTGGCTTCTTTGCTGCCCTCCTTGAGACCAGGCCTTGCTCCAAGAGTCTCTGCCTCACAGTGCGTGCAGATGCACTCACACCTGCCTGCTGCCATTCCTGAGCAAGCTCTGTACTGCTGGTAGCCCGATCCCGCAGCTGAAACACTTTTAAGAGATGGTCCTGGCACTTGCTGGTCTTTCTTGGGCGCCCTGGAGCCTTTTTGGCAACAATGGAACCTCTCTCCTTGAAGTTCTTGATGATGCGATAGATTGTTGACTGAGGTGCAATCTTTCTAGCTGCGATACTCTTCCCTGGTAGGCCATTTTTGTGCATTGCAATGATGACTGCACGTGTTTCTTTAGAGATAACCATGGTTAACAGAAGAGAAACAATGATGCCAAGCACCAGCCTCCTTTTAAAGTGTCCAGTGGTGTCATTCTTACTTAATCGTGACAGATTGATCTCCAGCCATGTCCTCATCAACACCCACACCTGTGTTAATGGAGCAATCACTGAAAAGAGGTTAGCTGGTCCTTTTAAGGCAGGGCTGCAATGATGTTGAAATGTGTTTTGGGGGATAAAGTTCATTTTCTAGCCAAATATTGACTTTGCAAGTAATTGCTGTTAAGCTGATCACTCTTTATAACATTCTGGAGTATATGCAAATTGCAATTAGAAAAAGTGAAGCAGTAGACTTTGTAAACATTAATATTTGTGTCATTCTCAAAACTTTTGTCCATGACTGTATATATATATATATATATATATATATACTAATATATATCATTATAGAGCAGTTAGCTCGTTGGCTAACCAACCAGACATTGTCATAGTGGACAAGGACCAGAAGACTACAATGATAATAGATGTGGCAGTGCCAAGTGACAGCAACATCAGAAAGAAGGAATATGAGAAGCTGGAGAAATACCAGGGCCTCAAAGGAGAACTGGAGAAGATGTGGAAGGTGAAGGCAACAGTGATTCCAGTGGTGATAAGAGCACTTGGAGCAGTGACCCCTAAGTTGGAAGAATGGCTACAACAGATACCAGGAGCAACATCTGAGCTCTCTGTCCAGAAAAGCGCAATGCTGGGAACAGCTAAGATCCTGTGCAGAACCCTCAAACTCCCAGGCCTCTGGTAGAGGACCAGAGAATGAGAAAGGACAACAAAAAACCACACTTTTATTTATATATATATATATATATATATATATATATATATATATATATATATATATATATACACACACACACACATACATACACCTGTATCTTTCTAGTGTGCCTTTCGGCGATTAAATATAAAATTAATCTTGGGCTGCTCTTTTATCTCAATTCACTCATCGTACTTTTAACCCCTCTGATGCTGCTGCCAATACTGATAGCGACATCGAGGAGCATTGCACAGGGAGTGAGCTCCCTGTCTGCTCCTATTAGCACAACGTGGTGCGATCGAGTTGTGCTGATGGTCTCCATGGTGACCCCCTGGCCGCAAGATAGTCGCGGGGTCCTTTAGGGAAGGTGGATTGTGTTCGCCTGCTAAGAGCAGGAGCAAAACGCCTTCTTTTGCCTGTCAAGACACTGCTCTGATGCTCTGCAGTGCAGAAGCATTGCAGAGTCTCAGATAGTCGATCTGTCACTATACAGTGATGTCCCATCCTGGGACAATATAAAAAAAATTTAAAAAAAATTACAAAATGTAAACATTTTTTAAAAATCCTCAAAGAATAAAAAAAATATTCCAATAAATACATGTTCGTAAAAATTTTTTTTACACATTTGATATTGCCGTATCCGGAACGACCCAACCTATAAATCTATCCCACTAGTTAACATTTTCAGTGAACACTGTAAAAAATAAAGCATTTTTTTTGCCTTTTTATCATACTGCCAAACAAAAAGTGCAATAAAGCATGATCAAGAAGACAAATGCAACTAAAAATGGTAGAGCTGAAAACGTAATCTTGTCCCGTAAAAAACAAGACGCCATAAAACGCAGTCAGTGGAAAAATGTTATAGCTCTCAGAATAAAGCAATGCAAAAATAATTATTTTTTCTATAGAAGTTTTTGTGTAAAAGCGCCAAACATAAAAAAAGATAAATGGGGTAACGCTGTAATCGTACTGACCCGAAGAATAAAGCTGCCTGATCAATTTTACCACTCACTGAACAGTAAGAAAAAAAAAAATCCTAAATTGCTAGTTTTTGTTTATTCTACCTCCCAAAAATTGGAATAGAAAGTGATCAAAAAATGTCATATGCCCGAAAATGATACCAATAAAAACATCAACTCGTGCTGCAAAAAGAAGCTGTCACATGACTCTCTGGGCCAAAATATTGAAAAATTATAGCTGTCCAAATATGGCGATGCAAAAAAAGGGGTCTTTTAGTGTGTGACAGCAGCCAAACAGAAAAACCCGATATAAAGCTGGTATTGCTGTAATTGCATTGACCTGAATAAAAGTCGTCTAATCACTTATACCGCACAAGGAACGGCATAAAAAATAAACAAAACAAATTCTTCATCTGCTGTTGATTTGTTCATTCTGCCTCCCAAAGATTGCAGTAAGGCTCGGCGCATATTTATCCTGCAGAGCGCTTACACCGGGGTTTCCGTGTAAATCTCAGAAATACGTGATTCAGAGGGACCTCTGGCGGAAGATTCCCTATAATGAGGCAGACTGAGGCACTGTAGACGCCATAGGACCCGTGATCTGGCAGTGTCTATCTTTTTAGGCGAATATAAAAGTGCGACCAGTTTTGTGCACTTGTGAGAAGATGGCCAGACGGAGTCCAAGGTAACTCTGCTGCCTCATTATAGTGAATGGATCCCTTGGGGGTTTCATCTGTCACGTCACTTAAAGATTTAGATGGAAACCCCAAAGTAAGTGCTCACCGTAGAGTACTGGATAAATGTGATCCTAAATATTATGCAAAATGTTCCCCATAAAAGCTAAAAAGCTAGTCCCCACTCAGGTCCGTCATCTGTCAAAGGAACTATACGGGCTTCCATGTTACTGGTAGTACAAAGGTTCTGGAGGAGCTAAATGGCCCTTGCCCCCCCAACAAAAGAAATTCAGCAAATTCTTGGCTCCAAAACCAAATATCCCTCTCTCTTCTGAGCCCCAGTATGTCT
Organism: Oophaga sylvatica; assembly: GCA_033576555.1. Classification (NCBI taxonomy): domain Eukaryota; kingdom Metazoa; phylum Chordata; class Amphibia; order Anura; family Dendrobatidae; genus Oophaga; species Oophaga sylvatica. Next base: position 72,457,301 of record JARQOD010000008.1, read on the forward strand.
AAACCACATTTAGCGCCCACATTTGGCATTTCTGTAGTGATGAGAGCCTGCCTAATTTACATGTGCGTGTCTACAGAAGCATGAGCTGGTCATAACATACTAGTCACTACAACATACTGGGCACTATAGCATACTGATCACTACAATGGCAGTTTGCAATTTTCACTCAGTAATATTCACTACTGCTTGTTTCTGAAAAACACCCATGGAGTCAATCGTTAAACACCTTTAGATAAATTCCCAAAGGGGTATGATTTCCAAAACGGGGTCACTAGAGGGGGGATTCTGCTCTTCTAGCTATTATATGCTCTGTATATGGAGTTAGCAAACTATTCTAGGAAAATCTGCGTTCCAGGAGGCAAACAGCGTTCAGTCACTCCCGAGTCTTTCCGTATGGTTAAGCAGTACTCTACAGCCACATAGGGGGCATTTCTACATTCAGCAGAAATTGTGGGACAGATTTTGGTGCCATTTTTACTCATTTCCATGTGTGAAAATTTAAAATTTGGAGCTAAAACAAAATTTTGGTGTTAATGTAATTTTTTTTTTCACTGCCCAATGGTATAAAATTATGTGACACACCTGTGGTGTCAATATGATCACTGCACCTCTAGATGAATTCATTGAGAGGTGTAGTTTGTAAAATGGGGTCACTTATGGGGGAGTTCTGCTGTTTTGGCACCTCAGGGGCTGTGCCAATGTGACAAGGCACCCTCAAACCAGTGCAGCAAAATCTGCACTGTAATATGGCGCTCCTTCCCGTCTGAGCTTTGCCTCAAAAGTAGTTTTTGACAACATATGGGGTATCTGTGAACCTAGGAGAAATTGCACAATAAATTTTGAGGTCCATTTCCTTCAGTTACTCTTGCAAAACACAAAATTTGGGGCTAAAAAACACTTGTGTGAAAAAGGTTTTGTTTTTTTTATTTTCACAGCTCAACGTTATAAACTTCTGTGAAGCACCTAGGGGTTTAATGTGCTCAATACACATCTAGATAAGTTCCTGGGGGGGGGTCTAGTTTTCAAAATGGTGTCACTTGTGGGGGTTTCCACTGTTTAGGCACATCAGGGGCCCTCCAACCACAACATGGCATCCGCTAATTATTCCAGCAAATTTTACATTTAAAAAGTCAAATTGCACTGCTTCCCTTCCTAGCCCTGCCGTGCGCCCAAACAGTGATTTTCCCCCACATATGGGGTATCCACGTACTCAGGAGAAATTGCACAACAAATTGTATGGTCCAATTTGTCCTGTTACCCTTGTGAAAGTAAAAAAAAATTGGGTCTAAAAGAAATATTTTTGTGAAAAAAGGTTAAATATTTATTTTTACATTCCATTAATTCCTGTGAATGTGGTTTTGAGCACCTTGAGGGGTGCAATTTTTAGCTGGTGTCACGTTTGGGTATTTTCTGTCATATAGGACCCTCAAAGTCACTTCAAATGTGATGTGGTCCGTAAAAAAATGGTTTTGTAAATTTTGTTGGTAAAATGAGAAATCGCTGGTTAACTTTTAAGCCTGATAAGTAGAGTTGAGCGATACTTTCCGATATCCAAAAGTATCGGAATCGGAATGGTATCGCCGATACCCAAAAAATATCGGCGATACCCGATACCGATACCGGAAATCCAATGTAAGTCTATGGGAACAAAATATCGGAATTAAAAAAACCCCATTCTTGCCTTGTTGGTTAATTGTACATGAAGGAAAACAACAAAGAGTAATGTAGAATGTATTGGGGAAGGTGAGGAGACATTAAAGGCATAGATGTTTAACCCAATCAAATGGAATAGCATAAATATTTTTTTTTTTAAAGATGTTCAGATTGACGAAGAAATTGACAATGTTGTTCACGTTTTTTCTATTTTGGCAAATATGTATATTTCACAACTTCCATGCTCTTCACCTTTTTAACTTTTGACACACTTTCTCCTTCATAATCTTCAGCAGCATCATCTTTTTCATCAAATTATTCTTCATCTTCACCTTCTTTATCTTCTTCTTAAACTTCTTGCTATTCATCTTTTTGTTAACATTACTCATATTCTTCTTATTAAACTATCATTCTAATTCATATTGTACTTCATCTTCTTCATCATATTCTTATTTGTGACAGAGAATCCTGTACTTGTAATCTGTCAAAGTATGAATTTTTCATTCTTCCGTTCTTGCTGTCACAAAAGATTTAAATTACAACAGTATTTGTCCGTGTTCAGTTTAGCCTGCAGCAGCATCAGGCATTTACCAGGGGCACCACGAGGAGGAACGGACTCACCCCCATACACTGCTTAGTCTTCTTCTGCTTATAATTTAGAGCATATATTTTGCTCTTCATTTTGGTCTTATACTTCATGTTCTTCTGCTTTTAGATCTTCTGCTTATTGTTCTTGTGTCTCTTGTTCTGTATCTTGTATTTGTAGCACAACCTTGTACCAGCTGATGTTACTGGGACACGGTTACTAAGCAGGAGGTACCTGTGCTCCAAAGCACTACCAAGGACCAGCAGACGTTGCAGGAACTCGGATACCGAGATGGAGGCACCTAGGCCAAAGGCACTGCGGAGAACCAGTTGACGGTACTGGAACCCGGACGGGTAGCAGAAGGTACAAGAGCCAATGCAAGTAACGAGGACCAGCTGACTGTGCTGGAACCCGGAGGGGCAGCAGAAGGAAAAGAGCCAATGGCACAACCGAGGACCAGCTGACGTTACTGGGACACGGTTACTAAGCAGGAGGTACCTGTGCTCCAAAGCACTACCAAGGACCAGCAGACGTTGCTGGAACTCGGATACCGAGATGGAGGCACCTAGGGCAAAGGCACTGCGGAGAACCAGCTGACGGTACTGGAACCCGGACGGGTAGCAGAAGGTACCCATGGAAATTTAAGTTGACAGGCCGCGAGCCGGCCGCAGTTACCGAATCCCACACTACAGTGGGTGATTGTCCTATTGTCACAACGGAAAGCCTTTATTTGCATATCCCGCAGCACACATAGGAAGCACCTAAACTCCAAGCACCATAGAGTCGGCTAACCCGACCGCAACACGACAGGACAACTTATTGGAGGCTAAGTGACGTTTACACTGACAGGAAACAGATGGCGTGCTGTAACCAGTCTGGGCAGGAGTGAGTACCCGTGCCAATGACACTTCCGAGCAACAACTGGCGGTGTTGAAGCCCAGGGATGAGAAGACAACAGGGTGGAGGCAGCATGACTTTTTGCCGTTCACACAGCAGGGGAACAGCTGACATTACTGAACCCCAGTAACACTATAGCTTGTGTATTGGTCTGTGGACACGACACTTCTGAGCAGCAACTGCCAGTGTTGTAGCCCAGGGAGTAGAGTTCAGGTGGTAGAAAGATGAACATAACAGGAGACATGGATAACGTTGCGAATAGGGTTGAGCATTCCGATACCGAAACCCGGTTCCGATACCTGAAATCCAATGTAAGTCTATGGGAACAAAATATCGGAATATTTTTAATTCCGATATTTTGTTCCCATAGACTTACATTGGATTTCAGGTATCGGAACCGGGTTTCCGTATCGGAATGCTCAACCCTAGTTGCGAACCAGTTATTTAATCTGAAAACGGACAGACAAATTCTGGCGAGATCCATGCCTTGTTCATTTTCAGAAAAGTAAGCCGGTCTACATTATCGGAGGATAGTCGCATGCGACGGTCTGTTAGTACACCACCTGCAGCACTAAAGACGCGCTCCGATAATACACTGGCAGCAGGGCAAGCAAGCACCTCCAATGCATACTGGCTAAGCTCTGGCTATGTATCCAGCTTAGAGACCCAAAACTTGAATGGGGAAGAGCCATCTGGGAGTACACTGAGAGGGAAAGACATGTAGTCTGTCACCATCTTACGGAAACGTTGCCTCCTGCTGACTGGAGCCGTCTCGGATGGTGTAGACATTTGTGGCGCTGCCACAAAACTTCGCAACATTTGGAACATACTGGTCTTGCCCTGTGCAGAGGCGCTGCTTGTGCTCCCTCTTGTTGCAGAGCTGTCTCCACTGCCTCGACGCACAGAGCTGCTTTGTAAAGCAGTACCAGCAGCAGTGCTCTCGGCTGGAATGGAGAACATTATGGATTGCACCAGTGTGTCTTGGTACTCCCGCATTTTACGCTCCCGGTTCAACGGTGTGATGAGGCTTTGGAAGTTGTCCCGGTAGCGAGGGTCTAGGAGGGTGTACACCCAATAATCAGACGTGGTGAGAATGTGGGCGATGCGGCGGTCGTTTCTCAGGCACTGCAGCATGAAATCAACCATGTGCTGCAGACTCCCAACTGGCCAACAAACGCTGTCCCCTGCAAGAGGCGTCATCTCTGCCTGCTCTGCATCACCCCACCCTCGCTCTACATACTGACTAGAGCGTTGTGTACCTCCCTCTGGAGCAATGTCTTCCTCCTCCATTGACTCCTCCTCATCCTCCTCACAAAGTGAGCCCTGCCCAGCCCTTTGTGAGGAACCACGTTGCAATGACTGTCCAGAAGGTGATGGAATTTGTGACTCCTCATCCTCCACCTCTTCCAAAACCTCATCCCTTAGTGCTTGCAGTGTTTTTTGAAGCAGGCAGATAAGGGGGACAGTCAGGCTGACTAGTGCATCATCTGCACTCGCCATCTGCGTTGACTCATCAAACGCACGCAAAACGTGGCAGATGTCCTTCATAGAGGCCCACTCAGTAGTGGTGAAGTGTGAACGGCGCAAATTGCGAGTTGATTGCGCCTGATGCAGCTGATACTCCATTACTGCTGGCTGCTGCTCACACAACCGCTCCAACATATGTAACGTGGAATTCCACCTGGTGGGTACGTCACATATGATGCGATGTTCAGGAAGGCGAAATCTGCGTTGCAGAGCTGCAATGCGTGATCTGGCCATGCTGGAACGTCGCAAGTGAGCGCACTCTAGGCGGACCTTGTGCAGCAGTGCATCAAGATCCGGATAGTCCCTCAAAAAACTCTGCACGACCAAGTTGAGCACATGTGCCAGACATGGTATGTGAGTGAGGTTGCCAAGGCCCAGAGCTGCCACCAGATTTCGGCCATTGTCACACACTACCAAGCCTGGCTGGAGATTCGCTGGCAAAAACCACACGTCGCTCTCCTGCTTGATGGCATTCCAGAGCTCCTGCGCTGTGTGGCTTCGATTCCCCATCGAAATTAATTTCAGGACGGCCTGTTGACGTTTGGCCACGGCTGTGCTCATATCGGTCGCATCAGGTAAGCGTTCACGGGTCCATGTGGAGGTAGACCGTGACGGCTCCTACAGCGATGATTCTGAGGAACTGGAGTAGGAGGAGGAGTCAATGTGGACAGACTTGATTCCTGCAATCCTTGGAGTTGGCAGAACACGTACAGCGCCACTCGCAAGATCTGTACCCGGCTCCACAACATTGACCCAATGGGCAGTGAGGGAAAGGTATCGTCCCTGGCCATGGGTACTGGTCCACGCATCGGTGGTCAGGTGGACCTTGCTACTGACGGCGTTTAGTAGCGCATGTTTAATTTTTCCCTCAACATGCTTTTGCAGACCAGGGACGGCTTGCCTGCTGAAATAAAATCGGCTGGGCACATTGTATTGTGGGACTGCCAATGCCATTAAGTTACGGAAACTGTCAGTCTCCACCAGCCTGAATGACAGCATTTCAAGGGACAGGAGTTTTTGCAATGCCAGCATTCAGAGCCTGTGCTCGTGGATGGTTTGCCGAGTATGGCCGTCTTTTATCCCATGCCTGTGCTACCGATGGCTGTTTTGTGGCCTGGGAGTGTGAGGATGACAGGGAACTTGCAGCTGTGGGTGGAATAACACTGTGTCTCTGGACAACAGTGACAGAGGTTCTTCCATGGCGATCCTGTGAGGAAGCCGAACCAGCTGTGTGTGAGCTGGAGGAAGAGGCTCCAACACGAGCTGAAGATGTAGGTTGGCCTACATCTCCAGTGTGTCTTTGGAACTCAACCACGTGCTTTGACCGCACATGTTTCCACATATTTGTGGTATTAAGGTTACTGACATTTTTACCTCTTTTTACTTTTTGATTACACAGCTTGCACTTGACATAGCAAATATTATCTGCAAGTGTGTCAAAAAAGGACCACGCAGTGCAAGTCCTGGGAGCGCCCGTTTTGGCTGTTGGAAGAGAACTGCTACAAACGGGTGCCAAACTGGAGGCTACAGGCAACCGAGTCTGCAGCCTACCTCTCCCTACTGTTTGGACCGTTGAGGCAATCTCTTCCTCAGAGCTGCTACCACCACCTTCCTGTTCCTCACGCCATGTTGGGTCTTGGACCTCATCATCTCCACTACCCTCTTCCAACACCTGCTGCTGTTAGGTGGTCTGGCCAGCACCATGCTCAACAGAAAATGGCACCTGAGTCTCATCATCATCAGATGCGTTCTGCGGTGTGCTGACCATCGGCACTGGCTCACCCGCCTCTTCACATTCAGAGAGACACAGCTGTTGAGCATCACTGCATACTGCCTCTTCTTCACATTCCAGAATGCTGCTTGGCTGGGCCCCTGTTTGCAAGCCAACAGATTCTGAGAACAGAAGCAGAGACTCAGCTGGCTCCAGTTCAGAACTCTGACTGCCTGGGCAATTTGGCAGGCGGTGAAGAGACAGATGGTTATTCAACAGTGCTGTGGTCCTGAGAGGAGGTGGAAGGAATTGAAGTCGATGCATTGGCTGCCATCCAACCAACAACGGCTTCAATTTGTTCTTCCCGCAGCAGGGGGGTACGCTGAGCTCCTACAAAAGTGCGCATAAAGGAACGCTCACGGGGAAAACTGGTGGATGCTGTGTCACTGGGTGCGGCAGCAGCCACAGAATCCCCACGTCCTCTCCCTGCTGAAACTCCACGGCCACGACCACGTGCCTTACTCCCTGCCTTCTTCATCTTGTTAGATTGATAAGAAAGTCAGAAAAGTTATAAGCCTAAGTGTGGTTATTCCTCAGAGACTGCAGTGAACACTGCAGACAACTGTTCACTATCTGTGAAAGGCTCCTTTCTGTACTTCTATAGTGTTTGCAACCAATGTATTGTATACGGATGGAAGCGCGTCACACTAATAGATAGATTTTTCAATATAATGGAGCAGCACCAATTGGAGATAAATGAAAAGAGAGGCACTGAGACCGCTCAGCAGAGTACAAGCAGCAGTGCTTGAACAAGTAACTGGAGCGTGATGTGCACTCTAAAAATAAAAAACACAGACTGAAGTGAACACTGAAACACAACTGTTCACAATCTGTGAAAGGCTACTCCTTTGTCTACTTCTATAGTGTTTGCAACCAATGTATTGGATACGGATGGAAGCGCGTCACACTAATAGATTAGATTTTAAATGAATGGAGCAGAACCAATTGGAGATAAATGAAAAGGATGAGGCACTGAGACACGCTCAGCAGAGTACAAACAGCAGTGCTTGAACAAGTAACTGGAGCGTGATGTGCACTCAAAAAATAAAAAACACAGACTGAAGTGAACACTGAAACACAACTGTTCACAATCTGTGAAAGGCTACTCCTTTGTCTACTTCTATAGTGTTTGCAACCAATGTATTGGATACGGATGGAAGCGCGTCACACTAATAGATTAGATTTTAAATGGAATGGAGCAGAACCAATTGGAGATAAATGAAAAGGATGAGGCACTGAGACACGCTAAGCAGAGTACAAGCAGCAGTGCTTGAACAAGTAACTGGAGCGTGATGTGCACTCAAAAAATAAAAAACACAGACTGAAGTGAACACTGAAACACAACTGTTCACAATCTGTGAAAGGCTACTCCTTTGTCTACTTCTATAGTGTTTGCAACCAATGTATTGGATACGGATGGAAGCGCGTCACACTAATAGATTAGATTTTTTTCAAATATAATGGAGCAGCACCAATTGGAGAAAAATGAAAAGGATGCGGCACTGAGACACGCTCAGCAGAGTACAAGCAGCAGTGCTTGAACAAGTAACTGGAGCGTGATGTGCACTCAAAAAATAAAAAACACAGACTGAAGTGAACACTGAAACACAACTGTTCACAATCTGTGAAAGGCTACTCCTTTGTCTACTTCTATAGTGTTTGCAACCAATGTATTGGATACGGATGGAAGCGCGTCACACTAATAGTTAAATTGCATGGAGCAGCAAGAATTACACTGAAGAAAAAAAAAAAGAGTCTGTGAGTGACACGTGCAGATGCCTACAGACAGCGTTGCATGCAGAGCAAACTGCAGCGTCACCTGCACTCTCACACACACCTTGCACAGAGCTGTTAAAACAACACTGGCAAAAGGAAGCTTTACACAGCGGTTGGTAAACTAGCCTGCCTAAAGCCCAGTACACAAAATCGCAATATCTAACTGTCCCTCAAAGTCAGCAGAACAGCGTTCTGTCCCTAACTGAGTTCACAGCACAGTGATGCTAAAATGGCGGCGGCGCCTTTTATAGTGCATTCTGACATCATTTCAGCAGCCAATCACAGCCATGCCATTAGTTAAGATGACCGCAGCATTACAGGATGTGCCCACACTTCATAAGATTCCTCATTGGCTGACTAAAATCACATTGCCTCTCAAAGAATTATGGGAACTTCCGATTCCGGTATACGATATTGGAAAAATATCGGAACTAAGTATCGGAATTCCGATACAGCGAATATCGGCCGATACCCGATACTTGCGGTATCGGAATGCTCAACACTACTGATAAGGTCTTAATTTTTTTATGTTTCAAAAATTTGCGCTGATGTAAAGTAGACATGTGGGAAATGTTATTTATTAACTATTTTGCGTGACATGAATCGCCGATTTAAGGACATAAAAATCAAAAGTTTGAACATTGCAAAATTTGCCAAATTTTCAATATTTTTTCACAAATAAAGTCATATAAATTTTTTTACCACTATCATGAATTACAATATATCACAAAAAATTCAATGGATCCTCAACCAGTGGGATTCATTGAAGCGTTCCAAAGTTATAACCTCAAAGTGACACTGGTCAGAATTGAAAAAAAATTGGTCTGGTCAGGAATAGAGATGAGCGAATTTGTTCGGATTTTGGCCCCGAATCTGATTTTCACATATTCGAGCTATATTCGTACCGAATATTTATCTTATGATTGGTTCCGAACATATTCGGTAATTTCTACTCCCATTGACTCTAATGATGTTCAGCTGTGTTCAACGAATATTGCAAAAAGAATATTCAATGGCGATCGTATTCAGAACCGAATCCGAACAAATTCACTCATCTCTAGTCAGGAAGAGGCTTCAGGGTGAAGGGTTTATCCACTCTATTATAAGAAATGTGTTAGGAACATGGGTTTGTGCACTCACTTAAAGGGAATCTGTCACCCCATTTTTCGACTATAAGCTGCGGCCACCGCCATCAGGGACTTATCTACAGCAGGGGTCGACAAAGTTGTTCATAATCTAGGAGCCAGCCAAAAAATTTAGGAGCCAGAATTTTTTTTTAGAATTATGGTGGCAGCCAATCAGCGCGGCGCAGCGGAGGTAATCCAGACGGCGCAGGAGGAGCTGCTAATCAGCTGAGTAAAATTTTTTTTTTTCCTCTTTAATTCCCTGGGCGCCAGGCATGGGCGTACCCAGGATCAAAACTAGGGGGGGCAAGCCAATGTCGCATCTTATACAGGTTACATCATATACACTGTACATTATACTGCATATTAGGTATGGAGAATTAGAACTGTTGTATATTGTATAATACAGCAGTGTATGCGACACTACGCTGTATATACCATATATTATACATGGCACACTAACCTCTATACAAAGAATAAGAGGCATTATAACCTGTATATGAAAAGTATAATACAGCAGTGTATATACACTCTATATACCGCACACAATGTGTATAACCCTGCATACACCATATACTACACTCTTATTTTGAAGTAAAAACAAAACAAAACAGGAACAAATACAATACCTAAAATAAAGAACAAGTAGAGTTAAAAATCAACAAACTTACTGGTATTTCAATGGGAACTATGGGCCTGCTTTTGGCTAATGAGATGGTCAATGTTCGGTTCCATATTTGTCACAGGTGAAGCAATTTTTCTCTTTCTTGATATCATTATTTCCTAGGGATTCCAAATTGCTATTAGTAAAATACCAATATATATACACAGCGCTACAAAAACAATATACCAGCAATAAAACTGCCCACACAGAGACATACAGCCTGCGCTGCCCATCACTGCAGCCTTGCCAATCCATATCATTTCATCCTCATCAGTGCACATATTGGCGCTACTCCGCTTTTAGCTCCGGCTCAGACTGGTGTGGTGCGAGAGTCCCTAATAGGCAGGTAAATGTCCCCAATAGGCAGCATTGGTCCCCAATAGGCAGGTAAATGTCCCAATAGGCAGCATTGGTCCCCAATAGGCAGCATTGGTCCCCAATATGCAGCATATGTCCTCAATAGGCAGCATAGGTCCCCAATAGGCAGCATAGGTCTCCAATAGACAGCATATGTCCTCAATAGACAGCATAGGTCCCTAATAGGCAGCATAGGTCCCCAATACGCAGCATACAGTTAGGTCCATAAATATTTGGACAGAGACAACATTTATCTAATTTTGGTTCTAAACATTACCACAATGAATTTGAAACAAAACAAATCAGATGCAGTTGAAGTTCAGACTTTCAGCTTTCATTTGAGGGTATCCACATTAAAATTGGATGAAGGGTTTAGGAGTTTCAGCTCCTTAACATGTGCCACCCTGTTTTTAAAGGGACCAAAAGTAATTGGACAAATGACTCCAAGGCTATTTCATGGACAGGTGTGGGCAATCCCTTTGTTATGTCATTCTCAATTAAGCAGATGAAAGGGCCGGAGTTGATTTGAGGTGTGGTGTTTGCATTTGGAAGGTTTTGCTGTGAAGGAAACATGCGGTCACAGGAGCTCTCCATGCAGGTGAAACAAGCCATCCTTAAGCTGCAAGAACAGAAAAAACCCATCCAAGAAATTGCTACAACATTAGAAGTGGCAAAATCTACAATTTGGTACATCCTGAGAAAGAAAGAAAGCACTGGTGAACTCATCAATCCAAAAAGACCTGGGAGCCCACGGAAGACAACAGTGGTGGATGATCGCAGAATACTCTCCATGGTGAAGAAGAACCCGTTCACAACATCAACTGAAGTCCAGAACACTCTCAGTGAAGTAGGTGTATCTGTCTCTAAGTCAACAGTAAAGAGAAGACTCCATGAAAGTAAATACAAAGGGTTCACATCTAGATGCAAACCATTCATCAATTCCAAAAATAGACAGGCCAGAGTTAAATTTGCTGAAAAACACCTCCAGAAGCCAGCTCAGTTCTGGAAAAGTATTCTATGGACAGATGAGACAAAGATCAACCTGTACCAGAATGATGGGAAGCCAAAAGTTTGGAGAAGAAAGGGAACGGCACATGATCCAAGGCACACCACATCCTCTGTAAAACATGGTGGAGGCAACGTGATGGCATGGCCATGCATGGCTTTCAATGGCACTGGGTCACTTGTGTTTATTGATGACATAACAGCAGACAAGAGTAGCCGGATGAATTCTGAAGTGTACCGGGATATACTTTCAGCCCAGATTCAGCCAAATGCTGCAAACTTGATTGGACGGCGCTTCATAGTACAGATGGATAATGACCCCAAGCATACAGCCAAAGCTACACAGGAGTTCATGAGTGCAAAAAAGTGGAACATTCTTCAATGGCCAAGTCAATCACCAGATCTTAACCCAATTGAGCATGCATTTCACTTGCTCAAATCCAGACTTAAGAGGGAAAGACCCACAAACAAGCAAGACCTGAAGGCTGCGGCTGTAAAGGCCTGGCAAAGCATTAAGAAGGAGGAAACCCAGCGTTTGGTGATGTCCATGGGTTCCAGACTTAAGGCAGTGATTGCCTCCAAAGGATTCGCCACAAAATATTGAAAATAAAAATATTTTGTTTGGGTTATGTTTATTTGTCCAATTACTTTTGACCTCCTAAAATGTGGAGTGTTTGTAAAGAAATGTGTACAATTCCTATATTTTCTAACACATATTTTTGTTCAACCCTTCAAATTAAACGTTACAATCTGCACTTGAATTCTGTTGTAGAGGTTTCATTTCAAATCCAATGTGGTGGCATGCAGAGCCCAACTCGCGAAAATTGTGTCACTGTCCAAATATTTCTGGCCCTGACTGTATGTCCTCAATAGGCAGGTAAATGTCCCAATAGGCAGCATAGTCCCCAATAGCCAGCATACTCCCCAATAGGCAGCATAGGTCCCCAATAGGCAGGTAAATGTCCCAATAGGCAGCATAGGTCCCCAATAGCCAGCATAGTCCCCAATAGGCAGCATAGGTCCCCAATAGGCAGGTAAATGTCCCAATAGGCAGCATAGGTCCCCAATACGCAGCATATGTCCTCAATAGGCAGCATAGTCCCCAATAGCCAGCATACTCCCCAATAGGCAGCATAGGTCCCCAATAGGCAGGTAAATGTCCCAATAGGCAGCATAGGTCCCCAATAGCCAGCATAGTCCCCAATAGGCAGCATAGGTCCCCAATAGGCAGGTAAATGTCCCAATAGGCAGCATAGGTCCCTAATACGCAGCATATGTCCTCAATAGGCAGCATAATCCCCCAATAGGCAGGTAAATGCCCCAATAGGCAGCATAATCCCCCATAGGCAGCATAATCCCCCATAAGCAGCATAGTCCCCCATAGGCAGCATAATCCCCCATAGGCAGCATAGTCCCCCATAGGCAGCATAATCCCCCATAGGCCGGACCCGGCGTTAAAAAAAAAATGCCAGTACTCACCTATCTCCCCCGCAGCTCTGAAGAAGCGCGCTCTGGACTCCGTCTTCTGGCACAGGCGGCGTGACGTCATCAGGGCGCGCAGGCGGCGTGATGACGATCACGTCGTCTGTGCTGCATATGGAAGGCCACAAGGCCTTCCTCACTCATTCCGCCCGCAATTAAAGGGCCCGCCGGCACTGAACTATCAGTTCATTATCGGTGGAGCCGGTTATTTCGCTGTGCGCCCCTGCTTCTAGGGGGGCAGCTGCCCCCCCTGCCCCACGGTGGGTACGCCCATGGCGCCAGGCAAGATTTTCTAGGCGCCACTGGCGACCGGGTTTGTCGAACCCCGATCTACAGCATTCTGTAATGGTGTAGATAAGCCCCCAATGTAACCTGAAAGAGAAGAAAAGGTTAGATTATACTCACCCAGGGGCGGTCCGGGTCCGGAGGGAGTCGCGGTTTGGTCCGGCGCCTCCCATCTTGTAGCGAATGTGTCCTTTTTTGCTTCCCGTCGCAGCTCCTGCGCAGGCGCACTGCTCTGTCCTGTTGAGGGCACCGACGCTGCGACAGGAAGCAAAGAAGAGGACGTCTTCGCTAGAAGATTGGAGGCATCGGACCGGACCGCGACTCCCTCCGGACCCGTACCGCCCCTGGGTGAGTATAATCTAACTCGTTTTTCTTCTCTTTCAGGTTACATTGGGGGCTTATCTACAGCATTACAGAATGCTGTAGATAAGTCCCTGATGGCGGTGGCCGCAGCTTATAGTCGAAAAATGGGGTGACAGATTCCCTTTAACAGATAAGGATTACAGGTTCTGCTCCTGCACTTGTAACAGCAGCCTTCCTTTCAAGATTTAACCGCCACATATTACATGTATATTAAGTAACAAATATAAGTCAATATATGAGGACAAATATAGTTCAAAATACATTTTATTTCACATATTATATAGAACCAACAAGTTAGATGTCTAACGCCAAATCACTTTTTCTTATAATTGCTTTGGTGGGAGGAAATAGACAAATCATGTAGCAACATAAATACTCTAAAATATTGGCAGAAAATGATAAAAAACGAAAATAAGCCATGTCACTGAGAAAGTAAGTATGGCTGCTGAATTGTTAAGCAGCAAAATAAAAGCTTTCTGGTCATTAAGTGGTTAGTGCTTTACATTCTCAATCCCATCACCTTGGCAGTAACAAAAAAACAAACTAAACTACTACAGGTTTTGGCGACTGGCTAATGGGCTTACACTGGTATTGTATTAAAGGCAATCTGTCAGCACAAAACAACTATTTAGGGCAAGTGAGGGTGCACTGTATACCCTTGGCAGTCATCTCTGCCCCCCGTCCTTGATTGACAGCTCTGGATTCATAAGAGCTATAGGTGTGAGGAGTTGGATAGAAAAACAAGTAAGCGGGGAAGGTGCACTTAAATGCTCAGCTAAGGGTGCTCTATGCGCTTGGTTTGAACAGTCACTGCTGACACCCCCTTTGTGTCTTTTCTGGTATATACAGTACAGACCAAAAGTTTGGACACACCTTCTCATTCAAAGATTTTTCTGTATTTTCATGACCATGAAAATTGTAGAATCACACTGAAGGCATCAAAACTATGAATTAACACATGTGAAATTATACATTACACTTTACAAAAAAGTGTGAAACAACTGAAAATATGTCTTATATTCTAGGTTCTTCAAAGTAGCCACCTTTTGCTTTGATTACTGCTTTGCACGCAGAAAAGGTGAACGGATGGACTCTACATGCCTAGTTCCCACCATGAAGCATGGAGGAGGTGGTGTGATGGTGTGGGGGTGCTTTGCTGGTGACACTGTTGGGGATTTATTCAAAACTGAAGCGGTGAGCGGTCCAGCTCACCCCAAACCATCTCGATTGGGTTCAGGTCTGGTGACTGTGGAGGCCAGGTCATCTGGCGTAGCACCCCAACACTCTCCTTCTTGGTCAAATAGCCCTTACACAGTCTGGAGGTGTGTTTGGGGTCATTGTCCTGTTGAAAAATAAATGATGGTCCAACTAAACGCAAACCAAATGGAATAGCATGACGCTGCAAGATGCTGTAGTAACCATTCTGGTTCAGTATGCCTTCGATTTTGAATAAATCCCCAACAGTGTCACCAGCAAAGCACTCCCACATCATCACACCACCTCCTCCATGCTTCACTGTGGGAACCAGGCATGTAAAATCCATCCGTTCACCTTTTCTGCGTGCAAAGCAGTAATCAAAGCAAAAGGTGGCTACTTTGAAGAACCTAGAATACAAGACATATTTTCAGTTGTTTCACACTTTTTTGTAAAGTGTAATGTATAATTCCACATGTGTTAATTCATAGTTTTGATGCCTTCAGTGTGATTCTACAATTTTCATAGTCATGAAAATACAGAACAATCTTTGAATGAGGTGTCCAAACTTTTGGTCTGTACTGTATACAGTAAATTGCAACATTGAAAAAAAAACATGAGCAGAAGCTTCAGCTGGATCAGAGATCTAGTCCCTATGATGCCCAAAGAATACCATATGTAGAAATACCAATGTCTTGTGTATATAGGGTCCAGGAGGTTTGGGGTACTACTTTATCACGTAAACCTTTCTTATATGCAGGGAAGAGTAGCATTACTAAAGCAGCAGTGTAATACTGGAGAGCAGAAGTGATTACACTCCAGTATTTACGTGCTGCTACAGCATCACTACATACACCTTACCGCAAGGCCATATACTGCCACCGGAAACAACGGCTTCACCTGACCTCACTGGATCCTGCCTTCATTGATGGGATAATCACCATGTTGATGGTTCCATGGTTGTGGTCATATTATATGGACTATAAAGTCACTGGGAATAGTCCTGATCTGTAAGTCACTGCCCAAAGGTGATGAAACCTACGTCTACGTTAGAACCTTAATCTACGTTAATACAGCCATATTAGTTGTTTTTGGGAATAAACTTGGCCGGGAGTGAGGAGGCAGATTTAGAAGTTTAAAGTTTTAATTACAAAAAAAGATACTATAATCTTGAAAAATGTTCATGTGGGTGGACAACTAGAACCACTGTTCATGTAATGGCATAAAGATGTCTCTCACAAGAGCATGCCACCATGATTAAAGTGAACCTGTCAGCAGTATTGTGAACAGTAACCTACACACAGTGTCAGGTCGGCGCCGTTATATTCATTAAAATGATACCTTGGTGATGAAATCCGTCTTGTGGTTGTTGTTTAATCTTTATTTTCAGTTTATGATGCGCTCGTGCCCCGGGGCAGCCTGTGGGTGTTCATATGGTGCTCTGCTTAAGTTATTGATATGTATGGCTTCAGACAGGTCACTGATCCTTCAGTGACCTGCCCCCTAATTTACATAATGAATATACATCTTTATAAAAAAAAAAACTTCTGCAGGTCAATGCTGCAGCATGATCACATGTGTAATGTCTATATAATTTGTTTCATGTTATCCTGATATTCCAAAAAAAACAAAAATAAAACCCTCCGTTTCAAAATGGCGCCATCTTGGAGGCATTTTGTTTTTTTCTCTAGCAAGATAACACGGTCTGCGCAACAGCAGCTATCAGCTATGGGATCACCGAAAGCTGCAACTGCGTAGGTGGTGCAATTTTCAAATGCATTTTCATGAATATCAGGATAACATGAAACAATTAATTATATACACATTACACGTTAACATGCTGCAGTGCAGACGCCACTGCCTGCCTGCAGAAGGGTTTCTTTTTTTTCAAAGCTATACATTCATGTCACCTGTCAGCAGTCTTGATTATGAATAGCTAATCAAAGCACCACATGAACCCCCTACCACCACCACCAACAGGGCACCCCGGAGCACGAGCACATCATTAACTGAAAATAAAGTTTAGACAACAACCACAAGACGGATTTTATCAGCCAAGGTATCATTTTAATCAGTATAATGGCGACAACTTGATATTGTCTGTAGGTTACTGTGCATAATCCTATTGACAGGTTCCCTTTAAAATGTGTGAAATCTTAAACAGTTTTTATATATATAATTTTTTTTGTTCAGTCTTTGGAAATTTAGGAATTTTTGTAATATATTCCACTACCTTATTGCTGTATGGTTTACTGCCTATGCTGTTTCCATGCCGTTAATGCCCTTTACTCCTTTAGAAGCACCTTTAAACTGCAGCCCAACAAGATCTTTCTATACTGTATTTAGTCTGTGTAGGTCACTTTCGCCCTCTCCGTACCAAGAAAGGCAAGCAGAGGAGCGCACACAGAGAATGTCCCACACACACATTAAATTCAGTGCACAGATATTGCACAGCAGCAGTTGAAAACTGCTTCTTAAACAGCAGAAACTGGACATTGGAAGAAAACTGCAGCAAAGTGTTTGGGAGAGAATTAAGCAAAATAATTTAGGAATTTTTGTAATGTACTTGATTACCTTAAATGGAATCTGACAGCGGATACATGCTGCCTGTTTGATTTTAGTCATATTTGTTTAACTGTGAAAGGATGCAGTGGTTCAAAGACATAGTTTAAAAGCCGCCGGGGACAGAGGCACGAAAGGCTAGTCTGACAGGTAGATCCGTGGCATCGTCTCCCCGCCCACTCCACTGGATAGGTCTCTTGCTACTAGCGCACCCACGGAGACACCTGTCAGAGATCCGGAAGGAGCTGCCAGTGATCCACTTGACAACTAGACTCCTGTGTGGCTCAGTCCTCGGCAGCTTTTATAACTGTTTTTCTCTGAAATGCTGCAGCGTTTCAGAGCTAATTGTAGCTGACTGAAATCATGCAACCAGCGTGTGATACCTGCTGCCCATGGATTAAGTAGCATGTATCGCCTGTCAGGTACTTCTTAGGCTGATCAATAATTGTATGAAAAAAAAAAAAGTTTCTCAAATAATGAAGAATGGTCTCAACACAACAATTGTTAAAGAAACTTAAAGGGAAACTATTTAAAAAAAGAAAATATTCTTTATTAGATGTTATTAAAATCCAAGATAATAAAACTGCAAACAATCAATGTCCAAAAATATAGTCAAATACATTTTGACCCTGGATTGTTTGCAGTTTCATCATACTAGATTTTAATACCATGTAAATAATTATGTTTTCGGGGGGGGGTTAATGTAAAATGAGTGCTGGAACTCGTTTTGTCTTGTTCTGGACTGTATCTCTGCATTGTCAATTAATCTTAATGGTACATGGTCTCAAAAATATATGCTTTTAAAAAAGTGAGTTGAATTTTTTTATTTATTTTGCATGTTGTAAGAAGGATAACCTGTACTTTCTCTTCTGCATCCAGTTTGTGCATTGCTGGACTATCCGCAGTAAGATTTGTTTGCAAGTTCCATCTTTATTACTGAAAGAAAATGCTGTACGGTTTTCTGTTAAAGTGACAGAAAACTAAACCGACCTTATATTCAATGGAGTCCATCTTGTGCCATTTGTGTCCAAGGGTTTAGCCTGCTACTGTAGGTGTTTTATTTTTCTGTTCCCATAACTAAATAGAAAAACAGTTCATAGGGCGTGTGCACACATATTGAATGAGTTGTGGAAAACCTCAACAGAAACCCACTGAGGAAATCTGCATGGCAAATCCATACAAAGTCATGCAGTGGAGAAGAATATAAATTTACAAAATTAAAAAAAAAAATAGAAATTTTTAGGCAAAGCACCCAACCCTAAGGCATACTCACCTCACCGATCCTCTGCCAATAACGTTCCAACACTGACATCCTGACACAGGGACCTGTAGCGAATGACTGAACCATGCAAAGGGATGTCATTGTTGCAACACGGAGCAGTGAACGATACTGGCAGGAGATGAACATGGTGCAAATGCATTATATTCTGAGCAATTTTACTATTTTTCTCTTTACTGAACAACCCTTTTAAGACTCAACTTCAATTATAATCATCTTCAAAAATCAGCTTTAATGCACCAAATCACAACACACAAAGACCGAGATTGGCTCGTTATTCCATGTACTGAGATTTGAAGGGTGGCTCATCTCTGACATGAAGAGGCAGCTCAGAATGGCCTGTATCTCCTTGTTTCTACAAACCATGATGTGCTGCTACCTCAGCCCAGAGAAGACTTGTCCCAGCAACTGATGTCCCACTGCACCATCACCCTATAAAACAAGATCAAGAACAGTATGAAAAGATGAGAAGACAATAGTAAGTGTGCGTCACATTCACTAATTTATATATATATACACATATACACACCATTGTATTGATTATCACGTGTACAAGAAAAATTACACTGGTCAACAAAAAAATCATCAGCAAAGGTAATATGTCTGTTTTATGGAGTTTGATGTGCCGATTCCAAAAACATGCTTAGTTTTGGTCTATCATAAAGTTTATGAGATAGAAGTATTTTTGTTACTACGTTATTTCTGTATTTTCAATGTATGTGGTTTTTCCTATGTTGTTCCCATTTCTTTGCTTGTCTTAATTGTGAATTTTCTTACAGGGACAACATCAGTAAAGGTTTTAGTGAGTTTTATGGGAAGGAGTATTGACAGTGCAGTCTCTGGATTGGATGAAAATTAAGTAAAATATGAAAAACTATGGAGCTGAAGCTATTGGCGAAGAGATGGAGACCAAGTCAAAATGTGTATGTACCGGATGGAGTAGCCAGAACGCTTTACTCAATATGAATTAAATAATCTCATCAGAGACCTTTCATTGTCAAAAGATAAAGCTCAACTTCTTGCATCTAGGTTAAAAAAGAAGAATCTTGTTCATGATGATGTCAAAGTGAGTTATTGCAGAAGTAACACAAACACAATTTTTCACAGTTGATGGACCAATGGTGTACTGCAACAATGTGAATGGCCTCTTTGAAGAACTGAATCAAGAATATTTTGCTGCAGATTGGCTATTGTTTATGGATTCATCCCAGAGAAGTTTGAAAGCAGTGTTGCTTCACAATAGAAATATGAAACCATCAATCTCTATTGCTCACTCATGTCATCTAAAGCAGTGTTCCCCAACTCCTGTCCTAAAGTACCAACAACAGGTCATGATTTCAGGATTTCCTTTGAATTGCATCATCAATGGAATATAATATAAGCATCATCAATGGAATATAAGCATCATCAATGGAATATCTGTGGAGATTGTTAGTCTGCTAATGGGAAGGCAAGGAGTAGAGATGAGCGGTGTTCGAAGTGAACTGTTCGTCAATCTCAAATTCGAGCTGTTTTGGGCGGTGTTCGAGTCGTTCGACGAACCCGAACGATTTGGAAAAAATTCGGCTGTTCGAGGTTATGTTCGATAACTGTTCGTGCACCTAAATCGTCACTGGATTTTTTCACAGTTATGCTGAGAATCACTATTAATACACATTTTGAGTTTCCAGCATGGCGGGGGGAGGGGCATGGCATGGATCTCTGCAGAGATAATGAAGATCTCCATTTTTTTTTCTCTTTCCCGCATTTCCAGTGGGCGGTGGTGCTTTTTTTTCACACAAGCAAGGGCATGTGTCATTGGCTGTGTATGTCACATATCCTTGCCCTATAAGACCCAGCCATTTCCCCCCTCGCCACCATTTTCTCCGTGCTGCAGCTCGGTGTTAGACGGCACTGCTGCTGTTAGCGCTATATTGTGTGTGCATTGTGCAACTGCGACTTGCAAGCGAAATAGCTGAGAAATAGAGGAAGGTTTAGGGAGTAGGGACTAGTTCGTAATTGCAGCCCTTTTGAGGGCTATGTTACATCAGTTCCTAACAGTTTTAGCAGGCAGGTCTGTGGCTCAGTCTTAAATAGACAGATAGGTCAACAGGGACAGTGACTATTTGTAATTGCAGCCCTTTTCGGGGCTAGGTTACAGCAGTTGCTATCACTTTTTGTCAGCTACACCAGCGTTCAAATCACTAATTATTCGCTGCATCTATCCTGTTCAATAATTGTGGGCATAGTAGCAGTGTGTGCTACTCATTCTATTAGGCCATCTATAGTAAGCTACACCAGCGTTCAAATCACTCCTAATTATTCGCTGCATCTTGCCTGTTCAATAATTGTGTGCATAGTAGCAGTGTGTGGTACTCATTCTATTAGGCCATCTATACAAAGCTCCAGCAGAGTTTAAAAAAAAAAAAAAGAATTTCTATCTGCATCTTGCCTGGACAATAATTTTGGGCATAGTAGCAGTCTGTGGTACTCATTGCATTAGGCCATCTATACAAAGCTCCACCAGCCTTAAAAAAAAAAAAAAAAGTTTCTATCTGCATCTTGCCTGTAGAATAATTGTGGGCATAGTAGCAGTCTGTGGTACTCATTGTATTAGGCCATCTATACAAAGCTCCACCAGCGCTCAAATACTAAGAATTTTTTGCTGCATCTTGCCTGTAATATAATTGCGGGCATAGTAGCAGTCTGTGGTACTCATTGTATTAGGCCATCTATACAAAGATCCACCAGAGTTTAAAAAGAAAAGAATTTCTATCTGCATCTTGCCTGTAGAATAATTGTGGGCAGAGTAGCAGGCTGTGGTACTCATTGTATTAGGCCATCTATACAAAGCTCCACCAGCGTTCAAATACGAAGAATTTTTTGCAGCCATCGTATTTGGGGAAACAACTCCACAGTTTCAATTAGGTAACCACCAAAATGAGTGGCAAAAGGCCTGCTGCTGGTGGAAAGGGGAATAGGCATGTTGTGAAGGGAAAAAAATGTTGTGTCCGTGGGGTAGGTGTTAAAGCAACAGTAACATCTGCAGAAGAAAGACCATCTTCCAGCCAAACTAAGATGTCTACTTCTTTTAGTGGACAATGTGGTACGATCCCTTTCTTACGGGCACGCCCATCGCTACAAATTCCAGATGAGGCACAAAAAAAAAAGGTGCTTCAACAGATATCAAGTGCTTCTTTAAGTCGGCTCTCCACCTCAACTTCAACAACACAAAAACTCCAGTCCTCAGAGGTGTCACCCCAATCGCACTTGCTTCCTCACAGCTCCCAAGTCTCCAACTGCCCGTCTGAGTATGGGGTAGAACAGATGGTTGAGTCTGCAGAGCTGTTTACTTATTCTATAGCCTGGGAATCAGAGGTCGTCTCCACAGCTTCTGTGAATCCAGACGAGGAAATGATCTGCACTGATGCCCAGAATCTTGATGAGTCGGATCCAGGACCAGATGAAGACGGTTCTAAGCATAATGTAGATCCTTGTTCCCAAACTGTAACTCCTGTTGGTGGAGACAATGAGGAAGACGATGATGAGACTCAAATACTTGATGTGAGCGACAACTTGAGTTTTGTGTCAGGGCAGGAAGAGGTTGGCTCTGAGGACGACGGGGGTGAGAACACACAGGGTGATGATGACGAGGTTGCATATCCCACTTACTGTCAACCCACATTCAGACAGTCGATGAGGTCAGCAGAGGAGGTGGAGGAGGATTCGAGTGACGAGGTCAGGGTGCGCCTTCCTGGACAGAGACGTAGTACTGGAAGCATGTCACCAACTGCATCCTCAACCACAACTCTGCCTCTGACCACAAGTCAAGGTGGCTCTTCAGGTCGCATGGGTTCTAAGCCTTGCATAGCCTGGGCATGTTTTAACATCGATAAGGATGACCCAACTCGTGTTATCTGTAACATTTGTGACCAAAAGCTAAGTAGAGGCCAAAAAATCCATAGTTTGAGTACTTCATGCATGATCCGTCACATGGATATGAAGCATAAGTTGCAGTGGCAAGCTCACTGTGCTACAATGCGGCCTAGCGGGCCGGGCCAACCACCGTCTGCCCCATCTTGTGCATCCGCGACCGCGGCCTCTCATCCTCTTTGACTGGGGGGGACAGCAGTCAGACCTGGCACCTCTTTACCAGCAACAGCCAGTCAGATTGGCAGGTCATCAGTTCATTTGGAAGTGGAAACACCAGCTGGTGTTGAGCGCTCTCCGACATCGAGAGCACCACCTTTGGATCAAGGCAACCTAACTTTTGCGTCTGCATCTTCCTCACAGTCAGTTGTCCGGGGACACCCTACTCAACCCCGTCTACGCACAACAGGTAGCCTCGGTCCCTCAGATGTGGACAAGTAAAAGACCATTTCCTCCTAGCCATGAGAAAGCTAAGAGGTTGAATTTCACCATCTGCAAGCTCTTGGCTACAGAAATGCTGCCTTTCCGCCTTGTGGACACAGAGGATTTTCGAGACCTTATGTCCGTCGCAGTGCCCCAGTACCAAATGCCCAGTCGGCACTACTTCTCAAAGAAAGGTGTGCCTGCCCTCCACCAGCATGTCGCACACAACATCACCGCTTTTTTGAGAAACTCAGTGTGTGACAGGGTGCATTTCACCACAGACACTTGGACAAGTAGGCATGGACAGGGGCGTTACATGTCGCTGACTGGGCACTGGGTAACTATGGTGACAGCAGGACAAGGGTGTCTGTCCAAGTCTTGCCGTCCCCACGAGTTGTGCGTCAATCCTCTTTATCTCGAAGTTCCTCCATTGCTTCTGCCTCCTCAACCTCCTCTCGGTCCTCCACCTGCACCCAAAGCCTGTCTGGTCATGCCACAGGCTTTCTAACTGCGCAGAAGGGATCCTGCAGCACACCTCCTTGCTATGCTGGCAGAAGGGCTCAACGTAATCAGGTGGTTTTTACGTTGAAATGTCTGGGAAATGTGAGTCACACAGCTGAGGAGTTGTGGTCAGCTCTGGAGAACCAGTTTCATGAATGGTTGTCTCCACTGGACCTGCAACCAGGGAAGGCCGTGTGCGACAATGCCGCAAACCTGGGTGCGGCCCTTCGCCGGGGCAATGTCACACACGTGCCTTGTATGGCTCACGTGTTGAACCTGGTTGTCCAGCAATTTTTAGCCCACTATCCCGGACTACATAGCCTTCTGCTGAGGGCACGGTCGCTGTGTGCTCACTTCCGCCGTTCGCATCCCGCAGCTCAGCGACTTACATCTCTACAGAAGTCGTTGGGCCTGCCACTTCACCGGCTAAAATGCGATGTGCCAACACGGTGGAATTCAACTCTGCACATGTTGCAGCGACTGTGGCAGCACCGACAAGCCCTGGTGCAATACGTTCTGAATTATAGCCTGGGCCAACGAGATCCAGAGGTGGGGCAAATCACGCTGGAGGAGTGGTCTCAGAACAGGGACCTATTCACCCTTCTGCAGTTTTGAAATGGCCACGAAGATGTTTAGTGCTGACGATGCCATTATCAGCATGACTATTCCGGTGATTTACATGTGGAGCAGATGTTAAACAGAATTCGGAGTCAGGTGGTGGAACAAGAGGAGGTGGAGGAAGTAGAGGGGAGTTGTATGCGGAAGGGCTAACATCTGCAAGGTCCAGACTGTCGGCAGCACCCAGGCGGCTGGCATGGGAGGTGGGGGAGTGGGGGGAGGGATTAACCAGGGCGCATGATAGCAGCCAAAACTAGTGAGGAAGGTGCAGGAGCCCAGGAAGAGGTGGAGGACGAACTAGCGATGGCATGGAAGACTCATCAGATGAGGGAGACCTTGATCACATTTCTGTTGTGCGAGGTTGGGGGGGGAGAGGGCAGAGGAAGGAAGCATGATTCGTACCTCGCCACCAACACAACAGGGACTTGGTGCTCCTGGATGCGCAAGACACATGAGTGCTTTCTTGCTGCACTACCTGCAACATGACCCTCGAATTATCAGAATTTGAAATAATCCTGATTACTGGGTAGCCACACGGTTAGAACCCCGGTACAAAAGTAAATTTGCCGAAATAATTCCTGCCATAGAAAAGGGATTCACGCATGCAGGAGTATCAGCAGAGACTGTTGCAGAACCTTACATGTGCTTTTCCACAAAACACTAGGCCGGAAAATAATTTTGGGCCTGTAGCAGTGTGTGTTACTCATTCTAATAGGCCATCTATACTAAGCTCCACCCAGCTTCAAATTAATAATAATTTTTAGCTGCATCTTGCCTGTAGAATAATTTTGGGCCTGTTGCAGTGTGTGCTATTCATTCTAATAGGCCATCTATACTAAGCTCCACCAGCTTTCAAATTAATAATAATTTTTAGCTGCATCTTGCCTGTAGAATAAATTTTGGGCCTGTAGCAGTGTGTGGTACTCATTCTAATAGGCCATCTATACTAAGCTCACCAGCTTTCAAATTAATAATAATTTTTGCTCTCTTGAACGTGTGTTCAGCGCTGCTGGTGGGTGTGCTGGGTCTGACTGATAAGCGCATGCGGCTGTCCACTGAGAATGTAGACAGACTCACGTTCATAAGATGAACAAATCATGGATCCGCAAGGACTTTTCTACCCGTGTCATCTGGGGAGAGTAAAAGCTTGAGGATTTGTTCAAATCACCTCACCAACAGTTTTAAGCAACTCTGGGCAATTGATGCTACTTAAGTGGTGTCTGTGCCCCAAATTTTTGGAAAAAATGGAGACTCTTTTTGGAGTCCCCTTGCTGTGTTTTACGTGACGTTGGCATCGTCACTTACAGGTGGGTTTGGTCTTTCCCCACCCCCCTTTTAAACCGTAAGAAACTACATACACTATGGCTTGGGGTAACACAGATGGTTGAGTGTGAAGACTAGAGCTGTTTACTCATACTATAGCCTGGGAATCAGAGGTCTGCTACAAAGCTTGAGTGTCTGCTAGTCAGCGGAGTAGCCACTGGCTGTAGATATAATTACAAATTTTTAACTGCATCTAGCCCAGACAATAATTTTGCAACCAAATTCAGATAGACTGTTTCAAAGGAGCGCCAGGCTGGCGATAAAGGCAGATGAGATTAAGGTTGTCAGCTGCAGCTCCGGCCGGGTACCTCAAGAGAGGATCAGACATAAGTGATGATAAAGCAATCCGGTCATAAGGAGCGTGAGGACGCAATTCAGCTGATATTAAAAAGTCTTCATTTATTGATATCCACAACGCGTTTCAACGGAATAGCTCCATCTTCCTCAGGTGGCAGTTATACATAAATGGAGTTAGGAAAGCTATATAAAGGTGGAGCAGCAAATGAAAATTAAAGGCAATTAATCAGAACACCCACATGATTAAAAATGCAAATATGACTGCAAAAAAAAGGAAAAAAAAAAAAAAAAAAAAAGATAAATTGAATAAAACCAACCTAAAAATGACATAAAAACAATGTACACAAAGAAAAATAATGAAAAAAATAAATAAATAAATCTCAAAATGCATATTTACGTGACTTTTTCAATAGTGAGGTTTAACCCCTCAGGGGCCAGTGTACCAAGTTTAAAAATCCAGAAACTCTCCCCTTCTTATTAGATTATTATACGATCAGGCATATCATGTGGTATCTGGTCAATAACAGTGAGTTTTAACGAATTCAAATTCTTTTGGTGCACTAGGGAGAATGTTTTGAGAGACTGTGTAGCATGAACCCATTTCGGATATTTTGACGGTGCTTGCAACCCACAACCGCACTCAATTAAATAAATAATGTAGCACATTGGCAATTGACATGACAGTTGATTTTAAAAACTGGTGCTGTGGTTACGAGATTGAAATTCTTGCACCCCATTCATAATAGAGACGCAACATAAACACTTAGAGGTCCTACATGCAAAACAACCCGGATTAGAATTTATGCAGATGAAGAAAGGACTTGAGAGTTGTGTTGCTGGGGGCAACTAGATTCGAAGAGTTCGGTTTTTCCGAAAAATCGACAATTTTGGGCCTAGTAGCAGTGTCTGCTAGTCAGCGGATTAACCCAGCTGTTAGGCAAGCTACACCACCTCTACTTTGGACACTTAATTTTTTCAAAGGAAATGCTTCGGGCCCCCGGGACAAGCAGTGAAGAGCATCGGGGAGGCACCCCAAGGCACAGGCGCTGGGACTGGCGGTTGGACGCCTTGCGGTGGACCGCCAAGCTCGATCCTTATAAAAGCTTTTTAACTGCAGCAGCTTTACTGGACGCTACTGGACCTGGCATTACGCGGCTGCTGGCATGAGACTTGCCCTCCAATAGATCCTTGTAAAAGGATTTAAAGTGTACTCATTCAAAGTAGAGAGACAATTTAAATAAAAA
>JARQOD010000008.1:72484240-72503709 GCA_033576555.1 Oophaga sylvatica
GAAGTGGTTTTGTAGCTCAATTACTTCCTGTTGTATCACCGTGAAATCAGTTTGTAACTTGGAATATTTTCCTTGAGAATCAGTACAAAAACTTTGAAGCTCCGTAACTTGCCGCCTCAGGGTGTTCACAGCGGACTCCATTTTGGCGCGAGATTATTCTGTCAAGATCCCGTCTGGGTTAGAGCCGATGTTACTGCAAACACTAGGGAAAGCAGAGGCAGGTAGCGTAGTCAGGTGGCAGGCCAAGGTCGGTACACAGGAAAGGCAGTTCGGTAGCAGAGGAGCAGGCAGATAACGTAGTCAGGTGGCAGGCCGAGGTCAGTTCACAGGAGAGCAGTGTTTGTAGCAATGGATCAGGCGGAGAGCGTAGTCAGAAGGGCAGGCCGAGGTCAGTTCACAGGAGAGCAGTGTTTGTAGCAGCAGGAACAGCAGGGAACGCTTGACTAAAGGCTAAGAGCACAATAATCTCGCAATGACACACCCACAGGGCCAGGTTTATATAGGGCGTGTAATTGGCAATCAGAGGCCAAACGAGAGAGCACTGGGTGAAGCCGATCAGGAAGAACAGTCAATGGTATCCGGGTTCAGCAAGGAACTTTGTAGCCAGCAGAATAGCTCAGATGGTAGAGCTGCTGGCCGGTGGACAAGAGACACTGGGTTCGATTCCTGACAGTACTCCCCTCCTTCCAGGATGGCCTCTGGACATCTCAGGAGCTGGCCTATCTGGGTACCTTTGAT
Source organism: Oophaga sylvatica (assembly GCA_033576555.1). Lineage (NCBI taxonomy): Eukaryota > Metazoa > Chordata > Amphibia > Anura > Dendrobatidae > Oophaga > Oophaga sylvatica. Next base: position 72,484,979 of record JARQOD010000008.1, read on the forward strand.
GGAAGGCTCTTGTAAGTCCAGGAGCATGGATGTTGTCCTTTGGTTCCCATGAATTTTCCTCTGGTCCATAACCTTCCCACTGCACCAGATACTGCAGTTTACCTCTGAATTTTCGGGAGTCCAGAATCTTATTCACAATGTATTCTTCTTCACCACGGATCCTTTCTGGTGGAGGAGGTGGCTGAATTCTTCCTGGAAACGGGTTTTCACAGAAGGGTTTGTGCTGTTACACAACATGGGTAAGCATTACTTTTCCTAATGCTCTAGTTAGTTCAATGTCCATTGAGATTGGGCAATCTTCACTTTGCCATCGTACTTATCTTCTCGATGCACAAGTTCCCACTTGAGGAATTTTACTGTACGCTAATGATTTCAGCCTATCGTCAATACACTATATATACCGTTGACCTCCTGTTGCTGTTGGAGGGAGCACATTATATCTAACACTCGTTTTGTATACATACTGTGCCCTTCTATGGTGATAGGGTGGCTGATTTTTCTGAGCATTTGGGTCTTACCCATTAGTGTACCATAGGTATTTTTGTTGCTATATTACCATTATACTCTCATCTGTTTATACGCTCATATATATTTGTGAACAAGTTTTTTATTCATGTGTGTCTTTATATATTATCAATAAAATTGTCTTTTTTATACAATTTACCAGTTTGGCTTGATGCTCCTTTATTCGTTATATTTCTGTATGCAGGGAGTTGCCATGTTTCCACTGTGAAATTATGTACAGTCTTGTTACCCATGGTTTTGGTTTAAATATATTATAGCTCAGATGGTAGCGCTGCTGGCCGGTGGACAAGAGACACTGGGTTCGATTCCTGACACCACTGCTGCTGCCGCTGGTCTCCACTGCTGCCTGTGGTCTCCGCTGGTCACCGTTGCTGCTGCCGCTGGTCTCCTGTGGTCGCCGAAGCTGCTGCCGCTGGTCTCCGCCGTTGCTGCCGCTGGTCTTCACCGCTGCTGCCTGTGGTCTCTGCTGGTCGCCGCTGCTGCTGATTGCTGCTGCTGCCGCTGATCACACCGCCTGCTGCCGCCGATCTCCCTTTTCTACTGTCCTCTGCTGCATGATTTCACCCCTCGCACTTGTGATCAACCCGTTCCCCAGTAATCTCCCCTGCTGCCGGCTCCTGCCCCCCCCAGCGCCTGACAGCCCCCTCCTGCCGCCCAGCGCATGACAGCCCCCTCCTGCCGCCCAGCGCCTGACAGCCCCCTCCTGCCGCCCAGCGCCTGACAGCCCCCTCCTGCTGCCCAGCGCCTGACAGCCCCCTCCTGCAGTACGTTTCACCAACCACTCGCACATACACACGCACACACACACTAATAAAGTTAATCTTTTTTTACACACGCACACACACCATGCCCCACTCATCCCAATCATCCCAGTCTCAAAAGATGTACTCAGCTGAGGAGGCATATGCTTTTATTGCCTCCGAAGCTGATAGTGAGGGAGAGGACCCCACTTTTCTGTATTCCTCCCCCTCTTCCTCCTCCAGTGACACAGACGTACCAAGACTTCGCAGTTCAAGAAACCGTCCGGAGCCCCGGGAGGAAGAGTCGGAGGCCTTAGAGGAAGAGCCGGAGACCAGGGGAGAAGACCCAAGACCAAGTGTGAGTAACCCCCAACCTAGTGCTAGTCATGCCCAACCTAGCACTAGTGCCCCCTCCTGGACCCCCGTCCCTGAAAATTTTGCTCCACGGATTCCTGATTTCGTTCCCCAATCAGGAATCCTGTTCGAGACTGCCAACTTCAGAGAAATAGACTTTTTCAAAGTCTATTTCTCGGAGTCAATTGTCAGTCTTATGGTGGAGCAATCAAACTTGTACGCCCAGCAATTTTTGGTTGAAAACCCTACTTCTTCATTTTCTACTTGGAGTCCCGTTGACTCTGTAGAAATGATGAAATATTGGGGACTGGTCCTTCACATGGGGATTGTGAAGAAACCGGAAATTCGCCAATACTGGAGTACTGATATTTTATATCAAACTCCAGTATTTGGCATGGTTATGACTCGCAAACGTTTTGAAGCGATTCATAAGTTTCTTCATTTCAGGGACAACACTGACAGCCTTCCCCACGATCACCCAAATTTTGATAGACTGTTCAAAATTTGGCCGATCATTGAACACTTCAGCAACAAGTTTGCTGAAGTGTACATTCCCGAAAGGGAAATTTGTGTGGATGAATCCCTCATCCACTTCAAAGGGAGGCTTCAGTTCCGTCAGTACCTGCCCAGCAAGAGGGCGAGGTACGGGATAAAACTCTACAAGCTGTGTGAGAGTACCTCAGGGTACACTCTCAGCTTTAGAGTTTACCAAGGAAAAGACACCAAGATCCAGCCCCCAGAATGTCCACCTGCTCTGGGCGTGAGTGGGAAAATAGTGTGGGATTTGGTCCACCCACTGCTTGATAAAGGTTACCATCTGTATGTTGATAACTTTTATACAAGCATCCCACTATTTCAATCCCTCTCTGCCAGAGCTACCGCAGCTTGCGGTACTGTGCGCAGAAACAAGAGGGGTCTCCCTTTGTCGCTAATTGAGCAGCCTCTCCCAAAGGGCGAGAGCCGAGCCCAATGTAGCGGCAACATGCTTGTGGTCAAGTTCAAAGACAAAAGGGACGTCTTTTTCTTGACAACAATCCATGGTCCCGGCACCACGGCCACCACTGTTCGCGGTACCTCAGCACAGGTCTACAAACCGGACTGTGCCCTGGGGTACAACAAACACATGGGGGGAGTTGATCTTTCTGATCAAGTCCTCCAGCCCTATAGTGCCTTACGGAAGACGAAGGTGTGGTATAAAAAACTGGCTGTGCACATCGTGCAAATGGCACTGTATAACGCATACGTGCTATCACGATGTGCCGGCCAGACCAACAACACCTTCCTTCAGTTCCAGGAGTCGGTGATAAAGGCCTTGATTTTTGGAGAGGAGGACGGAGCGCGCCCCAGAACCCCTGGAACTCAAGTTTCCCGTATGGTACCAGGGCAACATGCTCCCACTAAGGCGAAAGCAAAAAAAAGGTGCCAGGTATGCTATAAAAGGGGGATAAGAAGGGAATCTCGTTTCCAATGTGAAACGTGTCCTGACAAACCTGCACTGTGTTTGAATGAATGCTTTAGTATTCATCAAACATCCGTGGACTAAACACATCCTGACATTCCCGTACAGCACTCACCCACACCAGACTGACATACACCACACACACACCAGCCTGACGTACACTACACCACACACCAACCTGACGTACACTACAACACACACACCAACCTGACCTACACTACACCACACACGCCAACCTGACGTAGTGTATGTTAGGTTGGTGTATGGTGTGGTGTAGTGTACGTCAGGTTGGTGCGTGTGTTGTAGTGTACATCAGGTTGTGTGTGTGGTGTATACTACACCACACATATCAACCTGACACACTACACCACATACCAACCTGACGTAGTGCATGTCTGGTTGGTGTGTGGTGTACGTCAGGATGGTGTGTGTGTGGTGTATACTACAGCAACACACACCAACCTGACATGCCACTACACCACACCACACCCCAACCTGACCTACACTACACCACACACGCCAACCTGACGTAGTGTATGTTAGGTTGGTATGTGGTGTAGTGTACGTCAGGTTGGTGCGTGTGTTGTAGTGTACTCAGGTTGGTGTGTGTGGTGTATACAGACTACACATACAACCTGACACACTACACCACCACCAACCTGACCTACACTACACACAGCCAACCTGATGTAGTGATGTTAGGTTGGTTTGGTGGTGTGGGTGGAGTACGTCAGGTAGATGTTTGTGGTGTAGTAAACACACACACACGAATCTGACAGCCTACTACACACACACACCAACCTAACAACACTACATCACACCACACACGAACCTGACTACACTGACATACTTTTCATACGCGACATGGTGTCCGCTAACATTGGAGCTAATTTTCCCTTCAAAAAGTCAAATGGCGCTCCTTCCTTCCGGCCCTGCGTGCGCCCAAACAGTGGTTTATGAGGTATCTTGTACTCAGGAGACATTGCCCAACAAATTTTAGGATCCATTTTATCCTGCTGCCCTTGTGAAAATAAAAAAATGATGCTAAAGAAATTTTTGTGAAAGATAAAAGTACTTTTTCATTTTACGGATCAATTGTGAACCCCTAGGTTAAAGTGCTCACTATGCATCTAGATAAGTTCCTTGGGGGGTCTATTTCCAAAATGGGTCACTTGTGGGGGTGCTCCAATGTTTAGGCACACAGGGGCTCTCAAAGCGACATGGTGTCCGCTAACGATTGGAGCTAATTTTCCCTTCAAAAAGTCAAATGGCGCTCCTTCCCTTCCGGGCCCTGCCGTGTGCCCAAACAGTGGTTTATGACCACATATGAGGTATTGGTGTACTCAGGAGACATTGCCCAACAAATTTTAGGATCCATTTTATCCTGCTGCCCTTGTGAAAATAAAAAAATTGATGCTAAAAGAAAATTTTTGTGAAAAAAAAAGTACTTTTTCATTTTTACGGATCAATTTGTGAACCACCTAGGGATTAAAAGTGCTCACTATGCATCTAGATAAGTTCCTTGGGTGGTCTAGTTTCAAAAATGGGGTCACTTGTGGGGGTGCTCCAATGTTTAGGCACACAGGGGCTCTCCAAATGCGACATGGTGTCCACTAACGATTGGAGCTAATTTTCCCTTCAAAAAGTCAAATGGCGCTCCTTCCCTTCCGGGCCCTGCCGTGCGCCCAAACAGTGGTTTATGACCACATATGAGGTATCGGTGTACTCAGGAGACATTGCCCAACAAATTTTAGGATCCATTTTATCCTGCTGCCCTTGTGAAAATAAAAAAATTGATGCTAAAAGAAAATTTTTGTGAAAAAAAAAGTACTTTTTCATTTTTACGGATCAATTTGTGAACCACCTAGGGGTTAAAAGTGCTCACTATGCATCTAGATAAGTTCCTTGGGGGGTCTAGTTTCCAAAATGGGGTCACTTGTGGGGGTGCTCCAATGTTTACGCACACAGGGGCTCTCCAAATGCGACATGGTGTCCGCTAACGATTGGAGCTAATTTTCCCTTCAAAAAGTCAAATGGCGCTCCTTCCCTTCCGGGCCCTGCCGTGTGCCCAAACAGTGGTTTATGACCACATATGAGGTATTGGTGTACTCAGGAGACATTGCCCAACAAATTTTAGGATCCATTTTATCCTGTTGCCCTTGTGAAAATAAAAAAATTGATGCTAAAAGAAAATTTTTGTGAAAAAAAAAGTACTTTTTCATTTTTACAGATCAATTTGTGAACCACATAGGGGTTAAAAGTGCTCACTATGCATCTAGATAAGTTCCTTGGGCGGTCTAGTTTCCAAAATGGGGTCACTTGTGGGGGTGCTCCAATGTTTAGGCACACAGGGGCTCTCCAAATGCGACATGGTGTCCGCTAACGAGTGGAGCTAATTTTCCCTTCAAAAAGTTAAATGGCGCTCCTTCCCTTCCGGGCCCTGCCGTGCGCCCAAACAGTGGTTTATGACCACATATGAGGTATTGGTGTACTCAGGAGACATTGCCCAACAAATTTTAGGATCCATTTTATCCTGTTACCCTTGTGAAAATAAAAAAATTGATGCTAAAAGAAAATTTTTGTGAAAAAAAAAGTACTTTTTCATTTTTACGGATCAATTTGTGAACCACCTAGGGGTTAAAAGTGCTCACTATGCATCTAGATAAGTTCCTTGGGGGGTCTAGTTTCCAAAATGGGGTCACTTGTGGGGGTGCTCCAATGTTTAGGCACACAGGGGCTCTCCAAATGCGACATGGTGTCCCTAACGATTGGAGCTAATTTTCCCTTCAAAAAGTCAAATGGCGCTCCTTCCCTTCCGGGCCCTGCCGTGCGCCCAAACAGTGGTTTATGACCACATATGAGGTATTGGTGTACTCAGGAGACATTGTCCAACAAATTTTAGGATCCATTTTATCCTGTTAACCTTGTGAAAATAAAAAAATTGATGCTAAAAGAAAATTTTTGTGAAAAAAAAAAGTACTTTTTCATTTTTACGGATCAATTTGTGAACCACCTAGGGGTTAAAAGTGCTCACTATGCATCTAGATAAGTTCCTTGGGGGGTCTAGTTTCCAAAATGGGGTCACTTGTGGGGGTACTCCAATGTTTAGGCACACAGGGGCTCTCCAAATGCGACATGGTGTCCGCTAACGATTGGAGCTAATTTTCCCTTCAAAAAGTCAAATGGCGCTCCATCCCTTCTGGGCCCGGCCGTGCGCCCAAACAGTGGTTTATGACCACAAATGAGGTATCGGTGTACTCAGGAGACATTGCCCAACCAATTTTAGGATCCATTTTATCCTGTTGGCCGTGTGAAAATGAATAAATTGTTGCTAAAAGAAAATTTTTGTTGGAAAAATTATAATGTCCATTTTTTCCTTCCACTTTGCTTTAGTTCCGGTGAAGCACCTGAAGGGTTAATAATCTTCTTGAATGTGGTTTTGAGTACCTTGAGGGGTGCAGTTTTTAGAAAGGTGTCACTTTTGGGTATTTTCTTTCATATAGACCCCTCAAAGTGACTTCAAATGGGAGGTGGTCCCTAAAAAAAATGGCTTTGTAAATTTTGCTGTAAAAATGAGAAATCGCTGGTCAACTTTTAACCCTTATAACTTCCTAAGAAAAAAAATTTTGTTTCCAAAATTGTGCTGATGTAAAGTAGACATGTGGGAAATGTTATTTATTTACTATTTTGTGTCACATTACTCTCTGGTTTAACAGAATAAAAATTCAAAATTTGAAAATTGCGAAATTTTCAAAATTTTTGCCAAATTTCCTTTTTTTTCACAAATAAACGCAAAAATTATCGACCTAAATTTACCACTAACATGAAGCCCAATATGTCACAAAAAAACAATCTCAGAATCGCTAGGATCCGTTGAAGCGTTCCTGAGTTATTACCTCATAAAGGGACACTGGTCAGAATTGCAAAAAATGGCCTGGTCATTTAGGTCAACAAAATAGGCCGGGTCATGAAGGGGTTAACATCAGCTTCCCCTCTGCTGGTTATGAAAATTACACGGGAGCCCATGCAATTTTTTTTCATTTTTTTTGTAAAAATTAACAGTTGCTGTTTAAGGCTGTTTGTTACAGCCTATGTACGTTCGTTCTGTTAACGCTCCTACATTCAATGGTTACAATGTGTGCCTGTGTGTGTGTTTACTTACTGACTTTATAATGTTGGGTGTCTGACTGACACCTTTTCATTACTAAACCTAGGGCTTGGTGTCAATGGCAGCTGCATGCATGATCCTGATGGCACACTGCATCAGAATGAAAAAGGTGTTGAACAAAGAAATTACATATATCTTTATTTAGCTCAAAGAAGCCTTCATTGCTGTACTAAAACGCATACAAAAAATGCATGGAAAACCGGGGCAAAAACGTACCAAAACACGAGGCAAAACGCGAGTGTTTTTGATGCCAAGAGATGCAGAAACCTTGTAGAAATTTCTGCAAGGAAATACTCAACATGCGCACATAGCCTTAAGCACCACCAGGCTCTCTCTGCAGATCACAATTACATCATGGTGCATCAAGGAAGCAAAATCTACACGTTGAGGAACTTTACTTCCATTATGAAATTGTTACCGAAATTGACAGGAAGCCACTCAGAGCTGTCTGTCATATATTGGTACTGCAATTCAGGACATCTACAGTCTTGTAACTGCAGATCTAATGATGATATTATTAGTAGTACTAGTAATAATAGTAATAATAATCTTCAGCTACAGAACTGCAACCAAAAGAAGCATCAGGATACATTTACACTGGTCGGTATCGAGAACAAGGGTCCAGTGCATACAGGATGCCAATCACCTGATTACCGAGAAATAGTCTGTTTAGGGTGCATTGTACAGTGTACAGTAAAGGGGTATATAGTGAGGTGAGGGGTTATGGTGTACAGTACAGGGGTATATAGTGAGGTGAGGGGGTACAGTGTACAGTACAGGGGTATATAGAGAGGTGAGGGGGTACAGTGTACAGTGTAGAAGTATATAGTGAGGTGAGGGGGTACAGTGCACAGGTCAGGGGTATATAGTGAGGTGAGGGGGTACAGTGCACAGGTCAGGGGTATATAGTGAGGTGAGGGGGTACAGTGCACAGGTCAGGGGTATATAGTGAGGTGAGGGGGTACAGTGTACAGTGTAGAGGTGTATAGTGAGGTGAGGGGGTACAGTGTACAGTACAGGTGTATATAGTGAGGTGAGGGGGTACAGTGTACAGTACAGGGGTATATAGTGAGGTGAGGGGGTACAGTGTACAGTGTAGAGGTATATGTGAGGTGAGGGGGTACAGTGTACAGTGTAGAGGTATATAGTGAGGTGAGGGGGTACAGTGCACAGGTCAGGGGTATATAGTGAGGTGAGGGGGTACAGTGCACAGGTCAGGGTATATAGTGAGGTGAGGGGGTACAGTGCACAGGTCAGGGGTATATAGTGAGGTGAGGGGGTACAGTGTACAGTGTAGAGGTGTATAGTGAGGTGAGGGGGTACAGTGTACAGTACAGGTGTATATAGTGAGGTGAGGGGGTACAGTGTACAGTACAGGGGTATATAGTGAGGTGAGGGGGTACAGTGTACAGTGTAGAGGTATATAGTGAGGTGAGGGGGTACAGTTAGAGGTATATAGTGGGTGAGGGGGTACAGTGACAGTCAGGGTTTGTGAGTGAGGGGTACAGTGCACAGGTCAGGGGTATATAGTGAGGTGAGGGGGTACAGTGCACAGGTCAGGGGTATATAGTGAGGTGAGGGGGTACAGTGCACAGGTCAGGGGTATATAGTGAGGTGAGGGGGTACAGTGTACAGTACAAGGGTATATAGTGAGGTGAGGGAGTACAGTGTACAGTACAGGGGTATATAGTGAGGGGGTACAGTGTACAGTACAGGGTATATAGTGAGGTGAGGGGGTACAGTGTACAGTACAGGTGTATATAGTGAGGTGAGGGAGCACAGTGTTCAGTACAGGGGTTATATAGTGAGGGGGTACAGTGTACAGTACAGGGGTATATAGTGAGGTGAGGGGGAACAGTGTACAGTACAGGGGTTATATAGTGAGGTGAGGGGGGTACAGTGTACAGTACAGGGGTATATAGTGAGGTGAGGGGGTACAGTGTACAGTACAAGGGTACATAGTGAGGTGAGGGGGCACAGTGTACAGTACAGGGGTATATAGTGAGTGAGGGGGTACAGTGTACAGTACAGGGTATATAGTGAGGTGAGGGGGTACAGTGTACAGTACAGGTATATAGTGAGGTGAGGGCAAGGTACAGTCAGGGTATATGTGAGGTGAGGGGTACGTGTACAGTACAGGTGTAATATGGTGAGGGTACAGTGTACATACAGGGGTATATAGTGAGGTGAGGGGGTACAGTGTACAGTACAAGGGTATATAGTGAGGTGAGGGGGTACAGTGTACAGTACAGGGGTATATAGTGAGGTGAGGGGTACAGTGTACAGTACAAGGGTATATAGTGAGGTGAGGGGGTACAGTGTACAGTACAAGGGTATATAGTGAGGTGAGGGGGCACAGTGTACAGTCATGGACAAAAGTTTTGAGAATGACACAAATATTAATTTTTACAAAGTCTACTGCTTCACTTTTTCTAATGGCAATTTGCATATACTCCAGAATGTTATAAAGAGTGATCAGCTTAACAGCAATTACTTGCAAAGTCAATATTTGGCTAGAAAATGAACTTTATCCCCCAAAACACATTTCAACATCATTGCAGCCCGGCCTTAAAAGGACCAGCTAACCTCTTTTCAGTGATTGCTCCATTAACACAGGTGTGGGTGTTGATGAGGACATGGCTGGAGATCAATCTGTCATGATTAAGTAAGAATGACACCACTGGACACTTTAAAAGGAGGCTGGTGCTTGGCATCATTGTTTCTCTTCTGTTAACCATGGTTATCTCTAAAGAAACACGTGCAGTCATCATTGCAATGCACAAAAATGGCCTAACAGGGAAGAGTATGCAGCTAGAAAGATTGCACCTCAGTCAACAATCTATCGCATCATCAAGAACTTCAAGGAGAGAGGTTCCATTGTTGCCAAAAAGGCTCCAGGGCGCCCAAGAAAGACCAGCAAGCTCCAGGACCGTCTCTTAAAAGTGTTTCAGCTGCGGATCGGGCTACCAGCAGTGCAGAGCTTGCTCAGGAATGGCAGCAGGCAGGTGTGAGTGCATCTGCACGCACTGTGAGGCGAAGACTCTTGGAGCAAGGCCTGGTCTCAAGGAGGGCAGCAAAGAAGCCACTTCTCTCCAGAAAAAACATCATGGACTGATTATTCTGCAAAAGGTACAGGCAGTGGACTGCTGAGGACTGGGGTAAAGTTATTTTCTCTGATGAATCCCCTTTTCGATTGTTTGGGACATCAGGAAAACGCCTCATTCGGAGAAGACAAGGTGAGCGCTACCACCAGTCTTGTCTCATGCCAACTGTTAAGCATCCTGAAACCATTCATGTGTGGGGTTGCTTTCAGCCAAGGGAATCGGCTCTCTCACAGTCTTGCCTAAAAACACAGCCATGAATAAAGAATGGTACCAGAATGTCCTCCAAGAGCAACTTCTCCCAACCCTCCAAGAGCAGTTTGGCGATCAACAATGCCTTTTCCAGCATGATGGAGCACCTTGCCATAAAGCAAAGGTGATAACTAAATGGCTCAGGGAACAAAACATAGAGATTTTGGGTCCATGGCCTGGAAACTCCCCAGATCTTAATCCCATTGAGAACTTGTGGTCAATCATCAAGAGACGGGTGGACAAACAAAAACCTAAAAATTCTGACAAAATGAAAGCATTGATTGTGCAAGAATGGACTGCTATCAGTCAGGATTTGGTCCAGAAGTTGATTGAGAGCATGCCAGGGAGAATTGCAGAGGTCCTGAAGAAGAAGGGTCAACACTGCAAATATTGACTTGCTGCATTAACTCATTCTAACTGTCAATATAAGCTTTTGTTACTCATATGTTTGCAATTATTATATTTCTGTCTGTGATAAAAACATCTGTCAAACACACATAAAAACCAGAGGGCAGCAGATCATGTGAAAATATAATATTTGTGTCATTCTCAAAACTTTTGGCCATGACTGTACAGTACAGGTGTATATAGTGAGGTGGTACAGTACAGGGGTATATAATGAGGTGAGGGGGCACAGTGTACAGTAAGGTGTATATAGTGAGGTGAGGGGGTACAGTACAGGGGTATATAGTGAGGTGAGGGGGTACAGTGTACAGTACAGGTGTATATAGTGAGGTGAGGGGGTACAGTGTACAGTACAGGGGTATATAGTGAGGTGAGGGGGTACAGTGTACAGTACAGGGGTATATAGTGAGGTGAGGGGGTACAGTGTACAGTACAGGAGTATATAGTGAGGTGAGGGGGTACAGTGTACAGTACAGGTGTATATAGTGAGGTGAGGGGGTACAGTGTACAGTACAGGTGTATATAGTGAGGTGAGGGGGTACAGTGTACAGTACAGGGGTATATAGTGAGGTGAGGGGGTACAGTGTACAGTACAGGGTTTTATAGTGAGGTGAGGGGGTAGTGTACAGTACAGGGGTATATAGTGAGGTGAGGGGGTAGTGTACAGTACAGGGTATATAGTGAGGTGAGGGGGTACAGTGTACAGTACAGGTGTATATAGTGAGGTGAGGGGGTACAGTGTACAGTACAGGTGTATATAGTGAGGTGAGGGGGCACAGTGTACAGTACAGGTGTATATAGTGAGGTGAGGCAGTACAGTGTACAGTACAAGGGTATATAGTGAGGTGAGGGTGGTACAGTACAGGGTATATAGTGAGGTGAGGGGGTACAGTACAGGGGTATATAGTGAGGTGAGGGGGTACAGTACAGGGGTATATAGTGAGGTGAGGGGGTACAGTACAGGGGTATATAGTGAGGTGAGGGGGTACAGTATAGCAGTATACAGTGAGGTGAGGGGCGGTACAGCGCAGTCTCCTCAGTAACCTCACATAGTCTCCCGTCAGTCTGGAGTCGGGCATTACTACGCATGCGCAGGCGGCAGCCGTGTCTTGCAGGGCTCTGGTGATTGTACTGGGCCTGGGCCTGAGGTGTCCCGGGGTCTCGGCCTCAGTCACACACGGCACAGCTGGGAGCGGGGAAGCGGCGGACAGCTCGTCTCTGCACTGCCAGCATGGAGCCCTGAGCTCAGAGCACCGGAGACATTGCGGCCTGAGGCGGGAATGAGCCATTGAGGGAGAGAGGGACCCGCACATCCCCGGGGAGGCCGGGAGCAGCGCCGACATCATGGCTCAGGAGAAGATGGAGCTGGACGTGGTGGAGATCCCAGGGGACGGAGGCCTGAGGAGGTCAAACAGCGCCCCCCATATTAACGGGCTGAGGTGAGAGCTGCGGAGGGGCGCAGAGACAGGCCGAGCCTGCGAGGAGGGGGGGACAGAGAGAGGCCGAGCCTGCGAGGAGGGGGGGACAGAGAAGGCCGAGCCTGCGAGGAGGGGGGGACAGAGAGAGGCCGGGCCTGCGAGGAGGGGGGACAGAGAGAGGCCGGGCTGCAGAGGGACAGAGAGAGGCGGGCCTGCGAGGAGGGGGGGACAGAGAGAGGCCGGGCTGCAAGGGGACAGAGAGGAAGAGAGGCCGGGCCTGCGAGGAGGGGGGACAGAGAGAGGCCGGGGCTGCAAGGAGGGGACAGAGAGAGGCTGGGCCTGCGAGGAGGGGGGGACAGAGAGAGGCGGGCCTGCGAGGAGGGGGGACAGAGAGAGGCGGGCTGCGAGGAGGGGGGGACAGAGAGAGGCTGGGCCTGCGAGGAGGGGGGGACAGAGAGAGGCGGGCCTGCGAGGAGGGGGGGACAGAGAGAGGCCGGGCTGCGAGGAGGGGGGGACAGAGAGAGGCTGGGCCTGCGAGGAGGGGGGGACAGAGAGAGGCGGGGCCTGCGAGGAGGGGGGGACAGAGAGAGGCCGGGCCTGCGAGAGAGGGGGACAGAGAGAGGCTGGGCCTGCGAGGAGGGGGGGACAGAGAGAGGCCGGGCTGCGAGGAGGGGGGAGAGAGAGCGGCTGCGAGAGGGGCGAGGAGGCCGGGCCTGCGAGAGGGGGGACAGAGAGAGGCCGGGCTGCGAGGAGGGGGGGACAGAGAGAGGCGGGGCTGCAAGGGGGACAGAGAGAGGCTGGGCCTGCGAGGAGGGGGGACAGAGAGAGGCCGGGGCTGCAAGGGGGACAGAGAGAGGCTGGGCCTGCGAGGAGGGGGGGACAGAGAGAGGCCGGGGCTGCGAGGGGGACAGAGAGAGGCTGGGCCTGCGAGGAGGGGGGGACAGAGAGAGGCCGGGGCTGCGAGGGGGACAGAGAGAGGCTGGGCCTGCAAGGAGGGGGGGACAGAGAGGGCCGGGGCTGCGAGGGGGATGCACAGAGAGAGGTCGGGCCTGCGAGGAGGGCAGAGAGAGGATGGGCTTGCGAGGAGGGGGGGGCAGAGAGGCTGGGGCTGCGAGGGGGGGACAGAGAGAGTTGGGGGTGAGCAGAGAGGCCGGGGCTGCGAGCGGAGGGGTGCACAGAGAAAGACCGGGGCTTTGGGGGGGGGACAGAGAGAGGCCAGGGCTGCGAGGGGGGTGCACAGAGAGAGGCCGGGGCTGCGAGCGGGGTGCGCAGAGAGAGGCCGGGGCTGCGAGGGGGGGACAGAGAGAGGTGTGGGGTGCGCAGAGAGAGACCGGGGCTGGAGCGGAGGGGTGCACAGAGAAAGACCGGGGCTTTGGGGGGGACAGAGAGAGGCCAGGGCTGCGAGGGGGTGCACAGAGAGAGGCCGGGGCTGCGAGCGGGGTGCGCAGAGAGAGGCCGGGGCTGCGAGCGGAGGGGTGCACAGATAAAGACAGGGGCTTTGGGAGGGGGGGGACAGAGAGAGGCCGGGGGGAGTGGTGTGCAGGGAGAGGCCAAGGCTGCGAGGGGGAAGGGGACAGAGAGAGGCCGGGGCTGCGAGGGGAGGGGTATGCAGAGAGAGAGGCCGGGGCTGCGAGGGGAGGGGTGTGCACAGAGAGGCCGGAGCTGCAAGGAGGAGGGGGGGGACAGAGAGGCCGGAGCTGCGAGGAGGAGGGGGGGGACAGAGAGGCCGGGGCTGCGAGGGGAGGGGTGTGCAGAGAGAGGTCGGGGCTGCGGGGGGGGGACGCAGAGGATTGGGGGGCTTGGGTTATATTTAGTCTTGACATTTGTAGATAATGGATCTAATTGTGATGATTGATTGAGTGAGAGCAGTAGAGAATAGTGATTAGATAAGGTGTTATAATAGCAGTGCTCACAAGGTAATAATGCAGAGCAACATTAAGACACGCCCCCAGAGAATCCTGTGAGCCATGCACTCTTAGTAAAGACTGTAAAGCTTTGCACTAAATAAAAAAGCCCTATATCTATGGAACATTACGACTGATTTAAAAACAAAAAACAAATCCTCGGAGCTACAGCAGGAATATAATAAATGTAAGAGTTTTCCATTTTGACCTGGTGACAAGTCCTCCTTAAAGGGGTTCTCCATTTTGACCTGGTGACAAGTCCTCCTTAAAGGGGTTCTCCATTTTGACCTGGTGACAAGTCCTCCTTAAAGGGGTTGTCCAGGTTTGACATGAAAGTCTGCAGTCACTGTATGAGACTGCAAACTTGAGATTCCTGACATTACGCACAGGGCGCGCTGTTAAGATTCTCCAGCGCAGGGAGCAAACAGATATATAACCGTGATTATGTGATATGCACACTCCCAGCCACATTCTGACTAAACGTTCACAACCTTCATCAATATAAGTGAATTGGGCAAAGCTGGACACGTCTAGTTGTAATGTGGCCAGGAGTGTGCAGGTCGCATACTTGTCATCCCTTAACCGCCCACTCCCGGCACTGGAGAATTCTGACTGCATAGAGTGACTGCAGGCTTTTATGCCAAACGTGGACAATCCCTTTAACGTCAGAAGTTGGCACAGTTCTAGTGAACTAATGAAGACTGCTGTAGATCCTTCTACTTTGTGGATAAGAGACTAATAGTATATCTCTACAGATGGCTGATCATGTACACGATTATTTACATTGTGCTTTTTTGTTCCGCTTTCCATAGTGATCACTCCCAAGTGTTTCAACCCTACGTAGCCCGTGCTCGCAGAAACAGCACTACTGTGGTGAACCGCCAGACCGTGGTAAGAGCGTGGCGTTATCTGACCTTGTGTGTTACTTTCTGAAGCTTTTGGTTGGATGTGGAGCACCCGGTGTGCAAAGCTTCAGTGTTGATAAATTGGGACTTTATGGAATGTAAATACAAGAAATCTTGCAATGGTTGTCAACTATTTAACCCCTTACTGACAGTCATGGCCGAAAGTGTTGGCTCACTTGAAATCATTTCAGAAAATGAAGTATTTTCTCCAGAAAATGATCGTAATTACACATGTTTGTTTCCTTTGCGTGTATTGGAACAACACAAAAACTGAAAAAAGGCAAATTGGACATAATTTCACACTAAAATGGGCTGGAGAAAATCATTAATACTTTTCCAAAATTGTAAACAACTTTGTTTCAAGCTGTTGATGGAGCAGTTAACCTGTACAATCTCGCTGTCAATCTCTGACTTGATTACGGCGGGGTGACGATGGCTCCTGTGAAAGTCAGCTTTTAGGAGATCGTAATTTTCAGTTTATATAACAGTGTGCTGAGGCACTGCTATGTATAGCACAAGCGATCGCAACTTCAAGTTTTCTAAGGGGATATTAAATACAGTAAAAATACTTTTTTTTAATGGCCCAAAGGTGATGGAAACATTTTTATTTTTAAAAACAATTGGTCGCTTCCCAAGCCAGCACCGCAGCTAATGGCCATCACTACCATGATTTCATCCCTTTGTCACAGCAAACGATATACGCAATTGCAGAACCAGGAAAGTTTGGTTGCAGCATTAATATGCTTTGTCAAGCATCCCCCAAAAAAAACAACTTTACAGGTAAGACTAGTTTCACACTAGCGCAGTGATGGCTAACCTTGGCACTCCAGCTGTTGTAAAACTACAACTCCCAGCATGCCCTTGCAACCTGCAGCAGTTGAGGCATGCTGGGAGTTGTAGTTCTCCAACAGCTGGAGTGCCAAGGTTCGCCATCACTGCGACTAGCGTATGGTTTCGCTGCGGACTTCCTCCGTGAAGCTCCCCCGCACCTCCTCTGGTCAGCTCCGCCTATGTCTGCATATTTAACATTAGGTACGCAGGCCGTGCAGATATATGCGGATGCCACCGCATGAATCGTTTTGACGGTGTGGTGACCTGCGCCGAACGCAACATGTTGCATTTTTTTTTTAAGGGGTTCACTAAAGGGGTTAACTAGTGGGACAGTTTTATAGGGCGGGTTGTTACGACGCGGCGATGCTAAATATGTGTACTTTTATTGATTTTTTTTTCATTATTTACATAATGTGTTTATTGGAAAAAAAATTTTTTTTAAATTTATTTAAGGATTTATTTTGAAAGGAATCTGTCACCCCAATATTGCAATCAGATATAAAGTTATGGCTGAATATGCGTCCATAACCAAAGCTAACGGTAGGTATCATATATCCTGATACCCCCGTTTTCATATCAAAATACCTTTGTAAACTTCGATTTTGGCGCTGTCAATCACGGTGGTCAGGAGGGTGGCGTTTTCTCCTCCCCCCCCCCCCCCCACCGCTCCTCGGCATCAGTTGCGTATCGCCGTCTGTGAATCCCACACAGATGGCGTTCGACTTCCCGCAATTGCGCAATTCAAATTTGGGCCGACGCATGCGCATCATGCTTTGCCCAACAGTGGGCAATGCATATATAATCAGTACAGCACATGCGCTACTCTTTCCTTGCCCCGGAAATGGGTGCTTGCCTTGGACGACTTCCGGGGCAAGGAAAGAGTAGCACATCACTATATAGTGGGACATCACTATATAGTGTCAGATCGCTGATCTGACAGTTTGCAGAGCACTCTGTCATATCAGCGATCTGACAGGCAGTGCAGGAGGCTTCTCAGCGCCTGAATCAGCAGGCACTGACAAGCCACCTCCTGGAAGGACCCTGCTGCCATCTTGGATCCGGGGGCCTGCAGGGAGGAGGCCCTCAGAAAAACGCGATCACATCGCGTTGTTCTGAGGTTCTCAGGGAAGCACGCAGGGAGCTCCCCTCCCTGCGCGATTCTTCCCTATGCCACCGGAACGCTGCGATCATGTTTGATTGCAGTGTGCCTGGGGTTAAAGTGCCGGGTGTCAGCTGTGAGAATCAGCTGACACCCGGCCGCGCTTCCCCGTGAGCGCTGCTGATCGGTGATGATGTACTATCCCGTCCTTGGGAATTAAGTCCCAGGGCACATGGACGGGATAGTACGTCAAATGGTAGAAAGGGATTAAGTCCCATTCCAGGCTTTTTTTTATTTTTTTTATACTTATTTATAAATTAATTTCACCATCGGTTAGGTATCATTAATGTATGTTCCATGTGTGAAGAAAATACTTACTGGTTACTGTCTTCTACAGTTTCCAGTGATAATTCAGTCCCTCTCCGCCATCTTGTAACCTCAGTTATCACTGGCTAGATATCGCTACTCGCTGTTGCTTCCTCTCTTAATCTAAAGGGTATGCCACACTAAACAACATCGCTAACGGGATCGCTAAAAAACGTCACTATTTAGCGATCCCGTTAGCGATGTTGTTGTGTGCGGCATCTACCAGCGACGTGGCCCTGCTGTGATCTCGTCCGTCGTCCTGATCGTTCCGGACCCTATTTTCATCGCTGACGTCCCGCTGGTAAGTATCTAATCGCTGAGTGTGGCACCTTTTTTAGCGATTTAGCGGTACTTTTGTACCGCTAAAGTCGTTAAGGAGATCGCTAACCGCGATAGCGTCCTTAATGATATCGCTAAATTAGGTAGCTACTAGCGATATAGAAACAATCCCGCTAGCGATCTCATTAGTATGCGACGCTAACGAGATCGCTAGCGGGATTGTGTAGTGTGGCAGTACCTTAAGTCTATGAGAGCCTTGTTTTGCATCTCATTGACTCACATTGAAAAGTGACTTCCGGTCCTCTCAGCAAACACTGGAGTGAACGGCTAGTCACAACTGATGTCATTTGATCCAGAAGAGGCGGAGGATGGCGATCAGTAAGTACTTTACACACACAGGATATACATTACTGATACCTAACTGATGGTGAAATGCAGAGTGGTGCTTTCAAGGGTTGTGCGATATTTCACTAAAATCTATTGCTAATTCTCTCTCTCAGGTGCCGTCATCCTCTCCTGTGCGCATTCCAATCAGCAGACTTCATCAGCTGAAACAGGTAATTTTACCATTAATTCAAAGTACAAAACAATATTTTTCTTACATCTGTGCATTTTTCGTTGTCTGTGGGACTGGCTGAGATAGCCAAGTGCTCTACTTACCCCAATTTAAAACAATCTCCCCAGCCCACCCAAAAATAAAGTTGTGCAGACATGTTTTTAATCATTTAGTGTGATATCTGCGGTCTATATATGGCTGACTTGCATCATTTATTTATAAAGGAGGAAGGTGTCGACTTAATGAATCGAGAAACAGCTCGTGAGCGGTAAGTTGGAGTAAACGTTTGATAATGTAACTTTGTTCTCATTTTTGTGCCACTTGTTAGTATTGATCAAAACTGGCTAATTTGCAGAGGTCGTAATACTT
>JARQOD010000008.1:72503809-72588123 GCA_033576555.1 Oophaga sylvatica
AAGGAGAAAGGAGAGACTGCTAGCACTTGGGAATACCCTGGCTTCTCATTTTCAGCATCAGACCACCAAGAAAAGACGCAAGGCGTGTCTGAACCAATGCAGATCGACGTCATCCGAAGACCACTCTCTGCACAGGAGAAGGAGAGGCGACGTGCAGAACATCTCTGCCTCTATTGTGGGGACCCTGGACACTATGCCATCAACTGTCCTAACAAAAGGACTATAGCCTTTACCAACAACAGGTCTGCCAGCAATATGGACCTTTCTCAGCAGTCGGATTCCATCTTGCAGACTATCTCATCAGTAACGCCAGAAATAGACAAAATACATACTACATCATCTCATTTTGTAATCCCCATTCAGGTTGTAATGGGCACCCAAAAAATACAATGCTCTGCCCTGTTGGATTCGGGAGCAGGAGGAAATTTTATGGACTTAAAATTTACACGTGATAATAATATTTCCAGTAGGACCAAATCCACACCAATTGAAATGGAAACTGTGGATGGATCACCTTTGTCTTCTGGACCTGTCACGCATGAACAATCGAACTGGAGATTTGTATCGAACCGGATCATCATGAAGCTGTCAGTTTCCACCTTATTTCATCTCCGAAATTTCCGGTTATTCTAGGGATCCCCTGGTTTTCAGTCCATAACCCTTCTATCAACTGGGCATCAAGGACCATCACCTTTCCATCTGACTACTGTAAGAATAATTGTCATAAAGAACCCCCTGTTCTCCAACAATTCAAAATCTCTGAGATTTCGCATGAGAAGGAAGAGAAACTACCACCTCAATATCAGCAGTTCTCTGATGTCTGCAGTAAGAAGAAAGCAGATCAATTACCTCCTCACCGTCCTTACGACTGTCCCATTGAATTGCTGCCAGGAGCAACCATTCCATTTGGACGGATTTACAATCTTTCCGAACCTGAATTGAAGGTATTAAGAAAGTTCCTGGATGAAAATTTAGAGAAAGGCTTTATTCGACCTTCCACATCTCCAGCTGGGGCACCCCTGTTCTTTGTTGAAAAGAAAGACTCCACTCTGCGGCCATGTATTGACTACAGAGAGATGAATAATATCACTGTCAAGAATCGCTACCCCTACCCTTGATTCCTGAACTATTTGAGAGACTCCGTTCTGCGAAAATCTTTACGAAGCTGGATCTTAGAGGGGCTTACAACCTCATACGGATTCGCCCAGGAGATGAGTGGAAGACCGCCTTCAGAACGAGATATGGACATTTTGAATCTCTGGTTATGACCTTTGGCCTTAGCAATGCCCCAGCCACCTTTCAACATTTTATTAATGATGTATTCGAGATTTCTTGGACCAATTCGTTGTGGCTTATCTCGATGACATTCTTATATTTTCAGACACCTTGGAAGAGCATCGCAGGCACGTCCAGTTAGTCTTGGAACGACTACAGGAGAACCATCTTTACATTAAACTTGAAAAATATGAGTTTGAACAAACCAGTATCCAATTTCTGGATATATCATCTCCCCAGAAGGTCTGAGCATGGATCCCGGCAAAATCAATGCTGTAGTAGACTGGCCTGTTCCAAGAAATTTAAAAGACGTCCAGCGTTTCATAGGATTTGCAAATTTTTACCGAAAATTTATAAAGAACTTTTCACGGATCATACTACCAATTACTACACTAACAAAAAAGACCAAAGCATTTTTCTGGTCTCCGGAGGCACAGGAGGCTTTTGACAAGTTGAAAACTCTTTTTACGTCTGCTCCATTGTTAGTACACCCAAATCCTGAATTGCCATTTACTGTCGAAGTGGACGCCTCGGACTCTGCAGTGGGAGCCATTCTGTCTCAGCGAGTTGGGGACAAGATGCAACTCACCCATGTGCGTTTCTTTCCCACACCATGTCATCTGCAGAAAAGAACTACGACATCGGTAAAAAGAACTGTTAGCCATTAAAGTTGCCTTCTCCGAGTGGAGACATCTTCTGGAAGGTGCCAATCACCCTGTGACTGTCCTCACGGACCACAAGAATCTTGAATTCCTCCGTACAGCAAAAAGATTGTCTGCAAGACAAGCACGATGGGCCTTATTTTTCTCAAGATTCAATTTTATAATTTCTTACCGGCCTGGTTCAAGAAAATGGCAAGGCTGACGCCCTGTCCAGGATGTGTTCGGAACCTTAGGAGAGGTCTATAATGACGATACAATTCTAGGCCCTAAAAATTTTTGGGAATATTGCACTCTAGAGGACTATGTAATAGAATTAAAGATGGATATCAAGAGGACTCTTTCCTTAACCATCCTTCGGAAGACGTCGATCTTTCATTCAAAGAGGGGTTTTGGATGCAGAAACACAAAATATATGTACCTGAATCTTCTCGCCTTGAAGTCCTCAAAAGTGTCCATGATTCTAAACTGGCAGGACATCCTGGAGTTGCAAAAACACAAGACTTTACTACTTCGTTTCTTTTGGTGGCCTAATTGTAGGAAGGACTTGAGGAAATATGTTTCAACCTGTTTAACATGCGCATGAAACAAGACCCCATGATCGTCTCCTCTAGGACTCTTGCAACCACTCCCAGTTCCATCCAGGCCTTGGGGATCTATTTCCATGGATTTTATTGTGGAACTACCCCCTTCCAAACAGATGACCGTCATCCTTGTCATAGTGGACCGACTCACAAAAATGGCCCACTTATTCCAACTGAAGGAATTCCTACTGCTGAAAAAACTGCAGAACTGATGATCAAAGAGGTATTCAGGTTGCATGGAATTCCTGACAACGTGGTGTCTGACAGAGGCGTTCAGTTTACGTCAAAATTTTGGAAGAGTTTCTGTACAGCCTTGGGAGTCACGGTGTATCTTTCTACCGCTTTCCATCCTCAGTCCAATGGCCAGACGGAGAGAACGAACCAGACTTTGGAGCAATACCTCCGTTGCTTCATTTCCTATCTTCAGGATGACTGGGTGGACTATTTACCAACAGCAGAGTTTGCCTACAACAACTCCATACATAGCGCTACATCTCCAACCCCATTTTTTGCTAATTATGAAGTACATCCAGTATTTATCCCTAATCTGCCAGTGAACACTCCCATTCCTGCTGTTAATGACAGGCTTGCAAAATTACAGGAATGCCAGAAGGAATTATCAGAGATATTACTCAAGACCCAGGAAGTATATAAGGAAGCAGCAGATAACATCGGAGAGTGCCCCCTGCTCTTCAGGTTGGAGACAAAGTTTGGCTGTCCACTAAAAACCTTAAGACACATGTGCCATCCTCCAAATTGGGTCAGAAATTCATTGGACCTTTTCAAATTTCTGCAAAAATTAACCAGGTTGCTTTTCGTTTAAAACTTCCCAACAATCTAAAGATTCATCCAGTATTTCACATATCCTTGCTCAAACCCTTCTGTGAAAACCCGTTTCCAGGAAGAATTCAGCCACCTCCTCCACCAGAAAGGATCCGTGGTGAAGAAGAATACATTGTGAATAAGATTCTGGACTCCCGAAAATTCAGAGGTAAACTGCAGTATCTGTGCAGTGGGAAGGTTATGGACCAGAGGAAAATTCATGGGAACCAAAGGACAACGTCCATGCTCCTGGACTTACAAGAGCCTTCCATCAGAGGTACCCAGATAGGCCAGCTCCTGAGATGTCCAGAGGCCATCCTGGAAGGAGGGGAGTACTGTCAGGAATCGAACCCAGTGTCTCTTGTCCACCGGCCAGCAGCTCTACCATCTGAGCTATTCTGCTGGCTACAAAGTTCCTTGCTGAACTCGGATACCATTGACTGTTCTTCCTGATCGGCTTCACCCAGTGCTCTCTCGTTTGGCCTCTGATTGCCAATTACACGCCCTATATAAACCTGGCCCTGTGGGTGTGTCATTGTGAGATTATTGTGCTCTTAGCCTTTAGTCAAGCGTTCCCTGCTGTTCCTGCTGCTACAAACACTGCTCTCCTGTGAACTGACCTCGGCCTGCCCTTCTGACTACGCTCTCCGCCTGATCCATTGCTACAAACACTGCTCTCCTGTGAACTGACCTCGGCCTGCCACCTGACTACGTTATCTGCCTGCTCCTCTGCTAACCGAACTGCCTTTTCTGTGTACCGACCTCCGGCTGCCACCTGACTATGTTATCTGCCTGCTCCTCTGCTACCGAACTGCCTTTCCTGTGTACCGACCTTGGCCTGCCACCTGACTACGCTACCTGCCTCTGCTTTCCCTAGTGTTTGCAGTAACATCGGCTCCAACCCAGACGGGATCTTGACAGGTGGAGACCAGCGGCAGCAGCGGCGGAGACCAGCGGCAGCAGCTGCGGCGACCACAGGAGACCAGTGGCAGCAGCAACGGTGACCAGCGGAGACCACAGGCAGCAGCAGGGACCAGCGGCAGCAGCAGGGGCGACCACCGGAGACCAGAGGCAGCAGCGGCGGAGACCAGCGCAGCAGCGGCGGAGACCACAGGCAGCAGCGGTGGAGACCACAGGCTGCAGCGGCGGAGACCACAGGCAGCAGCGGCAACCAGCGGAGACCAGCGGCAGCAGCTGTGGCGACCAGCGGCAGCAGCTGCGGCGACCACCGGAGACCAGCGGCGGAGACCAGCGGCAGCAGCAACGGTGACCAGCGGAGACAACAGGCAGCAGCAGGGGCGACCACCGGAGACCAGAGGCAGCAGCGGCGGCGATCAGCGGCAGCTGGGGCGATCAGCGGCAGCTGCGGCGATCAGCGATAGGAGCGGTGATCGGCGGCAGCTGCTGCGATCGGCGGCAGCTGTGGCGATCGGCGAAGCTGCAGTGATCGGCAGCAGCAGCTGGGGGTGATCACAGGGACGGGGTGATTACTGGGGCAAGGGGGTGATTACTAGGGAAGGGGGGTGATTACTAGGGCAGGGGGTGACTACTGGGGCAGGGGGGGATTACTGGGGCAGGGGGGTGATTACAGGGCCGGGGGGGTGATCACAGTGGAGGGGGGGTGATCAGTGGTGCGGGTGGTGATTACTGGGGCAGGGGTGAAGTTAGGCAGAAGAGGGGAGAGGAGGACAGCGATCAGCAGGCAGGGAGATCGGCGCTGGGGGCGATCGGCGCTGGGGGCGATCGGCGCAGCGGCGGCAGCAGGGGGCGATTGGCGGCGGTAGCAGCAGGCAGGGACCTGTCAGACGTCAGGGCAGCAGGCAGCACCTCGCTCTTCACCCTCATCCCGTCCGTGGAAGGTGAAGAGCGAGGTGCTGCCTTACCTGACACCTCCCCTCCACATCTGATTGGAGGGATAGCGTCATGTGGACGCTAGCGCCAATCTGATCTGGGGGGGTGACACAGCGGTCACCAAGCTCCAGCCAATGGCTGATGCTATTGCAGCATCAGCCATTGCTGGAAAATAAATATTTAGTAATATAACATAGCAATCGCTGTGATTGGCTGTTTCACTTTCAACAGCCAATCACAGCGATCGTAACACCTGGGGGGCAAAGCCACCCCCCCTGGGGTTATCCGCCGGTCATCCTGTATCTGCGGGTCGGGTGACATTTAAATGACCCCGGTCACCCGACCTGCAGGAACGCGATTTTCACCATAACGTCGGCGTCATGGGTCGGGATGCCACCGCTTTTCATGACGCCGATGTCGGCGTCATGGGTCGGGAAGGGGTTAATATTCTGGGAAGAAGCCAATAGCCATAAAGGTTCCCAAGCTGTTAATATCAGCTCACAGCTGTTTGCTTAGTCTTTACTGGCTAGTTTATAGAATACCCCAGAAATTTTTTTGCGTTGGGTCCCCTATAAAATGTAACCAGGAAAGACTGGGCAGACAGCTGCGGCCTGATATTAATAGCCTAGCAGGGTGCCATGGATATTGGCCCCCTTACAGATGAAAAACATCAGCTCTCAGCCTCACAAGAAAAGATGCATCTATACGATGCGCCAAATCTGTTGCTTAGCCTCTCTCTTCCCACTTGCCTGGGTGCGATGGTAAGTACGGTAATGGTTGGGGAGGGGGGGTTGATGTCACCATTGTATTGTCAGGTGATATCAAGCCCATAGGTCAGTAATGGAGAGGCGTCTATAAAACGTCCTCATTACTAACCACATAGCGATATAAAAAAATACACGCATCCGGAATAAAGTCCTTTATTTGAAACTAGATGGTGGCCTGATTCTAACGCATCGGGTATTCTCGAATATGTATGTAGCTTATTTATGAAGATTTAAGAATAATGCAATGAATACACAGGATTTTTTTGGTAAAATATACACATTATCATTAAATGTTATTGCTCATAGAACTTAATACAGCTGAACAAAATTATTAAACAGATCATCAAAATATATAAACTATTACAGTATTACATGAATATCTAACTGTGTTTTAAATAAATCATCAGACAAAAGAAGTACATCGACACTATAATATATTTGTTAACAATATCAACCCAAAATATTTTGTTCACTACATTTTTTGTGAATACTTTTTGACTATCTCTAAGCAACTTTCCTTGTAAATGGGTATCCAAAACTTGCACCTTGACGTTGGATCTCATTTTAACTCTTGAAAATGCAACATAGAGTTCAGGGTCGGACTGGCCCACCGGAAACCGGAGGATTCTCCGGTGGGCCTGGCATCTGGGGGGCCCTGGCACCTGCTGGCATACAGGGGCCAGTTGCCTAGGGCCCCCGCTGCTCCAGGGGCCCTCAGCTGGTGGCGTGTCGCTAATAGCGGCAAACCACGCAGCTGCCATGGGGCCCCGTGCCAGCGGAGCAGCAGCGGGTGACAGGAGCAGGAGCCGCTGTCCCCGCTGCTAAAGAGAAATGAATATTCACTGCTTCCCACGCCCACATGGGGGTGGGAAGCAGTGAATATCATTACTTACCTGTCACCCGCTCCAACCGCTGAGCACCGCTGTCATCGCGTCCTCTCTTGCTGCAATGTTCAGGCAGAGGGCGCGATGACGTCATTAGTGAGCGCCGCGCCCCCTGCCTGAGCATTCACTGCCGGAGGACCGAAGACAGCGGCGCTCAGCAGTGGACCCGGTGACAGGTAAATATCGCAGGTGCTGGGGCCCTGAGCCAACGGTGACACCGGCACCTGTCACCCATAGCGCGCCGGTGTCCTCGCCTGCTCAGGACACTAGCACCTGGCCCCCAGCGACGAGAGGTGAGTATGTCTTTTTTTTTTTGCAGCATCTATGGGGCATAATCTATGGGGCATAATCTGTGGAGCATTTATTGGGGCATAATCTATGGGGGCATAATCAGTGGAGCATTTATGGGAGCATAATCTATGGGGGCATAATCTGTGGAGCATTTATGGGGGCATAATCTATGGGGCATAATCAGTGGAGCATTTATGGGGGCATAATCTATGGGGACATAATCTGTGGAGAATCTATGGGGACATAATCTGGAGCATTTATGGGGGCATAATCTGTGGAGCATTTATGGGGGCATAATCTAAGGAGCATCTATGGGGGAATAATCTATGGGGCATAATCTATGGGGCATAATCTGTGGAGCATTTATGGGGGCATAATCTATGGGGGCATAATCTGTGGAGCATTTATGGGAGCATAATCTATGGGGCATAATCTGTGGAGCATCTATGGGGGCATAATCTATGGGGGCATAATCTATGGGGGCATAATCTGTGGAGCATTTACGGGGCATAATCTATGGGGGCATAATCTGTGGAGCATTTATGGGGGCATAATCTGTGGAGCATTTATGGGGGCATAATCTATGGAGCATCTATGGGGGAATAATCTAAGGAGCATTTATGGGGCACAATCTATGGAGCTTCTATGGGGGCATAATCTAAGGAGCACTTATGGGGGCATAATCTATGGAGCATCTATGGGGGCATAATCTATGGAGCATCTATGGGGGCATAATCTAAGGAGCATTTATGGGGGCACAATCTATGGAGCTTCTATGGGGGCATAATTTAAGGAGCATCTATGAGGGCATAATCTAAGGAGCAACTATGAGGGCACAATCTATGGAGCATCTATGGGGGCATAATCTAAGGAGCACTTATGGGGGCATAATCTATGGAGCATCTATGTGGGCATAATCTAAGGAGCATTTTATGGGGGCACAATCTATGGAGCTTCTATGGGGGCATAATTTAAGGAGCATCTATGGGGCATAATCTAAGGAGCATCTATGGGGGCACAATCTATGGAGCATCTATGGAGCATCATCTATGGGGCATAATCTATGGGGGCATAATCTATGGGGGCATAATCTATGGAGAATCTATGGGGGCATAATCTATGGAGCATCTATGGGGGCATAATCTATGAAGCATCTAGTGGGGCATAATACATGGGCAGCATATGGGGCACAATCTATGGAGCATCTATGGGGGCATAATATATGGGGCATAATCTCATTTTCCACCCTAGGCTTATACTCGAGTCGATAAGTTTTCCCAGTTTTTTGTGGCAAAATTAGGGGGGTTGGCTTATACTCGAGTATATATGGTATCTATTATCTATCTATATATATAGCATTATCCTCTATGAGGGGGGCAGCATTATGCCCTATGAGGGGGGCTGCTTTATAATCTATGAGGGAGGCTACTCCAACTCCTGCACATAATTAAGACATGTACTACCTTATATTATACCCTGATATTAGGGTGTTTTACTGCACAATTTGTGGTCTTGTATTTATTTCTATGTAGTACATAGTGGGCCCCAAGAATGATTTTCTCTGGTGGGCCCAAGGTGTTCCAGTCCGACGCTGATAGAGTTGTCCATGACCAAAAACAGGATCCGGTAAAATATATGCCAACAAGGTGTATAGTTTGACCTTGTGACTTGAGAAAGATACACTCTTGTGACTTGAGAGAGATGACCGGCTGCTCGCACCAGAAGTATCCCGACCGGCGGCGCCGCTCCCCGGTCCTCTGTTCACACTTGCCGTCGGGAGATCAGCGGCACTAGCCGCTGATCTGCCGACAGTAGCCGCATGGAGGTCAGCGGCGCCGCCGGTCAGGGTACTTCTGCTGCGAGCAGCCGGAGATGACCGGCTAGCGCCGGTCATCTCCCGGCTGCATCGCCGCTGACCTCCGTGCGGCAGATAAGCCGCTAACGGCCGCCATCTTTTTTCTGAAATCCCTCATCACTGATTGGCCGCGGCCGGACCAATCAGCGACGCGGGATTTCCTGGACAGAAAGACAGACAGATGGGAAAAGACGATTATATATATTAGATAGATGTTACTGTGTATTGCCTCATGTCACTGTGTATTACCTCATATTACTGTGATTACCTCATGTTACCATATATTACCTCATGTTACCTGTGTATTACCTCATATTACTGATATTACCTCATGTTACTGTATATTACCTCATTTTACTGTGTATTACCTTATGCTACTGTATATTACCACATGTTACTGTATATTACCACATGTTACTGTATATTACCTCATGTTACCTGTGTATTACCTCATGTCACTGTGTATTACCTCATATTACTGTGTATTACCTCATATCACTGTGTATTACCTCATGTTACCGTATATTACCTCATGTTACCTGTGTATTACCTCATATTACTGTGTATTACCTCATATTACTGTGTATTAACCTCATGTTACTGTATATTACCTCATTTTACTGTGTATTACCTTATGTTACTTATGTATTACCTCATGTCACTGTGTATTACCCGTGTTCAGTAAACGTGACAGTAGTACATCAGACACTGTGACTGACAAAAAATGTTCAGTACATCATGGGCAGTTGGTGAGTCACATGACCACATGGGCGGAGTTAGCCCTGCGTCGCTGAGACTGTGTATTACCTCATGTCACTGTGTATTACCTCATATTGCTGTGTATTACCTCATATCCGGGCCGGCGTCAGTACCCGGCCTACCCATGCAAGTGCCGGGGCCCTCAACAGGCGGGGGGCCCACTCACCGTCGGGCACCCCGGCGTCCGTTAGCGAATGAGAGTGGTACCAGCGCCGCCACTGGCCCCCCCGCTTGCTCAGGGCCCCGGCAGCAGCCAGCGCAATACTTACCTCTCCCCGTGCCTCCGCAGCTCCGGGCTCCAGGGGCGCCTGCAGGGCGCCCGCGCTTCCTCTCACAGCAGCGCCGCTGAATGACGTCATTCAGCAGCCGGCTGTGGCAGAGAGTAAGCGCGGGCGCCGGACAGGTGAGATGTGAGGTGTATGTGTCTGTGTGTGTGTCTGTGTGTATCAGTGTGTGTGTATGTAGTGCGGTGCTTTGTTCATATTTGAGAGAGTGCTGCGATGCTGTCTGTGTGTGGTGCTGTATGTGTGATGGTGGTGGGGGGAGGCAGTGATGGTGGTGAGGAGGCAATGATGATGATGGGGAGGAGATGATGATGGGGAGGCAATGATGATGATGATGATGGGGAGGCAATGATGTTGATGGGGAGAAAATGATGATGAAGATGGGGAGGCAATGATGATGATGGGGAGGCAATAATGATGATAATGGGCAGCAATGATGATGATAATGGGGAGTCTTTCCACAGTGCCCTTTCCTGAGCCGTAACAGTGCAGAACGCAGCACAGTGCAGAGGAGAGCTCCATATTTTATATGGAGCATTATATGGGGACCAGTATCCTGTATGGAGCATTATTTGGGGTCCAATATTCTTTATTCTTTATGGAGCATTATATTTGGCCCATAATACTGTATGGAGGACTATGTGGTGCCCATAATATTGTATGGAGGACTGTACTGTCCAGTCTGTACTGTGCACTGTGAGTATTTGGCGGTTATTGAGCAATTGTACAATTTACAATAGATATCACTCATGTAATGGAAGAAGAGAAGTGTTTGGCATTGTACTATACCCATATTTCTCTGCAGTATCTGTGCATCATGAATCGTGGTCTGTGTTAAAGGGGCCCACTGAGACTCTTTCGCCCGGGGCCCATAAAAACCTGGAGCCGGCCCTGCCTCATATAACTGTGTATTACCTCATGTTACCGTATATTACCTCATGTTACCTGTGTATTACCTCATATTACTGTGTATTACCTCATGATACTGTATATTACCTCATTTTACTGTGTATTACCTTATGTTACTCATGTATTACCTCATGTCACCTGTGTATTACCTCATGTCACTGTGTATTACCCGTGTTCAGTAAACGTGACAGAAGTACATCAGACACAGTAACTGACAAAACATGTTCAGTACATCATGGGCAGTTGGTGAGTCACATGGGCAGAGTTAGCCCTGCGTCGCTGATTGGCCGGACCAATCAGTGACGCGGGATTTCCTGGACAGACAGACAGGATAAGACAATTATATAAATAGATAATGACACAGACTCCTTTATTGAATCTAAATTAAACCATACTCACCGAACGCCTAATCCACTGAAGCCAACGTCTTCTGTAACAAAAGTAAAATAATAAACCACAATATTCCTCACCTGTCCGTAGAGAAGATAATCCATAATGTCCCACGGTGATACTGATGACTATGAAAGCAGTCACTGAGAGAGTATATGGTGGTTTATTTTTTTTTTTTTTTTATGGAAGACAAGGGCATCGAGGATTGGGTGTTAAGGTGAGTATATGTTGTTTTTTTATTTTACATTTTTCATAGGAGACAAGGCATCAGGGACTTGGTGTTAGGTGAGTATAATGTGTTTTTTATTTTTATTTGAACATGTATTTAATTATTTTACATGTTGTTTTTGCATAGGCTCCGGCTGCCAAGAGACTACTTCTCCCATCAGCGGCTTCTTCTATCACTGTTATCAGTGACAGCAGACGTAGCCTGATGGGAGGAGTATTCTCTCAGCAGCCGATGCCTCCTGATCTGCGGTAAGCTTTTTACCGCGGGTCACAGTATCTCTTCAGGACACGTTGACAGCTTGACCCCACAATGGATTGATGTGGTAGCGATCTTACCGGCGGCAATGTTACCGCCGCGTCGTTGTTTCCCACGCTCTCACACAGATGACACCTAGGAAACACTATAGGAAGTCCGTAAAAATGCAAAGAAAAACTCAGCAAATCCGCAAACATTTTAACATCTGCGTTTTGGCTGTGGATTTGACTGACTCAATAGATGTCAATTGGCGAAAAATGCTAAAAATCCACTGTGAGGAACTAAGCCGACCGCCACACGGTAGCCTGAGTATCACAGCTTCTGATACCACCCGCCGCTACCAAATGTGACGGACGATCCCCTTCCTCCCACGCCACCACTGGGACGTAACTCCACAGGTACAGCTCTCCGGCGCCCCCTTTGTCTCTCAGGTCAGTAAGGGAACTGCACCTAGAGCAAATGGCCACCGGGGAGGTTGTCCTGTTACCCACTGGGTATTCTAAGATTCGTGATCAGAGTAAAAGCATCAGCCCAAGATTTATTTTATGGTTTAATTTGCCTTAAGGGCGCACTAGATAATTACAGAAATATACAGTAAAGCTATACAACGTAATTACAATGGAATTGCAGTCAGAGAAACAATACAACGATAATGTACAAGGCTTAAAGGTATAAGCTATAGATCAATATTACCGGGTATTATGGTCATGGGAAGGCATTGGCTCTGCCGTTCCCAGGTACAGTCTTCAGTTGCTGGATAGTCCCTTGGTCTTTCCTAGACCATCTTCTTGGCTTCTGTGTGTGAAATGGAATGACCAGCAGCCTGGTCATGGCTAGTTCTTAAACCTGCTAGGCCCATCCCCTTTGCTTTGAAGCACGCATATTAACTGGCCTGCAATTCATATGGAGCAGCAAACAATGGCTTGAGCTTGAGCTATTTACCATACGACTGACCATCTTATTCAGACACTGGCCTAAACTAATTAGCATGCTAAAGCCCCTTTGATTCCTAGTGGACATCAAAACCTGTCGTACTGGATATGCTAATAGGCAATGTGTAGTTAATAGTTTGTGGCTCTGTGAACAACAAGATGGAGGCTGGTATAGGCCCTATACAAAATGCGACGTCCCTTTCCTTACACCTCCCTGCTTTTGAGGGCGCTAGGGGGTATCACATTCCTGTGTTCCCCCATGCGCCCAACCGCACCCTCTCTTTGGCTAGGGTGGCAGATCCAGAAGGATTTCTGACTCTCTGTCCCCTGAAAGGTTGCACACTGGTTGGGCATAAGCCTCCCGCTCATGATGGGCCTTCATCATGTTCACATGGAAGGCCTTCCTCCTTCCACGGGCGTGGTCCAGGGTGACCAGGTAAGTGACGGCGTTGAGCTGCTCGTGCACGAGGTATGGACCCTCCCAGGCCGCCTGAAGCTTGTTTTGTGGTACGGGGACCAGTACCCACACCTTTTGACCCACCTGGTAGGTCCGCTCACAAGCATTCTGGTCGTACCATCGCTTCTGGTCAGCCTGAGCTTGGGCCATATTATCATGCACCAGCCGCGTCAAGGCCATCATTCGGTCCCGAAGCGCACGACATACTCAATGACCGACACTCCAGGGGTGGCTAAATCCCCTTCCCACGCTTCCTTCACCAGAGCAAGGGGCCCCCGTACACGTCGCCCGTACAGGAGCTCAAAGGGGGAGAACCCCGTTGAGGCCTGTGGGACCTCCCGGTAGGCAAACAGCAGGTGTGGGAGATACCGCTCCCAGTCTCTCCCGTGGGAGTCGACCAACATCTTCAGCATCTGCTTTAAGGTGCCATTGAACCGCTCACACAAGCCATTGGTCTGTGGGTGATACGGGCTGGCCACCAGATGTTGCACCTGTACCTGCTTACAGAGAGACTCCATCAGCTGCGACATGAACTGGGTCCCTCGGTCGGTGAGCATTTCCTTGGGAAACCCCACCCTGGAGAAAAATCTCCAGTAAGGCAGTGGCCACTTTGTCGGCCCGAATGGACGACCAAGCTACCGCCTCCGGGTACCGGGTGGCATAGTCCACTACCGTTAGTATGAAGCATTTCCCGGAGCGGCTGGGAGTGGACAGAGGTCCAATGAAATCCACAGCCACCCTCAAGAAAGGCTCTTCGATGATGGGCAGAGTTACCAGTGGGGCTTTGGGGCGCGGCCCCGCCTTCCCCACCCTCTGACAGGTGTCACACGAACGGCAGTAGGCTATCACCTCGGTCCTCATTCCAGGCCAGTAGAAATGCTGAGCTAGCCTGGCCCGGGTTTTAGTGATCCCTAAGTGTCCGGCCATTGGAATCTTGTGTGCGATCCGCAACAATTCCGCCCTGAACGGATGGGGCACCACTAACTGTCGGTCCCTGGGCCACGCCTCCGGTGATCCCTGCTGGACCGTTACCCGATACAGCCGTCCCTGGTCCCAGACCACTCGCTCGCGGTCGGACTCCAGGGGAGGCTGTGCCGCCTGTTCCTTGAGAGTCTTCAGGCTAGGGTCAGCTTCCAACGCTGCCTGAAATCCCTGACTTGATGTGGCAAGAATTGATGAAACTGCCATGTCCTCTGTCAGTTCCCCGGGATCTGTCTCCTGGCTACTGTCTGACTCGGCAGCCACTTGGTCGGAGAGGGGGAAACCGTCGGACCTCCGCGAGGCTCCTTGGGCTTCAGCGCTCCCACTCCTGGTAACAGCGACCCCGACCGCTGAGACCACGGGTAGCGCCTGCTTTCCCTCGTCCCCTGACCAAGTCGCCGGGTCAGGCAGACTTCCCTGACTTCCTGACATCCCGGATGTGGGGAACTCCTGACCGGGGGTCCTACCTGGTGGCTCCTCTCCCGGGACACCCCCTCCCCCCATGGCCTGTTCCTCTTCCTGCAGGGGCCCTAGACTCAGCAGGCTGGATTCACTTAGGGGCCCTACACTGCCCATAGCAGCCCCTCCCCCCACCTCTGAGCTCTCCCGTGCAGCCTCCTCACCTGTTCTCACTGTGAGCCCTGTGGGTGTAGTGTCAGTGCATGGCTTACCATCAGGTTTCACTCCCTCCTCCACTGTTGGAGGCACATTCAATACATTAACATTAGCATTCACAGTAGAGTCATGACATTCTTGGGGAGCCGAACTTGGGGGTTCAGTGGCCACATACTGGGACACTAGCCGCCCCAAATCGGTCCCAAGCAACACATTTGCAGGAATATTTGGCGTTTACTCCCACCTCCCGCATCCCCCTCCCGGCGCCCCAGTCCAAATACACCTTGGCAACGGGCAGCGCCGGTTCAACGCCTCCGATTCCGGAGACGGAAAGGGTTTTCCCAGGTACCAAGTCTTGAGGGGACACCAACTCAGGGCGTACCAGGGTTCGTTCAGCGCCTGTGTCCCGCAGTCCCATGACCGCTGAGCGGCCGATGGTGACGGGTTGGTAATTGTCTAGGGACCTCCCACCACCCCCTCCCACACACAAAACAGTGGTCGGTTTCTGGACAGGGATGGGGCCTTCTGGCGCTGGGGACACGCAGCCTTAAAGTGTCCTGGCTGATTGCAATTATGACAACGTCTGGTTCTGTTCCTGGCCTGGAGAGGGCAGCCGGGGGGTACACCCCTTGCACTCTGGGGGCTGGATATGGGGCTGGGGCAGGATTGGGCTTACCCCCTCTCCAGGTGCTGCTGGCAGGCTTCTTTGGCTCCGGCGCCCTGTTGTTGGCATACTCGTCTGCCAGGGCAGCTGTAGCAGAAGCCCCCTTTGGTTTCCGGTCACGGAGGAACTGCTGGAGGTCCTCTGGGCAGTTCCACAAGAATTGCTCCACGACAAACAGTTCCTGGACCTCCTGGCGGGTAGTGAGCTCTAGACCCGAGGTCCAGTGCTCCGCAGCTCTCAGCAGGGCCCGCATGTGGTCGGTCCAGGTGTCCTTTGAACCCCGCCGCAGGCTCCTGAACTTCCTGCGGTATGACTCCGGGGTGAGGTTGTAGTGCTGGATCAGGGCCCGCTTGATGCTGTTGTAGTCCTGCTCCTCCCTGGCAGGTAAGTCCCCCAAAACTTCCAGGGACTTACCCCTCAAACGGGGGGTCAGGTACCTTGCCCACTGATCCAGGGCCAGATGATGTTGGAGGCATGTCCTCTCAAAAGCAAGCAGAAAGGAATCCAGGTCTCCATCCTTTTCAAGTAAGGGAAAGTCCTCCGCCCGGACCTTGGAAGCCCTTGTCTCCGGTGGGCCTGGTGCGTCCAGTGGGGGCCCATGCTGAGCCATCTCCAATCGGGGCCGGCGCTCCGCAGCTTCACGACGTTCTGTATGCTCACGCTCTGCTGCTTTCTCTGCCGCAGCTTGCTCCCGCTCTGCTGCTTTCTCTGCCGCCACCAGGAGTCTGTCATAGGCGGCGGCATTACCAGCCTCGAGCTGTGCCATAGCCGCTTGGAAAATGGCCTCCGATCTGGACAGGCTGGGACGGGCAGGGGTGGACAGTCCACTGTGAGACTGAGCACGGGGGTCGGGCTCCTTAGGGAGCCCTGGCTGAGCTCCCCCTCATCGGTATCGAACCCCTCATAGGCCACAGCATTGGCCTCCCCCTTTGCCTTACTCCTGGTGCCTTCCGCCATCTTGGGAACCTTTGGTTACTGACACAGCTGCAACCCTGACCTTGCACACAACTTGTTATATTTACACTCTGACCGTCTAGTGCTGGGCTGACCTTAAGACCCCAGCAGTGAAAGTACCGCTGGTAGTCTCTAGTGTCTGGGAGTAGGGGTCCCACGCACACTATTACTCTGATCCCACCGCTGCCACCAATTGTGAGGAACTAAGCCGACCGCCACACGGTAGCCTGAGTATCACAGCTTCTGATACCACCGCCGCTACCAAATGTGACGGACGATCCCCTTCCTCCCACGCCACCACTGGGACGTAACTCCACAGGTACAGCTCTCCGGCGCCCCCTTTGTCTCTCAGGTCAGTAAGGGAACTGCACCTAGAGCAAATGGCCACCGGGGAGGTTGTCCTGTTACCCACTGGGTATTCTAAGATTCGTGATCAGGGTAAAAGCATCAGCCCAAGATTAATTTTATGGTTTAATTTGCCTTAAGGGCGCACTAGATAATTACAGAAATATACAGTAAAGCTATACAACGTAATTACAATGGAATTGCAGTCAGAGAAACAATACAACGATAATGTACAAGGCTTAAAGGTATAAGCTATAGATCAATATTACCGGGTATTATGGTCATGGGAAGGCATTGGCTCTGCCATTCCCAGGTACAGTCTTCAGTTGCTGGATAGTCCCTTGGTCTTTCCTAGACCATCTTCTTGGCTTCTGTGTGTGAAATGGAATGACCAGCAGCCTGGTCATGGCTAGTTCTTAAACCTGCTAGGCCCATCCCCTTTGCTTTGAAGCACGCATATTAACTGGCCTGCAATTCATATGGAGCAGCAAACAATGGCTTGAGCTTGAGCTATTTACCATATGACTGACCATCTTATTCAGACACTGGCCTAAACTAATTAGCATGCTAAAGCCCCTTTGATTCCTAGTGGACATCAAAACCTGTCGTACTGGATATGCTAATAGGCAATGTGTAGTTAATAGTTTGTGGCTCTGTGAACAGACAAGATGGAGGCTGGTATAGGCCCTATACAAAATGGCGACGTCCCTTTCCTTACATCCACACAAAGAATTGACATGCTACAGAAAAAAATGCGCTGCACATGCTTAAGGAAAATTAGTGATCATGTGCACAGCACTTCAGGATTCTCACTAAATTAGCTGGCATAAGGATTCCTATTTCCGCAAGGAGAAAACACCTTTAGGGCCTGTGCACACATTGCGGATTTGCCTGCGGATTTTTTCCGCGCCGAAACCGCACCTCTTGGCAGAAACCGCAGGCGCGGTTTTGACGCGGTTTTGGCGCGGTTTTGATGCGTTTTTTGGCGCGGTTTTGTATGCGGTTTTTACAGCTAAATAAAGATATGTTGTTTAACAAAAAAAAAAAAAAAAAGATTTGTGATGTCATTTCTTGCCCAACCTCCTCTTTTACATTTGTCCAACCCACACTCCATTACACACACACAGATAGAGATAGGCCGGCGTCGCACTTGCGAGTGTGATGCGAGTAAGTCGCACGACTTTCTCGCATCAACACCTGGCACGGCTGCCCGCTCTCGGACCCGAGTGTGCGGCTGCATGTATTTCTATGCAGCCGCACACTCGGGTCCGAGAGCGGGCGGCCGTGCCGGGTGTTGATGCGAGAAAGTCGTGCGACTTACTCGCATCACACTCGCAAGTGTGTCGCCGGCCATAGATAGATAATAGATACCAGTAGATAGATAGATAGATAAAATGGTACATAAATAGTTAAAGACACACACGCGTACACATACACAAAATAACGCAATAGTTAATAAAAAAAAAAAATATAGGAAAAAAAATGGCGTGGGCTCCCGCGCAATTTTCTGCGCCAGAGGGGGAAAGCAGACAGCCGGGGCCAATATTTCTAGCCTGGGAAGGGGTTAATACCCATGGATCTTCCCAGGCTATGAATATCAGCCCGCAGCTAGCCTTCACTGGCTATTAAAATAGGGGGACCCCCCCCCAAAAAAAATGACGTGGGGTCCCCCTATAATTTATAGCCAGACAGGCTAGGCAGACAGCTGCGGGCTGATATTCATAGCCTAGGAAGGGGCCATGGATATTGGCGCCCCCCCTGGCTAAAAATACCAGCACCCAGCCGCCCCAGAGTTGGCGCATCTGTACGATGCGCCAATTCCGGCACTTAGCCCCTCTCTTCCCACTCCCCTGTAGCGGTGGGATATGGGGTAATAAGGGGTTAATATCACCTTGCTATTGTAAGGTGATATTAAGCCCGGTTAATAATAGAGAGGCGTCAATAAGACGCCTATCCATTATTAATCTTATATTAATAAAGGGTTAAAAAAAACAACACACGCATAAGAATAAATTATTTTAATGAAATAAAACACAACACGGTTTTTATATCTTTATTACACACTCAGATCCAAGCGACGCCCTCGATCTCCTGTAAAAAAACGTAAAAAAATAAAACAACCGTATACTCCCTGTCCGACGCAGTCCAATTAATAACGAGTGTCCCACGACGGTTTCCCCTATAGAACGGTGACATCAGGTGATGCCACTGCTCTGTAGGGCCTCCTAGTGATGCACTGACAGGAGACAATGGCTCCTGCAGTGCATCACTGAGTTCATTCTCTCACTTTATGGCAATGCTGCGTGGGAATTTTCTCACCCAGCATTGCCGTGAGAGAATGAACTGTAGTGACGTCATTCTCTCCCGGCGGCAGAGCGATACACAGATGGATGGCGTCGGGGAAGAGGTGAGTATGTGCTCAATGTTATTTGTTGTATGTCATGTGTATGTTATATGTTCTGTATGTCATTATATGTTCTGTATGTCATGTGTATGTTATATGTTCTGTATGTCATGTGTATGTTATATGTTGTGTATGTCATGTGTATGTTATATGTTCTGTATGTCATGTGTATGTTATATGTTCTGTATGTCATGTATTTTTTTTTTTTTTTTACATTCAGCAGTGCACATTAGCCGGATGATGGGACTACTACTGTCCCATCATTGGCTAATGTGTCAGTCACTGTCACTGTAGCAGGCATAGCCGGATGGGACTTGTAGTCCCATCCGACGATGCCTGCATACACGGAGACACGCACACAGCCCCGCACACCGCCGCACATACACAGCCCCGCACACCGATCACGCAGACACCGGCACACAATCACCGCCCACACACACAGCGCCGCACACTATACACGCCCACGCACCGCCCACACACATAGCGCCGCACACTATTCACGCCCACGCACCGCCCCACACACTTCCCTCCTCCCGAACTGCAGCGGTTTCAGCCGCAGCAAACCCGCAGATCTTTTTTAGATCTGCGGTTTTGCTGCGGAAGTGCCCGACTCAATGCAAGTCAATGGGCGCCGAACCGCTGCAGTTCCGCACAAAGAATTGACATGCTGCGGAAAATAAAACGCGGCTAAACCGCGCGTTTTTTTCCGCAGCATGTGCACAGCAGACCTGCGGTTCCCATAGGGATTCATTGGCTGTGCACTGTGCTGCGGGTTGGATGCGTTTCCGCAGCGTTAAAAAACGCAGCGGAAACGCATC
Source organism: Oophaga sylvatica (assembly GCA_033576555.1). Classification (NCBI taxonomy): domain Eukaryota; kingdom Metazoa; phylum Chordata; class Amphibia; order Anura; family Dendrobatidae; genus Oophaga; species Oophaga sylvatica. The sequence goes on from JARQOD010000008.1 coordinate 72,523,794, forward strand.
TAAAACCGCAATGTGTGAACGGGGCCTTAAAATGCATAAAAAACGCACTGTGTACATAGCCTAACAGTTGGGCTCCCACTATTATAGCGGTGATGAAAGAAACCTCTGATCCCAGCCCCTTTAGTACCTTACACAATGGGCATTAAGAGCAGAAAAAATAAGTACAGTAAATATTACAATAACGCAATTTAACTAATTCATATATCCAGTGTTTGTTTATGTTGTAGTGATTGCAGTGTGCGGCTGTGTGTTTGCTGATACATTTACTTTTAGTTTTTTAGAGGTGCAGTTCTACTCTGGCTGCACATTATTCCCATTTGGCAAAGGCTTTGATTAGAGATGAATAAAGCAGGATCTTACCTGTCCTGAGTTTACAAATGTAAATCTAAGGCCAGTACATGAAATAGAGGAATATAGTATTCAACAATTTACATTTGGTACTGTACCTAGGGGCTAGTGATGAGTGAACATGTTGGATTAGGTGTTATTTGAGCACTAACGGATGCTAAATGAGTGACTTCAGAAGTTCGGAGTGCTCGAATAAGATGTTTGAGTCTCTGCGGCTGCATGACTCACAGCTAACAAGCAATCCCTACATGTATTGCGGCTGTCAAATAGCCTCGAGATATACAGCCGCACTGACTGTAACGTAATTTTCAAGAACACCGAAGTCACTCGATTAGCACCCGAGCATGCTCGCATAACACCTTATCCCAGCACGTTCACTCATCACTACTAGGGATGAAGAAACTGCATCGGGAACCCGGATACCTGCAGCACTTCCGATGATCAGCTGTTCGGTGTCGCAGCTGCATGTGTCGCAGCTGTGTGACAGTCAAATCACATGCATGTGTATATAAAGAGACAGAGAAGAACTTGTAGGGAAATCCAATAAACAAAAAATGCCTGAAATATGGGAAATGAACAAATGGCAGCTTAAAAGAGCAAAGAAATCCCAACAGAGAGCTAGTCTGAATAGGATAACCTGATGGTGGTCATATAAGCAAGACCCAGCTACAGCATGGTGCAAGGAGAAAAAAAAACACTCGTATCACCACAAAGCATGGCTTCCTCAGGGGAGGTTGATGCTGAAATGGTTGAGTCAATCTTATATACAATGCAAGAAACTAATAAGAACATTACTTAATAATCATTTGTAGGGACAAGATGAGATCGCGTCCAACCGCACATGTGCGCAGTGCAATTTCCTAAGTATTTCTTTAAGAAAGAGTGCTGCAGTTGCACTTGTGCACTTTGGAACAGGACCCATGAATCATGAGGAGAAAACTGATGCGATTGCGCCGCATCAGCGAGTGGAAGCGGCGCATGCCTCATGACGCTGGCACAACAGATGTCGGTGATACGGTGCATGTGCAAAGGCAAGCAAACCTACGTCAACTCTTTGCACATTTTGAAAGCATAACTCCATGAGAGCAATGTTTGTTAGCGTAGGGTCCCTTTTCATGAGGTCGCCTTTGTGTTGCCACTTACGGCTCACACACCTTACTGATGCAATCATAATATCCTGTATAATACAAACTTTTAATTTTTGGGAGCACAGAAAATACCTGAAAAAAATAATGTTGAAACTTCTGTTTGTATCATCTAACCCCTTTCCCCCCAAAAGTACAAAAAATATTAATTAATATTATGTATACTAATATGGTAATTTTAAAAAACTACAAGCCATTATTGCTCCTGGAATGTGGCAACACAAATATTACTTTTTTTCTATAAAATGTTATTTTATTGTGCAAATGTATTAAAACGTAAGAAAAACTTACAGTACATATTTGGGATCAACATTTCTGTACCCACCCATAGAATATTGTTTGAAAAAATAGGAAAAAAGTAGTTAAAATTGCTTATTTTTTATGCTTTCATTCTCACTGGATAAAAGTATGGATCTACCAATCATAGAAGTATATGTAGTCAGCAAGGTAGAGGTGCAAGTTAAAAATTAACCTTTATTAATAATGTTTAAAAGAACCAACTGGTTCACACCATAATAAAATAAGAATACTATAAACACATATACAATCACCGCTCTCACCAAAAGGTGATCAATAGATGACCAGAGAATCACTTTTCAGTGGGCAAACAAGTCCACGAAAAGTTGTTGATTAAATCTGGACAATAGCTTGTTGTTTAATTCAAGCAATGTCTCTATGTCCAAATCTGGGATTCCTCATAAATGTACTATGTACCAATCGTTATGAGGTCCTATATGCACTAATGTGAGATAGCCAACAAATAGGGATCAGTAATAAATCATTATACATTTCATAATAATTGGAACAATCTCACCACAAATATCCTCTGATCCCGGACATCCACTCTGTGTCCATATGCGTTTCAATCCACTGGGGGAGGCTTACAAATTCCATACATTACCCCTAAGGAAACCGCAGACATCTGAGATGTAATGTGAATAAAGAACTCCCAACGCGTTTCTCAGGCTCGATCATCAGGGAGACCATGCCAAATTATATAGCTAAAGTGCATTGACATCCGTCATGTATATCCATATCATCAGGCGGGTGCAAGTGTAATGCACACGTGGTTGTTTAAATAGGACGCCAGGTAGGTCGCTAAATGACGTAATATCCGGTGCGCCATCTCTCATATGCAACATGTATAGTTGCCTTACTCAAAAAACATCACATCCGGTATAACGTCCACCAATAAGATCAGAAATATACCTTGTATCCGGCGCGGCGTCTCTGAGATACCGCATCCGGTGCGTCGTTCCCAGATACGTCACATCCGGTGACATCACCATGCGCCACAGAGGCGTCAGACTCTGCGCGACCATTTTCGACGCATCCGGTGTGATCCTCACCCTACGTCACATCCGGTGTGGTGTTTCCACAAAAAGTATCTATGGTAACAACACCATGCGCCACAGAGGCGTCACATTCTGCGCGACCGTTTCCGTCGCAAAATTCTTACTGTAGCTATTATTCATTTTCGTCTGGACTACTGCATCGCTGTACTAATCGGTCTCTCCTCTCCAATCTGTCCTGAATAAAGCAGCCAGGATCATATTCCTGTCCAAATACAACACTGATACTTCCACCCTGTGCCAGTCATTGCACTGGTTACCTATCCGCTACAAAGTCTAATATAAACTTATCACTCTCACCCACAAAGTGCTCCATGGTTCAGCACCACCCTACATCTCCTCCCTCGTCTCAGTCTACCATCCTACCCATGCCCTCCGTTCCGCTAATGAGATAAGACTATCATCTCCAATAGCCCAAACCTCTCACTCCTGTCTCCAAGACTTCTTGCAAGCTGTGTCACTTCTCTCAATTGCACTACCCCAGACAATTCGATTAGTTCCCAATATCTGCAGTTTTAAGCGTGCACTAAAAACACACTTCTTTAGGCTATTGGTTCACCTCACTTAAGTAAACATTCCACTTTTGCCCTTTCAAAATTTTCTTTCAAATCTGTTTTTTCATGACATCTGTTCACACACCCTCCATTCACTTAATAGCCCTCGGTACTGTGCAGATACCGGCTGGTGACTGGATCATGCAACTGTAAGGCGTCCAGGGTGGTAGTTGTGGCAACTGGCTTTACTGTTCCCACACCCTGACACCTCACAGATAAAACAAGTCTTTTCTGCTGTGTGTGTGATGTGTGCAACAGAGTACTCACTTCAGTTGCTAGAGTCCCCTTGGTCTCTGTCACTCCAGCTTCAGGTTTCCAGGTTCCATTAAACACCGCAGAGTCACAGTCCTTTTCTAACAGTTCAACTTTACTAATAACATGAGCACACATCACTTTGGCAGCACAATTCACACAAGCCGAATACCCTGAACTTTCCCTGCCTACCGGGCAGACTCCATTTCCTCCGTATTCTCTCCTTCTGTTCTCCTGGCAATCCCTGCTGTCTCCATGGACAATCCGTATCCCATCCGTTCTTCCCTTGTACCTGCCATCCGGGCAGCCTTTCTGGATAATTCTTGTCCCATCAGATGAAAATCTGAGGAACGAATACTAAACTCGAAGTTCCTGCATCTGGATTGTGCAGTAGATATGTTATTTATGTGTCATGCCTGCTATCTAATGTACAGTATATGCCTTTCACCAGTTTGTTCAGTAATGTTTATTTTTGCACTGTGGTCTCCCTCATTCATCTCTACTTAGTCGGGTCCTGGCCTGCCGTGTCAAGTGACAGCAAGAGGTCTGCAGTAGCGTATCACTAAGGTTAAAGCGCACACACTAAGCCAGAATCCCCAAATTTTCTGTAGCGTGGCAGGGCACAGATGCAATCCTGGGCCACCCCGTTAAATATGATTGGTGTTACCCCTCCTGGTTCCATTGCGTCCCCTCTATCTATTGTCCGATATCATCTGTTCATGTGATGTTACCCCATCAGCCCAAATAGCCTGGCTCAGGAGGTGGAGCGCATTTCAGTATTCAGGTACTTGGTGTCCTGCCACTACTTACTGCTGGAATTTATTTGCTATTTAAGACTCCGCTGCTACAACTTTTCTACCTGGTTATTTCAGCCTCAGCTGCTATAATGCTATTATGTTGTTCCAATTATGCTATCTCAGTCTTTGCTGTCCCAGCTGTTACACTGGTTTGGTGTCTCCTCTAGAGCCCAACTCCTCCATTCTGCTGCACCAGCATCTTCCGTCCGTGCTGCTCAAAAACGTTTCTCATGGACCAGGGGCTTAAAGAATCAGCATGTGAGACATAACACAATATTCGACATATGGAGTGAGCCGAAAACACAGCTACATGTCCAAGGAAGCCACAATAGCAAGTATAGCTTTTAATGGGCCCCATGGCTCCGGTGATCGCTCCTGCCACCTCATTCTGCTAAAACCTGTCTGAGCACTAATGAAATGCTTCTATGTGAGCGAACACTTTATTAACAAGATCCAGCAGAGGAATGAGCAGAGCTGGTTGACTGCTGGGTAGCTTGAATATTCGGCTCCATCAATGTTTCAGAAACACCATATTGGAGGAAGGTGAGGTCGGTGTTGTAGTTTGCAGTTGTTCCTGGCCTCATTAGGACGTGCATTATTTCAGTATGGCCCATAATATGGAAAATGTCATGTTTTGGAATTCTGCATTCTAAGTCTGGCTCTGTCAGACATTCATGGTATAGAGTCTATGGTATAGAGTTTATAAACTATGGTGCTGTTCACACGAAGGCTAAGTTCACACAAGTCGGGTCGCAAATTTTGGATCCATTTTCCACACAGACAAAAAAACGTTCATCTGAATGTACCCAAATAGTCAGGAGAAGCTTTACAATTTTTTCTGCTGCATGAGAAAATAATTGAATGTAAAAACCGACACATGGATCAAAAAAAAATTAAGAAAATCTAATGTTTTTTTCACATATGAGTAAAAAAAAAAAAAAATGGACCCCTTAATGAGGTCTAAGTAAGCTCCCTTTCCCCACATAGTGCAATAATGTTGCACTAATGTCCATTTGGTGTAATATATTGCTGTGGATTAGTTGGGGAAAAATTAAAAGCAATTTGTTATATTAGAATGGACCTTACAGCCAAAAATTACCTATGAATAGCCCCATTTTCCCACACATAGTGTTTACACCAAGGCGTACTAGTATAAGAGCTCATTCACACATCAGTTCTTTTCACGTATGAGAAAAATTTCTTTCTTTCTCTCTCTTTCCTCCGTGCCAGACATGCATACAATACATTTTCTGGGTTCAAAAGTTCACAACGGATCCGCCTTAAAATAGGATCCGTAGCATCCGTTTTTGCACTTTTCTGGCGGATCCGCTTTTTTCACCGTTTGGCGGATTTTAACTGACGCCAAACAACTGAAGTGTGAAAGAGGCCTAACAGTCCATGAAAAACTAGACAGCACTCTGATGATATCCGAGTATCCGATTTCAGAGTGCCGTCAGATTTTTCACCCACCCATAGACTTAAATTGCTGATTTTGATCCTTTACTCAGATAAATATCGGACACATCTCCGCAATTTTGCTTGATCTGCGAAAATGAACGGCCCCACTAAGGGTTCAAGTGGTATCCATCAAAAACACAGATGGCACTTACAAGCAAAAAAAATGGACGTGTTAATGAGCCCTTCAGGGAAGACCAGAAGATGCATTTTGGATTTGTTCAAAACTACATGCGGTTGACACAGTGTTGACCTTGTACTCCCAAACACTAATGAAAATTTGATCCGGAACCCATGGAAAAGCCGTTAATTTTCTTGTACAAGAAAGGGAACATTCACAGGAATGTATTTTTGTTCTTAATGCTACTGGACCTCACAAGGACAGCCCTTACACCCAGGGCCGGCGTCAGTACCCGGGCAAGTGCCGGGGCCCTGAGCAGAAGGGGGGCCCACTCACCGTCGGGCACCCCGGCGTCCGTTAGCGGAGGAGAGCGTTGACAGCGCCGCCACTGGGCCCCCCGCTTGCTCAGGGCCCCGGCAGCCGTACAATACTTACCTCTCCCTGTGCCTCCACAGCTCCGGTGTCTTCCGCGGCTCTGCACTGTGACGTCTCAGGTCAGAGGGCGTGATGAAGTCTTTCCACAGCGCCCTCTCCTGAGCCGTAACAGTGCAGAGCGCAGTGCAGAGGAGAGCTCCATATTTTGTATGGAGCATTATATGGGGATCAGTATCCTGTATGGAGCAATTTATGTGGTCCTGTATTCTGTATGGAGCATTATATTGGGTCCAGTATTCTGTATGGAGCATTATATGGGGTCCAGTATTCTTTATGGAGCATTATATTGGGTCCAGTATTCTGTATGGAGAATTTTATGGGGTCCAGTATTCTGTATGGAGCATTATATTTGGCCCATAATACTGTATGGAGGACTATGTGGTGCCCATAATATTGTATGGAGGACTGTACTGTCCGGTCTGTACTGTGCGCTGTGAGGATTTGGCGGTTTCTGAGCTATTGTAGAATTTACAATAGATATCACTCATGTAATGTACGAAGTGAAATCTTTGGCATTGTACTATACCCATATTTCTCGGCAGTATCTGTGAATCATGAATCGTGGTCTGTGTTAAAGGGGCCCACTGACACTCTTTCGCCAGGGCCATAAAAACCTGGAGCCGTCCCTGCTTACACCAATGTTAGCTCATGTCCTAGTGCACACGGGCTACTGTCCTCCAACTCAGGCTGTGTGAAAAATGATCCAGTGCGATTTATAGACGAGGGCGTGTAATAGCAGGCAACTCCTGCACCCATGGCGGGAATAGGGTGCTACACAGGGTGCGGTCACGTCTGCTACACAGGGAGCGGTCACATCTGCTACACAGGAGCTGGGCCGTTCTAACAGGGGGGTCCGTCTGCTACACAGGAGCTGGTCAGTCTGCTACACAGGAGCCGGTCCGTCTGCTACACAGAGAGCGGGTCACGTCTGCTACACAGAGAGCTGGGTCACGTCTGCTACACAGAGAGGGTCAGTCTGTACAAGGAGCTGGTCACGTCTGCTACACAGAGAGCTGGGTCACGTCTGCTACACAGGAGCTGGTCACGTCTGCTACACAGGGAGCGGTCGTCTGCTACACAGGGAGCTGGGTCACGTCTGCTACACAGGGAGCCGGTCACGTCTGCTACACAGGGAGCTGGGTCACGTCTGCTACACAGGGAGCGGTCACGTCTGCTACACAGGGAGCCGGTCACGTCTGCTACACAGAGAGCGGGTCACGTCTGCTACACAGGGAGCGGTCACGTCTGCTACACAGGGAGCGGTCACGTCTGCTACACAGGAGCGGTCACGTCTGCTACACAGGGAGCTGGGTCACGTCTGCTACACAGGGAGTCCGTCACGTCTGCTACACAGGGAGCCGGTCACGTCTGCTACACAGGGAGCCGGTCACGTCTGCTACACAGGGAGTCCGGGTCACGTCTGCTACACAGGAGCTGGTCACGTCTGCTACACAGGGAGCCGGTCACGTCTGCTACACAGGGAGCTGGGTCACGTCTGCTACACAGGGAGCGGTCACGTCTGCTACACAGGGAGCGGTCACGTCTGCTACACAGGGAGCCGGTCACGTCTGCTACACAGGGAGTTCCGGTCACGTCTGCTACACAGGGAGCCGGTCACGTCTGCTACACAGGGAGCGGTCACGTCTGCTACACAGGGAGCCGTCACGTCTGCTACACAGGGAGCCGGTCACGTCTGCTACACAGGGAGCCGGTCACGTCTGCTACACAGGGAGTCCGTCACGTCTGCTACACAGGGAGCCGGTCACGTCTGCTACACAGGGAGCTGGTCACGTCTGCTACACAGGGAGTCCGTCACGTCTGCTACACAGGGAGCGGTCACGTCTGCTACACAGGGAGCCGGTCACGTCTGCTACACAGGGAGTCCGGTCACGTCTGCTACACAGGGAGCCGTCACGTCTGCTACACAGGAGAGCTGGTCACGTCTGCTACACAGGAGCATTACACGGGACGTCACGTCTGCTACACAGGAGCTGGGTCACGTCTGCTACACAGGGAGTCCGTCACGTCTGCTACACAGGGAGCCGGTCACGTCTGCTACACAGGGAGCCGGTCACGTCTGCTACACAGGGAGTCCGTCACGTCTGCTACACAGGGAGCCGGTCACGTCTGCTACACAGGGAGCCGGTCACGTCTGCTACACAGGGAGCCGTCACGTCTGCTACACAGGGAGCCGGTCACGTCTGCTACACAGGGAGTCGTCACGTCTGCTACACAGGGAGCCGGTCACGTCTGCTACACAGGGAGCTGGGTCACGTCTGCTACACAGGGAGTCCGTCACGTCTGCTACACAGGGAGCCGGTCACGTCTGCTACACAGGGAGCCGGTCACGTCTGCTACACAGGGAGCCGGTCACGTCTGCTACACAGGGAGCTGGTCACGTCTGCTACACAGGAGTCCGGTCACGTCTGCTACACAGGAGCCGGTCACGTCTGCTACACAGGGAGCCGGTCACGTCTGCTACACAGGGAGCTGGTCACGTCTGCTACACAGGGAGCCGGGTCACGTCTGCTACACAGGAGCGGTCACGTCTGCTACACAGGAGCTGGGTCACGTCTGCTACACAGGGAGCCGGTCACGTCTGCTACACAGGAGCGGGTCACGTCTGCTACACAGGGAGGGTCACGTCTGCTACACAGGAGCCGGTCACGTTGCTACACAGGGAGCTGGGTCACGTCTGCTACACAGGAGCTGGTCACGTCTGCTACACAGGGAGCCGGTCACGTCTGCTACACAGAGACCCGGGTCACGTCTGCTACACAGAGAGCCGGGTCACGTCTGCTACACAGGGAGCCGGTCACGTCTGCTACACAGAGAGTCGGGTCACGTCTGCTACACAGAGAGCCGGTCACGTCTGCTACACAGGAGCGGGTCACGTCTGCTACACAGGGAGTCCGTCACGTCTGCTACACAGGGAGCCGGTCACGTCTGCTACACAGGGAGCTGGGTCAGTCTGCTACACAGGGAGTCCGTCACGTCTGCTACACAGGGAGCGGTCACGTCTGCTACACAGGGAGCCGGTCACGTCTGCTACACAGGGAGCCGGTCACGTCTGCTACACAGGGAGCCGGTCACGTCTGCCTACACAGGGAGTCCGTCACGTCTGCTACACAGGGAGCCGGTCACGTCTGCTACACAGGGAGCTGGGTCACGTCTGCTACACAGGGAGTCCGTCACGTCTGCTACACAGGGAGCCGGTCACGTCTGCTACACAGGGAGCCGGTCACGTCTGCTACACAGGGAGCCGGTCACGTCTGCTACACAGGGAGCCGGTCACGTCTGCTACACAGAGAGCTGGGTCACGTCTGCTACACAGAGAGCTGGGTCACGTCTGCTACACAGGGAGCCGGGTCACGTCTGCTACAAGAGAGCCGGGTCACTTCTGCTACACAGAGAGCCGGGTCACGTCTGCTACACAGGGAGCCGGGTCACGTCTGCTACACAGAGAGTCGGGTCACGTCTGCTACACAGAGAGCCGGGTCACGTCTGCTACACAGAGAGCTGGGTCACGTCTGCTACACAGGGAGCTGGGTCACGTCTGCTACACAGAGAGCTGGGTCACGTCTGCTACACAGGGAGCCGGTTACATCTGCTACACAGAGAGCTGGGTCACATCTGCTACACAGGGTGCCGGTCATAGCTGCAATTTGTGGACATGACTGATCCGATAAATTCTGCCGTCATGTGAATTTAGCCACCTAAACAGCCATCTGAATGAAGCCTATGATGTCTACTTCAGGCAGGGAAACACCTCAAGATTTTGAAGAGAAATGTTTTTTTTATTATATTAAAGAATTTTTTTCCTCCTAAAGGGCATTTTTTTTAGCTTATTTGGTAGTTTCCCATGTGCATTCTCAACATTTTTGACTGTCAACCATTTTTTTTGTGTTTTTTTCCCAGATTTTTTGTGTTGCATCTTTTTTTTGTTTACTGGCTCTTTTCTGTTGTTTTTAAACACAATTCAGCAATGAAGAAACCACTTGGGACTTTTCAAGCAAAAACACTGGCAAAACGGATAAAAAGACGTCTTTTGAGCCTTCCCATTAACTTCTATTATAAAGCAGAGAGTGTCTTACACAGCGGAAAGTGTCTGAACAATGGTTAAGTCACATCTTTTAACTGCTTGGTGGTAAAAAAGACGATCAGTAGCCTGAGCATATGAACAGCAAGTCGTTTTATACAGAAGTTATATATTCATGTGAGTTCTTAGGCCGGCGTCACACTAAGGGCTCATACTCACTTGCTGGAAAAAAAAACGGTCAGTTTTCAGGATAGTACGATTATGTGCAATTGACATGCGATTTGCATGCTATTTTTTATAGCACCATCTATTGCATTAGCGATTATCATGCCAAAATCGCATCAAATCGCAGCATGCTGCGATTTTTTCTCACACCGATTTCAGCTGAGAAAAAAAAATCGCAAATGAGATGTCAGCTATTGAATAACATTGGTCCGATTTGAATCAGATTTTTTATCGGCTGAAAATCATCCGTTTTCGGCTCAAGTGAGTATGAGCCCTAAGTAGGAATACGGATGAGTGAGAAGCGTGAAAACCATGCATTACACACGGACCATATTTCTCTATGGGGCAGCTCTGATCATGCGTATTTTTCTTGGGCGTATGTTACGGTGCGAGACCCCGCAGCATGCTGCGATAATACGCGTATTACGCCCGTTGTACGCCAATGAAAGTCTATGGGTGCGAGAAAACAACGGATTACACACGGACCAGACGTGTGACTTGCGAAAAATACAGAAGACTTCTGCAGGTCACAGGAAATGGTGCAACACATGCAGGAGGAAGCTGACACATGCAAATTAGCTCAAAAAGAGCGCCAGAAATCCCGGAAGAACGCCTCCACGGAGTCGGCCATGATGCCTACGCTCATCAATGTGGACATGTTGAGAGTGTTGCTGCAGAAGAGGCCCGAAATGTGCCACAAAAGAGATGCATATTACGCGGACCGCGCAAGGAAAGAGGCGGCATGGAGGCGCATCTGTGGAAAGATTTCTCCCCACTTTGGCGACAGCCCACGCAAGGAGCAGCAGCGAATCTGTAAGTTACTTGATTTGTATTCAAATTTCTTAATGCTCACAGCGCAGTTCTAGCGCAGAATTAGCCCCCCATTTTTTTTTTACATTTGTCTGCCAAATGTTTTGTATAGTCGCATCCTACTAGACCCCCATGACTATATAACGTGTCTGTAGAATAATTAGGCTTTGTCCAGCTAACTAAATTAGTACCTTATATGTCTCATTGCAGTGGATGATGTTATAAGATGGAGAAGCAGCCGCGACCAATACAGGCGCCAACGCCAGCAGAGGGCCACAAGCGGGTCAGCAGCACCCAGAAAGCGAAAGTACGTTTACTTAGGCTGGGTTTTCTTCCACCTATTCTGGCTCTCAAACCGTAAGTACATACATCACACCACATACCACATATGCAGTTTAGGCTCACCTCTCAAACATGTTCTAATCCCCTTTCATTTCCCAACAGATCTGATGATCCTCCTGCACGGGCGCCTAAACCTCTTCCCATTCCCCCACCGAACCAACGTTGGAAACAACAGGGTCAAATGGCTACCTATAATGCGACTTCCCAATATGACTACTTGTACAGATCCAGTGTTGCAGGCTGCTCCCAGCCTGGATGTGCTCAACATGGTCATATTGGGGGGTATGAGTCTCGTGGGTATCATCTTCCACAGGAATATAATCTCCCTTATCTGTATGGCAATGTGCCCACACACCAACCTGACCATGGGCAGATGTTAGCTCGGGGCCCATAAAATCCTCCCCAACAGGGTGATGGTCAAGGTGGTGATCCAAGCCAACCACACAGAGATGCTGGGAAGCCGCCAACCCCACCACCCACATACCACCAGCTGTGATTTTGTATGTAAATTATATTTTAGGATTTAGAAACCAGTTAGTAATGGTTTTAGATTTACTTTATCCTCCTATTGTGTCTAAGACATTAGCAGTAACATACATGACTGTTAACAACATATGCTAGCAATATGCTGTTCACTAGGCATAGTCAACATCTATTATTTTAATTATTTGCTCCTATTGCAAGAAATGTTAGTTCTTTGGTATCATTTATTTTAACAACATGTTGTGTAACGCATATTTGCACTAATCTGAATGCCTACAAATACCATATGGTACTTAGCTGGTGGTATATGGGATATGGGAAAATATTATTTTGTTAGATATTATAATTTTCTACCAATGTTTATTTTGTCCCCATCCCTGTTAAAAATTGTTGGCTAATGCATCATTGCATTAGTCTAGTCTAAGGGTACCGTCACACTCAGCGACGCAGCAGTGATCCCGACAACGATACGACCTGGCAGGGATCGCTGCTGCGTATCTTTGTGGTCACTGGTGAGATGCCAAACAGTCAGATCTTCCCAATGACGCAGCAATGATCAGCGAGCCGTAGCTACCTGTGTAACGATGTGTATCCTATGTGTCTTAGTGCTGAGTCCCTAGTGAGATCGTTGGTAAAAGGTGTCAAACACATCAATGCATGCTACCCAGCGGGATCTCAACGACCAAAGGTCCAGGCATTTCTGACACGACCAGTGATCTCACAGCAGGGGCCTGATCGCTGGTACGTGTCAAACATAGCGAGATCGCTGCTGCGTCACAAAACTTGTGACTCAGCAGCGATCTCGCTCGAGATCTCGCTTAGTGTGACGGGGGCTTTAGGAACCTAATCATATGGGGCAGATATGGTGCTCACTAGTGGTAGTGAAAGTTGGTTATTTGGTGACATTAAATTTCACCCCATGTTGGCTACTGCATATTTGAAGTTGTATAATCTTGTCAAACAAACATATGGGTCATATATGATCAGCAGTACCCATACTGACTATAGTTCTAGGCATTTATATACTATGATGTATGGAGCAATTTGGAATGTTGTCATGCCTTATTTTGGTTCATGTGTAATACTGCAAACTTACACAAATGTGGTGTTAATACATATACCATATGAAGCAATTATGGTTGTCACTACCTCAAGTGGCAGTTTACACATATAAATATGTTTTTGGATACAAAGTTTTGACTCTTTTTTCCTAAGTTGTTTGTACTCAACCACCAACACATGTGTTCTGACCATTAACACCAGACAGACACTATGAGAATATGGGAAGTTGCATTGGTCCTCAAATCCCCTGGCAATCCTCTTCCACTCTCCCATCTTTGGCTCAGGCATCACCAGTTGATGAAGTCTGTAACACAGTTGTGAGCAGGTATCACGAACAATGGCAGAGATGTTGGACATCACAATCCAAAAATGCAGATGGAGTGCGGAATAGGATATGCCAGTAGTTAATAACTTACAAGTAAGCCAATGTGCAGACAACAATCAATGCACATGCACAAAGGTTTAACAAACACACTATACATAACCCTTACATGACTGAATGTCCAAGCAATCATAAGTTTAATGTAGGCCAAGTACCATTTTTCTATAATTTTAAGATTCACATCATTGTTCAGGTATTTCAAGGTGATATATGGCCTATATTATGAGGATATTTCTGCAACAGCCATAAGGGTAAATGGAAACTACTGCAAAAACACATCATCAATAGACAGTATGTAGGTCATAAATCCAGACGGTTGCGTAAGGAGAAGTCGCTCCTGTGCAGAGATTGTTTTCAGCATCCTGCTAGGTGATCCCTGGCCGCATATTCTTACACAAAACCTCAAAGTTTAAAATGGTCATGAGACAAAACTAAATAATATGGAAGAGTCTGCAGACATGCATACAGGCCATGAAAATGTGCTTTTTTGAGTAGTTGCATCAAATTCGGATGCACCCACATTCGCCTCCTCCTGCGCGGAGCAACGATCACTGGTAAGGCTGGCCAAAGCAGCGGGACAAAACCCAGTTGTACAATACTCTATCAGTTGGGGTGAACTGAAGAGTGTCAGACATGTTGGCAAGCAAGCAGCAGTACTCCAACACAAGCACACCACCCAAATGGCAAGATTGAGGGTTGCAACCTGATGCAGAGCCAATAAATAGACTTGCTGATGATGATTTGAATGAGTTTCAGGCCTAAAAACCGTTAAATGTCCATTTTGCAAGGCTCGAGAAAAAAACGCTGTACGGATGCCATATGGATTGCATACATGCGCAAAATACGCAGCCGCACCCTGAAAACGCATGAAATACGGATTGTTGTGCCTGCAACATTTTGGCGTAATACGGCCGTACAATACGGTCTGTATTTTTGTACGGTGAGTGTGTCCCCAGCCTTAGGTAGCGCTTTTTCACGCGACATCGTGTGCATAAACCCGAAGACATCCATCCCTTCCAATTTGCAATAAATCTGAGATTTATAACAAGTCTTCTCTCATTAAATAATTGTAAGATATTTATAAAATTATTAATTGCTTGATTAAAAGCTGGAATAAACTTTTCCCAATATCGCTGATGTTCGGGATTTTGAAATGACTTCAGTCAATCATTATTTCTCTATCAAACACGTTAATTAAAAGCAGGACTAAATCACATTCATACTAATGTACTGAATTTGTGCGGTGGGAAGTAAAATTGTTTTAGACTACAAATCAGAAGTGACTTCTGAAATTAATGTTCCAGTAATGTGCCACTGGGCACAAATGGATCCATTGCGTTGCTTTCATTATTGTGACGGCAGAACGATTCCTTTAGTCATTGTACCTGTTCAATGTTGTCAGAGTCCAGAATGCAATGTTCACAGCGTCAGAACGAATGAACTCCCTTGACCGGCCACGCTGATTGATTAGTTTTGTGAGGCAGGTCACTTGCAAATATCGGCTGCACGGCTCAGGACAATATTGCAAGTTTTGGCTCTTTGGAGTATAAGGGGTAACGTCTCTCCTTGTGGAGAATGACATGCAGTGTAAAGAGACTTATAGGCCATGCAATGCTCCTCTTGGAAACTAAATATGTAGTTGGTGTATAGCTACAACACTGAATTACCTGCCAACTTCACATTGAATATATCGCCCTCCAGTGGTGAGTTACTATTACTGCATGTCACAAGCACCATTGAGCAAGTTCACAGATTTTTTTGGTGGACCATCCAAATTAGCAGATCAAAATCACCTATTCAAGTCGATGGATCCGTGAAGAGTAAAAAACGGACAGCACATTCATGTCACATCCTAGCGCTTTCTGTTTTTCACTAATGGGTAAGAGAGGCTTATGAAATCTTAATTTTTTTCTTTTTTGGGGGGCAAACTTATAAGGAAAAAGAAGCATGCCACTGTGATAGTAAAAAAGACCAAAGAAAGAAATGCAGTGATCAAAAATCTATCCAGATTTCTCGTACGCAAAAAAATATGTAAGAGGCTTAAAGGGGCTGTCCCTTTTCAGAAGTTTTTCCAACAAGTTCTGTTATTAGTAAAAAACAAACAAGCTGTACTTTGCTCCCCCTTCCCAAGTGCAGCGTTGAGTCTCCAACATTGTTCCCGCTGGCTGGTGTTGTTGTTTGCGGCGCTGACGCCATACTGACAGCGGGCGGGAGCAGATGTGGACACTCAGTGGGAGATTCTGCACTGGACCAGGGCAGGGCAAGTAAACCACGGATTGTTTGTTTTTACTAACATAACTTATAGGAAAAACTTTTCTGAAAGGGGACAACCCATTTAAGAATGTTCCAACTCTGCAATAAGGACTTGTAGGGATACGCTCTGGTAGGCAAGGGCCGGGCCGCAGTAATGAGGCATACACACAGGCTTTTAATTCAAAGTTCAGTGGTTTTAATAATGGGTTCAACAAAAAGTCCAGATAACAAAATCAAAACAGAACATAAATCACTCCAGTTTGGAGAACCACTGGTTCCAGACTCACCCTTGCTTGGGACGGGCTTAACTAAGCGGCTGCAGGTCAGCAGAGACCGCCAGGTGCCATTCCGGGTGGTCTGGTACTCGCTTCCTGGTGCTCACTGACACACTGTAACAAAAACAATCTTCCAGGCTGACTCCAGCCAAACTCCTTCCTTCCACACCCACCAACTACAACAGCTCCTTGTTTTATAGGCCTAGTCCACACCCTCAAGTGAGGTACACATCAGCTGACCTGATCACGTGACTATGACCTCATCACAGGTCCTTGAGATCAGGGAAAATCCTGACCAAACTCCAGTCTCCTAGGAGAAATATATCTCCCATCCATCAAGACCCCCTTTGGTGTACCACATACCTCCCCCCTTTGTTCAACCTTAGGAGGGTGGACACATGACATACAGTGAACTCTGGACAGTGCATCTGCGTTCCCCTGTAATTTGCCTGCCCGATGTTCTACTGAAAATTTGAAATTTTGCAGAGACAGAAACCACCTGGTGACTCGTGCATTTCTCTCTTTGGCTTGACTCATCCAAGTCAGAGGGGAATGATCAGTTACCAACCGAAACGTTCTCCCCAACAGATAGTAGCGCAATGACTCCAGTGCCCATTTGATGGCCAGGCACTCTCTCTCTACAATGCTGTATCTGGTTTCAGCTGGAGTAAGCTTTCAACTCAGGAAACTAATGGGATGCTCCTCCCCGTTAACCTCCTGAGACAACACGGCACCCAGACCTACCTCTGACGCATCAGTCTGGACAATGAATTCTCTTTTGAAGTCGGGTGTGATCAGAACTGGTGACCCACACAGTGCCCCTTTTAGTTTTACAAACGCTTTTTCAACCTGATCATTCCATCGCACCATTACTGACTTCCTCCCTTTTAGGCAGTCAGTTAACGGCGCCGACAGGGTTGCAAAATTGGGAATAAACTGCCAGTAATATCCCACTAACCCCAAAAACCCTTTCACTTGTTTTGTGGTGAGGGGACGGGGCCAGTTTTGGATTGCCTCCACTTTGTTTATTTGGGGTTTGATAACTCCTCTCCCAATCACATACCCCAGGTACCGAGCTTCCTCCAACCCTATGGAACACTTCTTTGGGTTGGCAGTTAGCCCTGCTTGTCTCAGAGAATCTATCACCGCCTGTACCTTGGCTAAGTGACTTTCCCAGTCTGTACTGCACACCACAATATCGTCCAGATAGGCCGCAGCATATCAGCGATGAGGACGAAGAACAACGTCCATTAACCTCTGGAATGTCGCTGGAGCGCCATGCAACCCGAAGGGTAGGACTATATACTGGAACAGTCCCTCGGGTGTTACAAAAGCCGTTTTCTCTCTCGCTGCTTTTGTTAGGGGCACCTGCCAATACCCTTTTGTGAGGTCAATGACTGAAAAATACCGGGCCTGCCCAAACCGCTCTATTAACTCATCGACCCGGGGCATGGGGTAGGCGTCAAAGTTAGAAATTTCATTCAGTTTTCTGAAGTCATTACAGAACCTTAGTGTCCCATCTGGCTTTGGTATTAGGACTATTGGGCTGGCCCACTCACTCTGGGACTCTTCAATGACCCCTAACTGCAGCATCTTCTTGACCTCTTCCGAGACCGAGATGGCTTGTCGCCGGGCCACAGGCACCCGATATGGCTTTAATCGGACTTTGGCCTGCGGCTCCATGACAATGCCATGTTGGATTAGGGAGGTACGACCAGGAAGTTCCGAAAAACCATCGGTATTTCAGCTAACAAACTCTCGGACTTCCTGAACTTGTCTGGGCGACAAAGTGTCTGCTATTTTGACGGCGGAGAGGACTTCTCTTGCCTTCTCCTGAGGCAAGGAAGCCATCTCTACTGGAAATGCAGGCCGTGGACAATCCTCACCAAGCGGGTCTCTGTCTTTCCATGGTTTGAGCAGATTCACATGGTATACCTGTTCTGGCTTTCTCCGCCCTGGTTGGTGTACTTTATAGTTTACTGGACCCACCTTCTCCATAATCTCGTAGGGTCCCTGCCACCTTGCAAGGAACTTACTATCCACTGTAGGCACAAGTACCAACACCCGACCCCAGGGTTAAAGGACCTTACCCGTGCCTCCCGGTTATAGACCTGCCTCTGTGACCTTTGTGCTGCTTCCATATGTTCTCGGACTAATGGTAGGACTGTCTCCATTCTCTCTTGCATTTTGGCCACATGTTCTATCACACTTTTGTGGGTAGTTGGTTGGTTTTCCCAGGCCTCTTTAGCTATATCGAGTAAGCCACGGGGATGTCTGCCATATAATAGTTCAAAGGGCGAGAACCCCGTAGATGCCTGGGGCACCTCCCGCACTGCAAACATCAGGTATGGCAACAAGAGATCCCAGTCCTTAGCATCTTTAGAGACTGCTTTTTTCAACATATTCTTCAGGGTTTTATTGAACCTTTCTACTAAACCGTCTGTTTGGGGATGATAGACCGATGTGCGCAACTGTTTAACACTTAACAAGTGGCAGAGTTCCTTCATGATTTTTGACATAAAGGGGGTCCCCTGATCTGTTAAGATTTCTTGAGGGATTCCCACCCGAGAGAACATACCCATGAGTTCTCTTGCGATCAGTTTGGCCGAGGTGTGTCGCAGGGGAATAGCCTCAGGATACCTGGTAGCGTAATCTAGAACTACGAGGATGTGTTGGTGACCCCTTGCTGATTTATTAACCGGCCCCTCCAGATCCATGGCTATTCTCTCAAACGGGACCTCTATAATTGGTAATGGCACCAAGGGACTCCGAAAATGAGGCTGCGGACTGGCTACCTGGCACACGGGACAAGAGTTACAATACCGTTTAACTTCTTCATAGACCCCTAGCCAGTAAAACCGTTGTAGAATTCTGTCTAGGGTTTTCTTTTGGCCCAAATGTCCCCCTAGTACATGCGCATGTGCTAAGTCCATTACCAACCTCCAATATGACTGGCGGT
Source organism: Oophaga sylvatica (assembly GCA_033576555.1). NCBI lineage: Eukaryota > Metazoa > Chordata > Amphibia > Anura > Dendrobatidae > Oophaga > Oophaga sylvatica. The sequence goes on from JARQOD010000008.1 coordinate 72,543,083, forward strand.
ACCAGCAATTGCTCGACAATTTCCCCATGTATTTTTTCAACCCGATACAGCAAATCTTGGTTCAGCTCGAATCGGGGAAATACTGTAGCTGCCCCGGAGTGTGGGGGTTCCCTATTGACAACCAGTACATTTTCCCGGGCTCAAGTCAACGTAGGGTCCCGGAGTTGCGCCGTACCAAAATTGTCACCTGCCACATTTAAGTCTGACAATTCTGGTCCCGGTGGCAAATCTTCCATCTCCCCAGCTAACACTTCTATAGGAGAGGGGTTTTCCTCCTCCACCGAAGGCAAAGGTACTCCTACCACCAGCACATCTTCCTCTGGGCCACCAGGTTCATGCCCGATTTCTGGAGAATGCAACCTGGTTGCCACTGGTGCCGACGACTGTTCTGTGGGAGGGGTAATTACAGGCCAAAGCACAGAAAACAACGGAAAATCTCTCCCCATTATTACCTCATAATGCAAATTAACCACCAACCCCACCTCGTGGCACCTCCTCCCCGCTGGCGTGTTTATCATCACCAGAGCGGTAGGATAATGTTTTAAGTCCCCATGTATACACAACACACCCATTTTCCGACCAGTATACTAGCTGATTTGGACGTGGCTGGCTCGTATTAGGGTCACGAGACTCCCTGAGTCCAGTAGAGCCACAGCAGGGTTACCCTCCACCTCCACTTTACACAAATGGTTCATATTGGGTCCCTCTAGTTTGCCCACTGCACACGTGTTCTGCATAGTGAGACTGATAGTTGTAGCGTCGGCGTCCCTGCCTTCTGCCAGGCAGGGACGCTGTTCCCCTGCAGCAGCGTCCTCTGCCAGGCAGGGACGTCGCCCCCCTTACCCTTCCTCAGCGTCCTCCTTCCGCCCTGCTGGGGCCGCGCGCTCCTTCCCTGCTGCTGGACTTAGGGCGCGCGCCCGCGCCCTCCCCGCTCTTAAAGGAGCCGCGCGCATTTTTCAAATAAGTTCCCGGCCAATGCCGGAGGACTCCACCCTATATTAAGGGCTTCCTCCTTAATGGAGGTGCCCGAGCAATGTTGTTGTTGCACTGTTTCACTCTGCTTCAGCCCTCAGGTCCCGTTACCAGTTACCTGCCTGTTTCCTGCCCGTTTGCTGTATGCTACCTGTCCGCAAGTCTACCCGGAGGTTTGGACGTCACAAGTGGTGATCCACGGCTATTCCAGAGACTCTTGCCTGCTCACTTGGGAGCGATCATCTGCCATCTGACTGCAGCCCTACCTGGAGGTTCGGACGTCACAAGCGGTGATCCCCGGCTATTCCAGAGACTCTTGCCTGCTCACTTGGGAGCGATCATCTACCATCTGACTGCAGCCCTACCCGGAGGTTCGGACGTCACAAGCGGGGATCCCCGGCTGTTCCAGAGACTCTCGCCTGCTCACTTCTGAGTGTCCATCCGCCATCTGCCTGCTAGCCTACCGGGAGGCTTCACCATCTTAGGTCGTATATACCTGTCCATCTAGAGACTGCCCCGGTTACTTGCTGTGACAACCTGCCTGTCAATCCAGAGACTGCCCCGGTCACTTGCCGTGACAACCTGCATGTCAATCCAGAGACTGCCCCGGTTACTTGCTGTGACAACCTGCCTGTCAATCCAGAGACTGCCCCGGTCACTTGCCGTGACAACCTGCCTGTCTATCCAGAGACTACCCCGGTCACTTGCCGTGACAACCTGCCTGTCAATCCAGAGACGCCCCGGTCACTTGCCGTGACAACCTGCCTGTTTATCCAGAGACTGCCCCGGTCACTTGCCGTGACAACCTGCCTGTCAATCCAGAGACTGCCCGGTCACTTGCCGTGACAACCTGCCTGTCAATCCAGAGACTGCCCCGGTCACTTGCCGTGATCCTTTCCCGTATAACCAGAGACTGCCCCGTCACTTGCCGTGACTTCCTGTCCGTCTCCCTGGGCGCCACCCGCTCTCTTACAAGTATAACCTTCTTGTATAAATAAAGCTCAGAGGTTCCACCTACCTGACCCGTTACAGTTTGCTCGGGCCATGGAACCCGGTGGCACCCAAACCCCTTCGCTATCTGACCTGTGTCATGAACTGTCTCGTCAGAGGTCTCAACAGGAGTCCATCCTGGGTCATCTGCGGTGTGTTAATTCCCGCCTGGACACTCTGAATACTTCCCCGACAACCACCGCGAGCACCATGACTCGCAATCCGGCAGTTCCGCTGCTTACCAACTCCGTGGTTTCTATTCCAGGACCTCGACTTTCAGCTCCTCCTCGGTTTGGAGGCGACCCTGCTCTGGCTCGGGGTTTCATCAACCAATGTACCCTGCATTTTGAACTCCTGGCACACCAGTTTAACTCTGACCGGGCCAAAATTGCCTTCATCATGTCACATCTCACCGGAGAGGCCCTGGCCTGGCTAAATCCTCTTTGGGAAAGAGAAGATCCTCTGGTGTCTAACCTGTCTGCTTTTCTCTTAGCCTTCCGGAAGGTATTCGATGAACCCGGACGGAAGACCTCCTCTGCATCATCTCTGCTGCGTCTTCGTCAGGAGAGTCTCACCGTGGGTCAATATGCCATAAGGTTTCGTACCCTTGCCTCAGAGCTGGCTTGGGATAATGACGCTCTGATAGCTGTCTTCTGGGAGGGCCTGTCCGGCCGCATTAAAGATGAACTTGCCGGTCGGGACATTCCAACCTCTCTCGATGACCTAATAACTCTGGCCAATCGAATTGATCTACGGTTCCAGGAGCGAGCCAAAGAGGTCACCCGTGAGAGAAGGTTTCCTCGCCTAGCTCCTTCATTTCAGAGACCTGTAACTCCTTCCGTATCTCCTCAAGTGCCCCCGGCAGAGCCCATGCAGGTCGACCAGACCAAGATGGTCAAAGCCCGTCAGGACTCACGCCGTGCTGAGGGGAGTTGCTTCTACTGTGGCAGTAAGGAGCACCGGATCCGTACCTGCCCAGAGAGGTCGGGAAACGCCTGTGTCTAGGTTCGCTCGGAGAGGTCCACCTAGACAAGAATAAATCCTCTTCATCTCTGCTGCTGTCTGTCTCAATTCTCCTCGGTGAGAACCGTTACTTCGAACTAGCCCAACTTGATTCTGGAGCAGCTGGGAATCTCGTTTCACAGGCTCTGGTAGAGAAATATCACATTCCCACCAAACCTCTGCTTGAACCAGTATCTGTTGCTGCTGTAGATGGGGGTCTTCTACCACGTCCCATCCAGCTTATCACCGAGGCTATAACCCTGCAGGTGGGAATGTTACATTCTGAGAGTATCTCATTTCATGTTCTACCTGGACTCTCTCACGCTTTCTTACTAGGTCTGCCTTGGCTCCAAAAGCATGCACCCGTGCTCGACTGGCAGACTGGAGAGATTCTTCGCTGGGGACAGGACTGTCATCAAACGTGTCTGGTGCCTGTTCATCCTGTCCGTCCTTCTCCTACACCTGCTAATCTACCAGGACTCCCGATTCCATATTGGTCTTTCGCTGATGTCTTTAATAAAAAGGAAGCAGAGACATTACCCCCACACAGACCGTATGATTGCCCGATCGACCTGCTACCTGGTACTACGCCTCCCCGTGGGCGTATTTACCCATTGTCCGCTGCTGAGACCAGGTCGATGTCCGAATATATCGAGGAGAACTTGGCCAAAGGATTCATCCGGAAATCTACCTCCCCAGCGGGAGCAGGTTTCTTCTTCGTAAAAAAGAAAGACGGATTGACTACAGAGGCTTAAATTTGATCACGGTGAAGAATAAGTACCCTCTTCCGCTCATTCCAGAATTGTTTGATCGACTTAGAGGGGCGAGAATCTTCACCAAACTGGATCTTCGTGGGGCATACAACCTGGTTCGTATCCGTCGGGGAGATGAATGGAAGACGGCATTCAACACCCGGGACGGCCACTACGAGTATTTGGTGATGCCCTTTGGTCTCTGTAATGCTCCAGCAGTCTTTCAGGAGTTGGTCAATGACATCTTTCGGGACCTCCTCTACTCTTGCGTTGTGGTGTACCTAGACGATATCTTGGTCTTCTCTCCGGACCTCCAGTCTCACCGGAGGGATGTTCGTCAGGTTCTGCTCAGGCTCAGGCAGAATCACCTCTTCGCCAAATATGAGAAGTGCCTCTTTGAGAAGACCTCGCTTCCGTTTTTGGGCTACATCATTTCTCAGACAGGCCTACGAATGGATCCGGAGAAACTGTCTGCCATCGAGAAGTGGCCTCGACCGGAGGGGTTGAAGGCCATTCAGCGGTTCCTGGGATTCGCCAACTATTACCGCCTCTTCATACCGCACTTCTCTTCCAGGACTGCTCCAATCTCCGCGCTCACCCGCAAGGATGCTAACCCCAAACAGTGGACGCCCGAAGCAGAGGAGGCCTTTCTTTCCTTAAAATAGGCCTTCTCTTCCGCTCCAGTGCTGCATCGCCCGGACGGCAACAAGCAGTTCTTCCTGGAGGTGGACGCTTCCTCCTCTGGAGCCGGAGCGGTACTCACTCAAAAATCTTCATCCGGGAGGATGGTATCCTGCGGCTTCTTCTCCAAACTCTTCTCCTCCTCCGAGCGCAACTACTCCATAGGAGACCGAGAGTTATTGGCCATCAAGTTGGCATTGGAGGAGTGGCGTTACCTACTCGAGGGGGCTCTTCATCCGGTAATCATTTACACGGACCACAAGAATCTGGCTTACCTCCAGCATGCTCAGAGACTTAACCCTCGCCAAGCCCGGTGGTCCTTGTTTTTTGCCCGCTTCGATTTTCTCTTGCATTTTCGCCCGGCTGACAAGAACGTCAAGGCTGATGCCTTGTCTCGGTCTTTCCTGGTGTCAGATCTCGAGGAAGAACCTAAACATATCATCGATCCCGCCAGAGTGATGCGGGTGGCTCCCATGAGTCTAAATCGTCTCCCTCCTGGTAAGACGTTCGTATCAGTAACCGACCGGAAGAGAATCCTACACTGGGGTCATTCGTCTAAACTAGCTGGTCACGCTGGTCAGAAAAAGACCTCCAACTCATAACCCAGCATTATTGGTGGCCTACCCTGCACAAGGACGTAATAGACTTTGTATCTGCCTGTGTCTCCTGTGCCCGCAACAAAGTTCCGAGACACCTGCCTGCCGGCCGTCTTCTTCCGCTTCCTGTACCCGCTGCCCCCTGGCAGCATATAGCCATGGACTTCATAACAGATCTGCCCGTTTCTGCCGGTTGTACGGTCATTTGGGTGGTCGCTGACCGCTTTTCCAAGATGGCTCACTTCATTCCCCTGCCAGGGCTTCCGTCTGCACCCGAGTTGGCTAAAGACTTTATCCGCCACATCTTCCGTCTCCATGGTCTGCCTCGTCACATTGTGTCGGATCGTGGGGTACAGTTCACCTCACGTTTCTGGAGAGCCACTTGTAAGTTGCTAGACGTCACCTTGGATTTCTCCTCCGCTTACCACCCGCAGTCCAATGGACAAGTTGAGCGAATCAATCAGAATCTGACCAGTTATCTCCGGCACTTTGTTAATGCCACCACTCTGACTGGGTGGAGCTCCTGCCTTTGGGCCGAATTCTCTTACAATAATCACGAGAGCGAATCTTCCTCCAAGTCTCCGTTTTTTGTAGTCTTCGGTCAGCACCCTCGGATCCCTGTTCCTGTCACCATCTCTGTGGACAATCCAGCTGCGGAATCTCTGGTTAGAGAATTTTCCTCCATATGGGAGAGTACCCGATCCGCACTCATTCAGTCATCCGAGCGTATGAAGAGACATGCTGACAAAAGACGTCTGGATCCTCCTCAATTCCGTCCTGGGGATAAGGTCTGGCTTTCGTCCAAGTATGTCCGGCTCAAGATTCCTTCCTACAAGTTAGGCCCTCGGTTCATCGGTCCCTTTGAGATCATCAGTCAGATCAACCCGGTGTCCTATAAATTGAAACTCCCGGCCAATTTGCGCATTCCTAACTCTTTCCATGTATCTCTCCTCAAACCGGTGGTACTTAACTCTTTTTTCAAGTCTACAGGTACACCTCCTGCTCCAGTGTCTGCTGACGATGAATTTGAGGTAGAGAACATTCTGGCCACCAAAAGGGTAGGAAGAAAGACTTAATTTTTGGTGGATTGGAAGGGGTTTGGTCCTGAGGAGAGAACGTGGGAGCCTCGGGAGAACATCCATGCCCCTCTCATCCTAGCTAAATTTCTTTCTGGCCTAAAGAGGGGGGGGCCCTAGAGGGGGTGGTACTGTAGCGTCGGCGTCCCTGCCTTCTGCCAGGCAGGGACGCTGTTCCCCTGCAGCAGCGTCCTCTGCCAGGCAGGGACGTCGCCCCCCTTACCCTTCCTCAGCGTCCTCCTTCCGCCCTGCTGGGGCCGAGCGCTCCTTCCCTGCTGCTGGACTTAGGGCGCGCACCCGCGCCCTCCCCCGCTCTTAAAGGAGCCGCGCGCATTTTTCAAATAAGTTCCCGGCCAATGCCGGAGGACTCCACCCTATATTAAGGGCTTCCTCCTTAATGGAGGTGCCCGAGCAATGTTGTTGTTGCACTGTTTCACTCTGCTTCAGCCCTCAGGTCCCGTTACCAGTCTGTTTCCTGCCCGTTTGCTGTATGCTACCTGTCCGCAAGTCTACCCGGAGGTTCGGACGTCACAAGTGGTGATCCACGGCTATTCCAGAGACTCTTGCCTGCTCACTTGGGAGCGATCATCTGCCATCTGACTGCAGCCCTACCCGGAGGTTCGGACGTCACAAGCGGTGATCCCGGCTATTCCAGAGACTCTTGCCTGCTCACTTGGGAGCGATCATCTGCCATCTGACTGCAGCCCTACCCGGAGGTTCGGACGTCACAAGCGGTGATCCCCGGCTGTTCCAGAGACTCTCGCCTGCTCACTTCTGAGTGTCCATCCGCCATCTGCCTGCTAGCCTACCGGGAGGCTTCACCATCTTAGGTCGTATATACCTGTCCATCTAGAGACTGCCCCGGTTACTTGCTGTGACAACCTGCCTGTCAATCCAGAGACTGCCCCGGTCACTTGCCGTGACAACCTGCCTGTCTATCCAGAGACTACCCCGGTCACTTGCCGTGACAACCTGCCTGTCAATCCAGAGACTGCCCCGGTCACTTGCCGTGACAACCTGCCTGTCTATCCAGAGACTGCCCCGGTCACTTGCCGTGACAACCTGCCTGTCAATCCAGAGACTGCCCCGGTCACTTGCCGTGACAACCTGCCTGTCAATCCAGAGACTGCCCCGGTCACTTGCCGTGATCCTTTCCCGTATAACCAGAGACTGCCCCGTCACTTGCTGTGACTTCCTGTCCGTCTCCCTGGGCGCCACCCGCTCTCTTACAAGTATAACCTTCTTGTATAAATAAAGCTCAGAGGTTCCACCTACCTGACCCGTTACAATAGTACCCATAGTTTGTGTCCATGGCTCAGTCAGGTGGGGGCAATCAGCTCTCACATGTCCTGGTTCTTGGCACCGCCAACAGATTATGGGGCCCCTTTCGTCCCCCGACCCGTCCTGGGCGGCCTTCCGGGTCTCTGCTCGCCGAGCTGTGGGTGAAGGTTTGGGGAATTTACTCGGTACCTTCCGGGTAGTCTCTCCCTGTATCTCCTTGGTAGCCCATATCTTTCAATGAGGTCTACCATCTGGAGGCCATCAGTAGGGGCTGCCTGTCCAACCCAGGTTTGCAGGGTGTGGGGCAAAGTTCTCCAGAATTTGTCAGTTACTATCCTATCCAGCATAGCGCTGGGTGACAACACCTCCGGCTGCAACCATTTATCTACCAGGTGTATCAAATCATAGTACTGGGACCGAGCTGGCTCGGAAGGGGAAACTTCCACTGGTGTACCCGCTGGGCCCGGACCAAAACATTTACCCCAAGACGTGCAAGTATCTCACCCTTGACGATTTCATAGTCTCTCTGTTGCTTGGGTGGTAGGTCCCTATAGGCTTTCGCGGGTCCTGGAGCCAAAAACGGAGCCACGATTTCTGCCCACTGGTCCGGGGTAGTCTCTCCCTCTCAGCCACGCCTTCAAACATCTCCAGGTACACATCTGACTTTTCCATTTTAGGAATCGCTGTGCGTACCACTTTCCGGACATCCTGACGTCCCGGGGCAGCTCCTGCTGTCTGCGGCGCTGTGATGTGTTGCATCAGTAGACTATTGGTTTCCTGTTGCTGTTGCATAGTCTGCTGCTGCTGCATAGCCTGCTGTTGCTGCTGTATAGCCAGCTGCTGCTGTCGCATGGCCTCCACCAGCATTTTTACTGTGCTCTCCATCTCCGGACAGTTATCCACTGGGTTTTGCGTCACTTTCTTCACCCAGGACATTTACTGTCATGCAGGAGAAAAAAAAACAGCCTGACCTCACTGCGTGTGCCCGCATTTAAGCCACCAATTGTAGGGATCCGCTCTGGTAGGCAAGGGCCGGGCCGCAGTAATGAGGTAAACACACAGGCTTTTAATTCAAAGTTCAGTGGTTTTAATAATGGGTTCAACAAAAAGTCCAGATAACAAAATCAAAACAGAACATAAATCACTCCAGTTTGGAGAACCACTGGTTCCAGACTCACCCTTGCTTGGGACGGGCTTAACTAAGCGGCTGCAGGTCAGCAGAGACCGCCAGGTGCCATTCCGGGTGGTCTGGTACTCGCTTCCTGGTGCACACTGACACACTGTAACAAAAACAAGCTTCCAGGCTGACTACAGCCAAACTCCTTCCTTCCACACCCACCAACTACAACAGCTCCTTGTTTTATAGGCCTAGTCCACACCCTCAGGTGAGGTACACATCAGCTGACCTGATCACGTGACTATGACCTCATCACAGGTCCTTGAGATCAGGGAAAATCCTGACCAAACTCAGTCTGCTAGAAGAAATATATCTCCCATCCAGCAAGACCCCCTTTGGTGTACCACAGACTTTATTTCAATTGTATAGATTAGTGATCTCTAAGCGCTCACATTAGTTTCAGAAAACTTTGTCATTTGATAATGTGATAAATAATCTGCAAAGAACTTTATTTAAAAATTATCCTGTCCCCCCCCACAAAAAAAAACAAAAAACAAAATTCACTCCAAAGTGTTGGCCACTAGGTGTCTCTCTTCTGCCTAACTTGCTGTCTGATGCCTGAGATGGATTTCAGAGAGTGGGGGTGAAGTGTGGGGGTCTTAGACTCTACTCATGCTCTTTTGGCATCCCGTGGTAACAGGGAGGCAGGCTTTCACAGCAGACACAATGTATGCTGGGAAGTAAGTTCCAGCACTGAAAGTGCTGGCAGAATGCTGGCAAAGAGAAGCTGCCCACTCAAAACAAGCGAATGGCAAAAATTACAGAATTGAGACAGTTTTTGAGCATGAGAGCAGTTTGAAGTTGATGGATGCAGCAAGTCTATGGATTAAATTAGATTATTTCCATTATTTTTTATTATTCCTGAAAAATGAAACACAAACAAAATGTAGAAAATGACCGTCCATTGTACAATAAAAGTATCGTATAGGAATACATAGAAAATGCAGTTTCTTCAGATTTCTTTCACGACGTCATTTAACAAAAAAAAATCTTGGTTTTCTGTAACAAATTCACTGGTAATGTTTTCAGCCATTCAGTGACGGTAATAAACAGTTAAAATAGTTGACGTTTCGGCCATATTTCCTTAAAACCATTGCTATGTCTGTATGGCGGGAGAGCGCGGCCGGAGCAGCAGCTGAATGCGGTCCCGTGATGAAGTGAGCACACGCTGTCGTTTTCTAGGTGAACTAAAACCATCATGTTCTCAGAACCACCATTGTGATAAGACCTGGAAGAAACAACGCAGGAGTCAGCACAGCAGAGTACAGCAGTGTCCGCCATGAGGAGGGGTCTGCAGAAAGGGTTAAGTGTGTTAGGTGATAGGGAAGTGGTGCTGTGGCCACCTGCAGGCTATTGGGCGGTACTGCAGCATTCTACACCAAAGTTTTTTAAAGGTGTTGGTCACCATTGAGAATAACTTAATGCCTGTATTTTGGTCTAAAAAGAATTTTGGCAATTGGGTTTCATTAAAAATTTTGCTAGCAGCAAAATTAATTAACTGAGAGTCTTTCAGCTCATTTTGTAAGTCTTTTATCCGTCTTTTTCTGAACTCCTCTGTGCTGCTTCATGACCACTGACTTCTATCCATGAGCTGAACTTCCGTGTGGTCCTAAAAAAGCTGAGAAGTGATTAGATACTGACGGATAAAAGAGTAACAAGCTCTCTAAATGAATCAGCTCACTGAAGGATTCTTAGTTGACTTTTACAGGCTGTTTTCCTTGCAAAATGAGCTAAGTGGTGCAAAATTCTTAATGAAACACATTGGCAAATTATTTTTAGCCCAAAATAAATGCATTTAAGTTAAAAAATGCCCCAAAAGGTGGCTATATGCATTAATTCTGTTGCAAATCCAAACCAGAATTCTAGAATTACAGAACCACAGGGGTGTGATAGTTACACTGTTAGGACTATGGCTTCTTACTGAGTTATTAGGAAATATTTTGTAGTGATCTGAATAGGCATCGAGCTTCCAGATACACACATCCCGTAATGTTAGGGGAGAAAATGAAACGGACAAGGCGTTTGGCAGCTCAGATAATCCCACATACATATAATAACCATACAAGATAATGGTGGGATTAATTATTAAATGTCTAGGGCTTCCTGGTCACAGCTCGTATAAATGCACAAGTCTGCTCAACCCCAAAAGGATCCTGAGAAGAGTCCCAAACTTAGTAACTAAACTTTAGCAAATCTCTTTATTAGGGAATTTGCCTTCATTCCTGTAAAAAAAAATAACTAACAAAAAAACTGTATGCTTTTCCCCAGTCTATTTGTCTGCCTGACAAAAATAAGAACGTACTCCTTTGGAGTACTGATGTTGGCAGTGATCGGCCACCTGTCTCCTCCTCTGAGTGTTCTGCTTAGGCCGGGGTCACACAATCGTATATTCTCTCATGTGAGAGAATCGGATTATGTAAATGACACGATGATCAGAGTTTGAGCCGAGTGTGATCCAATTCTCTCGCATTAGAGAATTGTAGCACAGGTCTGGTGAAGATGGAGAACAAGATTTCTCCATCTTCTTCATTGTGTGTCTGAAGAAATCAGAGTACAATCGGATGTCATCTGAGTGCAGTCTGATGATTTTCATGCACCAATAGGCTTGAATGGGTAAGTGCGTTCTGATTTCACAGCCACTGGCAGCATGCTACAAATTTTTTCTCATGCCGGTTCGGCAGTGTATAATTATGGTCACATCCACCTACTGAGTTGCAGGATCTCTATTCCAGTTCTGGATATATTGATCTTCTGCTCACCGCAGTACATTCTATACTAATTGCTTGTATGACAATTTGCCACGTAAGACCCGAGTCTTCACCACGGCACAGGGAATATACAACAAGGCTGAAAAACTGCTTCTAGGCATTGACTTGTGACCAAGATGTGCAATCTCTTTTTACTGTTTCAGTGTATATTTACACGTACCAGAAGGGGAAGGAGACCGACTGAGAACCTATGATGAAGTATGTTTACAGCTCCAGAGGGGGAAGCACACTGACTGGTAGAGAAATGGAGATGATGAATGAAAAACATATGGAGTACATGCAAGGGAAGTTGGGATAAATTGTTAATGTGACACTCCCCAGCGGCCCACCAATAATAGCAAACATTATTGGTGATTCCAATGGACAAAGAAGAGGGAAAAAAAGATGAAAAAGGTATATTTTTGGATAAAAGTAGTTTGAGAAGTTGTCCGGGGTTTAAAAAAAAATGTGCCAAGAACTGGAAGTGTGGTAACATAATAAAAGACTCTTTAGTGAATTCTCTGCTGCTCCAGGGCCATAGCTATGGTGGTCTTCCCTGACCCTGCAAGACAATGTCATGTCCAACATTCACAAAGCTGGACATGCAAAGATGCATGTATACTTCTTCCACTGGATCCAGTCACAGTGGCTGGGGTAAGTGGCAGTACATCCCAGATTTTGAGTTAATCATTCCTAATGTCTTACTAAATGCCTCCCTCGTAGCTCCAAGGGGAATAATATGGGGCTTCGTTTCACGTGTCCAGCATGTTATTCTTACCTAAAACATAGGCAGCCACTAATTTTTGATTCACACTTAAGTGGAGGTAGAGAGGCACCACAGATTCCATTTCACCCAAGGTGGGCATCATCAGTGCGGCAATGCAAACCATGCCAAGGAAGACCATCAGCAGACTCGGTCCTGAGGAAGAATTTCTGACATCTGGAGGAAGAAGAACAAAATAAATAAAAACTGACTCCTTGTTAAAATGCAAATTTTCATCTGGATTGTGACAAATAATTCTACAGCAAATGATTGACTCTACCCAATGATTAGGTTTTAAGACGAGTTCACATAGGGCGGCCATAGCATGGGCAAATTGTGTATCCCGAAGTCAGCAATTATAACTTGTTATTTGCTATAACTGCAGTTTTGCAGGTAGAGAGCAGTTTTACATCCAAGCCATGAAGTCATGTAGGATTTATTTCTACATCCCCTCTTCCAGAACGCTCCGCCGCCTTTCGTCTTCCCGTTTGCTGGAGGGCGGTGCGTTCCTGAAAAATGACCGTTTGGCTGACAGCCTCATGGCGCCGCTGGCCCGAACTTTTGGCGCTACAATGCTTATTTTTAGATCAATTAAAAATGTTTTAAAATGTTGTTCCATAGGCGTGTAGATAACGGATAAGTAACTGTTGACGAGCCTACGACGTCTGCACATTTCTAGAATCCCACTCACCCGCTTGGCATGGTGACTGCTCGAAGAAGACACTTTCCGCTAAGTGTTCTTTGATCCTCTTCTCTTCCTCCTCTTGTGCTGTTGCTCTTTAGCGGATGGAAGAAGTGTAGCTATTACCTCTTTGCGTCCCAATGCTTTTCTCTGGCTTTGTTCGGACACTTGAAGGCGGAATTTGTCAATAACGCCAAAGTGACTGGCTCGGACATCTTTGTGTCTAATAACACTGCAGGAGAGAAGAAACACTATTAAAGTTCACGATTAGCAAAAATCTAGATTCGATGAGATGTAGGATATCAGGACTGGATAAGCGACGTCCCTACTCTGCTCATTCACTTTATAGTACCCTAAAAGAAAAATCTATTTCAAGGCAACCGGTCAGATCCCCTAAACCATACACACCACCATAGTACCATTTGAAAAAAATACTCCAGCATCCCAATGTTGCCCTGATCGCCCAGGTATTAGTTGGTATTATTAATGCCCCCCTCGGCTTATGAAAGTGAACCTAACTAGTTTGGGGAGGGGGTTGTTTCTTTACCAATCTGGCCTTCTATGCTGCAATCAAGACCCCTGGAACGGATTTGCCACATGATCTTTTCTGCGCTTGAAATCTCACATGCATCTTACCACATTCGGCATCATTAAGCTTCCCAGGGCATGCACAGAGCGTTGTTCAAGTGTGAACAGTACACCAGCCTCTTTATAAGAAAAGAAGTCATGCACCAGATTTCAAGCACAGAAAAGAAGATGAGATGGTCAGGGGCTCATGCAGATGTCCGTGCACATCGGTCCGAGCATGTACCACTAATGCGCGGACTGACCGCAGTTCTCCCAACCCAAGTGCCACAGCCTCAGAAGAATACATAAAGCAGTCGGGGGACCTGCGGCCAGTCTGTGCATCACGGTCCAAAATTGGACCAATTTGCATAGACGTCTGAATAAGCCCTAAGGTGAAAAGATGCCCACGAGGCTGGTCAGGTTCATTTGCAAGGTAGCAAGCAGTCCCCAAATCATGCACTGGGCTAGGGAGTAAGAGCGCTGCGGACGTGCTGCTATTTACTGTGTATATATATATATATATATATATATATATAACATGTCCTTTTTCTGCTCATCTGTTTCTGCCATTGTCAGGCTGAATTTATAAGTGCAGTGTTAAGAATAATGCTCCTGGATGTAAAATACTCACATATCAACGCAGCACTGAGGTTTCACCGCACCAGCAGCATCAACAACAACGTACTTGTTAGGGGTTGTGCACAGGACTGCAGAAAAAAAAAGATAGTGTGAGTGCAGAACTGCATTTTATTATTATTAAAGGGCATCTGTCATTAGAATTGTCCCTCCTAAGCCGTCTACATGGGCATGTAGGTCATATAAAGCTGAATAAAACGATACCTTGATATCTGCAATCTGATGTCTTACTCCTGAGAAATCCATATTTTTCTTAATATGTAAATGAGCTGTTAAGATCTATGGGCCGGACATAGATCTCCCCGAAAATCTGTCTCCAGAGCTTATTATATATGAATGGGGGTGTTACCAGTGTGAGACATGTAGCTCAGAATAGCAGACTGTCAGCCATTACATGTCTCACACTGGTAACGCCCCCTATCATTTATAATAAGCTCTAGAGGTAGATTCTCAGCGAGATCTATGTCCAGCCTGTAGATCTTAACTCATTTACATCGGACCACAGATATCAAGGTAGCATTTTATTTAGCTTCCTATCACCTCCATGCCCGTATAGACAGTTTAGCAGGGTTGATCCTACTGACAGATTCCCTTTAATCTCTTACTTTGCAGATCCTGATGGACTCTCAGTATGTTTTATCTATGACAGATGTCACCACCTTGTATCGCAAAGGAAAATCTGTGGCAAAATCCGCAGTGAAATATAAATGTCTGTGTGACTTGTAGTGCAGGCACTTGCCATGCCGCAGTGATATCATCCACGTATATGACATTAAACAGCGGCTGACGAATCAAAAACTTAATTACCGGTATATTAAATAATTTATTGCTTTTCTATTTTTGGATATTCAGAAGTTATTTTTTATTTTTTCAAATAAAGGAAAAGTCTAAAATTAACTCACTAGCGGGTCCATGGCTGAAGCACGCAGTATTACAGTTTATATGCGACCTGTGATGGCTGACCAGTAGTGATGAGCGAACGTGCTCGGGTAAGGTGTTATCTGAGCATGTTCTGGTGATAACGAATTGTCTTCGGCGTGCTCAAAAAATATGTGCAAGTCCCTGCGGCTGCAAGTCTCATGGCTGTTCGACAGTTGCAACACATGCAGTGATTGCTTAACAGCCGCAAGACGTGCAGCCGTGGTGACTTGAACATATTTTTCAAGCACTCCGAAGTCTCTTTGTTAGTACTAGAGCATGCCCACATAACACCTTATCCCATCACGTTCGCTCATCATTACTGACCAGTTATTAGCTATTAGTAAGGCCGGGATCACACATGCGAGTAAGTCGTCCGACACTCGCATGTGAAATCCCAGCTCTGGCGCCGGCACTCGGGAGTGGAGCGCGCGGCTGCATAGAACTACATGCAGCCGCTCGCTCCACTCCCGAGTGCCGGCGCCAGAGCTGGGATTTCACATGCGAGTGTCGGACGACTTACTCGCATGTGTGATCCCGGCCTAAATGTTACATTCTGGTGGAAGGTCACTAAACCCACATCAATATGCAATTATCAGTTCTTATGCAGATGGTAATGATGTATATGGGGGTTTCTTCGAATCTCTCAAGGTTACACCTTTGAGGACATTTTTTTTTACTTAAATCCATGCTAATTGGGTAATAATAATAAGAAGCTACTCTTTCCTTGCCCCGGAAGTCGTTCAAGGCAAGCAGTCATTTCCGGCGCAAGGAAAGAGTAGCGCATGCGCTGTACTGATTTTATGCTTTGCCCACTGTTGGGCAAAGCACACTGTGCATGCGCGGGGCCTAATTTCAAATGCGCAATTGCGGGAAGCCGAACACCGTCTGTAGGATTGGCAGACGGCGATACGCAAATGATGCCGAGGAGTGTGGGAGGAGAGAGAGAGAAAACGCCGCCCTCCTGACCTGACCACCCTGATTGACAGCGCAGAAACCGTAGTTTACTAAGGTATTTTGATATCCAAACGGGGGTATCAGGATATATGATACCTACCGATAGCTTTGTTATGGGACGCACTATTCAGCCATATCTTTAGTTGATATGGCAAAATTGGGGTGACAGATTCCCTTTAAGAGGATAAAAACTTTGATGGGAGAAGGGCTTCTTTAAGCCTTAGGTATAGAGTGCATCAATAACTTTTTTTTTAACTAACCCCATTAAGAAAACACTTGACTGCATATAAGCTTCCAATAGCTCAGAGGATACCATTGTATGAAATATTTTTTGGACTGCAATGTGCTCGGATTTTGCCCTTGCCTCCTTGCTGTGCTTCTTAGGCTAGTTTCACACAAGCGTATGGCTGCGCTGTGGAGGGCTGCGTACTTCCTCCGTGAAGCTCAGTCCACCGCCGCACCTCCTCCGGTCAGCTCTGCCTATGTCTGCAAGCAGCCTGCATGCGGCCTGCGTACCTATATTTAACATTAGGTACGCAGGCCGTGCAGGTGTATGCGGATGCCGGTGCATGCATCGTTTTGACGGTGCGGCGACCGCAACAAAATGCAAATCGACGCATGTGGCGGCATCCGGATGCATCTGCATAGCCTGCGTACCTAATGTTAAATATAGGTATGCAGGCCGCATGCAGACATAGGCGTAGCTGACCGGAGGAGGTGCGGCGGTGCTTCACAGAGGAAGTCCGCAGCGCAGCCATACGCTAGTGTGAAACTAGCCTTATGGTGGTCTCTCCAAATGTATAAATTGATGCGACAAATTACACCAAGGTGACACTCACTTTACACAGCACTGAAAATAGACAAAGGCCGGCGTCACACTGGCGAGTTTGATGCGAGTAAGTCGCACGACTTTCTCGCATCAACACCCGGCACGGCCGCCCGCTCTAGGACCCGAGTGTGTGGCTGCATGTATTTCTATGCAGCCGCGCACTCGGATCCGAGAGCGGGCGGCCGTGCCGGGTGTTGATGCGAGAAACTTGTGCGACTTACTCGCATCAAACTCGCCAGTGTGACGCTGGCCAAAGAAGTAAAACCTGAACACTAGTCCTAAATTGAAAGGTTAGCAGCAAGATCCCGTCGCACTGCGTTCACACCTCTGCTAATTATTCCATGGCAGAACATTTTCATATGAACCTTGTGACACAAGTGTTCACGGAAAATCACAAAGCAAAGTAACAACATTTTGACAAGTACAGAAAATACTCCCTTCCTAAGTAAACTGTGATGTCCTGCCAAACGAGATCCCATACAGCAGCAGTGCACTCACTTCATCCCCTATTATAACTTCATTATCGCTGAATAGTTTGCCTTTATTGTACACTTTAACCCTTTCTAGAGAAGGCTAATTTTCACTTTTTCCTCTTTAGCTTTTTCCTCCCCTTTGAAGAGTTGTAACTTTTTTTTTATTTTTTTGCCTCTTTTCACACAGCCATACGAGGGACTTGTTTTATTGCGGACCAAGTTGTTGTTTTGCATGAAACCATTAATTTTATCATGTAATATACTAAGGTCAGCGCTTGTCTCTGAAGCAAGAGCTGGTATCATCTCATTCATTCAGCAGCAGTTTACAGCCAGGGCGGTCGCATCTTGGCACCTCTCCTGGTTGTAAACTGTATATGACACAGATATAGATTACAGCGTGGGACTTAACGCTGGACATGTATGGTATATTGTTGGTTTGTTATTTTTTATTTATTACAGGAGAACGAGGGTGTCGCATGGATTAGCAGAACAATAAAGATGGGAAACTGTGTTGTATTTGATTTCATTAAAAGACTTTATTCTGGCTGTGTGTTTACTTAACCCTTTACCAACTATAGGATTAGTAATGGAGAGGTGTCTTATTGACACCTCTCCATTACTAAGCTGGGTTTGATGTCACCTTACAATACAAAGGTGACATCAAAACCCTATTACCCCATATGCCACCACTACAGGGCAGGGGGAAGAGAGAGGCTAAAGGTACTGCCACACTAAACAATCCCGCTAGCGATAACGATAACGACGCATACTAATGCGATCGCTAGCGGGATTGTTTATATATCGCTGAGTGCGGCTTAACTTAGCGATATCGTTAAGGACGCTATCGCGGTTAGCGATCTCCTTAACGACTTTAGCGGTACAAAAGTACCGCTAAATCGCTAAGAAAAGGTGCCACACTCAGCGATAATACTTAACCAGCGGGAGCGCCGACGATAAAATAGGGTCCGGAACGATTCCAGCGACGAGCGAGATCACAGCAGGATCTCAGCAGGGAGCTCGTCGCTGACAGATGCCGCACACAACAACATCGCTAACGGGATCGCTAAATAGTGACGTTTTTTAGCGATCCCGTTAGCGATGTTGTTTAGTGTGGCATACCCTTAAGTGCCGGAATTGGGGCATCTTAGAGATGCGCCATTTCAGGGGCAGCTGCGAGGTGGTGTTTGTAGCCAGGGGGGTCCAATATCCATGGTCCCTTCCTAGGCTATGAATATCAGCCTGCAGCTGTCTGCATAACCTTTTCTGGCTATAAATTATAGGGGGAACCCATGTGTTTTTTTGGGGGGTCCCCCAATTTTAATAGCCAGTAAAGGCTAAATATACAGCTGCAGGCTGATATTCATAACCTGGGAAGATCCATGGGTGTTAACCCTTTCCTAGGCTATAAACATCGGCCCCCAGTAACTGGCTTTCCTTCTCTGTCTCAGAAAATTGCGAGGAAGCCCAAGCGATTTTTTGTTAAGTCTGCAATTATTAATTAAATAAATGTACAGTAAGCTGCACACACACTATACTAATTGTATTTGTTACCGACATATATATATATATATATGTGTTTTGAAGATTTTTTTGTTTTAAAACGATGTGTATAGTTGTCTATTACGATGCGATTTTAACATGAGCTTTTACATACAGAGAACTGCTGTATATAAAAGCTCATGTTAAAAATCGCATTGCAGTCTGATAGCAATCGCACTGCATTCACATGTAAATCGGATAGTATTGGCAACAAAACACGCATGACACTCGTACGACTCTCCTGGACCAATTTTTAAATCGCTAGTGTGTCTCCAGCCTTACAGCATGGGTCAAATAATTTTATATTTTGATCAATTCCACATTATGGATCTTTTTGGACATATTTATTTATGTTTGCACTTGCAAACAGGGGGTGAGGGTGTAATTCAAACTTTGCATTTTTTATTTTTTTTTAGATTTTTCAAAACTTTTTACATTTATTTTTTTTCATCACTTAGGGGACTTGAGCTTATATATAAATGATCGTCACAGCTCACCTTTACAGTCTGCATACCTAACATTTACTGCTCCTGGAAAAAGACTCCTTGACATTTCCGTACAGGTAATGAACATGCCATTTACTACTACTGGGGAGGTTTGACAGAAATTTGCAGAATTCACATGGGACGCTTTGGTTTATTCTGTACAGTCATGGCCAAAAGTTTTGAGAATGACACAAATATTATATTTTCACACGATCTGCTGCCCTCTGGTTTTTATGTGTGTTTGACAGATGTTTTTTTATCACAGACAGAAATATAATAATTGCAAACATATGAGTAACAAAAGCTTATATTGACAGTTAGAATGAGTTAATGCAGCAAGTCAATATTTGCAGTGTTGACCCTTCTTCTTCAGGACCTCTGCAATTCTCCCTGGCATGCTCTCAATCAACTTCTGGACCAAATCCTGACTGATAGCAGTCCATTCTTGCACAATCAATGCTTTCATTTTGTCAGAATGTTTAGGTTTTTGTTTGTCCACACGTCTCTTGATGATTGACCACAAGTTCTCAATGGGATTAAGATCTGGGAAGTTTCCAGGCCATGGACCCAAAATCTCTATGTTTTGTTCCCTGAGCCATTTAGTTATCACCTTTGCTTTATGGCAAGGTGCTCCATCATGCTGGAAAAGGCATTGTTGATCGCCAAACTGCTCTTGGAGGGTTGGGAGAAGTTGCTCTTGGAGGACATTCTGGTACCATTCTTTATTCATGGCTGTGTTTTTAGGCAAGACTGTGAGAGAGCCGATTCCCTTGGCTGAGAAGCAACCCCACACATGAATGGTTTCAGGATACTTAACAGTTGGCAATGAACAAGACTGGTGGTAGCGCTCACCTTGCCTTCTCCGAATGAGGCGTTTTCCTGATGTCCCAAACAATCGAGAAGGGGATTCATCAGAGAAAATAACTTTACCCCAGTCCTCAGCAGTCTACTGCCTGTATCTTTTAATAAACACACTTCATAGAACAAATGCCCTTAATAGTAGAAATATGTAGGATTAAATAAATGGATAGGAAAATTCCACCACATAAGTAACTTAAAGCACTATGGAAAGTAATGGGAAAATCGCAGAAATATGACCAACAGAAGAAAAAGAAAACGATCAATAATTCCCAGATATTGAAAAATAGAAATATTTATTGAGTGATCAAACAGGGGAGCAAACAAGTGGGATGACACTGTAGCCAGTATGCACATGTGGGAAACAGGACACACAGAGAAAATGCATGGTACAATATATAGTTATATATGAATATTGTTCCCAAAATCTGACATAGCAGTATATCATTAGACTGGACTTGGATCACAAAACTGTGATATCCAAAACAGCATGGAAATAAAAGACCTACAATGGTCCGTCTGAGATATAAGTGCTGACAAGCCAGTAAACATATAATGAATGGTAGAATAGCTAGTGCTTTTACCTGCAAAGAGTCAGAAGGGACCGGGTATCTCGTGTTTCCCACATGTGCATACTGGCTACAGTGTCATCCCACTTGTTTGCTCCCCTGTTTGATCACTCAATAAATATTTCTATTTTTCAATATCTGGGAATTATTGCCTGTATCTTTTGCAGAATATCAGTCTGTCCATGATGTTTTTTCTGGAAAGAAGTGGCTTCTTTGCTGCCCTCCTTGAGACCAGGCCTTGCTCCAAGAGTCTCCGCCTCACAGTGCGGGCAGATGCACTCACATCTGCCTGCTGCCATTCCTGAGCAAGCTCTGCACTGCTGGTAGCCCGATCCCGCAGCTGAAACACTTTTAACCCCTTCAAGACCCAGCCTATTTTGACCTTAAAGACCTTGCCATTTTTTGCAATTCTGACCAGTGTCCCTTTATGAGGTAATAACTCAGGAACGCTTCAACGGATCCTAGCGATTCTGAGATTGTTTTTTCGTGACATATTGGGCTTCATGTTAGTGGTAAATTTAAGTCGATAATTTTTGCGTTTATTTGTGAAAAAAATGGAAATTTGGCGAAAATTTTGAAAATTTTGTAATTTTCAAATTTTTAATTTTTATTCTGTTAAACTAGAGAGTTATGTGACACAAAATAGTTAATAAATAACATTTCCCACATGTCTACTTTACATCAGCACAATTTTGGGAACATTTTTTTTTTGTTAGGAAGTTATAAGGGTTAAAAGTTGACCAGCGATTTCTCATTTTTACAGCAAAATTTACAAAACCATTTTTTTTAGGGACCACCTCACATTTGAAGTCACTTTGAGGGGTCTATATGGCAGAAAATACCCAAAAGTGACACCTTTATAAAAACTGCACCCCTCAAGCTACTCAAAACTACATTCAAGAAGATTATTAACCCTTCAGGTGCTTCACAGGAACTAAAGCAACGTGTAAGGAAAAAATGGACATTTTAATTTTTCCAACAAAAATTTTCTTTTAGCATCAATTTTTTCATTTTTACATGGGCATCAGGATAAAATGGATCCTAAAATTTGTTGGGCAATTTCTCCTGAGTACACAGATACCTCATATGTGGTCATAAACCACTGTATGGGCGCACGGCAGGGCTCAGAAGGGAAGGAGCGCCATTTGACTTTTTGAATGGAAAATATGCTGGAATATTTAGCGGTTGCCATGTCACATTTGGAGAGTCCCTGTGTGCCTAAACATTGGAGCTCCCCCACAAGTGACCCCATTTTGGAAACTAGACCCCCTAAGGAACTTATCTAGATGCATAGTGATCATTTTGAACCCCAGGTGCTTCACAAATTGATCTATAAAAAAAAAAAGTACTTTTTTTTCACAAAAATTTTCTTTTAGCCTCAGTTTTTTCATTTTCACATGGGCAACAGTATAAATTGGATCCTAAAATTTGTTGGGCAATTTCTCCTGAGTACACAGATACCTCATATGTGGTCATAAACCACTGTTTGGGCGCATGGCAGGGCTCAGAAGGGAAGCAGCGCCATTTGACTTTTTGAATGGAAAATATGCTGGAATATTTAGCGGTTGCCATGTCGCATTTGGAGAGTCCCTGTGTGCCTAAACATTGGAGCTCCCCCACAAGTGACCCCATTTTGGAAACTAGACCCCCTAAGGAACTTATCTAGATGCATAGTGATCATTTTGAACCCCCAGGTGCTTCACAAATTGATCTGTAAAAAAAAGAAAGTACTTTTTTTTCACAAAAATTTTCTTTTAGCCTCAGTTTTTTCATTTTCACATGGGCAACAGTATAAATTGGATCCTAAAATTTGTTGGGCAATTTCTCCTGAGTACACAGATACCTCATATGTGGTCATAAACCACTGTTTGGGCGCATGGCAGGGCTCAGAAGGGAAGCAGCGCCATTTGACTTTTTGAATGGAAAATATGCTGGAATATTTAGCGGTTGCCATGTCGCATTTGGAGAGTCCCTGTGTGCCTAAACATTGGAGCTCCCCCACAAGTGACCCCATTTTGGAAACTAGACCCCCTAAGGAACTTATCTAGATGCATAGTGATCATTTTGAACCCCCAGGTGCTTCACAAATTGATCTGTAAAAAAAAGAAAGTACTTTTTTTTCACAAAAATTTTCTTTTAGCCTCAGTTTTTTCATTTTCACATGGGCAACAGTATAAATTGGATCCTAAAATTTGTTGGGCAATTTCTCCTGAGTACACAGATACCTCATATGTGGTCATAAACCACTGTTTGGGCGCATGGCAGGGCTCAGAAGGGAAGCAGCGCCATTTGACTTTTTGAATGGAAAATATGCTGGAATATTTAGCGGTTGCCATGTCGCATTTGGAGAGTCCCTGTGTGCCTAAACATTGGAGCTCCCCCACAAGTGACCCCATTTTGGAAACTAGACCCCTAAGGAACTTATCTAGGTGCATAGTGAGCACTTTGAACCCCCAGGTGCTTCACAAATTGATCCGTAAAAAAAAGAAAGTACTTTTTTTTCACAAAAATTTTCTTTTAGCCTCAGTTTTTTTCATTTTCACATGGGCAACAGTATAAATTGGATCCTAAAATTTGTTGGGCAATTTCTCCTGAGTACACAGATACCTCATATGTGGTCATAAACCACTGTTTGGGCGCACGGCAGGGCTCAGAAGGGAAGGAGCGCCATTTGACTTTTTGAATGGAAAATATGCTGGAATATTTAGCGGTTGCCATGTCGCATTTGGAGAGTCCCTGTGTGCCTAAACATTGGAGCTCCCCACAAGTGACCCCATTTTGGAAACTAGACCCCCTAAGGAACTTATCTAGATGCATAGTGAGCACTTTGAACCCCCAGGTGCTTCACAAATTGATCCGTAAAAAAAGAAAGTACTTTTTTTTCACAAAATTTCTTTTAGCTCAGTTTTTTTCATTTCACATGGCAACAGTATAAATTGGATTCTAAATTTGTTGGCAATTTCTCCTGAGTACACAGATACCTCATTTGTGATCATAAACCACTGTTTGGGCGCACGCAGGGCTCAGAAGGAAGGAGCGCCATTTGACTTTTGATGAAAATATGCTGCAATATTAGCGGTTGCCATGTCGCATTTGGAGAGTTCCTGTGTGCCTAAACATTGGAGCTCCCCCACAAGTGACCCATTTGGAACTAGACGCCCTAAGGAACTTATCTAGATGCATAGTGAGCACTTGAACCCCCCAGGTGCTTTACAGAAGTTTATAACGCAGAGCCGTGAATAAATATCATTTTTTTTTCTCAAAAATGATTTTTAGCCCACTATTTTTTATTTTCACAATGGTTACAGGAGAAATTGGACCCCGAAAGTTGTTGTCCAGTTTGTCCTGAGTACGCTAGTACCCCATATGTGGGGGGGAACCACTGTTTGGGCACACGTCAGGGCTCGGAAGGATGTAGTGACGCTTTGAAATGCCAACTTGATGGAATGGTCTGCGGGCATCTTGTTACGTTTGCAGAGCCCCTGATGCGCCTAAACAGTAGAAACTCCCCACAAGTGACCCCATTTTGGAAACTAGACACCGCAAAGAACTTATCTAGATGTGTGGTGAGCACTTTGAACCCCCAAGGGCTACACAGAAGTTTATAACGCCCGGGCATGAAAATAAAAAAATCATATTTTTTCCACAATCAGGATCTTTTAGTCCCCAATTTTTTTTATTTTCGCAAGGGTAACATGAGAAATTAGACCCCAAAAGTTGTTGTCCAATTTGTCCTGAGTATGCTGATATCCCATATGTGGGAGAAAACTACTGTATGGGCACACGTCGGGGCTCGGATGGGAAGTAGTGACCTTTTGAAATGCCCACTTGATGGAATGGTCTTGGGCGTCATGTTACGTTTGCAGAGTCACTGATGTGCCTAAACAGTAGAAACTCCCCACAAGTGACCCCATTTTGGAAACTAGATCCCCCAAGGAACTCCTCTAGATGTGTGGTGAGCACTTTGAATCTCCAAGTCCTTCACAGAAGTTTATAACGCAGAGCCGTGAAAATATAAAATCATTTTTTTTCCACAAAAATAATTTTTAGTCCCCAATTTTTTTTCCCAATGTTAACAGGAGAAATTAGAACCCCAAAGTTGTTGTGCAATTTTTCCCGAGTACGCTGATACCTCATATGTGGGGATAAACCACTGTTTGGGCATACGTCGGGGCTTGGAATAAAGGGAGCACTGTTTGACTTTTTGAACGCAAAATTTGCAGGAATCAATGGTGGCGCCATGTCGCGTATGGAGACCCCCTGATGTGCCTAAATAGTGGAAACCCCTCAATTCTAACTCCAACCCTAACCCCAACACACCCCTAACGCCTACACACACCTAACCCTAATACAAACCCTAATCATAACCCTAACCCCAACACACCCCTAATCCCAACTCTAACCATAACCTAACTACAAGCCTAACCCTAATTCCAACCCTAACCCAAATTCCAACCCTAACCGTAATTCTAACCTTAGCCCTAATGCTAACCCTAACCCTAGTTCTAACCCTAAGGCTGGGTTCATATTGCGTTTTACCAGCCCGTTCAACACGTAGCGTTGACCGGCTGGTAACGGTATAGCATAACGCGATCGCGTTATGCTATACCGCTAGCGCAGATGAATCAGCAGATAATCAGCCGCGGATCAGCAGCAAAATCAGTCGCGGATCAGCAGCAAAATCCGCCGCGGATCAGCAGCGAAATCCGCCGCGGATCAGCAGCGAAATCCGCCGCGGATCAGCAGCGAAATCAGCCGCGGATCCGCAGCGAAATCAGTCGCGGATCCGCAGCGAAATCAGTCGCGGATCCGCAGCGAAATCAGTCGCGGATCCGCAGCAAAATCAGTCGCGGATCCGCACCGAAATCGCCGCGGATCAGCAGCGAAATCCGCCGCCGATCAGCAGCGAAATCCGCTGCGGATCAGCAGCGAAATCGCTGCGAACAGCAGCGAATCCGCTGCGGATCAGCAGCGAAATCCGCCGCCGATCAGCAGCGAAATCCGCCGCCGATCAGCAGCGAAATCCGCGCGGATCAGCAGCGAAATCCGCTGGCGATCAGCAGCGAAATCCGCAGCGGATCAGCAGCGAAATCTGCCGCCGATCCGCAGCGAAATCTGCCGCGGATCAGCAGCGAAATCCGCCGCGGATCAGCAGCGAAATCCGCCGCGATCAGCAGCGAAATCCGCCGCGGATCAGCAGCGAAGTCCGCCGCGGATCAGCAGCGATGTCCGCCGCGGATCAGCAGCGAAGTCCGCCGCGGATCAGCAGCGAAATCCGCCGCGGATCAGCAGCGAATCCGCCGCCGATCAGCAGCGAAATCCGCCGCGGATCAGCAGCGAAATCCGCCGCCGATCAGCAGCGAAATCCGCCGCGGATCAGCAGCGAAATCCGCCGCCGATCAGCAGCGAAATCCGCCGCGGATCAGCAGCGAAATCCGCCGCGGATCAGCAGCGAAATCCGCCGCCGATCAGCAGCGAAATCCGCCGCGGATCAGCAGCGAAATCCGCCGCGATCAGCAGCGAAATCCGCCGCGGATCAGCAGCGAAATCCGCAGCGGATCGTAGCGAAGTCCGCCGCGGATCAGCAGCGAAGTCCGCCGGGGATCAGCAGCGAAATCCGCCGCGGATCAGCAGCGAAATCCGCCGCGGATCAGCAGCGAAATCCGCCGCGGATCAGCAGCGAAATCCGCCGCGGATCAGCAGCGAAATCCGCCGCGGATCAGCAGCGAAATCCGCCGCGGATCCGCAGCAAAATCAGCTGCGGATCAGCAGCAAAATCCGCTAGGAAAAAAAAAAAAAATTCTTTATTTTTTTTATTTGTCCCTACCTATGATAAAGGGGGGGGATCATTTACTTTTTTTTATTTTGATCACTGTGACAGTTTATCACAGTGATCAAAATAAATTTTTGAACACTGGGGGGCGCACTGCGCATGTGCCGGCCGGCGGGCGCACTGCGCATGCGCCCGCCATTTTCCAATATGGCGGCGCCCATGAAGAGGCCTGGGCGGACGCCGGGCCCGATCGTGGGACATCGGTGGATCGGGAGAGGTGAGTAGGGGGGTCGGAAGGCTGGGGGGGGGGGATAGGAAGCGGGGGCAGTGGACCAAAAGAGGAGGGGAGCTGTAAGTGACGGCGGTGACCGATCGCTGCCATCTTTCGGTGGCGGCGGCCGATCACCGCCGTGACTCGGTGTGGGGGGGGGGTCAGGGCTCGGTCTCCAGCCATGGCAGATGCTATTGCAGCATCGGCCATGGCTGGATTGTAATATTTCACCAATTAAATTGGTGAAATATTACACATTGCTCTGATTGGCTGTTTCACTTTTAACAGCCAATCAGAGCGATCGTGGCCACGGGGGGGTTAAGCCAACCCCCCTGTGGTGAAGCACAAAGGGTCCTGTAACTGCGGGTCGGGTGACCTTTGAGTGACCCCGGTCTCCCGGCCCGCAGGGACGAGATCCTTTCATGACGCCACATAGGCGTCATGGGTCGGATTGGCACAGGTTTTCATGACGCCTACGTGGCGTCATGGGTCGGGAAGGGGTTAAGAGACGGTCCTGGCGCTTGCTGGTCTTTCTTGGGCGCCCTGGAGCCTTTTTGGCAACAATGGAACCTCTCTCCTTGAAGTTCTTGATGATGAAATAGATTGTTGACTGAGGTGCAATCTTTCTAGCTGCGATACTCTTCCCTGTTAGGCCATTTTTGTGCATTGCAATGATGACTGCACATTGTTTCTTTAGAGATAACCATGGTTAACAGAAGAGAAACAATGATGCCAAGCAGCAGCCTCCTTTTAAAGTGTCCAGTGGTGTCATTCTTACTTAATCATGACAGATTGATCTCCAGCCATGTCCTCATCAACACCCACACCTGTGTTAATGGAGCAATCACTGAAAAGAGGTTAGCTGGTCCTTTTAAGGCAGGGCTGCAATGATGTTGAAATGTGTTTTGGGGGATAAAGTCATTTTCTAGCAAATATTGACTTTGAAGTAATTGCTGTTAAGCTGATCACTCTTTATAACATTCTGGAGTATATGCAAATTGCCATTAGAAAAAGTGAAGCAGTAGACTTTGTAAAAATTAATATTTGTGTCATTCTCAAAACTTTTGGCCATGACTGTAGTTTCTTCATAAATGCCTTGAAATTTCAAAATCAGGTCAAGTCATTGGCATGTGACGTAAGAAATTACTATGCCCAATAAATAATACTCACATTGGAAAACAAACGTTCCCACAGTGAACTTTTGGTGTATTTTTGCTGCGTCAAAAACGCAAAGTGGATTCATAGAGATCTCTTGCCCACTGTGCTTTTTTTTTTACTCAATGTTAACTGGTCTTGATGAGCTTTTGATGTTGCAGATTTTCTGCACCTATTATGCAAACTAGATTACGGTGTTGTTTTCATTAGGTTTTTGAGCATTTTTTTTTTATATTTTTTTTTTACATGAGTTTTTATTGTGTTTTTGACTCAGTTTGGTATCTAGTGTTTTAAATAAAAGTCGTTTTGTTTTTTTTGATGCTTCCTGATATTTAGTTTTCAGACAGTTTTATTGATGCAGTCATGTGCAGATTACACGTTTTTACCTGCAGATTTTCCGTATCTAATGCAAATCTATGGGCAAAATTGACACAGAAAACCCAGCATGCCCGCAAGAGAAATTGATATGTTGCGGATTTCAAAATTGAACTGCAGGTCGGTTTATGATGCTTAAAGAAAAAAAATAGCACAGTGGGCACGAGATTTCTATAAATCCCATCCACTTTGCTGGAAATATAAGACGCTGTATTTTTTGCTCAGCAAAAATGCAGCTTCAAAATCTCAACAGAATCTCATTGTGGAAACTTACCCTAAGCAAATATTGAAGCAGAGGCATGGAAATCCACATTGAAAACTCAATGTGAACATGATCTCAGAGAAACTGTGAAAATCTTGGCTTGATAAAACCCTTTCCAGTAACCTCATTATGTGCCCAATGTTCAGCCAACTCTAAGCTGATTGTTATAACATCTTTGTTTTCAATTAGAATATTTTTTTTAATTAACCCCTTTAGGGTGCAATGACATGGCTGTATTACTCGGCCGAGGATTGCATCGCAATGTTTGGACTGGCGGCGGCTCCACTCACCTGAGCTTGACAGTATGTATGTCTATGCAGCTGTCATGTTTAGGACAGTAGAGCCAATGGCCAGTCCGAGGATTGCGATGGTGTAGGGGGGCTTTTCCTTTTCTCTTAAGCTGGTCACATTATTACACAAAATTGGCTGAAAATTAAAAACAAATAAAAAAAAAAAATTGTCAACCATAATGTAACTTACCTTTAAATTTTAAGGCAAATTCATAGGGGTTATACAAAGTTAACACCTGCTTGTGAGTGGTCTGATCATCGGCGTAAAATATTAGTTCAGTTGGAAAGACAAACACGGGAAGGTTTCCTTCCACTAACTCTGGCTGCCGTCTATGTTGCTGCATTGGCACAGGATCTGTATTTCCTCCCCAGCTCCTTTTGTCTCCAGGACGTTCAAGTCTTGTTTTTTTGGTGCTTGGAAGACCTCTAGTGCATGCTGTCAGATCTGCAGGAGGAAGAGGAGCGTTAATACCGCAGCTCACAACAGACGGACCCAATCTGCTCAGTACAGAATTAGTAATAGGGCTGCAGCAGCGTCTAATGTCAGGGAGCTGTCTGATTATCAACTCTGCTCCAAAAGAACAGAGCTCGGCTTCTATTCTGCTACTTATCGGAGTTCAGATAAGTGTCACTAAGCAATCTATTAAATTCACCATTAAAAAAAAAAAACTTGCCAATTTCACACTGCACACTAGGACTTCTAATAATCTATCTGCATTACACAGAGATGACATCTGTCACTATGATCCTGCCTGTGAGGGTAATGAGACTGCTGAAAAGTCTTCTGTACAGCACAGGAAGTATCAGAATAGTACATAGTCTAGTGGCTGGTATAAAACTAGCAAAATGTCAGATTCTTTTTAAATTTTAACATAAATGTAAATATATGTATACAGCAAATTGATTTAAACAAGACGTCATTTTCTGATGACGCATTCCCTTTAATCTGAACACTGTCTCATAGGTGATACAGTAAAATTCCTTAGATTAGAATGAGGGGAATTACGAGAAAATACTTTCATAACACAATATGCACAGATACACGCCACATTTTTGTGAGCTTCCATATATAATAGGAAATAGGAAGTCCTGGATTATATGGTTTCCATATCTAACGTTAGTGCGACGGGGACAATGGAATATAAGTATGGATGTGAGGTTTTAATATCTGTCAATCTGAGGTCTGTATGATTCATTTTTGGGTTTACCACCGATTTCTTAATCTATAAATACAGCCACAGTGCGGTAAAACCCCCTAAGGAATAGTAGGTACTGTACGTACATACCTTCCAATGCCTCCACGGCTCCTCCATCCCACTGGCCGTGTCTCCTGATGGACTCCTCTCCTTCTCTTCTGGCACTGTCTGCACCTGACCACGACATATAATTGCTGTAGTCACTGATTGGCTGCAGTGGTCACATGCTGAGTAGAGGAATCCGGTGGAAGTCACAGCCAGTAGGACGGTGGAGACTATATCGCAACAGATGTTATTGCTTTTGCCTTTTTCAAAATTAAAGAAAAGAGCAATAAACCCCTTTAAAATAAAATATGATGATAGTAGGAATTATATTTTTCATGAATTTCCCTTCACAGCAACAGAGATAAATTATACAATTCTGCCACCACTAGGGGGAGCTTATTCCATACTATGTTATTATTTAGACCAGGGGTCTCAAACTCAATTTACCCGGGGGCCGCAGGAGGTAGAATCTGGGTGAGGCTGGGCCGCATCAGGTTTTCCACAAGAAAACATTAACTGGTTAACAGCAAGAAGTCATTCCCCCCATTGCTTTTTCCCCATCACCCCATCGTTGCTTTTCCCCATCACCCCATCGTTGCTTTACCACATCACTCCCATCATTGTTTTTCCCTATCATTGCTTTTCCTTCATCACTCCCATCATTGCTTTTCCCCCATCACTCACATCATTGCTTTTCCCCATCACTCACATCATTGCTTTTCCCCATCAGTCCCATCATTGTTTTTCCGCATCACTGCTTTTCCCCATAACTCCAATCATTGCTTTTCCCCATCACTCCCATCATTGTTTTTCCCCATCATTGCTTTTCCCCATCACTCCCATCATTTTTTCCTCATCATTGCTTTTCCCATCACTCCCATAATTGTTTTTCCCCATAACTCCCATCATTGCCTTCTCCCCATCACTCTCCTCCACCTACACACACACACACACACACACACACACACACACACACACACACACACACACACACCACCTCTCACCTGTCCACACACACACACCACCTCTCACCTGTCCACACACACACCACCTCTCACCTGTCCGCAGCATTACCGATGCCCGCGCTTCCTCACTCTGGCACTGCTGGCTGCTGAATGATGACGTCATCCAGAGGCACTGCTCTCTGTGTCAGAGACAGGAAGCGCAGGCGCCAGGTAGGAAGGATCCTTGCAGCTCCGCTCCTGCTTATTTTGTCTTGCAGGCAGCTGAGCTGTTGGGATCACTCCCTGCCCGCCGCACATGATGGCTAGACTCTAGCCATCATCATACTCACCTCACCTCCTCCTGCTGTTCAGATGGTCCAGCACCCGGAGCGCCGACATATTCTTTCTGTGGTACGGCTCATTAAGGTCATGAATATGGGCGCCACGCCTATGAGAGTGGAGTGGCGTCCATATTCATGACCTTAATGAGCGGTACTACGTGTGACTGGGATTTCACATGCGAGACTCGGCCGTGTTTCTCGCATGTGTGATCCCGGCCGAGGTGAGGGCCGCAAACTATTGTCCAGAGGGCCCATGAGTTGAGGGCCGCAAACTATTGTCCCGAGGGCCACAGTTGGCCTGCGGGCCGCGAGTTTGAGACCCCTGATTTAGACCAATGAATATTAGGCAAGCTCCTAAGCTCCCCCTAGTGGTGGCAGAATTTCATCAGACCATTCACCAAGCCAAGTCAAAAATGTCCATTTTTTGCTCTTATTTTATTCCTGCTGCACCCCTAAGAAATCCATTTTTTTATTTTTTTTAATAAATCCATCATATCGTTCCAGAGATGTACGGTAAGCCTTGGGCTAATTTTCATAGTCTTTAACAAGGGTGAATTGCTTGAGTAATTATGCAAAGCAGCCTAAAGACACACCCACAGATAATACTGAGTCACGCCCCCTTGGTAAAAAGACTATAAAAATGAGCTAAAAAAAGCCAACATCTCTGGAACTGAATGGTGGATAAAAAAAAAAAAAAAAGAGAATACTTATAGGGGCAGTGAGAATACAATGAGAGCAAAGCTGCCCACTGCTGTCCTGGAGAATGTCCTCTTTTTGCTTTTTATTTTGCTTTTTGGAGATCTGTAACAGAAAAACAGAGCTCTAAAGGCTCCACAGACATACCCATTCAGTTAGAAAAAATAGCGTTGGAGCTTAGAGCATTGGAGACAGAAATGGATATGCACAGAATGTAATAAGTCGTCATGTCTGTGCTCGGATATGCATAGCCCATTAGTGATAAGGACGGAGTTCCTCAGAAAGTAATATACTTTAGTACTGCAGCAAATGTTGTAGCAGTAACCACAACAGCGGGCAGTAACATGAGGTGAGCACGGTATTGTGCACACTTGGCAGTGATTGCTGCTTTCATTGTGTTACCAGACACATAGGTAAGCATACTGCCAGAGAAACAAGGATGGCCTATTTCCCTTCTATCTCCATAGTGCTTTATTGTCATGTACAGTCTGTAATGTGCTCCAGGCAAGTCCAGACAGTGAATTAACAATTTTTAAACTCAAACCCTTATGATCATACAGCTGATAATAGTTTTTATATATTTCATATACACTAGCTTGGTCTGTGTGAAATTTTCGCACAGTGGTCGTCGGGGGCGCAGGCAAAAAGCAAGCTGGTCAAATGTAAATGTCTTTCATGAGATGATGAACACAGACAGGTATTTATATGTGTAGATTGGTAATACAATAAATTGGTTTGCTAAATAGAGGCCAAAAAATGTCTTCCGGTTGAGATGCCACCTGCAGATCATTGTGTCTTTCTGTAGGTTTATGAAAATGAATATTGATAAAATCGTGAATGTGTGGCTGTTTGGCTCTTTTCTTGCTGAAGGGGGCAAGTTTACCTTTCAAATGGTGTATCATTTGTGTGTGTGGGGCGAAGTAATCAGCGAAAAAGCAGTGCATGTTTACAAATGTGTTTGCATACAGTACAAACCAAAAGTTTGGACACACCTTCTCATTCAATGATTTTTCTGTATTTTCACGACTATGAAAATTGTAGAATCACACTGAAGGCATCAAAACTATGAATTAACACATGTGGAATTATACATTACACTTTACAAAAAAGTGTGAAACACCTTAAAATATGTCTTATATTCTAGGTTCTTCAAAGTAGCCACCTTTTGCTTTGATTACTGCTTTGCACGCAGAAAAGGTGAACGGATGGACTCTACATGCCTGGTTCCCACCGTGAAGCATGGAGGAGGTGGTGTGATGGTGTGGGGGTGCTTTGCTGGTGACACTGTTGGGGATTTATTCAAAATTGAAGGCATAGTGAACCAAAATGGCTACCACAGCATCTTGCAGCAGCATGCTATTCCATCCGGTTTGCGTTTAGTTGGACCATCATATATTTTTCAACAGGACAATGACCCCAAACACACCTCCAGACTGTGTAAGGGCTATTTGACCAAGAAGGAGAGTGTTGGGGTGCTACGCCAGATGACGTGGCCTCCACAGTCACCAGACCTGAACCCAATCGAGATGGTTTGGGGTGAGCTGGACCGCTCATCGCTTCAATTTTGAATAAATCCCCAACAGTGTCACCAGCAAAGCACCCCCACACCATCACACAACCTCCTCTATGCTTCACGGTGGGAACTAGGGATGTAGAGTCCATCCGTTCAACTTTTCTGCGTGCAAAGCAGTAATCAAAGCAAAAGGTGGCTACTTTGAAGAACCTAGAATATAAGACATATTTTCAGTTGTTTCACACTTTTTTGTAAAGTGTAATGTATAATTCCACATGTGTCAATTCATAGTTTTGATGCCTTCAGTGTGATTCTACAATTTTCATAGTCATGAAAATACAGAAAAATCTTTTAATGAGGTGTGTCCAAACTTTTGATCTGTACTGTATGTGACTCACCTGCAGTGAAGTGTACAATCCTCCAATGTGCCTGAAATAGGCTGAGCAAGTACTTGAGCGAGCTGGAAAGACCCCAAGGCAAATGTTTGGATTTGTTTGTGATGTCTGTAAGCAGCTTTGTGGTAGTGTGCTTTGGGGTACTGTGGCGCCACCTGCAGGTCATTTTTCCTTACTGCAGGTTAATGAAAATTAATGTTTAAGCTGTATTTTCTGATCAAATCATGGATGTGTGGTTTGTTTGGCTATTTTCTTGCTGAAGGGGGCAAGTTTACCTTCCATATGGTGTATCATTTGTGTGTGTGGGTGCAGTATGATCGGAGATACAAAGCAATCACTGAAAAACGTGTTTAGAAATAATAGATTATACATAAAAAAAAATTAGATATAGCAAATTAACTAATGCCTTCTTCTACCCGTGCATGCATACTGAGCACTTCCGCTATACTCTATATTATACTATATTGAGATGTAATGCCTAATTTGTATATTATCCACCATCTTCTTGCTGGGGGATAACTTACAGGAATTTTTCTCCCCAAACCCTAATATCATGCATTCTCTTCCCTCCTGCACTGCATCTAGCTCAAGCAAGAAGTAGTTACCAGGATCCTCGCATCTTCTCCCCCAACTACCTGTACCAGTGACTCTATTCCTTCACATCTCCTTCAGTCCCTATCCCGGGCTGTCACCACTTGCCTAACTAAAATATTTAATCTCGCTCTCTCATCTGGTATCTTTTCCTCCTGATTTTAACAGCATGAACCCAATACTTGACCTCACTAAAGTCTCTAATGATCTAACAGATAAATCTAATGGTCACTACTCCATGCTAATTCTCCTGTATCTTTCAGCAGTATTCGACACTGTGGATCATCAGCTCCTCCTCACTATGCTCCCCTATATCAGCCTCAAGTACACCATTCTCTCCTGGTTCTCATAGAATCATAGATCATAGAATGGTAGAGTTGGAAAGGACCTCCTGGGCCTTCTGGTCCAACCCCCTGCTCAAAGCAGGATTCTCTAAATCATCCCAGACAGATGTCTATCCAGCCTCTGTTTGAAGACTTCCATTGAAGGAGAACTCACCACCTCTTGTGGCAGCCTGTTCCAGTCATTGATCACCCTAACTGTCAAAAAGTTTTTTCTAATATCTAATCTGTGTCTCCTCCCATTCAGTTTCATCCCATTGCTTCTAGTCTTTCCTTGTGCAAATGAGAATAAAGATGATCCTTCTACAATGTGACAGCCCTTGAGATATTTGTAGACAGCTATTAAGTCTCCTCTCAGTCTTCTTTTTTGCAAGCTAAACATTCCCAAATCCTGCAACCGTTCCTCATAGGACATGGTTTGCAGACCGGTCACCATTCTGGTGGCTCTTCTCTGAACTTGCTCCAGTTTGTTGATGTCTTTTTTAAAATGTGGTGCCCAAAACTGGACACAGTATTCCAGATGAGGTCTGACCAAAGAGGAGTAGAGGGCAATAATGACCTCACGTGATCTAGACTGTATGCTTCTGTTGATACATCCTAGAATTGCATTTGCCTTTTTTGCTGCTGCATCACACTGTTGACTCATGTTAAGTCTGTGATCAATTAGTATACCCAAGTCTTTTTCACATGTGCTGTTACTTAGCCCTATTCCTCCCATTTTGTATATGCTTTTTTCATTTTTATTGCCCAGATGTAGTACTTTGCATTTTTCCCTGTTAAAATCCATTCTGTTAGTTGCTGCCCACTGCTCCAGTTTATGTATATCTTTTTGAATCCTCTCTCTCTCTTCTCTAGTATTAGCTACTCCTCCTAGCTTTGTGTCATCAGCAAATTTGATCAGTTTACCCTCAATTCCTTCATCTAAATCATTGATAAAGATGTTGAACAATACAGGGCCCAAAACAGAGCCTTGTGGTACCCCACTTGAGACATTCTTCCAACTGGATGTGCAGCCATTTACAACCACTCTTTGGGTCCGATCACTAAGCCAGTTATGAATCCACCTAACAGTTGCCTTGTCCATTCCATACTTAGTCATTTTTTCAATAAGGATTGTGTTAGATACTTTGTCAAATGCTTTGCTCAAGTCAAGATATACTATATCTACAGCATTTCCCTGATCCACCCAGTCAGTGATTCTGTCATAGAAGGAAATTAAGTTAGTCTGACATGACTTATTAGTTACAAACCCATGCTGACTCTGTTTAATCACTTCATTCTTATCCAGGTACTTGCATACATGTTCTTTAATAATTTGTTCAAAGATCTTTCCTGGTATAGAAGTCAGACTCACCGGCCTGTAGTTCCCTGGGTCCACCTTCTTCCCCTTTTTGAAGATAGGAACAACATTTGCTCTTCTCCAGTCTTCTGGGACTTCTCCTGTTCTCCAAGAATTTTCAAAGATTATGGACAGTGGTTCAAGAATTTCTTCTGCTATCTCCTTCAGTACCCTGGGGTGTAATTCATCTGGACCTGGAGACTTGAATTCATTTATGTTAGCTAAGTGTTTCCTCACTGTCTTTCTGTTTATAGATATCCTGGATTCTTCTATTCCTTTAATAGGGCAGTGAAGATCAGTTGATGTTACATTTCCTTTCTGAGAGAAAACAGATGCAAAATAGGAATTTAAAAGTTCAGCCTTCTCAACATCCTGACTTACCATTTCATGATTTTCATCCTGTAAAAATCCTATAGCATCTTTGACTTTTCTTTTACTTTTGACGTATCCCCAAAATCCTTTTTTGTTGCTTTTGACGTCACTTGCAAGCCTTAATTCATTGTCAGCTTTAGATAATCTGATTTGTGCCCTGCAGGTTCTGCAGACGGCATTATATTCTTCTTTAGATATGCCTCCCTCTTTCCATTTGATAAACATTTCTTTCTTCCTTTTTAGCATGTGTTTAAGTTCTATGTTCATCCATCCTGGTTTCCTTAAATGCTTCCCATTCTTCCCTCTTTTCGGAATTGTTAACGATTGTGCTTTGAGAATCTCATTTTTCAAGATTTTCCATCCTTCCTGGACATTTTTGTCCTTAAGGATATCCAGCCATTGGATCCCTCCAATTCTCTTTCTGAGTTCCTTAAAATCTGCCTTTCTGAAATCTAACCTTGACGTCTGAGTCTTCACAGGTCTTCCTCCTCTTGTTATCCAAAATTCTAAAATAGCATGGTCACTACCTCCTAGAGTCCCAGCCACTCTTACCTCCTCCACCATTTCCTCCCTGTTTATGAGGATTAGATCCAAGGTAGCAGATCCCCTTGTTTTCTCCATTACCTTTTGGAAGATAAAGTTGTCAGCAAGAGAGGATAAGAATTTCCTGGACCTGTTAGTTTTGCCTGAGAGAGATTCCCAACAAATGTCTGGATAGTTGAAATCTCCCATGACCACTATGTCATATTTTTTGGAGAACTTGGCCATTTGATGCATAAAGAGTTCATCCATATCTTCAGCTTGCACAGGCGGCCTGTAGTAAATGCCTACAATGGTGTCCTTTCCATTGTTCTGTCCTTGTATTCTTACCCAAACAGTTTCCACAGAACTCCCAGTCTCTGAAGCGTCAATCTCTGTGCAGATATACGCTTTTCTAACATACAATGCAACACCTCCTCCTCGTTTATCAAGTCTGTTTCTTGCAAATAAGTTGTATCCTTCTAGCCTTGTATTCCAATCATGTGTATCGTCCCACCAAGTCTCAGTGATTCCAATGACATCATATTTCTTCTCCTGCGTTAGTAGCTCCAGTTCTCCTTGTTTGTTGCCCATGCTTTGTGCATTCGTATAGAAACACTTTAGTTTGTGATTGGTTTCTCTTCCTTCAATATTTTTATTATATAAATTTTTTTGTCTTTGTTCTTCCCCTTCACTTCTAATAGCAGAAATCTCAATAGTATTTGTCAAGTGTATGGCTTTTGCTGGCGTTTTGCTTCCCTTCCCACATTGTTCTAGTTTAAAGCTCTCCTGACCACTCATTCACCATCTCTTGCTGACTCCTCTTCCTCTCCTTTTCCCCTTACTGTTGGGGTTCCTCAAGGTTCAGTTCTAGGTCCCCTCCTCTTCTCCTTATACACCGCCATGTTGGACAAATATTCAGTAGATTCGGTTTTCAGCACCATCTCTAAGCTGATGATACCCAATTACACACATGGTCTCCTGACATAACTCCTGCATTATTACAAAATACCAGTGACTGTCTTACCTCTCTCTAACGCCATGTCCTCCCTCTATCTAAAACTGAATTTGTCAAAACTGAACTCCTTGTCTTTCCTCCCTCCACTTACCTTCCTAAACCCAATATTGCCATTTCCGTGTGTGGTTCTACCATTACTCCTGCAAGCCTGCCATCTCAGGGTTTATATTTGACACTGATCTTTCCTTCACTCCCCACATTCGATCACTCACTTGCTCATGTCACCTACACCTCAAAAACAACTCTAGAATTCGACTTTTTCTTACCTCTGACTCTGCAAAAACTCTTACTGCAGCTCTTATTCATTCTCGTCTGGACTATTGTAACTCTCTACTACTCAGTCTCCCTCTCACTAAGCTCTTCCCTCTATCATCTGTCCTGAATACAGCATCCAGGATTATATACTTTTCCAACCACTACACCGATGCCTCTACCCTGTGCCAGTCATTGCACTGGTTGCCCATCCATTACAGAGTCCAATATAAACTTGGCACTCTCACCCACAAAGCTCAATTACCCATGTCAATTCGATTAATTCTCAATAACAATATTTTTATCCCCCAAAGCCAATTTTTACCTTCATGACTGCCAAATTTTACAATTCTGACCACTGTCACTTTATAAGGTAATAACTCTGGAACGCTTCAACGGATCCCACTAATTCGAAGACTGTTTTTTCCATGACATATTGTACTTCATGATAGCGGTAAAATTTCTTCTATATGACTTGCGTTTATTTGTGAATTTTTTTTTTCACTTTTCAAACTTTTAATTTTTATTCCCTTAAACCAGAGTTATGTGACACAAAATAGTCAATAAATAACATTTCCCACATGTCTACTTTACATCAAATTTTTCAACAAAATTTTCAAAACCATTTTTTTTTAGGGACCACATCTCACTTGAAGTGACTTTGAGGGGTTTATGACAGAGAATAATCAAAATTGACACCATTCTAAAACTGCACCCCTCAAGGTACTCAAAAACACGTTCACGACATCGGGTCACCATGGCAACGATCGGGCCCCTGCAATAATGTCGCGAGTGCGCCGATTGGAGGGGGCTCCCCCGCTCTGCCTTTATAAATGCTGTGATCGATATCGATTGCACTATTTAGGGGGTTAAACTGCCGGGTGTCAGCTGTGAAAATCGCTCCTATAAGCGCAAAATCGCCTGGACGTAACCATACGTCCAAGGTCGGTAAGTACTTACCGACCTAGACGTATGGATGCGTCCAAGGTCGTGAAGAGGTTAAGCGTGGCCTTAAAAAAGCATTTCTTTAGACTGGCCTATCGTCTCACCTCACTTATGTAACAATCCCAGTTTTGTCCTTACATAATTGTCTTACAAATCCGATTCCTTATAGCATCTGTTTATACACCCTCCACGCAATAACAGCCCTCTCTCTGTACCTGTACTTATACACATACTGGCTGGTGACCGATGAATACCCTACATATTATACTGATGGCTGGGCCGTACAAGACAAGCACTTTATTTTTCGTGTTCCCCCATTTCCTCAAAGGTTGTAAGCTTTCGAGCAGGTCCCTCACTCCTTTCAGTATCTGTTGAATTATGGGTTACTCTGTTATATCTTTAGTGTCTGCACAAGTCTCTTCAGAAATGGGAAGTGCTGCGGAATATGTTGGTGCTACAGAAATAATAATAATTTTTATTATTGCTAGTAGTCTGACTGCTGGGATCCACAGTGATCCCAAAAACAAGGCTCTGAAACCCAGGAACTGGCCTGTCTAGAATGGGGTGGAGGTGCAGCTGCTCCACCTCTGCTTCATTCATTGTGTATGGGACGGATATAAAATTGCAAGTGCTGTACTTGGATTCCTCTAGCAGTCCCATAGACAATGAATGGAGTGGAGGTCAAGCAGGTGCATCTTCACTCCATTAAAGCGTGCTACATAGCCTACAGACAGTCATTCTTAGGACTGATGGCAGACCCAGGGGTCGGTACCAACCGCAATCACTAAGCCCTATCCTATGGACTGCGGATAAATTACGATTTAGAAAAAAAACACAAAAAAACAACAACATTAAGTGTATTCCTTAAGTACTCCTGTACTGTTCTCTGATGAACCCATCTACCTTACATCTCCAGTGCATTTCTTTACTGTACCCATTACTGTGTTTTACTTATGTCTTATCTACTATCTTCCTCCCTTGCACTTCTCCATAGCGCTTTACTGAGGGTGTATTAAATAGTAACTGGTGATCAATAATTGACTTCCTGTTCAAACCACACTTTTAAAGTTAAGCATATTTTTTTTACATTTTCCATATCAATTATATATTTTAAAAAATCCTATATGTATATAGCCTCTTCAAAGACGATGAGAAAGTGA
Source organism: Oophaga sylvatica (assembly GCA_033576555.1). Classification (NCBI taxonomy): domain Eukaryota; kingdom Metazoa; phylum Chordata; class Amphibia; order Anura; family Dendrobatidae; genus Oophaga; species Oophaga sylvatica. The sequence continues at coordinate 72,583,426 of JARQOD010000008.1, forward strand.
ACTCTATCTGGATGCAGCAGTCTTGAAAAGTCAATATCAAACCTATAGCAAGCCTTGCCAGACCGGACACTCAATTTGCTGCATAGTAAAATGAACTCGGCACTCAACTTAAGTATAGTGAGAATAAAGATTTTGATTCACAGTAGTAACACGAAACGTTTCGGTCCTATATCATGGACCTTCATCAGTCACAGATACTACTGGGAAGGGGTTGATCCACATAGGGAAGAAAAAAAGGGCTGGATATAGCCTGTGTGGTGGGGTGAGATGAGGAAGAGGACAATGCCTCTATTGCTCTAGTAACTGTTGTGAAGGAGTCCGGTAGTGAGGATAGGTCTCTGCATTGGACGCGGTGTCCACCGCTAGAGTGTATATAGCCTCTTCAAAGACGATGAGAAAGTGAACTCTATCTGGATGCAGCAGTCTTGAAAAGTCAATATCAAACCTATAGCAAGCCTTGCCAGACCGGACACTCAATTTGCTGCAGACACGTGTTTTGAAGTGCTTGCCCCTCATCAATGCAAAGCAAAAGATGCAATTTGCCTGGATGAGAGGCCTCTGATAATCCTATATGTAAATAACCACTTCAGAGAGGAAGATGATTTGAACTCTAACTCCATCTCAGGATGTAGCAATCTTAAAAAGTCAGTATCAACCTTATAACAAGCCTTACCACGTGACTTATGATAGGAAGCCAAACCAGACACTCCAATTGCAGACACGTGTTTCAAGGTGTTTGCTCCTCAGCAGTGCAAAGCACAAGATGTATTCTGGCTGGGCGAGAGGCCTCTGATTTGGGGACTATGGCCGGGGTCACACTTGCGACTGCAATACGAGAAACTCGTACGAGTCTCTCGCCTCAATACCTGGAACTGCCGCCGGAACTCAGGACCGGCGTGTGCGGCTGCATGCATTTCTATGCAGATGAACCCTCTGTTTCTTGGGATTTATACTTTGTAGCGCGGAACCGACAATTCTTGAATATTCTCTGTGGTGGGAACAGTTCTTGATGCTAAACTCTACAGCTACGATGGGAAGTAATTAAAAGTTACATACACTTTTCACAGTTTTTTTTTTTATTGCTCACTAGCTTTCTAAATATAAAGTGAAGCAACTTTCTAAATAATCTCCATTAACAAACGTGTACCATTTTGCTGCTGCACTCACTTCCCGCCCCGGCTATGCTCATGCAGTGTCAGTGCTATAATTCCTGGGGAGCGGGGGAAGGGGTGTGTGTCACATGACATTGTTACATAGCATAACCGCTGCAGCCAATCAACCTCCATCCCTATTCCAGAACAATGTAACGCCATCGCCAGGAATTATAGAGGTAGGTATGGACACTTGTTATGGCAAAGTAGAAAATAAATACTTATGGCAATTGCGTAAGATACGTGACCGTGAGCACGCCTTGTGCTGCTATTCACTGACAATATGTCACATGTTTCAGCAAACATCGTGGAGAAACAGATGTTTCTTTATGCACAAAGCCAAATGAATGGGAGTTGGACTTCTGGCTAAGGCTCCGAACATCACAAAATGATTAATCTATGGTAATCGGAGTTATATAATAACACCACACTTGTTTTATCTCCTCGTAATAAATGCAATAATGTATATATAATGATGTGAAATCTATATATACGGCCATCGACACTTTTAGCACAAAGTATAGATAAATATAGTCCATTTTAGATTCATGACCTCCATAGGATACAATAAAGATGTAGATTAGTTGGCGTGCACTGCTCGGCTTCTCGGACGCTGCGGAGCAGACCATAATATCCAGATCAATAATATGGCTTTCAATATTTAAAGTATATTTCAAGTTTGTTGAAGGTTTTAGATAATGAGTACGATGATGCAGATTTCCTAGCAAGTTCTCCATGGCGGTGCCAATCCCTTTAATGGGTGGATTTAATTAGTGACTGCGCGTTCCTGAAATTATATGGCTCTCTGGTCACAACCCTGTGTGACAGCCTGATAAAGTGCGACACAGCAGAACTGCTGTGACTCGTCCTCTCGATAATGTTAATGACTAGCTACGTACCAGAAAAATAAATAACCGGTATGACGAAGTGGAAACACAAAGTTCTTGCTGCATGAGTCTGACAGATGTAAACAATGTACCCATGGGGGGAGGCACGTTAAGAGTTCTGCTGCCTGCGTAACCAGTATAGTAACAAAAGCTTCCATACCTGATTGTGGAAAAAGCACATGACATATACACTTAGAGTAACCGTCGCTTTATTATTTTTTTCATAATTCAATAGCACATGTAAAAATAAGAAAGGGTCATATCTTATTAGAGAAATCTGCTTCCTTCTCCTCCTGGACTGATTTTTCATTCCCAATTCACAGTTAAATTTGTATTCAGTGAACTTAGATAGATGACAGTTGGTGCCCAGAAAGTTCTATGCCGAACTCTAACTGTTATTTCAGTAGAACCTGCAGCAGAATGTCTGTGTCTGTCTTTAGCTCCTCTCTCCTCCCTTCTGCTCTCCTACCTCAGTAATGGGAAAATTTGTCTTCAGTGAATACAAATTTTACTGTGAATTGAGAGTGAACAACCAATTCAGGAGGTGAAAAAAGAAGCATTTTTTTTTCTGAGAAGACATATTACAAGGTTGATTTACTATCATGAGTACTATTGATTTATTAAATCAAAAATAAAATGACAGCTTCTCTTTAAAGGGAATCTGTCAGCGGAATTTCAAGCCCCAAATTATTTATATGTGCATATAGCTCTTTCAAAGACAAGTCGAGCAATACCTCTACTAAGAAATCAGCGTTTGAATTGATATGCAAATGAGGATGAAGAATTATTTGTAGATAGGAAGCCTCTGTCACTCCAGCTCTATTTTTCACCCACCTCCTGCTTGATTTTAAGTTAATTATTAGCTAAATACATGAACATTAAATTAAATGGGTAATTAAATGGGTAAAAGGTGGGGTGGGGTGTTTATTTTAAATAAAGGACTTTATTCAGGGTGTGTTTTTTATAATTTGACTATGGGGTTAGTAATGGGGGTGTCTTACAAATTCTTCTCCATTACTAACCCCTGGGCTTGATGTCAGCTGCCAATACAAAGGTGACATCAACCCCAATACTATCACCCCACTTGCCACTGCACCAGGGAAAGTGGGAAGAGCAGAGGCTAAGAGCCAGAATTGGTGCATCTTATGGATGCACCATTTCTGGGGCTGCCAAGAGCTGATGCTTCTAGTCTGGGAGGGGACCAATATCCATGACCCATTCCTAGCCTATTAATATCAGCCCACAGCTGTCTGCCTAGCCTTTGCTGGTTATTAATTATAGGGGGGACCCCATGTCACTTTTTGGGGGTTCCCCCATTTTAATAATCAGTAAAGGCTACAAGAACAACATCAGACCGATTTTATTAACGCTAATGGGTATGAGCCCTAAGGAGGATCCCTCACCAAATTTTCATATTGAACTGGACACGATGTAATATTGGCAGCAGAGTGGAATCAACTTTTTGATAATTATTTTTTTTTAAATCAAAGTATTTGGCATCTATCAAAGTATTTGGCATCTAATGAGTTTATTTTTTTTTAAGTCCAAACTATGGTGAGGGCGTGTTCTTTTTACCTCCTTTTGAGTGTTGCCTGCTTATGATTGGTCAATGTCTTACAGGAGGCAGAAGTACACGCCCCCCCAGCGAAACTTGTCTAATACCCACTTGGACTTTTAAAAAAAAAAAAAAAAAAAGAAGGCTCGCTCATTATGTGCCAAACAAATACTGCTAATATCTTCGCAACAAAAAGGCGATAATGAAAAAAATTATAAATAATGTTTTACTCCGCTCTGCAACCACTATTACATTATGATTACAGATTTTCCAACTACAAGCTGTATAGACGTGAATTCTTACTGGATGAAGCAGATCAGGTGATGTGTATTTGTGTAATTAGGGCAGGTGCAGCCTAAGGTGTGCAGAATTATTAGGCAGCCTATTATCCTCAGGCAAAATGGTCCAAAAAAATAGAGATTTAAGATTCTGAAAAGTCAAAATTGTTACAAGTCTTAGAGAGATGAAGCCCTCTTGAAATTGCTAAGATGTTAGGGTGTGATCACACAACCATCAAAACTTTAGTTGCAAATAGTCAACAGCTTCGCAAAATAAAAGTGTTGAAATCCAGAAGCCGTACATTAAATTGCGAAAGATTTGAGAAGAATCAAACAAGAAGCGACCAGGAAGCCTTTATCCTCCAGTGCTGTCATATTCCAGAGCTGCCATCTCCCTGGAGGCCTAGAAGTACAAGGTGTTGAAAGCTCAGAGACACAGCCGAGGTAAGGAAGACTGACACCCGACCACCACTGAGCAAGACACGTCAAGGGAACATCAAGACAGGGCCAAGAAATATCTGAAGGCAGATTTTTCAAATGTTTTATGGACTGATGAAAGGAGAGTGACTCTTCACAGACCAGATGGATCAGTAACGAGCAGCTCCTACACTTCCACTCAGACGCCAGCAAGGTGGAGGTAGGGTGAGGATATTGAGGTTGTTGGACCTTTTCAGGTTGAAGATGGACTCAAAACTAACTCCCAAACCTACTGCCACTTTTTAGAAGACACTTTCTCCAAGCAGTTAGTACAGAAAAAAGTTTGTATCTTTCAGGAAAACCATAATTTTTATGCAGGAAAATGCTCCATCGCAGCATTGAAGTCTTCA
>JARQOD010000008.1:72588223-72612987 GCA_033576555.1 Oophaga sylvatica
TTTCATCCCAATTATAACGGAGAGGCAGTGTGCATGTGTGACCACCACGCCATTCATTCCCTATGGGGCTGTGAGCAAGTAGTGGTTGGACTGTCTGACCTGCCACTCTATTTTGTAACGGGAGTAAAAGTTCCTCGTCAGAGATAAAAATTCCCCATTCTGCCGATCAGTGTGTATCCCAGCAGTATGACTCCCAACGATCAGTAAGTTATAACCGAGTCCACATCGGCCTTCTAGCTGTTCCAGTCCGGCACACAGACTGAGAGAGCCTGAAGGCTGACAACACTGGCCCATGGGCCGCAGCATGCGGCTGCCCTACCTCGCTGATTTCACTGCTATCTGCAAATAGTGGTAAATATAATGGTGGAGAAGGGAGCCGCCGCCTCCTTCTACCATCATTCAGCGTGTGCGTCTCAGACCGCAGACTTGATTACATCACTATGTCTTGTCTGCTCTGCAGAGTGTCAATGCACACAGCAAAGACCAGAGGAGAGCGCCGAGGGAACGGGAGTGAGGTAAGTGGTTTTTATATATATATATGTATATATATATATATATATATATATATATATATATATACATATATATATGTGTGTATAAATGTGTGTGGGATGCGTGTCTGTATTTAGAGGGGCTATGTGGGGGCTAATACTGTGTATATAGTGGCTATGTGGGGGCTCATACCGTATATAGGTTGACTGTGTGGGGGTTCATACTGTATATGGGGGTTGTGTGGGGGCTTGTAGTGTAGATAAGTGCAGTGTGGGGGCTCAGTGTATATGTGGGGGCTGTGTGTGGGCTCATCTGTCTATATATATAAAATTGAATGTGTGTGTGTGTGTGTGTGTGTGTGTGTGTGTGTGTGTGTGTGTGTGTATCACCAACCAATCACGAAGCATCTTTCATTTCACCAGAGCTGTTTAAAAGAAGCTGAGCTGTGATTGGTTGCTATGAGCAACAGTTTTCTCACTCCACAACAACACCTCAGCAGACAGTGACTGGGTGGGAGAAATCTAGCATCCCTGGGAACATAAGCTCCAGCTATTGTCTGCCCCCAAGAAAGGAGCAGAGAGCACATGACAGAAATGAATCACCAGCTCCCACGCCCATATCCCCATCACACATCCTCCATCCCATAGGCACATCTTCCCTCTTATAGGGATCTCCAGTATGGAAGTTAGGGCAAATCCCTCAGCGCTCTGATTCTCACCCCAGGCTTCTATTAAAGGGATCATTGGTATGGAAGTCAGGGCAAATCCATCCAGCGCTTTGGTTTTGACCCCAGGCTCTCTTAAAGGGATCCCCAGTATGGAAGTCTGGGCAATTGCCTACAAATGCTCTGGTACTGACCCCAGTCCTCTATTAAAGGGATCATTGATATGGAAGTTAGGGCAAATCCATCCAGCGCTTTGGTTTTGACCCCAGGCTCTCTTAAAGGGATCCCCGGTATGGAAGTCAGGGCAATTGCCTACAAATGCTCTGGTACTGACCCCAGTCCTCTATTAAAGGGATCATTGGTATGGAAGTTAGGGCAAATCCATCCAGCGCTTTGGTTTTGACCCCAGGCCAGGGCCGGCTCCAGGTTTTTACGGGCCCCGGGCGAAAGAGTCTCAATGGGCCCCTTTAACACAGACCACGATTCATGACGCTCCGATACTGCAGAGAAATATGGGTATAGTACAAGGCTAAAGATTTCACTTCTTACATTACACGAGTGATATCTATTGTAAATTCTACAATAGCTCAGAAACCGCCGAATTCTCACAGCGCACAGTACAGACCGGACAGTACAGTCCTCCATACAATATTATGGGCACCACATAGTCTCCCCCTCATCACCCATATAATACCCCATGCAGGATGTCACCCCCCCCATATAATGCTCCATACAGAATACTGGACCCAATATAATGCTCCATACAGAATACTGGACCACATAAATTGCTCTATACAGGATACTGGTCCCCATATAATGCTCCATCCAAAATATGGAGCTCTCCTCTGCACTGCGCTGCGCTCTGCACTGTTACGGCTCAGGAGAGGCCGTATCACCTCCCCATCACCTCCATCATGGCCTTCTCTCCATCACCTCCATCAATGCCTTCTCCCCATCACCTCCATCAATGCCTTCTCCCTATCACCCCATCAATGCAATCTCCCCATCACCCCCATCAATGCCTTCTCCCCATCACCTCCATCATGGCCTTCTCCCCATCACCCCATCATGGCCTTCTCCCCATCACCTCCATCAATGCCTTCTCCCCATCACCTTCATCAATGCCTTCTCCCCATCACCTTCATCAATGCCTTCTCCCCATCACCTCCATAATGGCCTTCTCCCCATCATTGCCCTCTCCTCCACCTACACACACACACACACACACACACAACACACAGACACACACACACAGCAACATTCACCTGGCTGCACATTCACACACACACACACCACATCTCACCTGTCCGGCATCCGCACCGCAAGCATTCCCGTAGCATCACCGGCGCCCACGCTTTCTCTCTCTGCCACAGCCGGCCGCTGAATGATGACATCATCCAGTGGCGCTGCTAGGAGAGAGGAAGCGCGGGCGACCTGCAGGGGCCCCCTGGAGCCCGGAGCTGCGGAGGCACGGGTAGAGGTAAGTATTGTGCCGGCTGCCGGGGCCCTGAGCAAGCAGGGGGGGGGGGCCAGTGGCGGCACCGGCACCGCTCTCCTCCGCTAACGGGCGCCCGACGGCGAGTGGGTCCCCCCGCCTGCTCAGGGCCCCGGCACTTGCCCGGGTACGCCGGGTGCTGACGCCGGCCCTGCCCCAGGCCTCTCTTAAAGGGATCCCCAGTATGAAAGTTAGGACCATTCCACTCAGCGCTGTGGTTCTGACCCCAGGGCCTCTTAAAGGAATCATTGGTTTGGAAGTTAGGGCAATTCCACTCAGCGCTCTGGTTCTGACCCCAGGCCCCTCTTAAAGGGATCCCTGTATGGAAGTGAGGGCAAATCCACTCTGCGCTTTGGTACGGCCCCAGGCCTCTCTTAAAGGGATCTACGGTATTGAAGTTAGGGCAAATCCCTCAGCGCTCTGATCCTCACCCCAGGCTTCTATTAAAGGGATCATTGATATTGAAGCCAGGGCAAATCCACTCAGTGCTCTGGTTCTGATGCCAGGCCTCTCTTAAAGAGATCCCCAGTATGGAAGTTAGAGCCATTCCACTCAGCGCTCTGGTTCTGACCCCAGAGTGACAGGATGATGTGGGATATTAGGGGTTGTAGTCCGGTGGCTCTGGCTGACGGGATGATGTGGGATATTAATGGTAGTAGTCCGGTGGCTTTGACGGGATGATGTGGGATATTAGGGTAGTAGTCCGGTGGCTTTGACTGACTGATGTGAGATATTAGTGGTAGTTGTCCGGTGGCTTTGGCTGACGGGATGATGCGGGATATTAGGGGTAGTTGTCCGGTGGCTCTGGCTGACAGGACGATGAGGGATATTAGTAGTCCGGTGGCTTTGACGGCATGATGTAGAATATTAGTAGTCCAGTAGCTCTGGCTGACGGGATTATGTGGGATATTATAGTGAATGTGGCTATGCGGAGTGGGCCGGGCTATACACTCAGCTTTATATATATAGATATAATCATTATAATTTGTTATAACTAACGGTCGTTAGTTACTATGCCCGGGCAGCGCCGGGCTCTTCAGCTAGTACACTATATATTGGCCTGTGTGTGGTGGCCGACACTATATATAGGGGGCTGTGTGTGGACTCATACTGTATATAGGGGGCTGTGTGTGGACTCATACTGTATATAGGTGGCTGTGTGTGGTCTTACACTGCATATAGGGGGCTGTGCATGGGCTCATACTGTATATGGGAGTTGTGTGAGGGCTCATAAGGTATATAGGGTGTGTCGGCATACTTGATTCTGCTCAATATTAAGTGATACCTTTTAATAAATGAATATAAAATAATAATTAATATATTAATATTGAGCAGAATTAATTTCAGCCTATTGGTTCGGCCTCCACAACAGTCACCGTCTCTCATGTGACCCCTCTGCCCACCCTGACCTAGCCTATAGATAGGTGAAAACCCCTTTAATAGCACCATACTTTGACAACTTGTGTCCTTAAACCCTTAACAGATTCATGTAAATTCTGTCCGGATCCCTCTGACCTAAAATAGGATCTGTCAGGTTTCTGGGGTTTAAAAGCCAATAATATCGCTGCGGACTACATGAAAAACACCAGAAATCACAAGAAACCAGAAAAACAAGACCCCAATCACCCAGAAACAATGCTACCCCGAACACATGAAAGCTGACAAACGCTACAGAGAAGTGTCATACGTTACCTTACGTGTGCCGCCATGTTGGGTGAACGCCGCGAGCTGTACGTCGTACGGGCGGATACGGCAGAACATTTCCCACTTATTACGGATGAGGAGAAGCGGATATTAGGGTCTGTTTTCAGCGTCTCACAGAACCTTCGCTCTTTGTTTTTCACCTCGTGCTCTCTTTCTTTTTTTCCTCCTATTTGCTGGTGTATTTTCCCAGCCTGTATAACTTGCACAACAGTTCCCTGCCCTCCCCCTCCGTACTCAGTGTCACTCCACGTGGCTAGTCATGTGACCATGTTTACAGGGCGCTGCTGCCTGTCTGTCAGGTCCTCAGCAGTGTCACCCTGAAGCCGGGCTCACCAGCCAATCATTGAGCTGACCTGGCCGCAGACAGTGGTGACCTCTGTGAAAGCTTAGGCTCACCAGAAGACCTTGCAAGATGGGGTCCGCCATGAGTCACGAAAACAAAAGGGTCCTCCAGTCCCAGAAGAAAGAACAACAAGACGGCAGATGGTGCCATGTTCCTTTCTCCATAATCCCCCTGAAATGGCTGTTCAAATGTTAAACTATTATTATCATAGCATAAGATTGGCTGACAACCTATAAATGATAGTGAAAAAATAAAAAATTGAAAAAAATAGATATTTTTTCTTTTCCTGTTAAAATTGAAAAAATGTATTTCAATAAAAATCACAATTTAAAAAAGGCTGCTCAGCTGCACCGAGTTGTAGGAAGCTAAAGATCAATGTAAATCTTTTCATATATATATATATATATATATATATGATCCAAAAAATGAAGGCAGCACTCTTTGGAGTGCTGCCTTCATTTTTTGGATCATAATATGAGGTTTGATATATACCTGGAAGGATTTTTTGCACCCTCATTATTTTGGTGCTGCTTCTCAATATTTTTTGCTATATATATATATATATACATATATATATATATATACGGGCACCATTTACTAAAGGAAACGTGAAAACCTCATCCCCAGATCCTCCAATGGTTATGGCGCTGTAAGAATACTGTGGTAGGACCCAGGAAGAACATCCGCCAATGGTTATGACGCTGTAAGAATACTGTGGTAGGACCCAGGAAGAACATCCTCCAATGGGTATGGCGCTGTAAGAATACTGTGGTAGGACCCAGGAAGAACATCCTCCAATGGTTATGGCGCTGTAAGAATACTGTGGTAGGACCCAAGAAGAACATCCTCCAATGGTTATGGCGCTGTAAGAATACTGTGGTAGGACCACCAGAAGAACATCCTCCAATGGTTATGGCGCTGTAAGAATACTGTGGTAGGACCCAGGAAGAACATCCTCCAATGGTTATGGCGCTGTAAGAATACTGTGGTAGGACCACCAGAAGAACATCCTCCAATGGTTATGGCGCTGTAAGAATACTGTGGTAGGACCCAGGAAGAACATCCTCCAATGGTTATGGCGCTGTAAGAATACTGTGGTAGGACCCAAGAAGAACATCCTCCAATGGTTATGGCGCTGTAAGAATACTGTGGTAGGACCACCAGAAGAACATCCTCCAATGGTTATGGCGCTGTAAGAATACTGTGGTAGGACCCAGGAAGAACATCCTCCAATGGTTATGGCGCTGTAAGAATACTGTGGTAGGACCACCAGAAGAACATCCTCCAATGGTTATGGCGCTGTAAGAATACTGTGGTAGGACCCAGGAAGAACATCCTCCAATGGTTATGGCGCTGTAAGAATACTGTGGTAGGACCACCAGAAGAACATCCTCCAATGGTTATGGCGCTGTAAGAATACTGTGGTAGGACCACCAGAAGAACATCCTCCAATGGTTATGGCGCTGTAAGAATACTGTGGTAGGACCACCAGAAGAACATCCTCCAATGGTTATGGCGCTGTAAGAATACTGTGGTAGGACCACCAGAAGAACATCCTCCAATGGTTATGGCGCTGTAAGAATACTGTGGTAGGACCACCAGAAGAACATCCTCCAATGGTTATGGAGCTGTAAGAATACTGTGGTAGGACCACCAGAAGAACATCCTCCAATGGTTATGGCGCTGTAAGAATACTGTGGTAGGACCACCGGAAGAACACGGCGGTTTTCCTACATCCTGGGCAGTAGGAGACCCGGGAACAATTTTTCACCATTTTGCATATTAAGTACACATTTTTCTATTTCATGCCCATGGCTCTTGGAAATGCCTTTTTAAAGACATATTTCAAGTGAAACTCATAATAAGAGTTTAAGGGGTGGTTCAGATGAGCGTATTATACAGACGCTGACTCCACGGATCACACATGGACCCATTACAGACATGGCACATGGCTGATTTTCCACATGCACCTATGGGATGCTGTAGCGCCCGCGTCCCTGCCTGCTGCCAGACAGGGACGTCGCTCTCCTCACCTGCGCTCAGCGTCTTCAGTGCTCCCAGCCTCCTCTGCGCCTATGGCGTCCTCCTTCCGCCCTGCTGGTCCCGCGCGCTCCTTCCCTGCTACTGGCCTTAGGGCGCGCGCCCGCACCCTTCCCCGCTCTTAAAGGAGCCGCGCGCATTTTCCAAATGAGTCTCCAGCCAATGCTGGAGGACTCCACCCTATATTAAGGGCTTCCTCCTTAATGTAGGTGCCCGAGCAATGTTGTTCCTGTGCAGTCTAACTCTGTTTCAGCCATCAGCTCCTGATTCCAGTTACCTGCCTGTTACCTGTCGGCTTGCCTGTCTGCCATCCGTCTGCAGTTCCATCCAGAGGTTCGGACGCCATCTGCAGAGATCCCCGGCTCTTGCCTGCTCACCTAGGAGCGATCATCTGCCATCCGACTGCAGCTCCATCCGGAAGTTCGGACATCATCTGCAGAGATCCCCGGCTCTTGCCTGCTCACCTGGGAGCGATCATCTGCCATCCGACTGCAGCTCCATCCGGAAGTTCGGACATCATCTGCAGAGATCCCCGGCTCTTGCCTGCTCACCTGGGAGCGATCATCTGCCATCCGACTGCAGCCTACCTGGAGGCTCCACCATATCAGGTCGTATATACCTGCCTGTCTAGAGACTGCCTGGTCACTTGCTGTGACAACCTGCCTGTCTAGAGACTGCCTGGTCACTTGCCATGACAACCTGCCTGCCCAGAGTCTGCCTGGTCACTTGCTGTGACAACCTGCCTGTCTAGAGACTGCCTGGTCACTTGCCGTGACAACCTGCCTGTCCCAGAGACTGCCTTGGTCACTTGCTGTGACAACCTGCCTGCCCAGAGACTGCCTTGGTCACTTGCTGTGACAACCTGCCTGCCCAGAGACTGCCTGGTCACTTGCCGTGACAACCTGCCTGCCCAGAGACTGCCTGGTCACTTGCCGTGACAACCTGCCTGTCCCAGAGACTGCCTGGTCACTTGCCGTGACAACCTGCCTGTCCAGAGACTGCCTCGGTTACTTACCGTTACAACCTGCCTGCCCAGAGACTTCCTTGGTCACTTGCTGTGACAAACCTGCCTGTCCAGAAACTACCTATATCCTCTGCCGTGAATCCCTGCCCTTTTCCCAGGTGCCACCCGCTCTCTTACAAGTAAAATCTCTTGTATAATAAAGCTTTGTGGTTCCACCAACCTGACCTGTCTCGTCAGTAGTTCCACCCACCAGACCCGTTACAGTTTGCTCGGGCCATGGAACCCGTGGCACCCAAACCCCTTCACTCCCGGAACTGTGTCATGAGCTGTCTCGCCAGAGGTCTCAACAGGAGACCATCCTGGGTCACCTGCGGAACGTCAAATCCCGTCTGGACACTCTGAAATCATCACTTGCAACCATCGCTGGAGCCATGACTCATAATCCGTCAGTCCCGCTGATTCCCAATTCCGTGGTTTCCATTCCCGGACCCCGACTGTCAGCTCCTCCTAGGTTTGGAGGCGATCCTGCTCTGGCTCGGGGTTTCATTAATCTGTGCACCCTGCATTTTGAACTCCTGGCACACCAGTTTAACTCTGACCGGGCCAAAATTGCCTTCATCATGTCCCATCTCACCGGAGAAGCCCTGGCCTGGCTTAATCCTCTCTGGGAGAGAGAGGATCCTCTGGTATCTGACCTGCCTGCTTTTCTCTCGGCCTTCCGGAAGGTATTCGACGAACCTGGTACGGAAGACTTCCTCTGCATCATCTCTGCTGCGTCTCCGTCAGGAGAGTCTCACCGTTGGTCAATATGCCATACGGTTCCGGACTTTAGCCTCAGAACTAGCTTGGGACAATGAAGCTCTAATTTCGGTCTTCTGGGAGGGTCTGTCCGGCCGTATTAAAGACGAACTTGCCGGTCGGGACGTTCCAACCTCTCTAGATGATTTAATAAATCTTGCCAATCGAATTGATCTACGGTTCCAGGAACGAGCCAAAGAGATCACCCGTAAAAAAGAATTTTCCCATCTTGCACCCTCGTGTCAGAGATCTATAACCTCTTCCGTTTCTCCTCAGGTGCACACTGCTGAGCCTATGAAGGTCGACCAGACCAAGATGGTCAAAGCCCGTCAGGACTCACGCCGTGCCGAGAAAAGTTGCTTCTACTGCGGCAGTAAGGAGCACTGGATCCAAACCTGTCCGGAGAAGTCGGGAAAACGCCTGTGTCTAGGTTCGCTCGGAGAGGTCAATCTAGACAAAAATAAATCCTCTTCATCCCTGCTGCTGTCGGTTTCAATTCTGATCGGTAAGAACCGCCACTTCGAAATGGCCCAACTTGATTCTGGAGCAGCTGGGAATCTCGTGTCACAGGCTCTAGTAGAGAAGTATCACATTCCCACCAAACCTCTTGTTGAACCTGTATCTGTTGCTGCTGTGGATGGGGGCCTCCTACCTCGTCCCATCCGACTTATCACCGAAGTCATAACCCTGCAGATGGGAATGTTGCATTCTGAGAGCATCTCATTTCATGTTCTGCCTGGACTCTCTCATGCTTTCTTACTAGGTCTGCCTTGGCTCCAAAAACATGCACCTGTGCTCGACTGGCAGAATGGAGAGGTTCTTCGCTGGGGACAGGACTGTCATAAAACGTGTCTGGTGCCTGTTCATCCTGTCTATTCTTCTCCTACACCTGCTAATCTACCTGGACTCCCGATTCCATATTGGTCATTTGCTGATGTCTTCAATAAAAAGGAAGCAGAGACATTACCCCCGCATAGACCATATGATTGCCCGATTGACCTGTTACCCGGTACTACGCCTCCCCGTGGTCGTATTTACCCGTTGTCTGCTGCTGAGACCAGGTCGATGTCCGAATATATCGAGGAGAACTTAGCAAAGGGATTCATCCGGAAATCTACCTCCCCAGCGGGAGCAGGTTTCTTCTTCGTTAAAAAGAAAGACGGATCTCTCCTCCCTGTATTGACTACAGAGGCCTAAATTCGATCACGGTGAAGAATAAGTACCCTCTTCCGCTCATTCCAGAACTGTTTGATCGTCTTAGAGGGGCTAGAGTCTTCACCAAACTGGATCTTCGTGGAGCATACAACCTGGTTCGTATCCGTCGAGGAGATGAATGGAAGACGGCATTCAACACCCGGGACGGTCACTACGAGTACTTGGTGATGCCCTTTGGTCTCTGTAATGCTCCAGCAGTCTTTCAGGAGTTGGTCAACGACATCTTCCGGGACCTCCTCTATTCCTGCGTTGTGGTGTACCTTGACGACATCTTGGTCTTCTCTCCGGATCTTCAGTCTCACCGGAGGGATGTTCGTCAGGTTCTGCTCAGGCTCAGGCAGAATCACCTCTTCGCCAAATATGAGAAGTGCCTCTTTGAGCAGACATCGCTTCCGTTTCTGGGCTACATCATTTCTCAGACAGGCCTACGAATGGATCCGGAAAAATTGTCTGCCATCGAGAAGTGGCCCCGACCGGAGGGGTTGAAGGCCATTCAGCGGTTCCTGGGATTTGCCAACTATTACCGTCTCTTCATACCGCACTTCTCTTCCAGGACTGCTCCAATCTCAGCGCTCACTCGCAAGGATGCTAACCCCAAACAGTGGACGACCGAAGCAGAGGAGGCCTTCCTTTCTCTGAAACAGGCCTTCTCTTCCGCTCCAGTGCTGCATCGCCCGGATGGCAACAAGCAGTTCTTCCTGGAGGTGGACGCTTCCTCTGCTGGAGCCGGAGCGGTTCTTACCCAAAAATCGCCATCCGGGAGAATGGTATCCTGCGGTTTCTTCTCCAAACTCTTCTCCTCCTCCGAGCGCAACTACTCCATAGGAGATCGAGAGTTATTGGCCATTAAGTTGGCATTGGAGGAGTGGCGTTACCTACTCGAAGGGGCTCTTCATCCGGTAATCATCTACACGGACCACAAAAATCTGGCATACCTCCAGCAGGCACAGAGACTTAATCCTCGCCAAGCCCGGTGGTCCTTGTTTTTTGCCCGCTTCGATTTTCTTTTGCATTTTCGCCCAGCTGACAAAAACGTCAAGGCGGATGCCTTGTCTCGGTCTTTCCTGGTGTCGGATCTCGAAGATGAGCCTAAACATATCATCGATCCCGCCAGAGTAATGCAGGTGGCTCCCGTGAGTCTAAATCGTCTCCCTCCTGGTAAGACGTTCGTATCAGAAACCGATCGGAAGAGAATCCTACATTGGGGTCACTCGTCTAAACTCGCTGGCCACGCTGGTCAAAAAAAGACCCTCCAACTCATTACCCAGCATTATTGGTGGCCTACCCTGCACAAAGACGTAATAGACTTTGTTTCTGCCTGTGTTTCCTGTGCCCGCAACAAAGTTCCGAGACACCTGCCTACCGGCCGTCTTCTTCCGCTTCCTGTACCCGCTGCCCCCTGGCAGCATATAGCCATGGACTTCATAACAGATCTGCCCGTCTCTGCCGGTTGTACGGTCATTTGGGTGGTCGCTGACCGCTTTTCCAAGATGGCTCACTTCATTCCTCTGCCAGGTCTTCCGTCTGCACCCGAGTTGGCTAAAGACTTTATCCGCCACATCTTCCGTCTTCATGGTCTGCCTCGTCACATTGTGTCGGATCGTGGGGTTCAGTTCACCTCACGTTTCTGGAGAGCCACTTGTAAGTTGCTAGACGTCACCCTGGATTTTTCCTCCGCTTACCACCCACAGTCCAATGGACAAGTTGAACGAATAAATCAGAATTTGACCAGTTATCTTCGACACTTCGTTAATGCCCACCATTCTGACTGGGTGGAGCTCCTGCCTTGGGCCGAATTCTCCTACAATAATCATGAGAGCGAATCTTCCACCAAGTCTCCGTTTTTTGTAGTCTTCGGTCAGCACCCTCGGATCCCTGTCCCTGTTTCCATCTCTGTGGACAATCCAGCTGCGGAATCTCTGGTTAGAGAATTCTCCTCCATCTGGGAGAGTACCCGGTCCGCACTCATTCAGTCATCCGAGCGCATGAAAAGACATGCTGACAAAAAACGTCTGGATCCTCCTCAATTCCGTCCTGCGGACAAAGTCTGGCTTTCGTCCAAATATGTTCGACTCAAAATTCCGTCCTACAAGTTAGGTCCTCGGTTCATCGGTCCTTTTGAGATCATCAGTCAGATCAATCCGGTGTCCTATAAATTGAAACTCCCGGCCAATTTGAGAATTCCTAATTCTTTTCATGTATCTCTCCTCAAACCTGTGGTTCTTAACTCTTTTTTTAAGTCTACAGGTACACCTCCTGCTCCAGTGTCTGCTGATGATGAATTTGAGGTAGAGAACATTCTGGCCACAAAAAGGGTAGGAAGAAAGACTTATTTTTTGGTGGATTGGAAGGGGTTTGGTCCTGAGGAGAGAACCTGGGAGCCTCGGAGAACATCCATGCCCCTCTTATCCTAGCTAAATTTCTTTCTGGCCTAAAGAAGGGGGGGCCTAGAGGGGGGGGTACTGTAGCGCCCGCGTCCCTGCCTGCTGCCAGACAGGGACGTCGCTCTCCTCACCTGCGCTCAGCGTCCTCAGTGCTCCCAGCCTCCTCTGCGCCTATGGCGTCCTCCTTCCGCCCTGCTGGTCCCGCGCGCTCCTTCCCTGCTACTGGCCTTAGGGCGTGCGCCCGCACCCTTCCCCGCTCTTAAAGGAGCCGCGCGCATTTTCCAAATGAGTCTCCAGCCAATGCTGGAGGACTCCACCCTATATTAAGGGCTTCCTCCTTAATGTAGGTGCCCGAGCAATGTTGTTCCTGTGCAGTCTACTCTGTTTCAGCCATCAGCTCCTGATTCCAGTTACCTGCCTGTTACCTGTCGGCTTGCCTGTCTGCCATCCGTCTGCAGTTCCATCCAGAGGTTCGGACGCCATCTGCAGAGATCCCCGGCTCTTGCCTGCTCACCTAGGAGCGATCATCTGCCATCCGACTGCAGCTCCATCCGGAAGTTCGGACATCATCTGCAGAGATCCCCGGCTCTTGCCTGCTCACCTGGGAGCGATCATCTGCCATCCGACTGCAGCTCCATCCGGAAGTTCGGACATCATCTGCAGAGATCCCCGGCTCTTGCCTGCTCACCTGGGAGCGATCATCTGCCATCCGACTGCAGCCTACCTGGAGGCTCCACCATATCAGGTCGTATATACCTGCCTGTCTAGAGACTGCCTGGTCACTTGCTGTGACAACCTGCCTGTCTAGAGACTGCCTGGTCACTTGCCATGACAACCTGCCTGCCCAGAGTCTGCCTGGTCACTTGCTGTGACAACCTGCCTGTCTAGAGACTGCCTGGTCACTTGCCGTGACAACCTGCCTGTCCCAGAGACTGCCTTGGTCACTTGCTGTGACAACCTGCCTGCCCAGAGACTGCCTTGGTCACTTGCTGTGACAACCTGCCTGCCCAGAGACTGCCTGGTCACTTGCCGTGACAACCTGCCTGCCCAGAGACTGCCTGGTCACTTGTCGTGACAACCTGCCTGTCCCAGAGACTGCCTGGTCACTTGCCGTGACAACCTGCCTGTCCAGAGACTGCCTCGGTTACTTACCGTTACAACCTGCCTGCCCAGAGACTTCCTTGGTCACTTGCTGTGACAAACCTGCCTGTCCAGAAACTACCTATATCCTCTGCCGTGAATCCCTGCCCTTTTCCAGGTGCCACCCGCTCTCTTACAAGTAAAATCTCTTGTATAATAAAGCTTTGTGGTTCCACCAACCTGACCTGTCTCGTCAGTAGTTCCACCCACCAGACCCGTTACAGATGCATGGAAAATAATTGCAGCATGAACTATGGTTGTCATGTATAGTGTACAGCCATGGCCAAAAGTTTTGAGAATGACACAAATATTAATTTTTACAAAGTCTACTGCTTCACTTTTTCTAATGGCAATTTGCATATACTCCAGAATGTTATAAAGAGTGATCAGCTTAACAGCAATTACTTGCAAAGTCAATATTTGGCTAGAAAATGAACTTTATCCCCCAAAACACATTTCAACATCATTGCAGACCTGCCTTAAAAGGACCAGCTAACCTCTTTTCAGTGATTGCTCCATGAACACAGGTGTGGGTGTTGATGAGGACATGGCTGGAGATCAATCTGTCATGATTAAGTAAGAATGACACCACTGGACACTTTAAAAGGAGGCTGGTGCTTGGCATCATTGTTTCTCTTCTGTTAACCATGGTTATCTCTAAAGAAACACGTGCAGTCATCATTGCAATGCACAAAAATGGCCTAACAGGGAAGAGTATCGCAGCTAGAAAGATTGCACCTCAGTCAACAATCTATCGCATCATCAAGAACTTCAAGGAGAGAGGTTCCATTGTTGCCAAAAAGGCTCCAGGGCGCCCAAGAAAGACCAGCAAGCGCCAGGACCGTCTCTTAAAAGTGTTTCAGCTGCGGGATCGCGCTACCAGCAGTGCAGAGCTTGCTCAGGAATGGCAGCAGGCAGGTGTGAGTGCATCTGCACGCACTGTGAGGCGGAGACTCTTGGAGCAAGGCCTGGTCTCAAGGAGGGCAGCAAAGAAGCCACTTCTCTCCAGAAAAAACATCATGGACAGACTGATATTCTGCAACAGGTACAGGCAGTGGACTGCTGAGGACTGGAGTAAAGTTATTTTCTCTGATGAATCCCCTTTTCGATTGTTTGGGACATCAGGAAAACGCCTCATTCGGAGAAGACAAGGTGAGCGCTACAACCAGTCTTGTCTCATGCCAACTGTTAAGCATCCTGAAACCATTCATGTGTGGGGTTGCTTCTCAGCCAAGGGAATCGACTCTCTCACAGTCTTGCCTAAAAACACAGCCATGAATAAAGAATGGTACCAGAATGTCCTCCAAGAGTCAACTTCTCCCAACCCTCCAAGAGCAGTTTTGCGATTAACAATGCCTTTTCCAGCATGATGGAGCACCTTGCCATAAAGCAAAGGTGATAACTAAATAGCTCAGGGAACAAAACATAGAGATTTTGGGTCCATGGCCTGGAAACTCCCCAGATCTTAATCCCATTGAGAACTTGTGGTCAATCATCAAGAGATGGGTGGACAAACAAAAACCTAAAAATTCTGACAAAATGAAAGCATTGATTGTGCAAGAATGGACTGCTATCAGTCAGATTTGGTCCAGAAGTTGATTGAGAGCATGCCAGGTAGAATTGCAGAGGTCCTGAAGAAGAAGGGTCAACACTGCAAATATTGACTTGCTGCATTAACTTATTCTAACTGTCAATATAAGCTTTTGTTACTCATATGTTTGCAATTATTATATTTCTGTCTGTGATAAAAACATCTGTCAAACACACATAAAAACCAGAGGGCAACAGATCATGTGAAAATATAATATTTGTGTCATTCTCAAAACTTTTGGCCATGACTGTACAGTTCCTATAGCGTCTTGTGCTTGGGTGCGAGGAAAACACAGGAGACATAGGTTGAAATGAAATGACTTGTATTACTTCATACAAGCATGCTGAAAAGTTCACACAGTTTGCAGGAACAGTGACAGGAGACACAGCAGGCCAGAGTAACTTCAAGCACTACAATAAATCTCCAAAGCAGGTTCAGGATCTCTTCTCTGTACCGTAATTCCTCTGCAAACATGGATTCACCAAACAGCAGGTTTCCAGAGTCCAAAAGTGTTCCAAGGTTCCTCAGTAGGGAATAGCTGGAGTACAAGTCCAAGGCTTCCAGGAGTCAGGTCACAGACTGACTGAGGCTTGATTCAGGAGCACTGATTGTTCAGCTGAGGCTGCTTAAGAAGCAAGAGGGAAGAATCAGGGCAGGAACATGAAAACTGGAAACTCCATATTAACTGAGGGCAAGAGCTGCAGAAAGACAGAAAGCAAAATGGCTGACGGAAAACTGAGTTTCAAGGAACATGTCAACAGAGACAAAGAACCTTACATTACTCCCCCCTTAGGGACAACCTCCGGATGACCTCAGACCAGGCTTGTCAGGGTACCTCTGATGAAACTGGCGGAGCAGGCGAGGAGCATTTACATTATTGACTGGTTCCCATGAGTTGTCCTCCACTGGGTAGCCCTGCCATTTAATCAAATATTGCAACTGATTTCTGTACAACCTGGAATCTAGAATCCTTTCCACCATAAATTCTTCCTGACCATCGACCAGCACTGGGTCAGGGCAAGGAGAAGAACGTCCAGGAAACGTATTGGGTGTTGCAGCCTTTAGTAGGGATACATGAAAGACAGGGTGGATTCTCATAGTTCTGGGTAGTTGAAGACGACAAGCAACAGCACTTATAATCTTATTGATCTTATAAGGTCCAATGTACTTATGTCCCAATTTAGACGATGGAATCTTTAATTTAAGATTTCTGGTTGACAGCCAGACCAAATCTCCTACCTTGAAAGCTGGTGCAGGTTTACGAAATTTATCTGCTGCTTTCTTGTACCTTTCCTGAGCCAATTCTAGATTTTCCTTTAGAAGATCCATATTCTTTTGTAAAGAAGTGATTCTTTCAGCCACTGCCGGCAAGGGCGTATCTATGGGAAATCGAGGAAGAATGTTAGGATGATAACCTAGATTGGAGTAAAAAGGAGACTGCTTAGTGGAGGCGCTCTGAGAGTTGTTATAAGAGAACTCAGCCAGTGGAAGTAGATCCACCCAATCATCCTGTAGGTGGCAGATAAAACAGCGGAGATACTGCTCAGGGTCTGATTGGTTCGTTCTGTCTGTCCATTAGTCTGGGGATGAAAAGCAGAAGAAAGGTTTACTTTAATGTCCAATGCTGCACAGAAATTTTGCCAAAACCTTGAAGTGAATTGCACCCCTCGATCCGAAATGACCTCATCCGGTACTCCATGTAAGCGAAACACATTCTTAATCATCAAGTCTGATGTCTGTTTTGCAGTGGGTAAGCCGACACAAGGGATAAAATGAGCTGCCTTTGTTAGACGGTCAACCACCACTAGAATGGTGTTCTTCCCTTGAGAGGTTGGTAACTCCACAATGAAGTCCATAGAAATGGATCCCCACGGGTGGGACGGGGTGGGAAGAGGTTGCAACAGACCAGTTGGTGAGGAGCGAGGTGTTTTGCATCTTGCACAGACTTCACATGAGTGACATAGTTTAAGACATCTTTCCTGTAAGTGGGCCACCAAAAGAAACGAGAAAGAAATTCTTGTGTCTTTAGAATTCCCCTATGCCCGGCTATCTTGGAATCGTGGATGAGTTGCAATACTCTCAATCTGACTGTTTCAGGTATATACAGACGTTGTCCCTGAATCCACACACCATTCTTAAAGACAAGACTTACGTCCCTTGGGGGTTGAGCCAACAAAGAATCCGCATGGTATGCTTCCTTGATGTCCTTAAGTAGGTCTTGATTATGAATCACTCCCAGGAATCTAGAGTCAGGAAGAATAGTCTTAGGAGGAGTAAGTGGACGTGTCTCTGCTGAATGAATCCTAGAGAGTGCATCAGCCTTTCCATTGCGCGATCCTGGTCTATAAGAAATGACAAAATTAAATTGGTTTAGGAAAAGATTCCAGCGAGCCTGGCGAGGAGTCAGGCACTTAGCCGACCTGATAAATTCAAGGTTACGATGGTCTGTCAGGACGACTATTTGCTGTGCAGCTCCCTGAAGAAGGTGTCTCCATTCCTTGAAGGCGGCAATAATGGCCAACAATTCTCTATTGCCCACATCGTAGTTCCTCTCAGCCGAAGACAACTGCTGGGAAAAGAAGGCACAGGGATGCAAGACATTCTTCTCACCTGTTCTCTGAGAGAGTATAGCTCCAACGGCACAGTCTGAAGCATCCACCTCTATTATGAAGGCAAGCTCGGGGTTGGGATGTACTAAGATAGGTGCGGTGGTAAATTTATCCTTTAAACAGGAAAATGCTTCCTGAGCTTGCGGTGTCCAGGAGAACCTAGACTGTTTCCGGGTAAGTTGGGTGATAGGTGACACTACCTCAGAAAAATTCTTAATGAAACGTCTATAGAAGTTGGCAAACCCGATGAAACGCTGCACCTCCTTCACATTTCTAGGAATTGGCCAATCCTTGATGGCTTGGGTCTTGCTTCCATCCATACTAATCCCTTGCGTAGATAGTACATACCCCAGAAATTGAATTTCGGTCCTATGGAATTCACATTTTTCAAGTTTGATGTAGAGATGGTTTTGTCTTAGGCGTTCTAAGACCATTCTCACATGTCCATGATGTTCCTCTGTGGAGTTAGAAAAAATTAGAATATCATCCAGATAAATCACCACAAATGTATCTAGGAGATCCCTGAAGATATCATTCACGAAGTGTTGGAAAGTGGCTGGGGCGGTACTCAGACCAAAAGGCATAACTAGATATTCAAAGTGTCCATAGCGTGACCTGAAAGCAGTCTTCCATTCATCCCCAGGTCTGATACGGACCAAGTTATAGGCCCCACGGAGATCCAGTTTAGAGAAAATTTTGGCATGCCGCACTCTCTCCAACAACTCAGGGATTAAAGGCAATGGATAACGGTTTCTAATAGTAACCTTATTGAGTTCCCTATAGTCTATGCAGGGTCTCAGAGATCCATCTTTCTTCTTCACAAAGAAGATGGGTGCACCTGCGGGAGATGAAGAGGGGCGTATGAAGCCCTTGGCTAAATTTTCGTCTATATAATCCTTCAAAGCTTTTAGCTCGGGCCCCGCTAGGGGGTAGATCTTACCAAAAGGTATCTCGGCTACGGGTAATAATTCAATTGGACAATCATATGGACGGTGAGGAGGAAGCTGATCAGCGTTCTTCTTGTCACATAAATCGTCATAGTCCTGGTATACAGCTGGTAGTTCAGGGACTAACATGGTTCCTTTAGGAACAGAGCAAGCTGAAACTCCTTGACTCATCTGTTTCTCCGGAAAGTGTAATTCCTTGGTCTCCCAGTTAATCGTAGGATTCTGCGCCCGCAGCCATGGTAGCCCTAGAATGATGGGAAAGTGGGGAGAAGAGATAAGCAAAAAAGACATTTTCTCCTGATGATCTTTACCCATAAGGACCCTCAAAGGCTCTGTTTCTTGATCCACTGGTCCAGAAGTCAGTAGAAAGCCATCCACAGTTTCCATCTGTACTGGAGTAGCCTTCTTCACTGAACGTATCCCCTGTTTCAGAGCAAAGGAGATATCCATAAAATTTCCACTTGCTCCTGAGTCGATCATAGCAGAGCTAGACACCCAGACTGAGTCAACCCAGAGTTTGATGGAAAGGAAGCAATGAGAATTGTTTCTTTTACAACTCAGCTGGGACACCGCTGAGGAAACTTGAAAAATTGCAGCGTTTATACCGTCATCGTCCCCAGAACTAACAGAGTTTAAGTCCGAGAAATCAAGATCTCTTGCAGCAGATATCTCTGGAGCCTGAGGCTCGGACATGACAGAGCTCCTCTCGCAACACTCACAGTGAATGACTGCTGCAGTAGTCTTACGAGAACGGTGGGGCAGTTTATAATGAAGTGCCCTGACTTACCACAGTAGAAACATAGATTTCCCTTTATACGATGTTCTTTGCGTGCATCACTAACCCGTCTTTGTAAAGAGTCCACCTGCATGGGTTCAGGTTCTGGTTCCCTTGTGATCCTACTCAAAGGTTCCTTAGCTGAGGAGGGAGGTAGTAAAAGGTTAGTGCGATTATTTTCGAACCATCTCTCTTGTCTGCGTTCAGTCAGACGAGCATCAATACGGATACAATAGTTAATAAAGTCACCTAAAGCAGTGGGAGGGTCGGCATGAGCAAGTTCATCCTTAATCAGTGGAGACAACCCTTTCTGAAAAATAGATTTTTTAGCGGAAGTGTCCCAAGTGGTATCAAGAGCCCATCTCCTGAAATCCAGGGCATATTCGGCTACTGAACGCTTACCTTGGTGCAAAGTTAACATGGCTGCTTCAGCTGCTGCACCTCGATTGGGGTCATCAAACACCTGCCCCATGGCTGAAATAAAAGCATCAAGGTGATTCAAACAATCATCCTCAGTCTCAATCAGAGGGTTTGCCCACATCAAAGCCTTATTGGTAAGCAACATGATTATAGTAAGCACTTTGGATCGTTCAGTGGGAAATTGTGAAGCATGTGCAGAGAAAAATAAATTGCATTGATTAATAAATCCCTGAATTTCTCACGTTCACCGCCAAAACGAAAAGGAGGTAATTTGGGGATCTCAGAACTTGGGGTTATGGCAGGAGCCTGGGCTCGTTCCTCTAGAGCCTCAATCCTGGCTCGCAATTCCTGGGTAGTCTGTCCAAACACTTGCAAATTATGATTAGTGAGGTCCTGTAGGCTTGCAAAACGGGTTTTTAAAGTCTGTACATCTGAAAGGATTGTATCAGTCACTCCGCAAAGTTCCTTTATGCGGGCCTCCATCTTCCAGATCTTGTAAGGCAGAGGTGCTGGAAGGAGAAGAGGAAAGGAAAAAAAAAAAACAATAGTGTTTACCTGTGGTAACACTCCAGAGTAAAATTTTAAGGGAATGCGCTCACCTGGAATGGTTGTGAGAAGTCACAACCACAGTCATCACATAAGGTATTAAACGGACATCTGATATCCACAGTCACAGCAGACACGGCTTTCCCAGACCCAGCAGACACTAAACATTGGCTCCTGAATCTTGTCATGTATAGTGTACAGTTCCTATAGCGTCTTGTGCTTGGGTGCGAGGAAAACACAGGAGACATAGGTTGAAATTAAATGACTTGTATTACTTCATACAAGCATGCTGAAAAGTTCACACAGTTTGCAGGAACAGCGACAGGAGACACAGCAGGCCAGAGTAACTTCAAGCTCTACAATAACTCTCCAAGCAGGTTCAGGATCTCTTCTCTGTACCGTAATTCCTCTGCAAACATGGATTCACCAAACAGCAGGTTTCCAGAGTCCAAAAGTGTTCCAAGGTTCCTCAGTAGGGAATAGCTGGAGTACAAGTCCAAGGCTTCCAGGAGTCAGGTCACAGACTGACTGAGGCTTGATTCAGGAGCACTGATTGTTCAGCTGAGGTTGCTTAAGAAGCAAGAGGGAAGAATCAGGGCGGGAACATGAAAACTGGAAACTCCATATTAACTGAGGGCAAGAGCTGCAGAAAGACAGAAAGCAAAATGGCCGACGGAAAACTGAGTTTCAAGGAACATGTCAACAGAGACAAGGAACCTTACAATGGTGGTCTGAAAAAGTTCAGGCCCTCTACTTGTTTCAGTGAAGAAAAACGGACAAGAGAAAAAAATGGCTGCAACTAGGATGTAATTGTAACCCAAAACAGCTAAAGGAAGCAAAAAAGCGTGAAAAAATATGTTTAAAAATATTGAACATTTTATCAGTACAATTATACACCGACAATACAATAAAAAATATAAAAAATGGAGAAGAAACACTAAGTGAGCACAGCACCAGGAATAGAAAATAATTCCAATCCTGGAGGTAATAAGTAATGCATAAAGTAATACCCTGCCAAACCAAGGGAACACCTACAGAAAAAGGTGATACCCTATCCTAGGATATAGAGTAAGGGGCTAGAATTTAGCCTTATAGTAAAAATAATCCAAATGCATATTAAGTAGCCCAGTCGAAATACATCCCAGTGGGTATAGACAATGCAAAGACAATAAGGAAAGGAGTCCCAAGGAGGAAGCAGAATCTTAGCATAAATAAGACATATTACTGGTGCTGGGCAGTGACCAAACCCCAACGCGCGTTTCGCGTAGGCTTCTTTGGGAAGGGAATTATTTTCTATTCCTGGTGCTGTGCTCACTTAGTGTTACTTCTCCATTTTTACTATATTTTTATTGTATTGTCGGTGTATAATTGTACTAATAAAATTTTCAAATATTTTTAAGCATATTTTTTTCAAGCTTTTCTGCTTCCTTTTGCTGTTTTGGGTCACATATACTGTGGAAGTGCATACCTATATTGACCATTTTTGATTTGGTATTAGGATGTAACTGTGATGCAACTAAGGTGACACATTAGAAAAAAAAACTGGACAGTTTTTCTCAGCTGACAACACTCCCATGTGTGAACGCAGGCTAACCGTGCGGACACATGGATTTGTTAAAAGAACAGATGTGTGAATAGTTCCATCAAATTGAGCCATGTGCCGTCTGTTTTACAAACAAGCATAAATTGACATATGGCGGTTTTATAATCCGCACTGCAGGTCAATTTCAGAGCAGATTTCTGCAGCTTGCTGATGTGATCTGATAAATCTGTGCTATGTGCATGTGGCCATACAAATATTGTACGTACACTGACTTTGTTAGTAACTAAACTAGAAGTCTTACTAAAGATGGCATCACATTCCTTGCAGTATAATGGCAGATACATCAATGGTTTACCCTACAGCAGCCATACAGCACACCTCTGTCAGCCTCGTATACATCAGCTCCATTTTTTCCAGTTGCATGGACTCGCCCATCATATTGCACGCTGAACCATCCAGAAAAAATCTGAATAGTGAGTGGAAAGCACAAGAGTGCTTTTGGCCGATAGATGTCATTGTACGGCTATACAGTGGCACCTGCTGTCAACAAACATCAGCAAATTCGCCCGACATGTACCTCCAATGGACACTGCAAGACACAGCGTGAGTGCCGAGGCTATTGGTACGTGTACTATTCGATATGGATAGATTATGGTTCCATTACAATGAAGTTGCCTTTTCACACATACGGTACTTTTATTGTGGGCCAAAAAAAAAGACACGTCCTACTCTGACCAGTTTTGCAGGTCAAATTTGCCAATGCAAGTCAATGGTCTTTTCAGAAAAGTCAAAGAGCACACGGATGTCACCTGTGTGTTATTCATACTTTACTGTTTAATGGGTAGGATGACATTTTGTTTTTTCTTTTGCGAAAAATGGATGTAATAAGGATTGTAAAACGTGACCAAACATGGATCCACTATACTGAAAAAACATTGACTGTTCTTCGCGTCTAAGAAAAAAATTACATGTAAAAGAGCGCTTAGGCCTCATTCAGACATCCATTTCTTTAATAAACGGACTGTTTTCTCATCAGTTTGGATCAGATTTTCATCTGTTTTTGGAACGTTTCTTCATTGTTACCATCAGTATGACATCCATTTTTCTTCTATGCTAAAAGAGAAAAAAATTCCAAGCTTCTCCAACCCATTAAACAGTCAATAAGGATAGCGCTGTGGAATGTCACAAAGATGGGAACCGAGCGTTGTCTTTTCTTCAGGGACCCATCGATTTGAATGGGTGATTTTTCATCTGCAATTTGGATCTAAATGAGACGTGTGTTCTGTTTGTGATAAAACATGGCTAAAACCTGAACATAAAAGACAGAAGCCTGAATACCAGTTTTACCCAACATAATACAAGTGCACATTTGCTTCTGTATTAGGCCCCGTGCACACGTTGCGGATTCACTTGCGTTTTTTTTTTTCGCGCGGATTTTGCTAAAACCGCAGGTAAACCGCACTGCAGTTTTAGCGCGGATTTACTGGGTTTTGGCGCGTTTTTTTGTGCGGAATTGCCCTGCGGTTTTACACCTATAATGGAATAGGTGTAAAACCGCAGCGGAATCCGCACAAAGAATTGACATGCTGCGGTTTTAAAACCGCACCCAATCCGCGCGGAAAATTCCACAGCGTGTGCACAGCTTTTTTTTCCCTCCTTCACTAACATTGTACTGTACATGGCGTGAGGTTTTGCAGCGGTGCCGCAGCGCAAAACCGCTGCGAACTGCGCAAAACCGCAGTGTGCACAGGCTCTTACTGCCACAAGTTCTGGCCTGACCGCGGGTCTAATGACATGTATGATGCTGCTAGTCTGTGTCATTAGATAAGTGGTTGCGCCCATATTATGTGTGAATCTGGCCTCATACAAGCGTCTAATGCTGACAGATGAACAATCACCACCGATAAATCTTATAATAAAGGGAATGTGATGGCAAATTTGGGCCGCACGAACCGGAGTGAACATACGTCAAAAAGACGGTTGGGAATGATGTATCTATGATGACTGGAGCAAGGTCGGACCTGGGCGGCTTCTCCGTGTGACGCACCCCAAGACCAACAGATCTCAGCAAATACAGACATCTATCAGTCTAGGAGAGAGGAGGACAGAAACCGCAAACCTGAGTCTTGGACTAGTTATCTTCAGACTATGGGTTTTGTGTCATTTCAGCATAGAATATACATGGCTGCGATAATGCAGTCAGTGCATGAATCGTGCTGCCCGTAGTTCACGCAGCATCAATCTCATGACAGGTTAAAAGGCTTGTCCAGCCATAAGATATTTTAGACCGATCCTTGGGATTAGATCATCATCAGTATCAGGTCAACTGGGGTCAGACAGTCTGTATCGCCACCAATTAGATGGTGTTAGCTCCAGTGCTGGTCAGACACTGATCGGAGCTGCACTGCACAGCCACATTCAATGTGTGGCGCTCACCACCGAGCTTCTTAAGTGTAAATGAGAGTAAAAAGCAGTTTATAAAGAGAGAGAAATCTCACATTCCATGCCATGTACTCTGCAGGCCTGCAGCCAGATAACAGACACTGCCAGTGACCTGACCCGAATGACCTGTTAGGTCAGCAGCACTCGGCATTGTTTCCAAACAGGTCGTCCTGCCTTAAGCTATATGAAAGCTGCCAGAACTGCCCAGCGACATCTCTCATATCTATATACACCAATGATTAGAATTCTATAAATACTAAGTGCAATAAAATAAAGATGCAATCATTAAAATGATTTTCTGGGCTCAAGAGAGATTTCTGCACTCACCCTGACAGTTTGCAATGTGCACGATGTCAGGATTCCCTCTATTTCCAGCGCGAGGGGGCAATTACTTGACGACAAGAATGAGAGTTGCATATTTGTGGTCAATAGTGTCCAACTAGATTCTCATCCCCTCCTCTTAATGAAGAACTGAGAAAAGCGGATGAGAAAGGAGTTGCCACATGATTGCGAGTATGCAATTAGTACACTTGTGGTCACGTGACCACTCACTCGTGCTGGAAATAGAGGGGAATCCTGACAGCATGCACAATGCACACGGTCAGCATTCGGAAATCTGAGTGACTGCAGAAGTTTATCAGGAGCCTAGAAT